>OY294068.1:134525576-135754556 GCA_958510875.1 Endomychus coccineus
CATAAGCTTCCTTTTTTTGAGCATTACCCAGATTTCGACCTAAAAATCGATGATCCAACATGTTGCCAGCATAGTGCTCTCCAGACAGAGCCATTTTTTTTCTCGCCAGAAATGCTTTTTTTACAGTTGATGTCTGATGTGCTAAATCATTTTCTAGTACATTCCATATTTCTACAGCTATGGCTATAGTGGTTCCGTTTCTTTGCATTCTGTCCAAAGCCACTGCAATCGGTGAAAGTATTTTTAGCAAATCAACACAATTCATTGTTATGTGAGAATCATTCACAATTTTAATAATTTCATTGTCTATCGACTCTTTGTGGTCTTGACAAACTTGCACTAATATCCCTCTGTTGTCAAGATATGATTGCAATGAATCATTCATAGTATTCCATCGAATTTCTAAGGGAAGAACTAATTTTTTACCCCCTGCATTTTTGTAAAGAGCAGATGGAACCTGTTTATTTCGAAAATATTTTATTACTTTCATAATCGACGATGTCACTGTAGGCATTTCTAAATCTTTGGCAAGCAGATTCAAAATGTGTGCGGAACAACCATAGTGAACAAAATCTGTTTTTTGTTTTTCAGCCAGATCTCTTCTCATTTTTTGCACATTGGCTGCATTATCCGTTACAAAACTGCCTATCTTAATATCAAATTTTTCTTGGGCGGATTTGATAGCATTCATTGCAACTACACTTAAATTATCAGCACTATGTGGATTGCTCT
Source organism: Endomychus coccineus (assembly GCA_958510875.1). Taxonomy (NCBI): domain Eukaryota; kingdom Metazoa; phylum Arthropoda; class Insecta; order Coleoptera; family Endomychidae; genus Endomychus; species Endomychus coccineus. The sequence goes on from OY294068.1 coordinate 134,526,309, forward strand.
GTGTGTCCACCGTGTCAATTAAAATAGATTCACCACATGAGGTGGTGATGCTTGAGCAAACTAATGGACAGTTGTGAATGTTGCTCCATCCATCCAACGACATAGAGACTGTTTGTCCCTTAATCTTTTTTCTTGTTTCTTGTGTAGCTTCATTATGAACTTTATTTAATATTGAATTACCAATTTGATAAACCAATGGAGGCTTGTAGCCAGGCCGAAGCAGTGTACAACGTTTTATAAATTCTTCGTGTTCCACATGATTAAATGCTGTATTAGTGGCATAAAAATATTTTCCAATCTGTAGATCAATTTTTTCTTCGTAATCTTTTGTAGTTGCTGTCACCTCTGTATTTTTTGTAATTGCAAGCTTGGTTTGAATTATGTTTGGTTTACTGGAATCTGTCGCTGGTGACTGTTGTGGTTGTGATGCAGTTGCAGGCGTAGACGAATTATTTGCAGGTTGTAAGTTAGTAGATACTGCCGCTGTTGGTGTATCTGTCGATGGACTACATATACTTGAATGTTTTTTAAGTCTATTAAGGATGCCTTGCATTTCCTTTTTGCACTTCCGGCACCTTGCCCACATACCACTGTTTTTTGTTTTGATACACACATATTGGCTCCACACGGAATCTTTAAGTCTCGGCATTTTTGTATATTATTTTTAAATTTTAATTTAACATACGAACGAACACGTTTGTTTTCAGTTTTGACACAAATTTTGAGGTTATTTGTGTTCGGTGAGTTCGGTCGGATACGAGGGTGCGTTCCGAACTTACGCTCAAGTGCACTGGAGTGCGAAAGGGCAGTCCAGTGGAAAACGCTAATAATACAAAGTACAACTAGAGTTAATGTAGATTTTCATAATTATCAAGATATTTATCAAGGTATAATTATCGATGATAATTATCACTCCGAACCCTGATTAAATGACTATTTGGGCAAGTGTTCATTGGCATTTAATAAGTAAATTGACTGTGGGCAAAGCTGTTCAGTGGTTTTACGAGACATTATTGAAAGGGATATCTTTATATATCTCAATAGAGAAATTCAGAACATCTAATTTTCCTGTATGGTTTAATGCTGAATTGCGTAATTTGATTATTGAAAAAAAGAAATGAAAATTAAAAAAAAACAGGAGATAATTCAGACTATTTGTTATTCTCTGAAGTAAGGGATAGGTGTAAGAACATGAGAAACTCTTCTTATAAGATCTATCTGCTGAAAACCGAAAATAACATCAATGAGAATTCCATATCGTTTTGGTCACATTTCAACAATCTTAAAAACCGCTTTGTTCTTCCCTGTAACATGAGTTATAATGGTTCTACTGGCTGTAACAATCAAGAGAATGTAGACTTGTTTGCAGAATTTTTTTTATAGTGTTTAATCAGACCATATTATTGATCAGCTTCCAGAATATTCATTTTGCAATTTCACTGTTTGCAATTACTCTGTTTATTGAACTGAAATTTAGGAACCAGTACAAAAATCACCCTTGCTTTTTATAAAGAAATGTATGCACACGCTTGCAATGCCTCTAACAACCCTATTCAACTATTTATTGTCAACAGGTACTTACCCAGATTCATGGAAGTTCAGCTTTCTGAAACCTATATTTAAAAGTGGAAGAGGTCACAAGTTACAGGGCTGTGTGCACACAGTCCAAGTTCCCTAAATTGCTTGAATGTCTTATCATAAAGAAAATTAGTTGGGACTGTAGGCACCTTTTGAATTCAGAACAACATGGGTTCATCACGAGCAAATCTATTACAACAAATTTGGTTTTGTCTAAAAATTTTGTTTTAAGCAGCATGGAAAAAGGTTTCCTGGTTGATTCGGTACACACAGACTTCTCTAAAGCTATCGACAGGGTTAACCAGTGCCTGCTCTGGTCATAATGTACTATGTTTCAAATTCTTTAATAAATGTCCTTTTGATATCAGAAATATGAATCGGAAAAGATTTAAAATCACCATCAAAAATTTTCTAATGTTTAACGCTTTCTATTCAATTCAAGAATTTCTAGATCTCACAATTATCTCAATGTAATTTTTATAATGTAAATTTTATATACTGTTAAATTTTAAATATGTGTTTGTTAATTGTAGTTAATTTTAGTGCTATCTATATTTCTTAAATACTCTGACCTGTGCAAAAACTATCATCAATAAACTTATGCTCATTGGGAGTGAGCAATCCAATTTTGAGTTGGTTTGCCAACTTTCTTAATGGAAGGACTCAAGCAATTGAATATAGTGGAGTTATATCTCGTTTTTTGATGTGCCTTCAGGTGCCTCCCAAGTCTCAATCAGATATGGATATCTGAAATAGGCAGTACTTTTGCCCACAACTCATTTTTATCCTTAGCAAATGACCTTAACCTTTATCGTCAAGTTTCATCTTTTGAAGACTGAAATGAACCCCAATATTGTGAAGTGTTACAAAATTAGTCTGTATATGCAGTTTTAGACATAATAAGTCTTCTGATGATGGTCGTGTGACTGAAACGTACGTGAAAATGAGAAAATATAATAGCATAAGTGTTAATGTGACCTGTTTCCCAAGTATTTATATATAATTTGTATGTAGGTCCACAAATGGAATTTCTGTGAATGCATTACGAACATTAGATTCATGCTAAAAAACACATACTACAGGGAGGATTTAAAACATGGATACAAGAAATGCAGCTAATAATAATCTCTTTCTGCACAATCCTAAACATACATTATGTCAAAAGCATATTCATTACATAGGCCCAAAGATTTACAATAGTCTACCCCATGCTATAAGAAATAGACCATACTATAAAGTAAAAAAGGAAATTGTAACTATAGAACAATTTCGAACAGAGCCACCATCAAGAGAAAAGCTAACTTACCCAGGATACTTCTTGTCCAGATGTGAAGGGCCCTTCCTTAGTATTATTTTCAATCACCCACCAACAGGAACATCAATTTATTCACCTCCAAATATGTGTTAAAGGCACAAAACACAGCAAACGAACAATAGTGCCAGTTATCTATATAAACGTAATTAACGTGTACATGTGGAGTGAGTGTTAGTTATTAATTATGTGTCTGTTCGAGATGGCTGAGCTCGGTTTATGAGAATTTTAAATTCAAATGATCTAACACTCGCATAAACAAAAAAAAAAGACAAGCGAAAGCACTATCCAACAGGAGACTTCACGCTGTTCTTTGTTTCCTTTACAAACTCTTGGGAGGGTTGATTGATTGCATATATCTTTGAGAAAGAGCTGTTTTATGTACATTCTATAGTACTAATTACTTTTTTATTGCAATTTTGGTTTTTTAAAAAAAGATTGTTAAATAGGATAATTTTCAAATAAAAATATTTGTTATAGGTAGGTAATGTTTTAGGTTGATATGATTTTGAAATTTGTTAATGAAGTACTATTGGGTATTTGTAATGTTGGCTCATCTAATTAATTACGTTGTTGTATTGTATTGTGAATCATCATTATATACTTTGTATCCTTAATTGGCATTGCTGTAAATAAATAAATAAATTAGAAACTCTGTTTCATGAAATGCCTATTTGGTACCTTTACGCTTATAATCTGACCAAATATGACAGTATAAACCTAAAACAATGGTACCTAACAAAGTTAATCTAGAACCAGCCATATTTCCAGCACTATAGTTTATTACTTTGACTCATCACCATAAACTATTGGTTTTCGTAATATTTACAATATCCAATAATGTACAACAACACATTCAGATCTTCATATTGAATAGTCAATAATATCAGAGGTTACATATAATACCAATAACTCAAGATTTGTATGAAAACAATGTTTAATCTTTTCTCTGTGCTAAAAGATTCTACTATAGTACCTATTGTTTTATATCTTACCAGGTACAATCCATATCTGTAATTTATGAATACATAACTTAATTCATTTGGATTCTTAGAATCTGCCATAATATAAGATCTGGTAATAATTCTTATTAATTTTACTTTTCAAGTTTTACATCGTGAATGTTTATAATTTCTCCTTCATTTATAAATAAATTATTTGGAATTCAATATCTGTTGAGGTATTGACCAAGAAGGTACTTAATCCGTTTCTATTTCAGTAATAATTGATAATTTATAATGCTGCAACAAAACGGGCCCCAAACAAACAACACATAAATAATATTAATTCAAACAGATTTCCACTTACCTATGAAGGCATGAACCCTCCTTCGTTGCTTTGCAAATACATGAACAATTCTAATACCATCACTCCTGAATAATATTGTTCCAAGCAAAAACTCACAACACCAAGCCTAATATTTCCATCATGTCGGTAAATATAAATGCCCAATTGTTTTCCCAGCTCTCTAAAACATTTCAAATTCGAATTAACCATAGCATTACATAAAAACACAAAATCAGTTGGAACTAGATTAAGTACCAATAGGACAAAAAACTGATAATACTGTTGCAAATGTTTTCACATTTTGAACATCTCCGTCATACAAATCGAAGGTAGGTACTGATATTTATATTTCATAACCAAGTAGATGTAAAATCAAATTATTACAAATTTCAATTAATTAACCACCAATTCGACCATAGATAACTCTACTATTGTAACTCTACTACCGTAGAATGAAATTTTCCATGTTAGGTACCGAAACCGCGACAAGAGCGCTGCGTGAGGATTGGAAGCGTACTAAATGATGGTTTGGAAGGAAATTCGAAGTTACACAGCACATAAATGCAAATTTTGTTTTCTACAATTTGAGTAGGAAATGAAGGTCGATAGTTTTTACCAATAGTTTTTATTCAACAACAGAGTTAGAACAGAAATATATAAAATATACATATAAATACAATTAAATATCAAGACTAATTACAATGGGTTAAAGCAAAAATACAAAAAACATACATATAAATACAATTAAATATCGAGACTAATTACAATGGGTTGAAACAAAAATACAAAAAATATACATATAAATACAATTAAATATCGAGACTAATTACAATGGTTTAAAGCAAAAATACAAAAAATATACATATAAATACAATTAAATATCGAGACTGATTACAATGGGTTAAAACAAAAATACACAAAATATACATATAAATACAATTAAATATCCAGACTAATTACAATGGGTTAAAGCAAAAATACAAAAATTATACATATAAATACAATTAAACATCGAGACTAATTACAATGGGTTAAAACAAAAATACAAAAAATATACATATAAATACAATTAAATACCGAGACTAATTAAAACAAAAATATATGAAATATACAAATTATGTTCTTATCAACTCGCAGTCGTACGCTTCTTTGCCTTTAAATAAATTTCTATAGCCTGTTGATATAATGAAGAACAGCTTGGTGGTAGAATTCTATTATCTTTTCCTGTTACAATGTTGTTTGCTCCATTAAAATAATTGAATATTACAAGCCGGGAAAAATGTTTAATAACAGAATTCTCCAACAATGAAGTTGAAATTCACTGATACTTTAATAATGTTTGTTATTTTTACCAAAATATTTTTAGTGTGGGCAATTTTGCGTAGCATAATTAACATAATATTATAGCACATTACCAAATTTTTTATAAATTCAAAATTGCAGTACTTTAGCCTTTCAACTTTTTGTCCACCATATTCCCTAGATTTAATTAACAAGTTAAGATCGTCATTTTCCCCTTCTCTTCTTAATACATTGTATTTACAAGCTATACAATTATAGGCGATTTTAGTTTTCATTTTTACTATATATCCCGCTACGTATGACAGTGATGCAGCTTCCAAAGGTCTTAAAATGTTAAAATGCTTGGGTAAGTGAAAAGATGGTTCTTCCAAAGTTTCCACTTGTTTTGGAAGCGTAAATACTTGACGGTTTTGGTCCCTTCCATAAGACATTTCATTCTACGGTAGTAGAGTTATCTATGAACTCGACCATTATTTTAGAAACTACTGGACAATAATTTATAAACTGCACACAGCACACACAGAACGACCCTAATATTGGAGAACAACTAAAGAAAAGATGCAGAATAGAGTAAGGACTAAACCATGGTCGTATATACAAGTCTGGGAACTCTATGTTTGACATGAGTTTCTTACATGTCGCCAAACTCGTAGTCCCTCGCTCAGCCACCAGCTAGCGCTTGGATCGATGTATGTTGTCAGGATGTCAGGATTAGGCGCTATATCGTTCAAAAACGGTCGTATACTTGCCAGAGAACAATCCTCGACTCATGCGCCTCCCTTTTAGTACTACGCAACAGATGACGCTTAGCGGACTCACTTCTCACATAGGAAACAGTCTCTAGTTCCCAGACCTGTATACACGACCGTGGACTAAACCACTATATGCATAAACAGTCGCCTCAAATTCTCAAACAAAAATTGCATCCACAGAACAACAAAAACATTTAGGCGTCTTCGGGTTCAAATTGGACCGGACCCCACGAATGTTGGCAAAATGTACATATACTTCAATAATACTTGATTGTATAGTTGTGTACAAGCATCAATCGGTCTTGCGGCTACTTTGGAAGATACCTACGAATGACCTTTGACGTTCGTAGATGTCAGGTCGAGATCAATCATGATTAAAGCTCGGAAAAAATGCAACCGAAAAAGCCAAAAATATGCGCATTTAAATGCATCAAAAATTGACAAAAATGCAAGGAATTTAGAAAAAAATTCAAGAAATGATGTATATTATAATGTTGAATAATACTATTATTTCATTATTTTATTATGGTAGGGAGTGGGGGCGGGATTTAATACGGGCGGGATTTAATACAACGAAAATTTATATTAAGTATCACATTTTATTATTAATAATACATACTATTAAAATTATTAATATACCTAAAATATCAATAAAATAAAATAACAATATAGGTATTTAAACAGACATAAGTCATGTCTTACAATTATCATGAAAACTATTAATAATTAATTGTTTTCTAGGAGGAAACTTTGTCTCTTGTCAGAAAACATGTGTTTAAAAATTGAAAAACTTCGTTCAACATCAACTGATGTAATGAGAGCATATTTATATTTACAAATAATGTTTAATTCTAAGTTAGGTATATTTACATCGTTTTCGCCCACAAAACTTTCGAAATATTTTTCAAAATTTGAAAGTCTGTATTATTGTGAGCCACAGAATTGAATTTATGTAGAACGATGGTCCCAATTCGTCCAGCGACTGTCTTAAAATTTGACTCAAATAACTGGCTAATTATAGCTACTGATTCCGTTAATGGAACACAAGATTTTTCTAAACTTTTAATAGTTGTAGATACAAACATATAATTGGTTTTTATAAATATTAAACTATTCTTTATTAATGAATTTTTAAAAAGATTTTTTGAGTTTAAAAGAGATGTAGATGAAGTCACTAAGATCGTCAATCACATGTTTAATGGCGTCGTAATTGTCAGCATAAAATATAGCTGCATCCAACCAGGTAACCCAACGAGTTATTACAGGTTGTGGAGGTAATAAGGCAAGATTTGCAAATTTTTCTTTGTAAAATTGAACGCTTGTCGGAGCTTTTAAAAACACTTTTTTTACATTGTTAATTAGGTCATTGACCAAAGGAAATTGCTCTCTTATACATTCTGCCACTCTATTAATGCCATGAGCTAGACAGAGGTTACATGTTGCAGATTAGAATAAAATATTTCTAAATTTTGTCCAGTTTTAGTCATACAATATAAAAATAGTTTGAAATGACTTCGTTTTTGATACAAGTTAATGTTTGTTTATAAATTGAGTCGACACTTGCTTTACGTAAGGTCGACTCGTCAGGAATATTTGGTTTACAATATTTTCTTAAAAATTCCTTCAGGTTGGGATTATTTAACTTGCTCAACGGTATGTTACTGGCAATCATTGTCTTGCACAAATCCTTATTGAACTCTTTTTGGTCGTCTTTTTTTGGCTTTTGTTGTTGGAGGCAACCTCTTAAAGTTTGTTGCGATGATAATTTCTGCATATTGGAAAATGCTTTGCAGATTTGATCCACAATGAATTTTTTCTCGGCGTTGATCTATAATGAGAACTGAAAACTACTCATTATTTTTACAAAACAAATATAAGCAAAAAAAAAACAGATATCTAACTGAAAAATAATTGGACACCCTGTACGTTCCTAAGAGGACAATTTTTTTACTTGGTAGGCACAAATTCACTTCGAGTAATTTGGTTTGTTAAAAAATAAGCTGCGAATAAGTAAAAAGGAAAAAAAAATAAAAATTTATAAATAAACTACGAGTTTAAAATTCCACAAAAGAATACAATTAACTCAACCGGTTTCACAAATTTCTTTGCATCATCAGGAGAAACAAAATATTGATGAATTGGTGATGATGTAAAGTAATTTGTGAAACCGGTTGAGTTAATATATTGTATTTATTTGTAGAATTTAAAACTCTTAGTTTATTTATTGATTATGGAAAGATTTCACGTAGTAAAAAGGATAGAAACAATTAATTTGTTAAAAAATAATATGTTACCTATATCTTGAATAAATGAATACTTATACTTTTAGATAAAACATACTTCAAAAACAAAGCCAATAGCAATATGTATCATATACTTACAATTTTTGAACAGACTGTACAAAAAAGGTGGTCTCCATCCCAAGAACACTTTATCCACATAGTATTGAATGTCGTTTTAGGCATTTTGACTCAAACACTTGTACTTTCTTCACAATATACAATAGGTTCACTAATCGTAACGCTTTCGTTGGAAGATACTGCTCAATTAAAGGTTTACCTAATATTTACTGAGGGAGGCCGCTCCCGCTGCAAATCCCCCGGTTACAGTTAATTGTTTATGGTAGTTGATATTTCCCATTCTAAGAATAAAGTAATAAAATTATCATTCTAGTAAGACCCTTTCAATAAAGTAGGTACGTACTCTTTCAAGTTCTTTTTGGGGTAGCAGGTAGTTCCAAACCCCAACAGATTTAATAAATTCCACAATGGAAACTTTCTGTTCAATAGGATTTTAAAATAATTGGCAATAAATGAAAAAATGCTCAAATATTTAAAAAAAAATGCATTTTTTGGGAAAAAGTATAAAAAAATGCAAGTTGCATTTTTTCCGTGCTTTAATCATGATACTTCGTGACCTTGACAACTTTCGATTGAGGGACAAGCCACAATAGGTGCACGTATAACCAACGGTTCGACTTACAATTAAAAAGGTTTTAATGTCAATACAATCGATTAAAAATTGTTACATTGAATTGTTGAAGAAAATTGTATATGTAATTTCATTCCTTCAATACAAAATGATCTTTTAATAGAACTTATTATATTATTTTGTTTTATAAAGTTTCGAAGTAATGTTTGTTTGAATTCGATAAAATCAATAATTTCATCCATTTAATACAAATTGACCGTTTATTAAAAACATTGTTTGTCATATTTTATAAATATTCCAAGTAAAACTAGCTTGCATTCATTAATAACCAAAAATCAGTACACAAAACTTATTTAAATAAACTGCGTACAGGCAGTTAGTATAGGAACGCATAATGAAATACAAACACATTTCGCGTAAGAATGGCAAGAGACAAAGTGTTTGGGGTTCACTAGGTTGAACAGTGACAATACGTCCTATAGTCTCAGACAGCTGTTTCGCCCTTCTCATTTGGCTCGTCAGTGAGAAGAGGCAGACGTGAAGTCACTGATCAACCAACTCTGAAAGTTATGTAATAAGCCTTCAAAGTGTTTGGCAAACCAGAAGTTAGTAGGAACATTTAATATTTATTTAAATAAGCACTTACCTAAAAGGATGACGGAGCACTAGCTTATATTTGTTTTGCAAACAGATATGTAAGAAAGCAGAATTACAGGTCACACCATCACTCAAGAAAGTTTTTCACTTTTAAAACACAGTACAGACAAATTTCTAGGTTATTTGGAAGGGATAGAAATGTATAAACGAAAAAGAAATTTACTAAATTACGATTTATCTCCAGCTGAGGGTAACCTTTTGTTTACATTATTATCCCCAACTAGTATTTAAACAGGCACATTTTAGTTTATAATTTAGTTTACTCTGATGGCTACTTGGTAGCCGAAAGGTCCTCAGTACTTTAGTATTATTTTTGTGGATAAGGATGATTATTTCTTATCAATAGTGTTATAATATATCCACAGTGTGAATTCTATTATAGTTTATTAGAGCAAAACTTGTCAAAGGTTCAATACATTCTAATAGAAAATAATGCTACATAGAGTTAAAGTTGAGGAAAGGGATCTCGCATTCCTCACGAATCCCTTCCTGATAGGAACCAAACAAAATCAAATTCTTACACTACCTGGTAGGTATTAGAAATCTGTACACAATAAACGAACGAGATGCACTCTCGACTTTGTTTGAGTAGTTTTTGCCCCAAAGCTCATGAGGAAGTATGTATCAGGTAGTAACAAGAACAACTACTCTCAAAAATGTCAAGCCTTTTAATATGTGAGGAGACAGGCTTTATATGAAAATGCTTCTAATTGGTTCAATGCTCTGAATCTATACAAGTAGAGCAAGTGATCTGAGTAATGAATTCTCGAATTCGAATTTCAGTTTAAAACAAAAACAAAAATGTGTACTTCAACTTAAAGCATATGTAACACCATTATCAATCCTCCAATTCTACTGGAAAAATACCTCTCTTTAGCCTCGTTTTCCGGCGATATTAACAGATAAATATTGTCAGATATTTTTTCTTTATTTTATATGAACCTTCAAATAATAGTAGGAATTTATTTATTTCACATTTGATGGAAGAGGATACATTATTTGCTTTCAACAGGAAATAATCCCTAGAAATTCGATCACCTTTCACTATTTGATATGAAATGTTACATATTGTAACAATAAACACTACTAGGTTGATATCGCTTTTATTTGTATCTTCCGTTACTCGAGTTTCAGCGTTATTAAGGTATTCAAATACTGGTTGAATATGGCGTAATAACGCTGAAACTTGAGTAACGGAAGTTACAGATAAAAGTGATATCAACATAGTAGTGTTAAATTTTACAATATGAATAATCCCAAGAGTTAGATGGAACCAATCGGTTTCCCGGACTCCTAAAAGATCGTCCAACAACTCTACTAGGTAATGTGGTTACACTAACTACAACGTTTTCTCTAAGTGGTAGTTATTCTATCACACGCAACTTTTAACATTTGGGGAAGTAATGTGATTCGGTCACAGCCTAGCTGGAGTTCACTTGATGAATATCAGGTAGATTCATGTACAATCTCATTCAAAAACTTGGCAAACTTCGTAGCAGCATGTTTTACTTCATTATAAATTAACTTTATTCCAGTATCGCTCATGGTTCGTTCCCAGACTAATAGGTAAATTGAGTCACTCTGTCATGACGTATTCAGCGAATAGTACCATGTGCTGGCAAATATTCATTGACTATTCGATGCAACAAAGCTCTTGAAACGCAAATGATCAAAAGTTTGGCTGACAAAGTTGAGGCCGACTGTTGTACTCCTGTTATAAGTAATAATGTAGATGCTGCATGTCCTGTTGGAAATAAAATGTTTTGCTTCTGCAGGCACAATCACCCTTTTCTGTTAGGAAGTATGATGTTTCTCCTGCTGGTAATGATAACGGGAAATTATGTGTTGAGTAAATTGAGGTCTTAGAAGAAAATAATAACGTTGACGTTCTCTTAGATCAAAATGGTAAAATTAGCGATAATTACCATCAATTAAACGCTAATTTAGCATATGTTTTGAATAGCGAAAACTTTTATCAAGATTCAGATTTTGACGTGGAAAAATGTGACGTTGTTGGCCGTGATGATTATCTAGAGTACTCTGAAACTGGAGAAAACAATACGAAAAAAGCATTCCTATAAAGAAGAAAGCACGTCATACGAAACTTCAAAATTCTACAGGGACTGCTTTGTTTACCAAAGTGTTGGAAATACTTCAAAAAATCCAGTGAAACTGAGCTACAGCCTATTGCTAAAATAGTCAGAAAAAAGTTAGCCAACCGCTCCACTTGAAAAAGATTGTTTTCTTTTCCGGCAACTGCAATGGGGAACAAAAGAAGAAGTACCTTTTTGTGATGTACATGTTGTGCTTGAGAAAATTGAAAAATATCTATTCCATTTCTCACGAATTCCTTGTGAATGACCATACACCAAATCAAGCTTGGGGAGCAATTTCAAAGTGAATACTTCAGAAACAAAATTTCTGTTCACAAATAAAGTCGTTTATTACTCAAGAAACCCCTTTTCAATTTTTCTACCGAACGTCTTTTGATGGTGAACTAGGAACATTGGATATTTGGGAGTCAGCTCCCAACATTTTCCCTCAATATAGTTCTCAGAGAATCACAAGAGTCAGAAAGAACAAAACAACTCGAAAATCATGTTTATCAAACAGAGAAGTCGTCCCTGAAATCTGTCGTGAATTCTTACAAGAATTAATCATTCACAATAAAAATTGTAATAAGAAAAGGTCGGCTGTGGATGATCCTGTTGATTAAGAAGACTGATTTTTTTCATGTTTCTAATCATTATAGTTTCTATAATTCCTAATTATTTTTGAACGTTTTTCCTAGTTTTATTAAAAGTAGATTTCATTCCTACCATTTTTTGTCCACCTTTTATCAGATACCTTTTACATTCATTCACTGAATGCATTAGATTCTTTCAACAACGTAATAATGCTTATAAGCTATTAGATTAGTTAAAAAATGAAGAATACCTTATTATCATAATAATCTCTAGAGTTACTTTTCATAAAAGTTGACAATTTGGAAAAAATCAAATGTTATAACTCAAAATTCAAAAATTAAAAATATTTGGGTTTTTTGAGATACATGATGCCACGGAATATGTTTCCAACATCTGAAAAGGTAAATTTTCCGAGGTATAAAATTCAAGCAGCATAGAAAAACTGAAAAACTTTAAACTCGATTTACTCGAAATGGCATTTTTTGAGACATGCCATTATTGATTTGGACGTGCGATATGATAGCGAATTTCTTTCTTCGCAAGATGTATAGGCTATATATGTATACTGGAGTGGACAAAAACAACTCTTAAAATCTCCTCCAACAAGTAGTGTTCTTGGGAAAAACTATTGTTTGTGTCGTGCGATTTAGTGAAATGTCAAATGTTCGACAAGTCTAGCATGTATTTACCGCCCTTGTTAACGATTATTGCTTGACGTTCATTGCGAAACACGTCATTTTTGAAAAGTACCAGAAGGGCGTTAGATGAGGAATTTCTTTTTTCATCAACGTATTCGTGTGTATAATAGTCCAGCAGCCACCGCCTGTTTTTTAAAGTGATTAATAACAGGCTGAATCTTCGTGAGTTCGTTCGGTTTGACGAGACGCCCAGGTTTTTCCCCTGTGCAAATTCTCAAAGAGGTAGGTAATGAAGTGCGCAGGTGTAGAACATGTAGATTTGGTAGGGATGTAGATTTGGTAGGGTGTCAAAATTGTCTGACCAACAGTAAATTTTTTATTGAAATTTTAAGATAATATGATATGAAACTCGGAAAAACAATTGTCCTACAAAATCGATGGTTTGAATTAGAGCGTCCTCCACGCCGAATATGTCGAAATAACGAGGTCATAAAAATTATTAATAACCAGCTGATTTTTTGTATGCAGCTTAGTAAATATTTGTATAATTGAATGGCCACAAAGTCCTACAAATGTAGTGGTACGTTTAGTACAGTTCAGTTAGTGCATTCTTTGCCTAAATCAAACAGTGTCCTACCAAAAAATGGGTCTGTATTGCTAGTCCTACAAGAATATTGAAAATGAAAATTTTTCGTAGTTGTAGTTTTGGTAACTTGGGACACACATATATATATATATATATATATATATATATATATATATATATATATATATATATATATATATATATACTTTTTTTTTTTACATTCAAACCTGGTCGGGGCAGGCTTCAGGTTCCTAAATCGTGTGCCATAAGTATTCTAATTGAACCCAGAATGACTGCCTTTTGCATCCGTTCTATCAAGATCTGCGCCGAGTTTCTACAGGCCGGAATGATCTTCAAGTTTGAACGCAGCGAAGACCGAATTCCGCCCAGAACACCGATGATCAGAACCACTAATACGACCTTGTGGCCTGGGTATAGCGTGCGGAGCTCGAACAGGAGATCTTGATATTTTGTCCATTTTTCCTACTCTTTCAAGACTATGTTCTTCTCTGCCGGGGCGGAGAATTCGATGACATTACATAGTTTTGATTAGTTTATCGAGGAGGACTACGTCAGGCCTATTTGCTTGTATGGACCTGACGGTCGGAAACGGATAATTCCAGAAGATCTGGCATTTTTCGTTTCCGACAACGGACTCAATATCTCCTGGCATGTAAGGCAGCACCGGCTCTTGGTCTATGTATATATATATATATATATATACAGGGTGTCCCAATATTGCTGGGACACAGAGCTACCACGTATTCTAGAGGTCAAAATAAGTCGATTGAGCTCAATTTACCTGTATACCAAAATGTACCGTTTGTCCGTGAGAAGAGTTCAAAGTTTACTAAAAAAAATACATTTTTGTATGTTGTTCCGAAGTGCTTTATACAAATTTAATGAAATTTGGTAAATGTGTATTCTAGATGATTAGCTTACTTTTAGTAATCAAAAAAACCCAAAGAAAATTGTAGAGGGGTTGGAACCACCCTCACCCCTTGGCATTTTTTCCCCCATTTTTGTAGGGGTGGGAATACGGTTTTAAGACTTTTTTATCTGGAAGGCCTACTCATTATCTTCATTTTCTTACTCTTGTAAAAACTCTGTATTTTGCGTAGTTTTCAAGAAAAAAAATGTTTTCGCAAACACTGATAACCGATTTTCGGGTATAGGTTTAATAAAATTGTAATACAAAATTTAGTTGGCCGCGGACACAAAGACAAAACCAAATGTTATGATTTTGACAGGAAACATAGTTTATTGTTAACAGTAAATGTGTCAGTTATTTGTTCTCTTTTGCTTGTTTTTTTATTATTTCTTATTGTCATCACTGTTTTTGTTTAATTGTTATTGCTGTTGTTGCTGTTCCTTTGACGTCCCACAATTATGAATTTTCCTTTTAATGAACAGACCGACATGTTATTAGTTCTTGGATATTGTCAAGGTAACTGCCGCGAAAGTGTTCGCGTGTATCAAGAGAGGTATCCAAACCGGAGAATTCCAAACCATAAAACTTTTGCCCGAATCGAAAGACGTCTTCGAGAAACGGGGAGGTTGACCCCAGTAAGAGTTAACGCTGGAAGACCTCGACAAGCTCGAACACCTATTGCGGAAGAAGCTGTTCTTCAAATGATTGATAACAATCCTAATACCAGTACTAGAAGATTGCAACGAGAAGCTGGAATTCCAAAAAGCACTGTAAGTCGAATCATTAGAGATCAATTAATTCGGCCATTTCACATCCAGCCAGTGCAAGAATTGTTGCCACCTGACTACGAATTACGTTTAAGTTTTTTACAAACTATTCGGGAGCGCAGAGTAGTCGACAACGGATTCCATACTAAGATCTTGTTTACTGATGAGTCTTGTTTTACACGTCGCGGTATGACAAACCTACACAACGATCATGTTTATGCAGATGAAAATCCACATGCCATTAAAAGTAGACATTATCAACGTGAATTTAAAATTAATGTCTGGGTCGGAATTATTGGCGAATTTATAGTCGGACCGTTACGATTACCTGATCGTCTGAATGGCGATAGTTACCTCCGTTTCCTTCAACAAAATTTGCCAGAATTATTAGAAGACTTGCCTCTTAACTTGCGTAGAAATACGTTCTTCATGCATGATGGTGCACCACCTCATTTTGCACGTGCAGTAAGAGAATATCTTGGTGAACAATTTGGTGGCAGGTGGATAGGTAGGGGACAAGAAGCACCCATTCAATGGCCTCCGCGGTCTCCAGATTTAAACCCTTGTGACTTCTTCATCTGGGGAGAATTAAAAAGACAAGTGTACGAGGTTCAAATAAATAACATCGAACAACTGTGGAACAGAATTCAAAATGCTGTAAATGCGCTACGAGAAAATGACGATGTTTTAAGAAGAGTGCATTTCAATTTTTTACGTCGAATTGACCTCTGTATTAATGAAGGTGGAGGTCACATTGAACACTTGTTATAAAAATTATTGTTTGTCTTGTGTAAATGTATTGTGTAATTTGTGTCTAATAATTTTATTAAACCTATACCCGAAAATCGGTTATCAGTGTTTGCGAAAACATTTTTTTTCTTGAAAACTACGCAAAATACGGAGTTTTTACAAGAGTAAGAAAATGAAGATAATGAGTAGGCCTTCCAGATAAAAAAGTCTTAAAACCGTATTCCCACCCCTACAAAAATGGGGGAAAAAATGCCAAGGGGTGAGGGTGGTTCCAACCCCTCTACGATTTTCTTTGGGTTTTTTTGATTACTAAAAGTAAGCTAATCATCTAGAATACACATTTACCAAATTTCATTAAATTTGTATAAAGCACTTCGGAACAACATACAAAAATGTATTTTTTTTAGTAAACTTTGAACTCTTCTCACGGACAAACGGTACATTTTGGTATACAGGTAAATTGGGCTCAATCGACTTATTTTGACCTCTAGAATACGTGGTAGCTCTGTGTCCCAGCAATATTGGGACACCCTGTATATATATATATATATATATATATATATACGTATATATATACATATATATATATATATATATATATATATATATATATATATATATATATACGTATATATATACATATATATATATATATATATATATATATATATATATGTTTCTTCTTAGGTTCTCGCGGACGTAATGTGTAGAACTGGATTCTCGGGTATTGATCCGCGTTGTGTGGTTTCGGTCCTCAAAAGGACCAATTTCACGACGTTTCGGCAAAGTCGCATTTGCCATCTTCAGGTGATTCGACCGTAGAGTCTGGAAAATCTAGTTCGCCTAGATTTTCCAGACTCTACGGTCGAATCACCTGAAGATGGCAAATGCGACTTTGCCGAAACGTCGTGAAATTGGTCCTTTTGAGGACCGAAACCACACAACGCGGATCAATACCCGAGAATCCAGTTCTACATATATATATATATATATATATATATATATATATATATATATATATATATATATATATATATATTTGTATGTTTTCTTGGTATATTGGTTCGTATATATACTGATAATGAAATAAAAATATATACGAACCAATATACCAAGAAAACATACAAATATTACAAATGGTTCAAGAATATCAACAAAAGAATATATATATATATATATATATATATATATATATATGTTACGGCTAATGTATATAATCATTTAATGTATGAAACTTCACACATTAAACAACTCGAATTTCTCACGGTTAAGGTATATATCGGCTAAAGTATCGAACTTGCAGATATTATTTTATTTGTACATTAGATCGAATACAACAATATTGTTTCGCGAGCTACACAACATGGGATAAATTTTATGATACACAAATGGCCGAAGGTAAATAATATCATTTCAGGATTTCTGCTTCGCACACATCATACATATAGCTTTATGAAGGTGCAATTCGATGTCGCTTATTATCGATTTCACCATGAAACAAAAATAATAATAATAATAATTTATTTGTACAATTAAATTTACAGATGCGAGTTCGTATACATTTCAAAATATCCAATTGTCCAAAATCTATTGAAATATTTTTTAACAACGAACTGGTGGTTCTTGCGTGGGAATTGTAACAATAAATATCGATCGGTGATCCATTTAGATCTATCGTTTATGTACTATATAGACAAAGTAGGGTATTTGTGGATAGAAAAAAAAAATATATTCTAAGCATTATTTCTTTTATTATTCTCGATTATACATGATGAAGCAATACAATAGGTGTTGCTAAAAGTGCAAAATTGTACAGATGCGAGTTCGTATACATTTCAAAATATCCAATTGTCCAAAATCTATTGAAATATTTTTTAACAACGAACTGGTGGTTCTTGCGTGGGAATTGTAACAATAAATATCGATCGGTGATCCATTTAGATCTATCGTTTATGTACTATATAGACAAAGTATGGTATTTGTGGATAGAAAAAAAATATATAAGCATTATTTCTTTTATTATTCTCGATTATACATGATGAAGCAATACAATAGGTGTTGGTAAAGATGCAAAGAAGAGAAATCATTTTATCTGTCGTTTCAGCAAAGACACAAATGAACGTGAATGTTTCGGTGATTTTCTTGGTAGTTGTTGCTCTTTTGCGGCCATCATATTGTTGGGAATCGGAGATGGTGATACGAGATCGTAAGTCTAGAACAAGTAACAAAGAAATAATATTCTCTTTCTCGCCATATCAATCGCGTTCAATATACTATGGAAAATGGGAAAATATCGTTATGACAATATTACAGTGGACAACTTACTTCAATGATTCGTGGTTCGGTCGTCATATGTCCTAGCTGGGACTCCTGTTGTGATTGTGATTCTAATAAAGACGTATGTTCTGCGAACGATAGTAGATCATCGAAATATTGGGAATTTCCCTCGTTTAACCCACTATTATGTTCCATTTCGTGTAGTGTAATAATTTTCACCAATATACTACGGTTATTATATAGGTTTCCTGTTGGACAAATCGACATAGAAATAATTTATGTAATAAAAATTTACTGAGTTTTAAATATTTGAAGTTTAGTCTTCAATTGTTCATCTTTATAAATTTGATCAAATTGTTGTATTATAAAATTACTTTTATATTATAGATAGGTATTCATTCTAGTGTTGACGTTGATACAACATCGTGGGCACTACTCAAATATATGTTATTTTTATGAGTAATTAAAAAATGGAGGAAAACCAATTAGGTACTAAATTTTCCAGTTTTCAGTTTCGAGTACCTACGAGAACTAACATTCGGAATTTTCCAGATAAAAATAGCTCTATCTTATGTACAAGATAATAGACAGGATTTGGGAAACGTTTCATTTGAATTCGACGATCGTATTGAAATTCCAGGTCTATCGAAGATTAGAATAAAATCTCGTCATCGAAATAGTTTCAAATACCAACTGTGGATCAAGACAATGTCAGTTTGGAAGGTGTGCCAATTCAGGGGTACTACTGTGCCTACGTGCAAATCAGAAAATCGTAAATTGGGTCTATGCGATCATGCGGCGAGGGCTGGCTGAAATCCATTTAATTGTTTTCGTTGTCATTTTTTGAGTTTAAGTGATAATTATTCTGTTAATCAGTGGTTACGTACGTGGGTAATATTTCGATTTTGTTGTTGACTTTCGCGTTACGGAAGAGATAATTAAAAAGTTTGATACTACGTGTAAATTTATAAGTTGTGTCAGTAAGAAGGGGAACGAATATGAAGTAGTTTGCGAACAAAAGTAAATTCTCCAGACTACAATGAACAGCGTATGCAGTGGATAAACGAGTTTTCGACTGCTACAAACACTCAATGAACTGTTTTACAAAATTATACAAACTTGCAGAGGCTTCAATATAGAAAGGATTTTGTTTGTCATCACAACAAAAAAAAAAAATAAAGGCCGCAAAAACGAAAGCACAAGGGAGCGAAACAAAAAGTGCCCTGCAAAAATCATATACGGGGTTAAAAACGAATAGATTTTCTATATACAGAGACCCTCTTTTGGAAGAAAACTTGAATGGAGTAATTGAGGTAGGTACATATTGTAAAAAAATGTTTCCTGCGTACGAAAAAAATTCAAATAGAAACGTTGTACAGCAACCCAGCATAACATAAAATTATTTTCTACTGTACACAGTGCACAGTGGTTGGAAAAAAGTCTCGGGCTGAAGTAACATTTTTTTTTTGAATTGAACGCCCTGTATATTATAACATTTTTAGAAACTACGTTGAAAACGTGAAACTTTTGTAAAGTATATATCATATACTGTTCAGATGTTGTTAAGATATTCACGTTTGAAGATTGACATTTTCACATTTTCACTGACTGCAAAATTTAAACGGTTGAACACAGGACAAAGCGGTTTGCACATTTCTAATATGTATAATATTATACGTAATATTCGTTATTTTATTGAAACAGATTCACTACAAACACACTCACCGAATTCATGTTGCCCAGGCGTACAACTTTGTACACATGATTGGGTCGACGAAAGAAAAGTTTTAAGTTTTTACAAAAAAAAAAAAGGATTATTTTGAAGAAATTGGTATCAAAATAAGTATCCGAGAAGATCCTTTTTGCTGTGTACTCTTGACTCCATTGATGTAAAGAGCCCATAACATACAGTTTTCGAGGGAAGTTGTTTTTGTAGATTCTAGCGGTTCCCGTGACCAAAGTGGTTCTTCGGTCACGTTCTTTTTTGGTGCTAGTAAAATTGGAGGTGTGCCGCTGGGCTGATCATTCACAACTTTCAAACCGATGAAGTTTATGAATTATGTTTCAAGCAATTTCATGATTTAATTGGGACCGATGGATTTTATGGCAAAGGCTTTCCAGCCATATTTATGACGGATGATAGTGTAACCGAGAGGAACGCTTTAAGCAAAATTTTTCACAATCTAAATTATTGCTTTGCACATTTCATGTTCTACAAGCAGTGTGGCGCTGGTTATGGGACAGTTTATATAACATTGACATAGAAAACACTTGATGCTTCTTTTACGAGACGTGCTATATGTCCAAAATGAAATTGAATGTGAATTGAACAAGACGTCACTATGCGAAGATATTATTGCAAAGAAAAATACCAACTATTTTTAGATTATTTTAACGATATATGGAAGAGAAGACATGAGTGGTGTCATCATTTTCGAAACCAGTATAGAACCAGAGGTCACAATACCAACAATATTGTTGAGGTATCTATAAGAATATTCAAAGATTAGGTGTTACAGAGATGCAAAGCATTCAATGCAACCTCATTGGCAGATTTTGTATGCTTTTTCTCTAGAAGAGTTTTACGAACAAAAAATAATTTCATTTGCAAATGGTAGAGATATGAAGTTTAACACACTATTTTAAAAAGTTTTGTTATAAATCTGATCTATTAGAAGTAATAAAATAACTGATACACTGTTTATGGTCTCATCTTCACAAGACAATAAGTTCATGTATACGGTCGACGTTGAGCTAGAGCAGTGTAATTGTCCTGTAGGAGCAGGGGTCAATCTTACAAGCACCTTTGTGCAGTTTATAAATCAGGTGTCAATTTGATCACAACACATCATTTGTTGTTTCGAGACCGCGTTGTTTAGAAATGGGGAATAATGTTAACAGCTATTTTTTATGAATATGGATTTGAATGCCGATTTTGTACCAGAAGATCAGAAGGATTTTAATGAGCCTATGCAGTTTAAACCTACAATCATTTGCGAGCCTTTTAATTCCAATGTCCAGTCGTCTCAGGAATATACACAAGTATTAGGGAAAATTGTATAAATGGAAATATCATCGTAGAATATAGTGAAGAACTGAAGATATTAAAAGAAAACTTCAAAAAATTGCACCAATTTGCACAAGCCCATTCATCCAAACATATGTTTAAAAACATTAAAGAACTGAATGTTAAAATTGATAATATTGAACATGAACAGGGATTTTATGATATTTGTTCCACTGTAGTAAGAAAAAAAAAAAAAAAAAAAAAAAAAAAACAAGGACGCCGAATCAAAATACAACCAGCTTCGATTGCACGTCATGCAGAGAGAGAGAGGGCTACATGCAGGCTCTAGAACAATACAAGCAGACAGACCATCCAATGTCGAAAAATTACGTAGAAAAGTAACAAAGAAGAAAAGGTCTATCATCTCTAACATTTTGACAAATCAACCAAATGCTAATAATAATAATAATAATAATAATAGCGTTTATTGCCCAACAGTTTCCCATTTACAGAGCAATTTTATAAATGACAATACAAGATTAATTAGTAGCACTAATTTCTAACTATGAGTGAGTGACAATGACAATCACAAGTCCTATTTGAATACAAAAACAAAAAAAAAAATAAAAATAAAAATAAAATAAAAAATACAAAAATTTAAAGATGCGCACGAGATTTATTCTTGAGTTCACAAACACTGCAAGAAAAGAGGTCACAAACACTAGAAAGTTTGTTTGCATTACTACACATAAAATGTATTGGTGCCTTTAACATTAAATTTGTTTGAGCTCTTTTGCATAAGAAAGTAGTGCTGTGTCTAGATGTTATTCTTGGAACAGAAATATCAATTTGCGACAGTAACGCGGGACAGTCAATTTTACCATTGAATAATTTATACAAGCATAAAACAGAAGCCTGATTTCTACGTTTTTTTAATGATACAAAGTAAAATCTATGCAACAAATCAAAATAATTACAGCCTCTTGGAGGATAGATTCCGTTGATTTTGAAGCTTAGGAATTTTAAGAATTTCTTTTGAACTTTATCGATGGCAGATGAGTATTGAAAATATATAGGATTCCATATTATGGACCCATATTCTAGTTTAGATCTGACTAAACTGAAATATAGAGAGGTCAATGCTAAAATGTTATTGAAATTTTTACAGTTTCTTATAATGAAGCCATATGATCGATATGCTGAACTAACAATACTATTTATATGTTGATTGAATGTGAGTTGCTGATCAAAATAGACACCTAAATCCTTAATGGTATCAGTTTTTTCTAATATGACATTATCTATGCTGTAGGGAAATTGTAATGTATTAAGTTTCCGGCTGAATGTTAAGATTTTGCATTTAGATATGTTCAAATGCAAGCAATTTTCAAGACACCATGTGTGTAAAATATTAATTTGATTTTGCAATATCATACAGTCATCTAAACTGGTTATAGTAGCGTATAACTTCAAATCATCTGCAAACATCAACCTATTGCACTTCAATAGATTGCACAAGTCATTAATAAATATCAAAAATAATAATGGACCAAGATTGGACCCCTGAGGTACTCCGCTAGTTGCAAAATAGATATTTGAATAAAAACCATTGTAATAAACACACTGTTTACGTTGATGGATGTATGATTCTAAAAGTTGTAAGTAAGTTTCATTAATGCCCAAGTCATGTTAAAAGTCATTGAGATAATCAATAACTTATTATTTAATAGAAGTTATTTAACTTTATATGCGTTTTATTAATTAAGTACTACAAACCAATCCAATGTAAAAAGTCATGCAGTTTTCATAATATCTAAATTGTACGAACTGCAATCACTCACCGGTGTAAAAAATAAGCATAATGAACGCAGTTATTGCAATTTTGTGCGCTGGCCTAATAGGAAACGCAACATCGTTTATAGCTTAACAAGTCCTATACGATTAGCGTTCCGGGTAGCGGTAACCACATAGGGATCGGAAAAATTCTGCCCGTCATGACCGAAATACTTCATACTGTATCTGATGCTGCAGAGAGACATAATAATGAAGAACCTATGATTGTTTAGATTGTTGATAGCATATTCTCCTTATTTCTTTGTTCATATTGATATGAATTTCTCCGCCACACCCCTTGAGCATCAGTACAATAATTATCGGATGTATTCACGTACTCATTCACCACAACCATATTAAAATGATAGACCAATTTTTGTTATATTCTCGAGTTTCATCATCAACTTGAAGTATTATTTTGACCATGATAGCGAGAACACACTGTATAATTGATCACCTATAGTGACATCATTGAACAATACTTCTAATAGTATCTCATATTAATGACTGTTTAGATCTTGATTTTAGAAAAGTGATTATTATCCAGGATAATGTTCCGTGTTGTTTAACAATAATGAACAAATGAAAGTTTTCATTGGCCTCTAGCGCCAAAATCAGCATATAGAAAAAGTTGTGCCCGTTGAACTTTTTGTTCGGAATGACTTGGACTATAACATATCAAAAATTCAACCAATTCGACAGGGGACCACTTCCTCTACTAAAGTGGGCGGTATCATTTCAATAATTGTTACCCCGAAACTTCCAAATAAGGAACTAAGAACATTAATATTATTCATAATGGAACCGATATTATTTTCAATGAAACGGAAATGAATTTGTTAAATGAAAGTTTAAATTTTGCAATCGATTCTTAGAATTTACCTACGGAGGATTTATGCAATGATATTGAAAATTCTTGAACATTCAAATGAATCATATAAAAATTCATTGAATAACTTCAATAATGTCTGTAAATCGTGAAGGAATTTAACAACTTCCAAGCCACACCAAGTAAATTATAACAAAGAAATTGAGAAACTTCCACAAATTGCGTTGGATAATGGTTACCAAAAATCTCTGATCCATAATTTAATTTCCTAACAGAAACGAACGTAGCCAACTAACCAAATTAGAGCCATTGCCCTCACATACTTCAATAAAATTCCAAAGTTTCACTTACTATTCTTCAGTAATTAATAAATTTCATAATTTGTTTTAAAAATTTGCAATACAACCGATTTATAGATGTAAGAACAAGCTAAAACACCGTTTAGACAACACTTTTGACAAAGTTTCCGATTTCGACAAATCCGAAAGTTACAAAATCGTTATAAGGAACATTTTACACATACAATAAACAATTAATATTTACCTGGTAATCACTGAATGTTGTTATGATGAACACACTGACACATATAAGATGTTGCATCTTTATATAGTACCCAAATATTCGAACCTACGTGTGATTCCGGAATAACATTTTTATCTTATTTAGTACCAAGTATTGATTCCTTATTGTTGTTATTGTAATACAACATATAGGAAGATCGTCATATTTGGGTCATTGCAACAACAAATAAATATATATTCGTGGCACTTATCACGTATTATTTATCAACTATCTGAATAATATTGTCGAAATTCTATTTCCGGGTAAAAGTTGCGTCGATTGCTATTACCTATATATACCAGAACGAGATTATTAAGTTCACAGTTTCCATCTAATATCCATAGTAAAAGGTGAACAAAACATAAGTACATGGTAAGTTGAATTGTTGAATTATTTATATGACTTTACTTATTTGGATTCATTTTGAAAATTTTCGAATGAATGTGATTATTTTTCAAGTGAATATTTCAAACATCAACACAATATTATTATTGGGATTAACCAGTAATTATCCTTTTCTCAAAATTATACCTATTCGAGTCAATTAAACGAAAAACTCGGAATTTTTTCCAAACAGATTAATAACTTTTGCATTTAAATCGGGAATTGGCCCCTTTTCATAGGAAAATTTATTGTAAAATTTGTAAAATTGTTGGTATTGCCAACATCGGTTGGAAAACTTCACTCGATGATTTTGGGGGTCGCTAATCACGATTCCCCAGTTATATTCACCATTTTTACACCGCGGTATTTTGAAATTGACCAACTTTATGTCCTAAAAATGGTTAAATTTAATAATTTCGCAGTTTTTGTTGAAATTTACTAAAATATTTCACACGGGGTTTTCGATGTCAAATCGGTTGAACAGTTTGAAACCCCCCAAGTGAAATGTTTTAGTCAATTTCAACAAAAACTGCGAAATTATTAAATTTAACCATTTTTAGGACATAAAGTTGGTCAATTTCTAAATACCGCGGTGTAAAAATGGTGAATATAACTGGGGAATCGTGATCAACGACCTCCCAAACAACAGAGTGGAGTTTTCCAGCCAATTTTGGCAATACTTACCATTTTTACAAATTTTACAACAAATTTTGACATGAAAATTGGCCAATCTCAGGTTTTAAGAGTGAAAAATAGTCGAACAACTAGATCTTGAAGTCCAATATCGTTCAGTATCCGTTCAAGAACGATTTGTAAAAAAAAAAAATAAGTTGATTGATCTGTTTGGAAGAAATTCTGAGCCTTCACATTTTCAACGTATAATTTGACCCGATTAATCAATTAATTAAGTTTTCAAGTTTAAAGAATAATAAACTGGTTTGATTAAATTATATAGGAAGGAACCTCAATTTACTTATGTGAATTGCAATTTTACCAGTAATGAAAATTACTTGTGTAAATTTAGTAAACGCATCTACCAGGGTTAGATAATTTTTGTTATTGAATATGAAAACATCAATATATTCAATTTGAAACGGTTTATATACAGAGTGTAAATAATATCACTGAAAAAATTCAGAGGTGATTCATTGTTGAAAAATAATGTAGGCTTTCATATAAAGAAAAACATTACATCCTTAATGTTAAGACACAGTCCTTTAATTGGGGCGCAAAAAATAGTTTTTAATTTTTATCATCTAAATCCAACAAGTTACAAAAATAGGATTAAACACACATTATTTACTATTAAAAAGGCATTTAAAAACTGAATTGCTAGTTTTCCATTATGTTTGTTTTCCCCATTTTTATAATTAAGAAATGTATACCTTGTTTGTTTGAGTCGCTAGAAGCAATGATTTCCGATAAAAATGCATCTAAAGCCGACAATACAAAGAAATTATTCAAAAGTGCAAAAGTAACTTATTTGCAAAACAATATTATAAAACTTTATAATTTTTTTTTTGAAACAATCAAAACAAAACAGTAAGTTTTTGAAAGATGTTCAAATTGTTACCCTTGTACTTCAATACATTTTACCGTTCGTTAAACAGTTTCCCCGTTTCGCAAAGTGCGATGAAAAAACAGATGAAGCTAGATCAAATTCTTTCGAAGCTCAACGTATCTATTGAGAAAGATATTCATTACGGCAGATTCCTAATGTTAAAACATTCATTGGCGTGCATGGGCGTTTGGGAAAATATGGCCATTTTGAAACACCAAAAATTAATAATGGGGTTTCCAGAAGTTGTCGCACTCTGCGTATCGAAGAAACTGTTTACGAATGGTGGAAAATTCAGCGTACGACTTCATTCATTATTGAAAACCAAGTTTTCTTTCAATTTTGTCTAGGTACATACCACAGTGAAAAGTTACTCCCATCGGGATAGCCTACTCGTTTATACAATATTCCTAAATAATCACATTGTTTCCTCATTTCTCTTGTTTTTACTATTCGTGTTTTACCGAGATATTAGCCATTTCAGTATTAGTGAAATTTTGAGCCATAATTTTATAACATTTTTACGGAAAGCAAAGTAAAAACTAACAGTTTTGAGACTAAGTTCTCTAAATGCCAAAATGATATTAGAAAAGCAAAGGCAACTAAGGTATTTTAATCAAGTAAAATTAGTAAGCCAAAATTGCAGAGACGCGAAAATTAATTTTTTCAAACTAATCCGTTGATTTTAGCAAAATTTTCTTAGAGTGAAAAAAGTTTTCAAAGTAGATAAGCTACCTACTCGAAAAATATCGGGTGAATTACATTGACCACAAAAAAGTTCTGGACACTTTTCCTATTACATCCTCAAGTTTGAGCCATTTCCATGGTCTCTAAGGCTCTGTGTTCCGCTCTCAAAAACGCTTATTATTGACAGTAACTCACTTGCCAAGTGTTGTAACAGTCCTCCATCACGTTGTCAAGTTATACCAAAAAACAAACTTATTTTTGTAACTTTGAAGCCTTCTACCGGTTAAACAAGACACTTGAGGCAAAAGAAAAAAAAAATTGGAATCAAAGAATCTTCGGTTTCATTTTGGCTACGCCAGTTCGAGGACACCCTATATAATCTAAGTTCTATATACTCGTCAGTGTGACAATACAGTAATTAATTTCAATTATTGTTAGATCCGAAAAACAGTGAATAAACTTGACCTTGTCGTACTATGAATAACATTACGTCAGTAGGGTATATTCACTTGTCGTATGTGCATTGATTTGTTTAATAATGTGTTCTATGTTCAAAGAACTATTAGCTCTCGTGCCTAATAAAGCATCGAATTGTTTTCTTTTAATTTTAATAAGAGATGTGTTGATTGTTTGGTCTATCAATGTTCGATATCATGACCTGGATATTTACGGTAAAAACAAATTCTAAATTTAGATTATGTGACCTAGTTTTCCACATGAAAAACAAGCTTCACTTTTGTTTGTAATCATCAACAAGAAGAATGATTAAATGTATAAGTACAAGGGCAACAATTTGAACATCTTTTAAAAACTCTATTGATTGATCATTATTTTTTTTCATATTAAAATTTAATTAATGAATACTTGATTGATCATTATTTTTCATATTTTGGATTTATAAAATGAAAATAAAAACTCCTTTTTTGGTGTCCCGTTTAAAGGGCCATATCTTAATATGAGAGGGTCAAATATTTTTTTATAGAACCACCTCATTTTTCAACACGGAAGCATCTCTGAATTATTTATTTACACCCAATATAATAAGTACAATATATACAACTTGTAAACGCCAAATGGAATAAATTCATCATTTCGATTACTGTACATATTTAAAAAAAATCCTGTAACACGTCAAATTTAAATTATGAATTGACATTTTTCTACATAAAAATGTGACCCCTTCAACCCCTTCGAATGACAGGCACAAGCCCCTATTTTTAAATGGAAGTATAGGCTTGTGATATATCGTTTGAAAGGTCTATTCATTCTATATTCAAAAATGTTATCGCTTTCAAGTTTTTTACAACAATAAGATAAAATTATGTGGTTATCGAAATTTGCTGAAATATACTAAAAACTTCTCAATGAGGTCTTGATAATGAGAAAGTAAGCAAAACCATAACAATGATTCATTAAAATACTTCAAAGAGTTTCTGTGGTAACGTTAGTTTGTTTAAAACACCTTAGCAAATTGTTTTACATGAGTTGTCAGTATTATAATTCAAGTTTGAAATTCGTTCACTTTAATAATTGTGAAAAATGGTTAGATTAACGGAAATGCATAAAATATAAGTAACTCGCTTATTTCATGAGAAATTTCCTGATTTGCCGTCTATTTTGAACATCTACTTCGTTAACATTCATAGTTCATTTTAGTGTTTTACATTTTATTACCAATTTCGGTAACCACATAATTTTATTCTATCTCGATTGTTACAATAAACTTGAAAGCGATAACATTTTTTTAATGGAGAATGAATACAATAACCAAAAATTTGGCGTTTAAACCCTGTATAGCTCATTGTAAGTGTAATAACAAAATATACAAGGTGTTTCATCTCAAACGAGCCATCAAGTATATTTCTTATCCTATAGTAAGTGAGAAAATCTTCCAAAACACGTCGAATGATTCTGTTTGGGGAAATCTTTTGACGTATATTTGAGGCTTGAACGAGCAACCCATAATAGGAGCGCTTCAACCCCTTAAAATTGAATAGGGATACGGTTTGAGTGATACGTCATTTGAAAAGTCTTGGAAGCCTCTTTACAACGGTTTATGAAAAACGTAAATTTGATAAATTGTTCTCGCCAAAAATTAATTTTGTTGCTCGAATGCGTCATCTTGAATATTTTGGTTATTTGTACAATGTACAAGCTCATTTTTATTAAGCTTTTTTTACAAACTTAAACAATCTTAGAAAAATCACATTAAATTGAATTGTGTTGTCATGCTTACAATGAAAAAAATTAAATCTGTTCGTTCAAATCAAATGTTCAAATTGTCCCCCATTGACTTCCATACAATAATACATTCTCTCAAACTAATAAATGAAAAAACAGCAAAACATTTCCTTACGTTGCCTTCATTTTTTTTTTGTTCTTGAAGGTGTTTATCTGGTTTTAACGTTTCTCCAATCATTTCATGATTTTAATCAATCTATTGAGTTACTACTTTGCTGATTTGTTTAAAATTTCAAAAAATATGGTGTACACATTGCAAGAACGTGTTGAGCTGGTTAGCCTTTATTACCAAAATCAGAATTATGCCCGAGCGGCTGTAAGGATATTTAACGAAAACCATCCTGAACGTAGCGTTCGCCATAAGTACCTACGTAATGGAATTGATTTCAAAATTAATGGAGACGGGTTCAGTAATGGATAAAAAAGGGCACCCATTGGAATTGGTCGAGCGTATCAACAATAACCCAAATTTCTTGTACAACGTTTGCTTTTCTGACGAATGTACTTTTTTACTTAATGGAGAGGTTAACCGGCATAACTGTAGAATTTGGAGTGATACAAATCCTGATGTATTTCGAGAAGCTCACACTCAACATCGGGAAAAGCTAAACGTTTGGGTAGGAATTTTGGAAGATTACATAATTGAACCTCTGTTTATTCCTGGTAATTTAAATGAAGAAATTTATTTTGAAATGTCGGAAAATGCGATTGATCTGTTAATAACTGAACAATAATTAGAAAACGATCTCCTACTACTTGAACAACAATTGCATTTCCAACAAGACGGAGCTCCTCCTCACTACACCGTACCAATTCGCCAATACCTCAATTTGTAATACCCGGTCGTTGGATTGGAAGAAGAGGTCCTATGGAGTAAGTCCAAGATTTTTGTGACTCAACCTGAAAATTTGAACGAATTACGCCCACGAACTGTAAATGAGTGTTGTCAAATATTTCCAATTATGCTGAACCATGTTAGAGACGGTTTTCAGTCAAGATTGTATTATTGTATGGAAGTCAATGGAGGACAATTTGAACATTTAATTTAGAAACAAAATTAATTTTTGGCGAAAACGTTCCGTCAAATTTACATTTTTCATACACCATTGTAAAGAGGCTTCCAAAACCTTTCAAATGACGTATTACTCAACACCTCTCCCATATTCAATTTTGAGGGGTTGAAGCGCCCCTATTAGGGGTTGCTCGTTCAAGCTTCAAATATACGTCAAAAGATGTCCCAAAACAAAGTCATTCGACGTGTTTTGGAAGATTTTTTCAATTGCTATGGGATAAGAAATGTACGGGGTGGTTCGTCTGAAATGGAACATCCTGTATATTATAACGCAATCTGTTATCAATTTTTTAACTTTCAATTTTAATATTTGCATACACGAACTCGTTTTTATTTCCATTTGAAGTTTATTGTCTTCACCAATCATCGATGAAATAATAAATTCATAGTTCTTTTCATTCTGGTGCGATTAACATGAAAATCAAAGCTACCTCTAGTCTCATAATGATAAATTTAATTGTTTGAAAAATGTGATAAATTCATTGAGATGATAAATTCATTGAGATATGTTGTAAAATAATAAAAGTTTCCTTCGGTTTCAAAAACTGGTATAATATCTTCAGTATTGCAATCTAGAAATACTTACATTCTATATTTGAGAATGGCTATTGTAGTTAAAAATATTATTTATTGTTTTAGAATCCTTCCACGTATAGTTCAATGGTCAACGAATGGTGTGGAGAGTTCCAACTTCCTCCTTTGTAAAAAATATTCCCGGCAAATAGACACCGCAACAAATCGATGTTGATCCCAACCGTCTAATGCTCAAACCTCGATAATAATACAATTCGGACAACCACCTGTTCTTAACGACATAGAGATACGAGATAATTGGTGTTTTTTATAGAGTGATACAATTTTGAGTTGGCATCACTGCTTTAGTTTCACGAAATGGTCCAATTAATTGGCCCCCAAGATCGTGTGATTTAACCCCATTGGATTATTTTCTTTGGGGTTATGTAAAGTCACTTGTGTACGTCGATAAACTACAAACAATTAAACACCTAGAAATCAACATTGGAAGAGTTTTCGGCGAGAAACGGCCGCAAATACTGCGAAAGGTTTGTGAAAATTGGTGTTCCAGATTGCGCCTTGTATGCGCTAGCCGTGGCGACCACATGACCGAAATCATATTTAAACATTATTGTCACAAAATTTTCTATCCAATAAAGACCGTTTCATTGATATCAAAAATATATTACTATGTTTTATTATGATTTAAACTTGTATCACTCTATAAAAAACACCCTTGTATGGAGTTTACGGTTCGCGGGATCGCCATCTTGTTACATGCGCATCACACGTTTCAATCCACCTTACATTAAATTTTCGCGTTGTTGGGTCTGATACTTAGGAAATTACCCAATCTGTTGATCGACGTCGACAAATAGTTGAGCGCCATGCAGGATCGAAGGGTCGTAAGAAAAAACGATTTCAGCTTGTTGCTGTTGAACATACTCACAAGATACTTACTCAAACAACAACAATGCCCATTGATACAGGACAAGGAATAAAATTTGTTTAAAAAGAAATAAATATTATAAAGCATATTTTTATTCTATTAATTTTTATAGAACATCCTATAGCAGAAGATAAACAGGGATCAAACGCATTTTTTATTAGTATAAGTTCATGTCATAAATTGTTTATTATATTTACATAAACGAATTCCAAATCTAAGAAGACCTCTTCCATATCTTTTATTTTCATAACTCGAGCTATGTAATATTTGTTAAATGTTTTGAATGTAATTTGTACCTTGTCATCGGAAGAACAATGTGAGTTTATGAGTAGGTACCAGTCACCAATATCAATGTTATCCTTGGTGACGGACAAGAAATCATCTGGGATTGCTGGTTGGGTGGATTATTCGAGATGTGAGGGTCAGTAGGCGGTGGAAAAATGTATTATTTTTCAGCATCATCAGAATTTCCATACATTTCCAATTCAAAGTCGGACATGGGATCCATATCTTAATTCGAATCGTGAGAGCTAAAATGTTGGCTACTTTCGTTGGAAAACTGAAAATCATCAACTGTTACGCTTTTGTTGATTTTCATCATACCGAATCGCCTTCAAAATGTGAAAAAATTGATGAGTATTTATCATATTTCCTATCATTCGTTAGATTCTCCATAGGCAGCATGTTCAATACTCTATCAACATTCGAAAGTATAATGCCACATTTATCAAATCCCGGACATTATACTTTTAGATCTATTGTCTTTATTCGATTCTAATAGCTTCCTTAATAAACCCGAAAAGACGTTTTTAAGAATACCAAGATTCCTTTCTTCCAAGTCCTTTTTGGTTGCATCGAGTGAGATAAAAATATAATATCAATTGTACTAATAGGTACGACGACAAATTGTCACCAATTAATATCGTTTTACCAGGTAAGTTCTTCAAATATGGTATGACAATTACATATACCCAATCCTCGAAATAATAGCTGTCCCTATCCTTTCTTCCAAGTCCTTTTTGGTTGCATCGAGTGAGATAAAAATATAATATCAATTGTACTAATAGGTACGACGACAAATTGTCACCAATTAATATCGTTTTACCAGGTAAGTTCTTCAAATATGGTATGACAATTACATATACCCAATCCTCGAAATAATAGCTGTCCCTAATTTATCTAATATAGTGTTACATATTCAATACTTTGTAGACGATACAGCATGGAAGGAAATCTCCATTACCAGAAGCAGGGAACATGATTGAAGCCAATATTTTTTTATGCCGACTTGTTGTCCATGTATATTTTTTGGTAGTTGATCCTATTCACCTTCCATTGTGGTGAATATGATCGACCATGATTTTATTAGACCTTATCTTGAAGGTTGCGTCAAATGCAATTAATTTTCTCGAAACTAGCATTTTATTATGTCTTATTTTAAATTATTTATTATATTCACATAAACGAATTCCAAATCTAAAAAGACCTCTTCCATATCTTTCATTTTCACAAATCGAGCTATATAATATTTGTTAAATGTTTTGGATACAATTTGTACTTTGTCATCGGAAGAACAAGGTGAGCTTATGAGTAGAGCCAGTTACCAATATTAATGTTATCCTTGGTGACGGATAAGAGACCACCTGGGATTGCTGATTGAGGTAAATTATTCGAGGTGTGAGGGTCAGCAGATGGTAGAAAAATGTATTCTTTTTCAGAATTATGAGGATTAATTTCTATATATTTCCTCTTCTAAGTCGGACATGAGATCTGATTTTTATCATATTACGCATGGCCTTGGAATACCAGATTCATTTATTCTCCATGTAACATTCAATAGCTTGAAAAATGCAACGTCTAGAGGTTGCATCAAGTGGGTGGAGTTGCTGGATAAAGATATAAAACTAATATTGTTCACTGAGGACTCTCGTACAGGTGCGACGATAAATTGTTCCAATTAATATCGTTTTACCATGTAAGTTCTTCAAATATGGTATGACGATTGAATGTACCCAATCCTCGAAACAATAACTGTCCCGATTTACTACGAATATATATAGGACGGGTGGCCCTCTAGTAGTCCAATAGTCATACATGCTTAAGCCTTTAGAGACGACATAACATGGAAGTAAATTTCTACTAGCAGGAGCAGCGAACATGATTGAAGTTGACATAATTGAAGTTGACAACGCTCGTATGTTCATTAAGTAAAGAATTTTGTTGAAAAATAAAGAAATTGAAATTATTTCAAAAAGATTTATTGCGTTATTAATAATACAAACATAGGTAAATAATGTTTATTGATCTTCGCGTTCGGGTAGATTTTTCCAAAATATTTGCCTGCTTGCAGGAATGATACCATTTAACAACTTCACTAGGTCAGCTTTCTTACTTTTGGGAAAGCCTCGTGGTCCAGAAAGACAGGCTGGGATGAATAATAGCCAGATTTTTTCATTGCTTTTTTATACATATCTTTTATTTGGGAAAAGCCTCGTAGTCCAGAAAGACAGGCTGGGATGAATAATAGCCAGATTTTTTCATTGCTTTTTTATACATATCTTTTATTTCCACAACTTAAGCTATATAATATTTGTTAAATGTTTTGGATGTAATTTGTACTTTGTCATCGGAAGAACAAGGTGAGCTTAGTTACCAATATTAATGTTATCCTTGGTGACGGATAAGAGACCATCTGGGATTGCTGATTGAGGTAAATTATTCGAGGTGTGAGGGTCAGCAGATGGTAGAAAAATGTATTCTTTTTCAGAATTATGAGGATTAATTTCTATATATTTCCTCTTCTAAGTCGGACATGAGATCTGATTTTTATCATATTACGCATGGCCTTGGAATACCAGATTCATTTATTCTCCATGTAACATTCAATAGCTTGAAAAATGCAACGTCTAGAGGTTGCATCAAGTGGGTGGAGTTGCTGGATAAAGATATAAAACTAATATTGTTCACTGAGGACTCTCGTACAGGTGCGACGATAAATTGTTCCAATTAATATCGTTTTACCATGTAAGTTCTTCAAATATGGTATGACGATTGAATGTACCCAATCCTCGAAACAATAACTGTCCCGATTTACTACGAATATATATAGGACGGGTGGCCCTCTAGTAGTCCAATAGTCATACATGCTTAAGCCTTTAGAGACGACATAACATGGAAGTAAATTTCTACTAGCAGGAGCAGCGAACATGATTGAAGTTGACATAATTGAAGTTGACAACGCTCGTATGTTCATTAAGTAAAGAATTTTGTTGAAAAATAAAGAAATTGAAATTATTTCAAAAAGATTTATTGCGTTATTAATAATACAAACATAGGTAAATAATGTTTATTGATCTTCGCGTTCGGGTAGATTTTTCCAAAATATTTGCCTGCTTGCAGGAATGATACCATTTAACAACTTCACTAGGTCAGCTTTCTTACTTTTGGGAAAGCCTCGTGGTCCAGAAAGACAAGCTGGGATGAATAATAGCCAGATTTTTTCATTGCTTTTTTATACATATCTTTTATTTGGGAAAAGCCTCGTAGTCCAGAAAGACAGGCTGGGATGAATAATAGCCAGATTTTTTCATTGCTTTTTTATACATATCTTTTATTTCCACAACTTAAGCTATATAATATTTGTTAAATGTTTTGGATGTAATTTGTACTTTGTCATCGGAAGAACAAGGTGAGCTTAGTTACCAATATTAATGTTATCCTTGGTGACGGATAAGAGACCATCTGGGATTGCTGATTGAGGTAAATTATTCGAGGTGTGAGGGTCAGCAGATGGTAGAAAAATGTATTCTTTTTCAGAATTATGAGGATTAATTTCTATATATTTCCTCTTCTAAGTCGGACATGAGATCTGATTTTTATCATATTACGCATGGCCTTGGAATACCAGATTCATTTATTCTCCATGTAACATTCAATAGCTTGAAAAATGCAACGTCTAGAGGTTGCATCAAGTGGGTGGAGTTGCTGGATAAAGATATAAAACTAATATTGTTCACTGAGGACTCTCGTACAGGTGCGACGATAAATTGTTCCAATTAATATCGTTTTACCATGTAAGTTCTTCAAATATGGTATGACGATTGAATGTACCCAATCCTCGAAACAATAACTGTCCCGATTTACTACGAATATATATAGGACGGGTGGCCCTCTAGTAGTCCAATAGTCATACATGCTTAAGCCTTTAGAGACGACATAACATGGAAGTAAATTTCTACTAGCAGGAGCAGCGAACATGATTGAAGTTGACATAATTGAAGTTGACAACGCTCGTATGTTCATTAAGTAAAGAATTTTGTTGAAAAATAAAGAAATTGAAATTATTTCAAAAAGATTTATTGCGTTATTAATAATACAAACATAGGTAAATAATGTTTATTGATCTTCGCGTTCGGGTAGATTTTTCCAAAATATTTGCCTGCTTGCAGGAATGATACCATTTAACAACTTCACTAGGTCAGCTTTCTTACTTTTGGGAAAGCCTCGTGGTCCAGAAAGACAGGCTGGGATGAATAATAGCCAGATTTTTTCATTGCTTTTTTATACATATCTTTTATTTGGGAAAAGCCTCGTAGTCCAGAAAGACAGGCTGGGATGAATAATAGCCAGATTTTTTCATTGCTTTTTTATACATATCTTTTATTTCCACAACTTAAGCTATATAATATTTGTTAAATGTTTTGGATGTAATTTGTACTTTGTCATCGGAAGAACAAGGTGAGCTTAGTTACCAATATTAATGTTATCCTTGGTGACGGATAAGAGACCATCTGGGATTGCTGATTGAGGTAAATTATTCGAGGTGTGAGGGTCAGCAGATGGTAGAAAAATGTATTCTTTTTCAGAATTATGAGGATTAATTTCTATATATTTCCTCTTCTAAGTCGGACATGAGATCTGATTTTTATCATATTACGCATGGCCTTGGAATACCAGATTCATTTATTCTCCATGTAACATTCAATAGCTTGAAAAATGCAACGTCTAGAGGTTGCATCAAGTGGGTGGAGTTGCTGGATAAAGATATAAAACTAATATTGTTCACTGAGGTCTCTCGTACAGGTGCGACGATAAATTGTTCCAATTAATATCGTTTTACCATGTAAGTTCTTCAAATATGGTATGACGATTGAATGTACCCAATCCTCGAAACAATAACTGTCCCGATTTACTACGAATATATATAGGACGGGTGGCCCTCTAGTAGTCCAATAGTCATACATGCTTAAGCCTTTAGAGACGACATAACATGAAAGTAAATTTCTACTAGCAGGAGCAGCGAACATGATTGAAGTTGACATAATTGAAGTTGACAACGCTCGTATGTTCATTAAGTAAAGAATTTTGTTGAAAAATAAAGAAATTGAAATTATTTCAAAAAGATTTATTGCGTTATTAATAATACAAACATAGGTAAATAATGTTTATTGATCTTCGCGTTCGGGTAGATTTTTCCAAAATATTTGCCTGCTTGCAGGAATGATACCATTTAACAACTTCACTAGGTCAGCTTTCTCACTTTTGGGAAAGCCTCGTGGTCCAGAAAGACAGGCTGGGATGGATAATAAGCCAGATTTTTTCATTGTTTTTTCTACACAAGAAATCTAATGTCTTGAATTCTTCGTTTGAATTAAACGAGTTTTTATATTTCATGAAAAATGATCCACGGTTTGCTTTTAGCTGTTTTATATTTGTCAGAAGAGGTCGGTTGCTGTCGCGTTTTACTTTTTGCTGAGATCTTAAATCTTTCCATAGATAAAAATCAGTAACATTCATAATTTTAACGTGAGGTTTGTTTTTCATTCTGCATTCACTAACCGCTTGGACAAAATCATCAAAGTCATATATTTTCCTTGTCTTTTTAATGAGAGAGTTCTATTTGGTGGTGAACGCTATCAGCGGCCATAAAGCTATGACCGGGCTCAAAGTAGTTCACCACAATTTCCCTGGCTGATATCTCTGCAGAATTTATCATTCTAACCAAAAAAGTCAGGAAGCACCAGTTCTTGTTCTGGCTCGAACAATCATCCAACCAAAACACGAAACAATTGACATCTCTTTGGCTTAGCATAAAAGCAAAAAAGCGCTGATTATGTCCTCCTTGTTACGTCCGGAAATCGATTCATTCCATAGGACTGCAAAAGGTGGTACTTTCTTTGTATTGCCAAGAGCAACAAAACTTTCATTATGGGCAATGAGTCTTTTACTGAAGATAACTATTTTGAAGTCATCTATCCGTGGAAGCATGATCACTTTTTGGAGGTCAACGGAAACGTAAACGGTATCGATATTAGAAGACATGCTTAGTTGCTCTTGATAAAGCTCTCGAGATTTCTTAGCGAGGTTGATATGTAACTGCCATTTATCACAAACCATACAGTTTCCTTGAAAGTTATGGTCATGAACTTTGAATTCCTCACACACCTCACACTTCTCTTGGCCAAGTTTTGCGAACGAAATATTACTTTCCTTAACACGAACCCTATAGGAATCATAAGAAACTTTTGTATCTGGGAACTTGGACTTAAAATCTTCATACATCAAGGAAACTGAAACGTCGCTAGGAAGGTACAATCTGTTTGGAACATGCTCTCGTCTATAGTGAGAAACTGAACGAGTAAAGGAAAAGATATGCTCTTCAAGCATGTCGTCATCGATTTTGTATTTATTTGGTGTTTTTCCTCTTCTATTGGCATTGGCTTTGAATCATATTTTTGGGGGTATTTGAAAGAACATCATGTAAGAGCCTGTCATTGTTTTTAAGAACCCCAAGTGTGGTTAGGTAAAATATTTTACAAACTGCCTTTGATTCACCCTTTTCATCCTTCAGAAAATATTTAAATGTATTCTTTTTTCTATGGTTTTCATCAGTTTTACGGCTTTCTTTTTTCTTGTTTCGTCAAACTCCAGAAGCGTAAGTTAATTTGTT
This sequence comes from Endomychus coccineus, assembly GCA_958510875.1. Lineage (NCBI taxonomy): Eukaryota > Metazoa > Arthropoda > Insecta > Coleoptera > Endomychidae > Endomychus > Endomychus coccineus. Next base: position 134,565,347 of record OY294068.1, read on the forward strand.
GTCGTCGATCTTCAGATATTATTGATATGCACTTTTTTCTACAGACATTAACTGAACATGGTAAAACTACTTTATGTTTTTCAACTAGCAATTTACTCTTTTCTGTTTTTTCTAATGTGATTTGTTCTGATGTTCTCTTCTTTCTTCTTTTTCTTCGTTCTCCATTTTTTTGTAACCCTTAGGTGCATTTTGCCTAACTGCCTCAGCAAGTGGTAGGTTGTCTACTACTTTTCCCTACACCGGAACTGTTATTTACATCTTTCTTGTGCTTCAGTTTTTCAGTAACGTCATGACCACTTTTTCCAGTTTCCATTTTTTCAATTTCCATTTCTTCGGTACCGTTTTGATCACCTACTCCAATTTCCATTCCTTCAGTGCCAAGACAGGCTTCTACTAGGACTCATATTTCTGAAAGAAAAACCTGATATTGTAAGCTGTTATAGTATCTTACACAACAAAAGTTGCAAGTGGCACTTTCCACATGCACGAGTATATGAAAAGTCTCGAGTGTATGAAAAGTCACTTTTTACACGAGTTGTGTACAATATTTTTCTGACGATCAATAAAAAGCAGGTATTGTCTTTCAAAATTAGTACCCAAACACATACTAACATTGGAGACTTGAAAATAATATATAACAACACTAGAATTGAAAAGTACATAATAGTACTAGAATTGAAAAGTGTAAAATCCATTTAGACGCAAGCAGTTATTTTGAAAAGTACTTTTCAAAATGCGTGTGTCATAGGATCGTAGGAAAACATTATTTCATTCGAACGTTTTACATTGGAAGACTGATATTATAACTAACATAACCTCGAAGACGGGTGAAAATACATGAAAAGAGTAAAATACAGAATTACATTACAACTTACCAGTCAAAATAATAAGACAACTGCAAAAATAAAACAATTGCACTAGCACAACTCTTTCGTTTTGTAATTATTTAAAACAATAAAAAACTCGTACATGTGTTACCATCAAAACTCTAGGTGCTACTAAGGAAAAGCGCGGTATCTATTGCATACTCAACATCTACCTCGTCAATAATGTCGAACATAATTTCCGCCGCGTCACGTAACTGTCCCCGTAGCTCATCGTCCGGTACAGAAAACGACCCAATTCCAACCATCAATGCTTTCAGATATTTTTACGAGCAATTACTTGTACGGAGGGGGGATCGAATGTATTTAAGGCTCGATAATATGTAGAATAAGGACATTCCATACAAGTCAGCGTGTTATCCGATACGTGTGCATAAAACTTATCTAAATGTCGTATGTTAGTGGTAAAAATTCGATTGTGTCATCACGAGAGCGCGAACGATCAAACAACCTTACAGTTCGTTATAGGTCGCGCTCGATCGACGAGCAATCATCATCGTACGTTAACGAGAAATCTCCGTCATTAGATTCGATTTCTTGTGATGAAAATGGTACGGACGACGAGTCAGAATCGGAGAAGAGGAAAAATAAAAGAAACATTTCTCCGATCACAGCGACCGGTGACAGAACGACTAACGTGTCATATTTGACAGCTAAACAAAAAACATCTTACGTCAATGAAAAATCGCCATCGTTACATACAATTTCTTCCGATGACGACGGAACGGACGAAGAATCAGAATCGGAAACGGAAAATGGAGAAGAACACAGCACATCGGTCCAGAACAATGGAATATCGATCGACGTGATAGCCGAGCAATCGTCTCGCGTTAACGATCAGTCTCCACCGTCAATTTCAATTTCTGGCGATGAAAACGAAGCGGACGCCGACCCAGACACAGAATCGAAAACAGAAAATGGGAAGGGAAGTAGCACGTCGATCGCAAACGACGAAATAACTACCAACAGGCCACATTCGATAGAAAAACAATCGTCGTGTGTGGAAGAAAAATCGCCGTCATTAAATTCACTTTCTGGTAATGGAAACGAACCTGACAACGAACCAGAATCGAGAACGGAAGAGTTAGAAGAAATTGATACGTTGGTAGCGAGAAATGGAGGAACAACGATCGACGCAGTAATAATCGATATGATACAAGATGATATCGAACGTTCCGTTGCTGATATGATACCCGAAATCACAGCAAATCTCGCTGTTGAACAGGAGAGCGTAACCATACCGCCGAATTCCATATCGAATCCCAAACTACACTCGCTACGTACCAGCTATCCATCGAGTGTCGATTTACGGGGAAAATCGGAACATCATAGTGAAATATCGAGAAAACGAAAATCGGAAATGACTTGCGACGAACAACATATCATGAAAGTTTCACCATTGTCATTACCGCAACCACAATTACCTCAATCGTCCGCATCGAAATCGCCGGAAATTCGTTCGGAACATCGAACGACGAGATCAAATCGACGGTGTATAAACCAAATGTCATCCGAAGCGATCGAAATGAAATTACCGTTCACGATAAGCTATGGCCAACCCATTACCGCATCGCTAATAACCGAAATGTTTTGTCGTGAACTATCAATCATCCGTGGTGTGTCGAAGAAAAATATAATTATCGAACTCACTAATTTGAATGTGAAATCGATTCATGCCGATATGAACGCAAATGATCGTCCCGTTGAGTTTCATTGGATATTGAAAAGGTACGTAGATTTAACGAAAAACAATTTGGAGATAATTTTCGAGAAGTATAACGTGGAAGTGGAAAAATTAAAGATGCTTGTTCATATGAACTTGTTGATGTGGGCGATCGAGGATGCGATCCGAGCGTACCCGATTATCGATCACGCGCGTCAATCCGAATCGATTGATAACTATACCAAAGAGGTGGTGGAAAAATTTACGCAAATACTATTACCGATTATGCATGATCGGAAGAGAGAAAAGCTCGAAATAATCGGCGCATTGAAGACAGCATGGAGGAAGACGATGAGAGAGATTTATATTAGACATTTTGGCAGCGAAGACGAGCTTCACCCGATTCACCGGTTTTTCCAGTACATACTCCGAGGTTGTAGCAATCAAAATATACTCGCCAAACAAAGCGACGACATGATTAGTATAATAACGAACGAAATTCCCAAAATCGATAATATATTGCGAACATTAACACATTTCCAAATAATGCGAATTCTAAAACGGAAATGTTACGAGTGCTAATGAAAAGAATTTTTCGTACGATTTATAAAATGTATTTCATATGTATTTCGAATAAAAAATGTCAGAAAATATTGCGATTCATTTCACGTAACTCACGTACCCCAACGTAACGGCCATAAGATACAAATTTCACTCTCATAGGAAATATAAATTTTAAATTCCGCCAGACAAACAAATTCATTTGGCGTTTTGCAGCGATAATCGATCAACTAGAGACCAACCGAAATTATGTTATCCGCGACATTAACGTCACGATTCCAAGTGATTTTACATTTTCGGCAAATTTGAAATCTACGATCGTATCATTTCTATTTATGGTGGCGGTAGTGGTGTGTTTTGGTGGTAACGGCATTTTACCGAAACATTTCGAGCAACGTGTCATTTATCGCGTCGGCGATAGAACGCATGTACAAGCGGCTCTATGGCAGGTTTTTATTTCTGCCATAGCCTTTCGCGATATTCAAAATATGTTGAGTTATCGGATTCGAGTCAGCAGCAAGCATCAAAACGTCAACCAAATATATTGGGTTGTCGGATTCGAGCTTGGCAAGAATCATACCTCTCGAAGCATCGTATTCGGCAAAAAAAAACAAATCGTTAAAATATAATAATTCTTTTCATCAGAAATAATACACCTTGATTTTTAATAATCTCAACATTATACGAAAACATCAAATATTGTGAGCTACGTCTTGAATACACCATCGAGTGCGTGTTTTTCATCCTATCAGCGTTCACACCAATGTTACTCAAATATTTCTTATTCCAATTATCATTCTTGTGCACCCACAATCGAACTCCATCGTATTTGACCGTAATATCTTCACATTTGATCGATGTTCTTGCCACAAATTCGTCTCCTATAAAAATAGGCGTTACAGCATTCTTGCATCGAAGGACCTTCATTGAATTCTTCTTGCCACGTATACATTTCGCAATACCATTATGAACGCCGTCGATAACACAAACACGCGCCCATAAGAATTCGCTCAGCAGTCGAGTGATTCGCAATTGTGTGTCATCATCGATTACTTCGATACGCTCGTGATCGACTAATTTCAATATATCTACACACGTGAGAATCTTATCGTTTTTCACTATCATTCCTACGTTTGGCTCGATCGCGAGTTTTCCACCCAACGGAACGTCCGAAAATAACGGTTCAACGATCGTTCCAAAATCCGGTTGTCGAAATAATATTTTCGCACTATAAAATAGGAAAGCGCCATTTCCGTTTATATCGAACGTTCCTTTCCGATTCAATAAATATCGCAGAATATATAATTCTCGCGATTCGCCACTTGATTCTTCGTAATCCCTATACCCGTATAATTTCCTCATCAAACAATTATCAATTTCCGACAATTTATCGATAAATTTCATGCCGGCATCACCTACGAATCGAGCAGTTTTCGTATCGATGCCGTCAATCGTACCGTTGGTGCGAACGTCCATACTATGTCGATACGTGTCTTCTCTCACATCCAACAGCTCGATTTTAGAAAACGATATCCTGTCGACCCGTTGTTTCTGAATGTTTCCCATTTCCCTGAGTTTACTTTCGTCTTCGACTATTACTATATACGGTAGCATCAAATAACAAACGGGTACGCGGTAAACGCTTCGTACGAAGAGTGTCGGTTCGGTCTCGTTCGCACAAATTTTCTCACAAGTAGCACTGTCGGAGTCTTTCGCGTTCACACATTTTACGAATGCATCCAAAACGACCTTGTATTCGTGGTTATTCTCGTGCGCGATGTAATAATAATATTTGTTCTTTACGGATCGGTCGTACGACGATAATATCCGTTTGTTGTCAAACCGCTCCTTCTTGTTCTTTCTCCTCTTCTTTTTTTTCGTTTCGCTATTCATCGTATCGGTACAAGCTGCCAAGATATTCCTACGAACTTGTTTGATGTGTTCATCGTTGTGGCCATCATCGCTAGACGGTTGTCGCACTAATATATATTCGTCATTTATGGGGTTATCGTCTACTTTAGGTTGCACCCGTAAATCATATTTGACGAGCGCTTCTTCGGACTGACCTCGTTGCCACATCGGTCGTTCTTGTTGCACTTCTGACAATTCATCTGATGGCTTCCCGTCGACAATACCATCGACGTTGTTAAAATTGTCGAAATTCAAACATATCTCTTGGTAGTCGGCATCGACGATCGTGGTGTCATATCGTAATAGTTTTTCGAAGTCACAAATATCGTCGTTGTATTCAGATGTCTCCGTGTCATCGTGCAGATTCATAGTTCGAATACCGCACTACATCTCGAACGAATGGCTGACGTTGGAACGACCGAGATCGGAATACTGGTATCTAAATATTGGTGTGATTGCGATTATATAGTACGAAGATGATCTCATACCGCCCCTCCACGTTTATCGCGCATAACGCCAACGATCGTGCGAGAAATGAAATCGTAAAATATTTTCTGATGAACAAACTCTGTCAGCCTAGAATCTCTTGTCGAACGAATCTCCAAACTTATAAGTTCCTCGTCATGCGCACTAGCTCCATCGAGAAACAGTTTTGTCTCGAATGAAATTTGTTGAAACGAAATCTCACCGGTGGATTTCTTCGAGCTGCGAAATCTTTGAACGTGAATCTCGTTCGAGAAATGAAATCGTAAATAATTTTTTGATGAACAAACTTTGTCCGCCTAGAATCTCTCGTCGAACGATTGGTTGTTGAAACGAAATTCCACCGGTGAATTTCTTCGAGCTACAAAACTTTGAACGTAATTCTCGTTCAAGAAATGAAACAGTTTTGTCTCGAATGAAATTTGTTGAAACGAAATCTCACCGGTGGATTTCTTCGAGCTGCAAAATCTTTGAACGTGAATCTCGTTCGAGAAATGAAACCGCGAAATATTTTCTGATGAACAAACTTTGTCCGCCTAAAATCTTTCGTCGAACGAATCTCCAAACTTATAAGTTCCTCGTCATGCGTACTAGCGTCATCGAGAAACAGTTTTGTCTCGAATGAAATTTGTTGAAACGAAATCTCACCGGTGTATTTCTTCGAGCTGCAAAATCTTTGAACGTGAATCTCGTTCGAGAAATGAAATCGTAAAATATTTTCTGATGAACAAACTTTGTCCACCTAGAATCTCTCGATCGAGGAATGAAACAGTTTTGTCTCGAATGAAATTTGTTGAAACGAAATCTCACCGGTGGATTTCTTCGAGCTGCGAAATCTTTGAACGTGAATCTCGTTCGAGAAATGAAATCGTAAAATATTTTCTGATGAACAAACTTTGTCCGCCTAAAATCGCTCGTCGAACAAATGTCCAAACTTATAAGTTTCTCGTCATGCGCACTGGCCTCATCGAGAAACTGTTTTGTCTCGAGTGAAATTTGCTGAAACGAAATCTCACCGATGGATTTCTTCGGGCTATAAAAACTTTGAACGAAACTTTCGTCGAACGAGTCTCCAAACTTAAAGTTCCTCGTCATGCGCACTAGCTCCGTCGAGAAACAGTTTTGCCTCGAATGAAATTTGTTGAAACGAAATCTCACCGGCGGATTTCTTCGAGCTGCGAAAACTTTTGCAGCAGTGATGACTCACAGTTACGTGACGTATACGTGACGTAGCACGGGGGCAACGAAAATTGTGGAAAGCAACTTTCAGTTCTCGCGAGAAGCTAACGCCAAGTTTAAACAGTTAACGGGGCTCCACGTACCCCCATAGCACCCCCTGCACCCCTATATATATAATATATATATATTATATATATATTATATATAAAACCTCCGCGACGGCCTGCTCCTTCTTACTACTACGTTGTTCTTACTCTGGTCAAGGAGGTTTATGTTCGCGCGCGTGGAGCTCTCTGATTATATAGTTAATTTGGGGTCAGCTGAGTGAATACTCGATTCTCATTGGACTAGAGCCAATTGACGTCACAAAAATCCTAAAATCTACTGATTTCTGACGAAAATCGTGGTAGAAGGGGTAAAATTTTGATCAGATTCAATTCAGAGTTCTGAGAGCGAAGTCGATTGAGGTTAGATTGTACAAAATTAAACCCACCCCATCCATAGATTCAGTATTTTCCGTGAACTATGTGAGACATCTATAGTAGACATTCGATATATTGTTTTCCCGATAGGTGTCGCCAAGACGATCACCGCTTCCAATCAAATTAGTTCATATCATACACCGACAGATGGCAGCATCGATCCCGTCAAATGAAGTCATTCCAAGACGTGTTGAAATGTTTTATCCAATTTGTCGTGTACGTCGTCATCGTGAGTCGAAAGTTGAACGTATCTCATCGTTGTTTTGATACTTTTATGCCCGATCGCTCGTGATGCATGTTTCACACCGTACTTGGAAAATATTTCACCCAAAAACCAACGCCTTGACGCGTGCCATCGTACCCAATGTGGACGATCTTTTCCGAATAACAGACGATATAAACGATCGAAACGCAAATGTAATTGCTTTTTCGACGAGTATAGCGTAAGGAACGACACGTCGTCTGAGACATTCTTGTCGCCGAACGTGGCATGTATGTCGAGGATCAAATGAAATAAATCGTGGTACTTTTTGCGTATGTCGGACACGAGGAAAATCGTAAAAACTACATCACGTTTTCCTATCGCATCTATCTGACCTTTATTCAGTAACTCTTCGTATTCGTTCCGGCTCAGACTATACAGGGAAGCTATCATACGAGCTCCCGTAAAATATGACAATACGAATAACGTGCTGAAAACGATATCGGCTATGTATAGTTTCGCGATCGCATGCGACGGAGATTTCATCGGTGAATCGTCGTTTGGTGTGAGCGACGAAATGGAAGACGAAAATAAAAAGTTGTCTGATGGATCGGTAGTTCGTTGTCGTTGTCGCTGTTGCTGCTGCCGCCACTTTTGATGATGATTCTTCAGCGTTTCGATACACCAAGATAACATTCGTTTGACGGAATCGTCAGAGAATACCAATTGACGTTGTTTGTTCAGCGACAAGATACGACGTTGGTGATTTTTCGATAGGACGTGGAGATCTTTTTGAACTTCGTATTCGAGATGTTTGTATGAAAGCATACCGAACCGGTCGAAAAGACGTTGTCGATCGTCCGATGACAAGTAAGCGTCCAACTGGTCGGTATTTTTCAGATACGTTACTATAGTCGTTAAAATTTTCTTGACGTACGTCATTCGCAACGGTCGCTTCCGATATAGGGTGAGATACTTGACGAAATCGACGAAAGATACGAGAGAATAGTTGCCGTTCAATAGGTTGATGTATTTCATATGAGACAACGCGGCGGCGGCGGGTAACGACTTGGTGGTCGTTGAGCACGAAGGGGACGAGTGAGAAGACGGATCGACACCAACCGATTCATCACGTATCACTCGGACTTTACATTCACATTTCCTTCCGATGTTTTGCTCGGTGTGTATGATACAGCGGCTGTCAGTTTCAACGTTTATACGATAGAGAATGGTACGCTGTCGTGATTGTTGAGTGGTGAGCGGTGTATGCGTTTCTGCCATCTCTTATATCGTGAATAGCGTTTTATTTAACCCGTTCACCGCCAACACGTGACCGCCATGAGATACGAATCTCACCCTTATAAACATTTCGAACGAGATTGAGTGGTGGGATACTCGTCTACACATATAACGTAACATTTATCGCGTCGATGTCTATAACTGAATTGAAGTCGTTCCGTGAGATTTCCAGCAGAGAAATTTCGTATGTCGAGTAGTCGTGTTAGTGAGCGGTCGGTATCTGTGTGTCTGCCATCATGGATAGCTCTTCTCTTTTCCAGCAATTGAAGGAAACTTATAGCGATGACGAATTCTCACCGTGGCCGTCGTTCAATTACAATTCGATAGTCGATAACTATTACCCTGCTACGTATCATGTTATGCGCGAATTGTATGTAAATTCTCCGAAGTCTGTAAAAGGCTTGATAATAATCGACGGTTGTTCGACTATGGAAACCATCAATAACAACGTTATTACCGAAATGTTTGTGAAATATTCGACGTGTTACGTGTTGTTGGCGTGTATGAATCCCCAACAAAGGCAGAGGACTATCGGAAAAGATACGATAGAGAAATCGTTAGCCATCGAGAATATTTCGATAATTAGATATATGAATTCGTTTTTGGAATGGTTGCAGGGATCGATTGCCACGAAAAGAGCTCGGAATATTTTCGTATTAGATGCCACTTCGTATCCGTTTGTCCGAGAGTGGTTTTCGATCCGACGTTCGAAATTTTCGTTAGTTACCGATAGAGATTATTTCAAATGGACTATTCTCGCCGAACAGTAACACGCGTTCATTTGTACGAACCGCCTCCTCGGCCACCTCTACACCCACCCCCACTCACGACTACACAAATTATGAATTGTAATAAACGATATTGAAGTTTAAGTTTTTTTTTATTCAATCGAGTATTTCACTCTGTAACGACGTGTTTCCGGATTGATACTTTTTTTTTTCCCCGTAACGCTCGACGTGACGATGTCGTTACTACCGTCGTCCTCGTCGTTATCGTCAACACCGGGTAAGACGCCGCTACGTCGAAGAAATAGACAACCTTTGGATTCGTACGAAATCGTGGACAACGTGATCGAATTGGAGAACAACATGGAAATTGACGAAACGAACGATACGCGTGTGTTGAAAACGGGTCCCGACCGGAACCTGTTAGAATGGGACGAATTTCGGGCGTTGGCGAAAATTTTGCGATCGTTAAATAACAGCAACAGTTCGGTGAATAACGCCCGTAAGCGGATGAAATCGCACGCAAACAGTTGTTCGAATTGCCGAGATGTATTTCGACGGAACGAGAAGCGTCTCTACAAACTATTGACGTTCATCAAATCGCTGGGTCCGGCCATTATAAAGTGTCGATATCGTTACGGCAAGCGACGCATCTGGGTGACGCCTCAATGGAAACAACTGACCGAGCCGTATTTCACTCTCGTCAATCGTATCTATAAAATTGAAACGTCAAAAACACCGATCGATCACATCGACGCTGCGGACATGCTGAAATTGGAGAAGACCGTGAAGAATTGCGATTTGCTCAACAAGTCGGTGAGAGAGCAAACGCAAGGACGTAGAAGTTTCGTGAAGCAGGAAGCTTCGCCCGGCCGATATCATTTTACTTTTCGGTGTACCGTGCTACCGGCGACGTCCGACATGACGATCGATCAAATCGGGATTCCATACGAAATTTTTCCCGGACTCGTCGACGATCTGAATAGGTTTCGCGTCGTATTAATATTCAAGCGAGACCCCGTCATTTGTTATTATAGCATACACACCTCCGATAGTATAGTGCTGGTCGACGGACGATGTGTGCGCGTACACTCGGGACGATACAAATCGATGAACATGGACAACGACGGTGATACGACCACCGTAACGGTTATCGTAAGCGAGGCCGTTTCGTTGGAAGTGTTGTTACGTATAAATTGTCACCTTAACATGTACGTTTACTTTGGCAAAACGAGAATAGAATTTTCGCAGACGCACTCTCTCCGTTTACACGATAAGATCGGAAAGAATATTACGTCGTTCGAACGCCATCCGAAATGGGGTCGCGTGTTCAAATACGTATATCTCGCTAACGTTTGCTATGACGACGTCGATACGAAGGGTAACAAAAGGAAACGGACGAAAAGTAAGACTGTCGATATTTTCAATCACGTACTGTTGTGTTTAGTCCAATTGTACGACAGTATGACGGCCTACGATTTTATGCAATACGCCAACGATATGGCTTTCGAACGTTCCAACGGTGACGACGACGACGACGCGGACGCGGACGCGGATTCGAATTCTTTTTTCGTTACCGATAACGTCGACGACGACGTGTGCAGAGCCATAATAGATTCCGGAGCGAAGGGGAGTGACGAGATTCTATCTATCATGAAAAACAAGCCTCAGCGTGCCAGCGAAACGTTAACCGAAAGCTTGAAATACGCCCAAAAGTTTATTCGTAGTAATAATACGATAGCGAAAGTGTGGCAAACGGAAAATCAGATGCTGCAAATTCTACAAAACGTCACGGTCGATATCGATTTGAACGTAATCTTGAAAATTGCCGATAAACGTACCGTACTCGGTCCGGTCGATAATTTCCTACCCGCTTCGTTGAAAATGGACGGTCTCGTAGCCTTGATGATCGACGACGATATATTATTGTAAGTGCGAACGTGTACGTGTCGAACCGTTCCGTCCGTCGTCGTTTCTCTCTCTCTCTCATATATATATCCCCAATTTATTCCGCTCGTTTGTCACACGAAATGTCATCGTCGAAACGGAAAAAAATCGCCGATAAGCCAGATAGAAATAAGGATGTTATGAAGCAAAGATTCTACGATTTATTGGAAGAAAAAAGTGTCCGAACAAACACGGTATCTTTATCGCAAGAAAAGTATTTGTCTTTAATCGACGAGATTCGAAAACTGCGAAAATCGAACGTTAAAAAAACACCTAGATATTATTGGTTGACGAGACAATTCGACGTGTTGCGCGTTAACGGTATCGATAAACTGATCAAGCCGGTAGGCGCGTCGTCGGCGTCGTCGGCGTCGTCGAAAAAGAAAAGTAAACCGATCGATTCGTCTGCCGCGTGTTTGACGAATATACTCTTTTACGTGCATCACGACGAGTTGTTCGACGTCATCTACGACGCGCACGTATCGTTGGGACATAGAGGACGAGTTCGTACCTACAAGGAATTGTCGCGTCGTTACAAAAATATCACGCAATCGGACGTGAAGTATTTCATTAGCGTCTGTGAAAATTGTCAGCAAAAGCTAAAGCGCGAAAAGAAAAATATCGTTGTAAGACCGCTACTGTTCTCGGAATTCAACAGCAGATGCCAAGTCGATTTGATCGATCTACAATCGTCCAAAGATCGTAAATACAAGTTCATCATGGTGTATCAGGATCATTTGACCAAGTTCGTGATTTTGAGAGCGTTAGAATCGAAACGCGGCCAAGAAGTGGCTTATAATCTATTACAAATTTTCACGTTATTCGGCGCTCCCAATATTCTACAATCCGACAACGGTCGAGAATTCTGCAACAGTATTATCGAACATTTGACCGTTATATTCCCCGGATTCCGAATAGTTCACGGTAAACCTAGACATAGCGCCAGTCAGGGTAGCGTGGAGCGTGCCAATCAAGACGTTGAGAACATGATAAGCGTTTGGATGGCCGACAACGGAACGACGAGATGGAGCGACGGTTTGATGTTCGTACAATTGATGAAGAACAGATCGTACCACGCCGGTATCGGTAGGTCTCCGTACGAAGCGATGTTCGGGTGTCCGGTGAAGATGGGACTGTCGTCGATTCCCATTCCGCGAGAATTGTCACGTATCCTTTGCACGGAAGAAGAATTAGAGAACGTTATCGCGTCGTCACAATTCGGCGGAAGTTACGTTGCTCGCGGCGATCATATCGCGGTTGCTACCGATGAAGAGCAAGGAAGCGATAACGACGACGACGACGACGACGACACGACAAACGAGCCGTCCACGTCGTCGACGGTTGCATCGAACGAAAAGTGTTCGGTATGTGCAAAAGTGTTTACGCCAACGGATAAGTGTGACCGGTGTAAATGTTCGATGCACGTCTCTTGCGTACAAGGTAGCGCGTTACCGTCGCCGGGATCTGCGAATACCGACGACAGCGACGACGAAGACAGCGACGACGTTGCTCTCGCGACCTACGTGACGCTCAAATTGTGTTCGTTGTGTGCGAAAACGAAACGAATCGTCGGTGAGCGTGAGAATTCGAAAACATGTTTGAAACGACAGGCGATCGTAATGAAGAAAACTTCGGACAGATTGAATCCTACCGTCGAGGTGGGTGCGACGGTTCGTATAACCGTGCCGGACGTCGATCGTGCGAAATGTGACGCTCGCGCCGTGTTGGCCGTGGTACTACGAAGAAACGCCGCCGACGGATTGTATCAATTGGGTACGCGTAACGGTATACTGAAGCAATTGTATTGCCGTTCCCAATTTGGCGTTTGTGAGCGGAAATTAATCGATGCGAGCGAAGTGCCCGACAAGAAAATATCTTTGCGCTCGGTGGCCATCGCTCAATCTTACGGTACGGGACAAGGATTCGTACGGTGTTGGTGTCGACAAAAGTGCGGAACGAAATTGTGCGCTTGTGTTAGGAATAAGATTTTGTGTAATTCGAAATGTCACAATAACGAGAACTGTGCCAATAAGTGAGGTGGAAAAATAAAAAGAATTTTACATTTTTATTTGTTGTTTTATTAAATTCATCATCATCATCATCATCATCATCATCATAACGATCATCCGACGACACCGCTACAATTGATTATTCCCCTGTGGAAAAATCCTTCAATTTTCTCATAATCATCGAATGGGCCAGAGTGCTGAGCATAGTTTGCGTATCATCGTTCTCCGTCTCGTCATCCGTGGCAATTGTACTCATCACGTCGGCCTCTTTCGTGATCGCGTCGTGATTATGATCTCCGCGCAACAAACAATCGTATAAATATTTGACGACGTTAATGTCGCCCGTTTCTTCTGGAAAATAGCTGCCGTGTATTTCTAACAAACGATTTCGCCACACAGACCTCAACGTTCGTACATTTTCCTCGTACACCTTGTCCAAGTTATTCAATACGTTCGGGACGGTTCTGTAGAATTGTCCGCATACATCGTCGACGTACTTCGTGATAGTTTCTCGTTGACTAGGAATCTCGTCAGATTCGTCTTTGACTAGTTTCAATTTCTTTTCGAGCTTATTGACTAACACGTTGATCTGAATCGTAATTTGATATTTTCTCGCGTCGTCGAGGTCTCGCGTCTGTATGAATTCGTTTCGGAACCGTTTCATCTCTAGAAAATATCGACGTACGATCGATTCGAAATCGAACGATAGGGTTTCGTCAAAAATGGCAGACGAAATTTCGTTCATCGCCAAATTTGTCAATCGTAGAAATATATTCGTGTTCGTAGTGTCACCGCTATCTCCGCCGTCTGGATTGTCGTAGAAATAATTACGGATCATTGGAACGGTCAATTCCCGAGCATAATTTCTCGCTAACGGCGCGGCGAAATAATTCATTTTGGGAGGAGGCGATTTCGTTTCGAGCGAACGACGTGGCCTCTTGGACGGATGCTGTGGTATATATCGACTAGTACTCGGTTCACTTGCCGCCGCCGCCGCTATTACCGACGATACGGCGGGAGACAGCGACCTTTTTCTTTTCCACTTTCGGCAAACGCAACCGGCGTGAGATGCTTCCGCGCACACCTTACGAATTATCGATAGCAATTCGACTGGAACGGTGTCGTCGTCAGCGTCGTCGCCGTATCTGCTGCCGAATATGTCGTCGTATAGTATTTTCAGAGATGTTGACGGCCGATGAATTCTACCGTATTCGAGTAGGGCGAACGTTAGTATTATACTACCCGAACGGCGAATTATTTCACTCGTCGCTTTCTGATCGGCTTGCGGCAGCTGTAAAAATGTAGGACGGAAAATTTCGTAACTATCTTTGAGAAGTCGTTTGTGATCCATCACAGACGATGCAGTACTATATGTTGATACCGCGGCAGCGGAGCTCGTAGATTCCACGTTCGATTCGCATATCGATGGCGTCGACGTAAGCGTACGTTTCCTAGTCCCCTGTCGTTGCGTTACCACCGATGTCGGTTTCGTCGGTGGTTGTGGTGGTGGTGGTGGTGGTGACGACGGCGACGGTGGTTGCATTACAGACATGGGCATCTGACGACTATGCTGCGGTAGTAGTTCGAGAGGATCGAGAGGCGATCGAGACGACTTCGAGGTTGAACTTGTTGCTGACTCTTGTACAAATTCTGTTTCCGCAGACGAGTCGTGTGGTGATTGCGATCGTCGTCGCTCTTGCGGGGATGCAGGTGGCGAATTATCGGTCATTTTATGAGAGGAATTTGTACAATCGGTGAAGATGAAATTGCTTCGTAGTTCTATAACAAAGATTCGCATGAACGTAATGTTCGAAGGGGTTGTTAACGTTTACGCTATGAATTTTGACAACGAACGAACGAAATAGCAAAACATGTATTACCTGGATGATTTGCACTCAGACTAGAAACTCACAATTGTTGTTTTAGGTAAAATTTGTCCGTCAAACACGACACGTGCTACGGATATGAAAAAGCGCTCCAGGCCGCCTCGTATATATTCATCGTATCACGCGGAATACCGAGAATTTCAACTGCGTATTATTTCGTAGAAGTCACGCGTGCCATCGATTTAGTTAGATATATTAGGATCGATCGTCCTTGAACCTCGAACGCCTGTCGAGCGACACGATGTACGAATTAACGCATTTATTTCTCGAACTATGTGTAGTTTCGCGTAAGATGCAGAACATACTACGATCTATCGTACAAGTCTCGACGTTGTTCGAATCACAAGAAGCACGCCGTTCGAAGTCAAAACGTCCACCGATTGTACGAGGGGGTTGTCAAATTCGAGCTAGAATGGATAAAAAGCCCTATTTTTTTTTAATGATTTTATTTATAATTTTAAGATACAAAAGTCAATTATTTATCGTTTTTCGCAAATTTTCCATTATCATCGCATGTGTTACGGGACGCAAGACGTTATGTGTATTGCCAACGGTCTCGTTCGTGGCGATCGAACACATCACATCGGCCTCTTTGGTGATGGCCTCACGATTGTGATCACCACGAAGCAGACAATTGTATAGATATTCGACGACACCCGTCCCATTTAATTCTTCGGGGAAATGTCTTCTGTGTAATTCCAATAATTTATTCCTCCACGCAGACTTCAAGACACGTGCATTTTCCTGGTCGGTTTTTTCGACATCGTTTAAAATATTGGGAACCGTTTTGAAAAATTCTCCACACACGTCTTGGACATAGCTTCCGGCAGCCTCTTGGCCGTTCGGGATCGTACGCGATTCGTCTTTCAATTGTTTCAGAATTTTCTCCAATTTACTTACTAACACGTTAATTTGGACCGTCACTTGATATCTCTTCACATCGTCCAGATGATTCGCCGATATATATTCGTTCCTGGATCGCCTCAATAGCGAAAAATATTTTTCCATGATTACTGGGAATTTGAACGATAACGTTTCTTCGATAAGGGCTGATGAAATTTCTTCGGTAGCGGAATTTGTCAACTGTAACAATATATTTATATTTATAGAGTTGGTGGCGGTGCCGTCTGGATTATTGTAAAAATAGCTTCTCATCAGCGGTACGGTTATTTCATGTGCTAAATTCTGGGTGAACGATACAGCGAAATAGTTAATTTTCGGAATACGATTGCAATGTGGTGTGTTATGCATTCTCTGAATCGATTGTGGAGGCTGTATCTGTTGGCTTACGTTTGGTTCTTCCGTAGTCTGCGTTTGCGCCGTTTTCATCGTCGTTGTCGTCGTCGTCAACGATGTCGATCTCCTTTCTGTCCATCTACGGCAAACACAGCCAGCGTGTTCCGCTTCCGCACACGTCATACGTATCAGTTGTAGCAATTCGTGGGGGACGGTGTTATTGGCATCCTCTTTGTGTTTGAATATGCTGTCGTATATTTCTCGCAGATTTGCCGATGGTTGATAAATTTCCCCATATTCGACGAGAGCGAATGTGAGAACGACACTACCGGACCGACGAATTATCTTGGTCATCGATTTCTGCTTGATTTCTGACAGCTGTGCGAATCTCGAACGGAACACTTCGTACTTGTCTCTGAACGTTTGTTGATAATTCACCACCGATGACAACGACGACGACGACGACGATGATTTCTGTGTAGCTGCGACGGACCGGATGGATTCGGCGTCTGATTCATATATCGACGGCGACGGTTGTGGTGGCGAATCTATTCTGACTTTTTTTACAGCCACCTCCTGTTGTATCTTCCCTACCGGACGAGACGTTCCCGGCGACGATATTTCTCCAGGGCTAGGTCGTTTGAGCGATCGACGTGAAGACGACGTGGATGGCTGCGACAGAGGTACTATGGTTTCTGGTGGTTTCAGAAACACCATTTCAGTCTCAATCGACGAAGTTCCTTGTTGTACCTGTGGCTGCGACTGGTCGGGTAACATACTGCTCAGCTCGTCCGATGCCAATACTGCGCTAAACTTCTACGACAAAATATGTGTAAAATAACGACAAAAATCGCATACGAAATAATATAACTTACCTCGATAAGTTGTAGATTCAGTATTTGTTGCTGCTGCTGCTGCTGCTGCTGCTGCTGCTGAGACTGCTGTTGTAGTTGATTTCCTACGAGCATCTGCCCATCGAACGTTGAATCGTAATAGTATTGGGAACTTTCCCCGTTCAATTCATGTATACTATTCATCTCGCACACACCGGATGTCATCTCACGCTCTGTTAAATCGTAAATGATGCTGCCCGTTATGGGCTCTTTCCATTTATAGTACTTTTCGACTTCCGTTCGTCGAGATAGTACAATCATATAATCGAGTACATGTACAAATATAATAGTTATTGAAATACAACACATAGTGAAATTTATATTTGTGAATCGAATCAAATACAATTTGTGCAGTGGAAATAATAATATAACAAAAATTTGTTGTATTTTTTAAACTATTCCTACTTGTATAATCCAACCATTTTTTCGCTAAATTATTCAATTACGATACACGACGACCGCATACGATACAATATTTCGATATGTGAATCATTTCGTCGCTGCATCGTTTCTGTTCGTAGCGATAGGTGAAACCCTTATCGTGTTTACATTGCGAGCTCGATCTGTACCATTCGTGTGACGGATTGTCGTTGATCGGTAACATCTGTCCATAATCGTGGATCACGGTACGATTCTGGTCGTCGTTGTCGTCGCCGTTGTCGTCGTCGTCGTCGTCGTGATTATCCTCAATTTCCATCGTTAGACCCCAAAACGATATACAGTCACCGACAAGTTCGTCGTGTAACATTTTCGTTCGCAATTTGAATTTTTTATTCTTCGATATCTTCGATATGTACATTCGTGGGTCGGTTAGGATTACGTTGAATTGTAGAAAATAATCGATTTGTGAATATCTTAAAAGTGCTCTCCGGACGACGTCGTCATAGGCGATCGTGGGGTGGTGTGTTTCGGTATTCGTCTTGTTGTTGTTGTTGTTGTTATTGTTATTGACGCCGGTTGAAAGGTATTCGATATCTTTTCCTAATGCTCGTGCAAGTTCTCGAATAATTTCGATATTATTCCTATTGTTTCGATCGCGATTGCAATGTTTATTGATATGTTTCGACTGTTTGGCGATAAGAGGGGCGTTCCGTTTCGTATTATAATCCTTATATTTTGACGGTGACGACGACGACGACGTTATCGCCGCCGTGTTGAATCGACATTTGGACAAAATTCCGTTGATGGCGACGTCGTCGTGCGGGGATGCGGAAGATGACGGTTGCTGATGCTGCGGTAACGAACGTTCGTGGAAGGTACGAACGAAATGTTTATTGAACGCTACCACGGTGGGATCGATGTTCTTCCAGAAAAATTGCGTTTTCAATTGGTATTCGTTGGTGAACGATAACCTGCTTATCGTTCCGTCGTCGGTCGAAATGTTACTACCGGCCAATCGGTCGTCCGTAAAGGAGATAGCGCCGAGTACGTTGAACGCTACGATAATTTCACACGGACAAACGTCGCTAGGGAATACGTTATAAATTCGTTTCGCCCCCTGACGATCTGTCTTGTTGATCCATTTATGTTTGAAAAAATTCGTTTCTTCTTTAGATCCTATACGGAATTTATTCGACGGATAATAGAATATCTGTCGATGATAATCGTGATCGTTATTATTCATAGTATATATATGCGACAGGTGAACGATCTAACGAATTTAATTTCTACTTGTCTCCTTCCGACGACATCACACTACTGAATAGGAAATCTCGTAACGTCCGTATCGATAGACGTTATCCGACAATCTCACACCCCCGTCCCCCTCTCGGTCCCTTTCTACGTATCACGTACGTGATCGAGGCGTCGTTCGATACGAACGGAACCTATTCGACTCAGCTAAGCGCTAACGTTTCTGACCGACGGTCAGTTTGAACGCAAAACTTTCATCGTGAAGGATTTCTTCGATCAAGCTCTTATTGTCTAGCGGACCGACGAAATATTGTTCGAATATGTAAGCAGCCAGACTGTCTCGAATTCCGCTAGGAACGTGTACGCTACTATCGAGAACTGTATCTAGAAAATAATCGACAAACGACGAATCTGTCGCGAACGGAGTTGTCTCGTTCGTATTTTCGACGATGCTACCACCACCACCGTCCTCGCCACCTCCACGTTTCGTATCGAGTTTGGAATCGTCGTCGTCGTCGTCGTCGTCGCGTCGAGAAATGTATCGGTTATGATAGTCGAGCGAAGATAATATTTTATGCGACGTGTCGACCGACAGTTTTGTAATCCATATTTTACGTCGCATCTGTTTGTATCGTCTACATATCTGAGCATTTTTCACCTCTCGCGCTAGTATGCCGGTACTGAACGCGAATTTCGTTATCAACGACAAAAGATCGTTCCGTGTCGTGGGCACCGGTATGCCTTTTCCACCGTTCAACCGTCTATATTCCAGGACGATATCGTCGAATTCCGATTTGAAATTCAATATTAAATTATAATTTAAATTTTCATGGATCGCTCGCATCCTTCGGAAAATAGCGGACGACTGTTTCGTCGTGGATAAAACTATTTCCGCTATTCCGAAGCATATCTGTAGATACGCGCGGAATTCACCACCGACAACACCACCTTTATCGGTATTGGCGAAAATCTCGCTGGAGCCGTTCAACAATTCGCCGACTCGATTCATCATCACTATCGATTGTTGTTTTTGACGTTTCTTCGTTTCATCGTCGTCGTCGTCGTCGTCATCGTCGTTGCCAGCTCCGTTACCGGAACTTACATTTCGTAGCGTCGTCATCGTCCCACCGCTATCGATTTTTTTCCGATTTTGCATAATTTCATCGTATTTATTCCGAAGATCGTCACGTTCCGTTCGGATTGTTTCGACGTTAGTTTCCAGATCGACGATATACCGATCGAAAGTATCGATACGAGATTTCAATTCGCTCACTTCTAACGTCAAAGTTTCGGCGAAACGTTCGAGCTGTACGATTCGATCTTGTTTTGCTTCTATGACGGACTCGTATCGTTTCTCTCCCGAAAAGAATTTTTCCTGATCGGCGACGCACTGCTGTCGAAAATACGCATCTTGCTGTTCCGCGTAACGAATCATTTCGTTGGACATGAGATTCTTTTCTTCTTGCGCGACGACCAGATTCGTATTTAGCTGTGCTATTTGTTGCACGTATCCGTCGATTTCTAATCGATGACGCGACTCCGATTCCTGAACGTGACGTTGTAGCCGATCGTTATTCTTCCGGTTGAGTTCTTCTCGTATTCGATTACAATGTGTTATATTTTCGCGTTGTAACGTATCGTTTTGTTCGAGAGTGGCGATTTGCGAATTCAACTCTGCCAGCTTCCGATCGTGCTTATCGATCTGTTCTATGTATGTTTGTTTTTCCGATTCGCGAGTACGCTCGACTTCGGAACATTGTCTTTTCGCCTCGACCAAATCGGTACGTAATTGTTGGACGGTCGCGACGTTCTCGTCGTAAACGTTTTTCGCCCGTAGACTCTCAGACGTACATTCGTCGATTTGCGTCTGCATCTGTGCCATGATCGCTCGTTGAGTTTCGATCGTCTGAGTTAAATTACGCTTCTCGTTGGCTAGTTCGTTGTGACGATATTCCATCGCGTCGGCGTTTCGTTCGGAGTCTTTTTCGAACGTTCGAGTTAACGATTCCAATCGATCTCGATGCTCTTGTATCATATTTTTGTTCTTTCGGATCGTTTCTATCACGAAATTCGTTATATTCACGATAGTTAGATCTGTAACGTATACGCGACACGTTTCGATCATCCACTCGACGAACGCCATATAAGCCAACGTACGATGTAACAATACGTTATAGTTATCGTCGTTGTCGTCGTCGTAACCGTCGGAATTGTCGCGCTTGTCGTTATAACTCACGAGCGACGATGACGACGGAAGTGACACGGGTAGGTCTTTTAGCAATTTCGATCGCGAATAAAATTCACGTATCTGATAAACGAAATTCACGCACATTTCGAACATCCCGTTCGTTTTCGTCGTCCACTTACGACTTTGTTGCGACTGTCCCGGTTGTTGTTGTTGTTGTTGTTTTTGTTTATCGAATCTCTCGCATATTTTACGTATCTGATCCTGTCTATCCATCGGTAATAAATGGACGGTCCAATTCGTCCAGCGAACGAGAATTTCGATTATCGAACGAAACGACTTATTGGACCTTTTTAACACGGACTCGTCCAATTCGTTCGTAATAAACAACGCGATATTACCGATTTCCTCTTGTAATTTCAATTTTTCCTTACTCGTTCGTTCTTGTCGCGTCGTACACGAATTCAAATTGCTAATGTACGTTTTAGAAATGCCGTTTATCGTTCGGGAATACTCTTGTCGCACTTTCCACGTTAATTCGCCGCTACCGATCGGAATGGACTTTATCATTTTCGTCAACGTTCTGATATCATCAGCCACTTCGAGGGTGGCGTAGCGATCGTGAGCGAGTAAATGTTCGTATATCGAAAGAGATGTGATGGGCACGTTGTCGTTAATTTGTTTGGTTTTTTTCGCGTACACTTTTTTCAAACGATCCGACTCCAGAATCATAGTATACACGTTGGGTTGAATAAAGTTCATATACCATACGTATTGATGCGAGAATAAATGGGACGCATCAGTGTAGTACGTCTCTAATATGTCGACGTATTTATCGAACGGTACGTCGTTCGCAGACGGAGCTAAAGATTTAAGATTTTCTCGTAGATTTCGGTCACCGCCGTGTCCATTACTGCCGCCGCCGCCGCCGTAATCGTCATCGTAGTAGTAGTTCTTATCGTTATTACGACGAGGCGACGAACGGGGTAAGATTTTGGTTTCGTTCACGTGCGAAGACGACATCTTATGTGTAGACGAGAACGACAATTTTCTCTTTGTACGACAGAGAGAGAGAGAGAGAGAAAAAAAACGTCGAACGGGAGAGAATCGTGTACGAACGGGAAATCGAACATTGAAATAGACGATTAAAAAATAATTTTTATTATACAATGAACAAAGCTATATAATATTAAGTTTTTCGTCGTCGTCGTCGTCGTCGTCATTATTCATGTTGACGGGGCTCCGGCGGTGGTGGCGATGGTTGTGCCTGCTAATTAGATGGTACTTTGAATCCCCAGCGAACGTACCCCTTCAGATAACAATTGTTAGTTTCCGTCCAGCATAGCTTGAAATTCACAGCGGATACGTAAATTTGTTCGTCTCGCAAATCCTCCAGGTCGCAACTGGTCAAATACGATTGTTCTTCCACGTCTTGTACCGCGAAACAACCGAACGCGTTCGCACTTTTCGTAAAACCGGTCGTGGGCTGCAGATATAACGCGCTTCCGGTAATTTCATCGCGCGAACTTATAAAGGTGTCGAACGACGAATGTCTCGCGATTCCCACCAATTGTACATCGTTTATAGATTTTTCGTTGAGTGCCACCACTCGCGAATACTTTCCACTCGCCGACAGCGAACGCTGGTAATTGTCGTGGTCGGCAGCGTCTAAAGCGTCCAACGTCGCGCGCCACGTTTCACGGAGATTCATTATTTGTCTACAACCTTCTCGCATGATAGTTTGGATGTTCGTCGTGATGGGACCGGCACGATTTATCAGATCGAAACTGAATTCTTCCTTCTGATTGGAAGTGGAGCGCGACGATAGCGACGCCAAAACGACGCAACCGTAACCGAAATTGTTTATATCGAACGACAACGCTTTCGTGTTGGACGACTTTATATCGCTACGATCTCTCGATATCGGAAACGCTACTCGTAATTTTTTAGTTATGCCGGCGATCACGTTTTCTGGCAACGGGTCGAACGAAGCGTCCACGCACAATTGTGAGTTACGATCGTACAACGTGAAAAAGAACATTTTCAAATAGCTAGATATGTGTTTCTCGTTATTTCTATCGAAATCGGCCGTATCACCGACGTGATATTTCGTCATCATCGGCAGCTTTACAGATTTCACGTTGGCCGCAACGTTCCCGATGGTACGACTCCCACATATTTTCTCCACGCACAATTTCGCTTGTTCTTTGTCGATGTAGGAATATTTCACGGCGATCGATTGATTCCGCTCCATGTAAGAATCCACTATATCGTCGGTGCGTTCTCTTTTATTCTCGTCCGACCGCCAAACGTTATTATCGGACCGTTTTTTATCGGTAATACCCGATACAGAAGCGACAACACCACCACCGCCGCCGCCACCGCCGATAACAAAATCATCTTCGGCCGAACCAAATCCATCGTTACCGGGTGACATATATTCTGGCGACTCGATATCGTACGGTTGGCTTTCGGGCACGTCTGCGAATAACTGAACGCGCCGACACTTCGATACCACGTCCTTTTTATCGTCGCCGCCGCCGGTCCCGCGTCTCTTCTGTAGTATCGTAGGTATATGGCGATTCTTGTTCGGACGAGGTGGTGGGCACGACATCGTGGGTTTATACGAACGTGGTGACGGCGATCTATCGACGATAATGTCCTGGACGATAATATCCTCCTCGTCGGGGTCCGAGTCGATAACCACGTTACTCGGCGATGGTTTCTTGTTAGTTGTCGAAGTCGACGGGGTCCGTTGCGAAGGTGAAAATGCCGGCGGCGAAGTAGGTGACAGAGATTCCGGCGAATCGATATCGAACGATTGACTATCGAGCACGTCGGCGAACGGATTACCGCTCCGACACTTCGGTACCGTGTCGTTGTTATCGTCGACTCCGGTCTCGCGTCTCTTCTGTAGTATCGTAGGTATATGATGATTATGATTCCTATTCGGACAAGGTGGTGGACACGACATTTCGGGTTTATTCGAGCGTGGTGACGGCAATCTATCGATGATATCTCCGTCCTCTTCCAAATTTTTACCGTACATCTTCGTTCGTCGGCGAAACGAATCGGAAATTATACACGAATCTGTACGTACTGATAATAGCCGTGAGGATGACTGGGTTGGAACACGATGACTACTACTACGACTACTACTACCACCACTAATACTATAACAACAGCAAAAGGCAGGAACTAACTGATGTTCTGGTACGATTATCCTGCCTCTTTTATACGGTTGCCCGTGATGTCATTTCCCGCTATCGAGTCTGCGTGAGCGTTCTTATCGTTCCCGTTCCCACCGTCGAATTTTTCGTACACGTCGATAAGCTTCATCACGATAGCTATAAAGATACCGCCCAGTACGAACACGCAGCAGAATTCGAAAACGTATAGTAGCACACCGACCGTGTCCGTCATTCCGTCCCATACTTGCTTCGGTAATTCCGTGATGATGTCGGACAGCAACGTGCCGATATTCGGCGTATCTTTACACACGTAAATATCCTTGGGATCGATCATATCTTCGATCGGCAAATATTGTAACGAATTTTTCGGTGCGTTAATATCGCAACGACGACATTGCCTCCGGTCCGGCTCTTTGACGTCCATAACTTCCGACGGCCATCCTTTACATATACTATTATGGAACGAGCGCGGCAAATTGTTACAGGTGTTCTTCACTTGCACTTCGACGTGCGCACAACTGCATTGGACCAGTTTGCACGTTACCAGTTCACCCGAACGAGTCGTGTAAATTCTCCAACAGCCGGCCATTCGTTTGGCGTTCTCCACGATGTGACTGAACAAAGCTTAAAGACCGACGCCGACGGTCAACGTGACGAAGACGCCCTTAAAGGTGATATATCGTCGTCCTCCGCCGCTTTTTCGGGGTAGCGATTGTAGATTGTTTATCAATTTACGAAATTTCTTATTCGTCCGGTAAAGATGATCTAAACCGCCGTACGGTAGATCGGTACGTATTTTACGATTTAGTACGTCTTCGTTGCCGGTCAGGACGCTTTTCAACGATGCTTCGTTAGCGGACATTATCCGATCGAATTCGTGATCGGGAAAATTTTCTACAGCTAATTTTTTGAATACCTCCTTCACTTCGACCTTATCCAAATAATCGTTTACGAGCCCGTCGACGACCGACGATCTATTTTCGACGGGTACGTTTCGATAACGGTCGATAACATAATCCAAATCGCCGCGTCGTAAATGATGTGCTATGTTATCTAACGGAGCGTTCCCGTCGATATCGACGACGGTTTTCGATAGGGGCCGATACGATTGGCCGATGTTTCCACCGGTGAATCTGACGAATTCGACATCGTCGATTAACGTACGTAATACGTGCGATATGGGCTGTATAACGTCGACAGGGATGCGACTACCGGCTCCGTGAGATAAAGCGTCAACGCTAAATTCGTTCGTTCGCAAACGTTTCAGAGCTGCTAAACCTTCGGACACGTCGGCTACTCCTCGATCGACACGTCTCAATTTGTTCAAACCTTTGGCTAACGTGTCCATTCCGTCGTTCGTATTACGAAAAAAAAAAACAACACGATTCGAACAGGTATCTCCGCTTAGCTAAGGGGTCGGGTCGGTGTATCTCGTCCGGCACGTGAAGAAAAATAACAAATATCGTCTTATAACGACGACGACGACGACGACGATTACGATTGTCGTGGCGACGAAAGTTCGAACGTGGAATACAAACAAAAAAACGTACAAATCAATATGGAAGATAAAATTATGCAATAAGAAAAAACGAAAGATACGTGAGGTCCAAAATGTTCACGTACATATCCCATATAGAGATCGTTGCGTGTGATCGGTAACAAATCGCGATCCATATTATCGTTCCCTTTTCTCCTTAGCGTCTTTCGACTGTTCTTATACGTACGATTTTTGTTCGACACGCTTCCATAAGAACTATCACGTATATATGTATATGATAGGATGACCGTATTTTTCTGTTGTATAATATTTATCATTATCGTCACGAATACGATGTTGATCGGAAATCTGAAAAAGTTCTCCGACAATTCGCTGTGGCTAAAAGAAAAAGAAAAAGATTTCAAGTATTATCCGGTCAACGAAGCGATTCGCTCGAATCTCTATCGTAACGGCGTAACAAACGAAAAGTTACATTTGACCGGCTTGGATTGCGATAGCGTTTTGAGAACTTGTTCTCTGAAGGCGTCCAGGTTCGACGCGGATTCGTGTACGTATTGTAACGAGCCGAACGCGAAATGCGTCCGTTACGACGAACCTATTAAAATCGTCACGATCGACAAGAAAACGGGCGCCGTGACCGGTAGTAGAATCTATGACGTGCACGAAAATGCCGATCTCGGTTATTGTACTCCGGTATTTAGCAACGCTTCGAAAGTGTACGAGTCGTCGTCGTCGTCGTCGTCGTCTGGATCATCTTCCGCGATCGCTTCCGGTGACGGCGTTATTCGATTGGATCCTTGTAACACGAATACGGGCGATCGCGTACTAGTCAAACCGCACACGGAAGCTGCCGGCTACAAAATCAGTTGCTTATGTAAATATCCGGAAATTATCAGTCAAAAGATCCTGTTGGATTCGGATTGTGACGTGCCGACCGCTTGCTCTGGAGGAAAATTGATCGGCCCCGACTGGCGCGATCCCACACGATACGTAAACATAATCGACGAGTTATCGTGCGATCGTTGTATCTCGGGCACTTTTCCCGATCGCGATCCGATCACGAATCATCCCGTGTGTAGAAAATCCACGTTCGCCGAGCATTCGTCCGAAAGCTACGACGAAACCGTCTATCCCAAGAACATCGCTTTGTTGAACGTAACCGACGACGCGATAGAACCGACGTTCAGGGAGAAGTTCGGTCATCCGCAGGCGCGTAAAGTACCCGATCCTTGTGCTTTCGATGCGTTCACTTTCGTACCGTTCGCTCATAGCGAATGCTTATTGACGCACACGCCTGACAAATCGATTTATTTCTGTCGTAGTAACGACGTTTCCGTCGCCACTTTGCAATACGACGACGACTATCTAAAAGGTAACACCGGTCGATTCGGCAACGGTTGTTATCGTTTCACGAACGACAAGAGCGATATTGATTATATAGTCGGTGAATATTACAATAGGATACCGTCGTCTTCGTCTGACACGCGTACGAGTCAGCCCCGTGCGGCTCATCCGATAGTCGGATATGCCATCAAAAGATCGAAAATTATGATGTACAACAAAGCCGATAAATTCTTAGATATCGATAACGTCGAGTAGTAGACGTAAGAGATAGTTATGATCTTCGTTCGCGCTAATATCGTCATTATTATCGTCGTCGTCGTCGTCGTCAGCGTCATCGTTATCGGTAATTTCATAATATTGCCACGAATATCCGAAATGAATAGACGCATCGCGAATATAGAAATAGAAACGAATAAAATTCTACATGTAGATGTGACGCTAAAATTGAATCGTTACAACGATTCGTTTACAAGTCGAACGTTACCGATTGTGCTAGTAATGCCGTACGTTGTACTCACAATCAAGATTGTATCGACTCGTGTAGCAGTGCGTATAATGGATTTTACGAATGTTCTTCGGATACGCGTTTGTGTGTGCCGAGAAACGAGGAAAATGATACATCGAACGAAAACGACAACGATAATAATGCTGCAACTTCTATTCGCCAGAAAAAGCAATGCAATACCATCAAGGGGGTATTCGCTCTACTACATGCGGACGTTCAATTTTCTAACGCTTTTTGGAAATGCGTTTCGCTCTTTCCCGCCTTGATAAATGACAACGGCGAACAAATGGACGGGGTATGTAGCGGAGGGTCGAGTTCCCTCGTCCGCATGAACGTTCATACCCATTATCCGATCACTTCCGATTGCGAG
Source organism: Endomychus coccineus (assembly GCA_958510875.1). Lineage (NCBI taxonomy): Eukaryota > Metazoa > Arthropoda > Insecta > Coleoptera > Endomychidae > Endomychus > Endomychus coccineus. The sequence goes on from OY294068.1 coordinate 134,593,432, forward strand.
TGTGCTCCGGGATTAACATTGACTTCTTTCGGGCGCACGTACGATAACAACAACAGAATATCCATCACGCAGATTCCGCGTTGTGTACGCTATCCATTTTTGTACACATGATTGAAATGTTTATATATTTCTGTAATTGGGGAGAAAGGTAAAAGAAACAATTCGTTCGATAATATTTTTAATTTATAAAATACGATCAAGACATAATATCTGAAGTGTAGGCGGAGATACTCCGCTCGACACCGCTTTGTCATCGTCCACGCACCCGTAACGACTTGCGGGAGATACTCCGCTCGACACCGCTTTGTCATCGTCCACACACCTGTAACGACTTCCGCGTAAGTCCACTATCTCATCACGAAAAGGCAAAAACGCAATCCGGTGGGGTGTAACGTCAATTCCACGTACCACCCGAAAACATTTCAAAATATACGATGTAAACATCGAATCGACACGACGATCGACGAATAATGTCAGTTTGGTTCCCAAATAAATATTTATATAGATGACATAGCCTCCCAGATCCCATCCGGGTCGACACCAATCTTCATCAGATGGAACGAAATTATCCCCAAAGTAATACACGGATACCATGTTGAATTCGTTAACGGCTCCGACCATGAATGACACACAATCTCCGGCGATGAACCAATTCTTCGTTGGAAATTGCACTTTCAACCATTTCACGATTTCCATAAGTCGCGGACTTTTTGTGAATTCGTCTGCGTTGCGTACGGTTGACAACACGGAGCGCACAAACGTTTCACGTGTTATATCCATTTCGTTTATCACTCTTCTCCGAGCGGAACAAAAATTAAACGGTGGTCACAATGCCACGAACGAAAATTTCGTCATCGTGTACGCTCTATCGAAGACTTCTGACTTGAGCTGTTGAATACGTAGATCGTCAAGTGGCAATATTCAAACACAACATCTGGAGTGTTAGTGGAGATCTTTTAACAGTCGTTATACGACGCTTTGAACGTTTCATCGACGAACGAAAATCCATGATCTCACAACGATGTGGCAAAAATGCAAGGGCCGAATGGCCCTGACGCAACGATAAAAAACATTTCATAACATACGACGTGAACACCTGACTAACGTTTCCCTCTAGCCACAAAACGAACTCCATGTGCCTGTGCTTGTAGACGACACTGACGAATGAATCGTCTTCAACTCCGAGTGGTATCCAATCTTCGTTCGATGGGATGAAATGCTCGCCGAAATAGTAAATTTCAATATTTTTATAATAAGCACTTTCTCCCAACAAAATCGAAACAAATCGACCATTAATCATCCAATTTTTTGATGGAAATTGTAACATTTCAATGTTTTTCATCACATCAGGACACTTACTCGTGAATTTTTCAGCACTGTACATGGTTGTTAACACACCGCGCAGAAAAGTGTTGTATGTCACGTTCATTTTCAATGAATAATAATAAATTGATGTGGTTTGTATGCTCAATCGGAGGCGACTAAATTCTGTGTCTGTTGAACGGCGGTTATATAGGCCACCTACAGCCAACGTAACCGTTATGCGGAACATAATTTTGAAATTCCATCAGACGAACGAATTATTTATTACTATATGAGAAGATGTATAATTTGTTTAGAAAATAGAACTAGTTTTTGATTTATACGACGAGTTTCCATAACTAAATCGAGATCGTTCCGTGAGAAATCCAGTAGAGAAATTTCGTTCGCTCACATTCCTTTTCGTTTCGAGTGGATCGCTTTGATTGGTCTTGAGTTAATCGATTATCGTTACAAAACACCAGATGTATTCATTCTCATGGCGGTATCACAAAAAAAAATATACATTCGTCCGTCTGATGGAATTTCTATTCATTCTCATGGCGGTATCACAAAAAAAATTATACATTCGTTCGTCTGATGGAATTTCAAAATTATGTTCCGCATGACGGTTACGTTGGCTGTAGGTGGCCTATATAACCGCCGTTCAACAGACACAGAATTTAGTAGTCTCCGATTGAGCATACAAAACAAATCAATTTATTACTATATGAGAAGATGTATAATTTGTTTAGAAAATAGAACTAGTTTTTGATTTATACGACGAGTTTCCATAACTAAATCGAGATCGTTCCGTGAGAAATCCAGTAGAGAAATTTCGTTCGCACACATTCGTTTTCGTTTCGAGTGGATCGTTTTGATTGGTCTTGAGTTAATCGATTATCGTTACAAAAGACCAGATGTATTCATTCTCATGGCGGTATCACACAAAAAAAAAAATTATACAGAGTACATTTTTATTTCATATTATATACCTTTTCACAAAACATCATTAACAGAAGATGATTACAAATAAATTTTCTATTGTTAAGCAAGGAATGACGCTTCCATGTTTTCATTGTCACCGAGAGAATATAAACCCAAAGCATGACGAAAACGTTACAAGAAATCTAATTCAAACATCATTGATTCAATGCTGTATATTGAAAATTCTATCGTGTTTCATACTAAACTTTTACGAAGAATCATTGTTTAACGTTAGTGCGAAGTACGAAGATTAACGCCCAGTTATTGGCCTATTAAACCTGACACCCAGAGTAATTAGTGGAATAGCAGATCACCAAGAGTAGAAGTTGGTGGAAACTAAGTGTATCCTTCCAGTTTATAACCTTTCACCATCTATTACTCTAACAAACTATTTCGAAAAATCGGTGTTTAACGTTAGAACGAGATACGAATGTGAAAAACATTCTCATCGTAAATGTGTTATCAACCGAGGAATATTATTCAATGCTTGAGATGCTAAAAATACCTCTCTAAATCAACCAACATCAGGCTGGGACTGAGCGAATTCAAGAGCAGCATGTTGAGAATTGGAAAGCCAACTATCTCGGCAAATACAACTTCCAGTAGGAGAAGACCTTTAGTTTATCGGAAATTGACATCCTTAACAGTCGCAGAGAAATATGATTCCAGTCCTAAAATCAGGAACTCTTTTATACGTAACGCAGTACTGTGTTCATACTGAATGGGAGAAACAAGTTGTCAACTTTTTTGAATTCACTATTTCGCGCAAGATACGAAGAGTATATATCCAATGGAACACGTGCAGAATCAAAAAGCCACATCTTCTACTGTTGAAAGCAACGGATTTCGAAATTTGATGACCACTTTTTAAAGTATCTACACGAAATACAATCAAAAACAAAATTTTTACTATGTACGATGTTGTAATGGAAAAATTCAAAGAAACAATTGTAGATACCGTAGACATTACTATCACTTCAAATATTTGGACTGGAACGATGAGTATGAAAAGTTCTTTGGGTATTACGATCCCGTTCTCGCGTACAACGGGTGACACTTGAACTGATATGAACTTCACCCTGCTATCCATGTACACAGTACAACCGGTGTTCGGGCTCGTTCAACATATCTTCATCCAATCTTCTCCAGGCGGATCGAAAATTTCAATAAAATTTAAAGTAGCCACAGACGTGTAATTGGTACCAACTCCAAGTATGACGGATATGAACTCTCCTATGATTATCCAATATGTCGATGGGACATCGTGTACTCTCCGCACTAACGCATGGAACTTGCCACGACCAAAACCTCGTTTTTTTATGTTTGTAGACTATACTGCCGTTCAAAGTATGTCCGAACGGTGACCATTCTTCTTTTAACGGGTTGAAAAATTCACCAAAATATAAAATTTCCACAGAACTGGATAATTGCTGGTGAATTTGTATGAACTGTAAATCTTTGTATGACGGATAATCGGAGACAACTGACTTATGTATCTGTTCAACGGCGCTTATATACGTTTTTGAAGCCACTCATAGTAACACTAGTTGTATGCGTACATCGAACAACAAACGCTAACATCGTATCACCAATTGCAATAACAAAACAAGAAACATTCGTTGTATATTTGAAACTGTTTCTACATGTGCAAAGTGCAATTATGAAATCATTACCTATATAAAAGAGAGTCATGTATGTAAAAACATCCATTCGATTAACAGCTTAGCCCCGTTCAACGTCACACACGGCCTTACTACAAATAATACAGTCCGAGGATAATCACGTGCAGTCATTCATATAGATGTCACCGACAGCTTGTGAGTATCCACATCCCATATAAAATCGAAATAATAAAACTATTTCAGTTCAATTGTCGAAGGACCGGGAAGTGTTGGAAGCTCCTGTTGGCAAGAGAATCGTGAGATGGACGAAAATTCCGTACGTTATCATCAAAGGTGATATAATGTTTTGAAGATTGTTCGGATTATAATGTTTTATTCATTTTTCAGTTGAACCTGTCGTCCCGATTCGACATATCCGACGGAAGCGTCTGAATTATGAATGGAAGAACAAAATCTATCCTATAGAAGTAAATTATTTCGAAAAATAGTTGATTAACGTTAGTGCGGGATACTGATGAATTTACTGTATTCTAAAATTAAATATAAATTAAAATATAAATTATATTCATCACATCGTTTTTTTGTGTGTGATGCGAGTGCGCAAACATAATTTTGAAATTCGTATCTCGTGACAGTCACGTTGGCGGTAAATGAGTTGAAGTGATTTAGAATATATCGAATGGGGCGAAGCAACCGAAGTTGACAATGAACTCGACAAAATATACCCACCGAACGAAGCGACCACGTCACGATCAGAGATTTCAAATTTTTCGAAAATGTAAAATCACCTGGAATCGTGGAATCGTTACAAAACACCAGACGAACATATACGCTTTGTGCGCCCGATGGGGTACCCGGTCCCCCATAAGGCACCCGCGACCGTTGGTTCATATCCGCTCGGGGCGGATATGTCCCTTGCTCGTTTTTCGAGGGTGCCTTATGGGGAACCCGGTACCCCATCGTGCGCACGACACGTATAAGGTCGCGAGGCAAGCGTCGAAACTATAAATCTAATTATAAGATCGATATGGAGCTTCTGATAGTGATTTGGATTATGTACGGGACTTTTGTACTTTGTCACAATATTTTATTCAGTTCGGATATACGAGGCGTTTTTGCGACGTACAACAAATACGCAGAATTGTCAAAATCATTTAACGTTCCTTCGATATTTTACCACGCGCGATAACCGTGTTAATTTGGTGAGCGCTATCTGTTGGTATGTTGTATCAATTTGTATCAGTGAGTGTACGAGCGCCATCTGTTGGAGTTCCTTTGAACTGCCACGTATATAGTGTAGAACCTACCATAGATGTCCTACGAATATCATGAAATTACTAAATCTGTGGATGGGGTGGGTTTAATATTGTACAATTTACCCTCAATCGACTTCGCTCTCGGAACTCTGAATTGAATCTGATCAAAATTTTACCCCTTCTACCGTGATTTTCGTCAGAAATCAGTAGATTTTAGGATTTTTGTGACGTCAATTGGCTCTAGTCCAATGAGAATCGAGTATTCACTCAGCTGACCCTAAATTAACTATATAATCAGCAAGCTTCTCGCCCGCGATCCTAAACCTCCTTGACCAGAGTAAGAACAACGTAGTAGTAAGAAGGAGCAGGCCGTCGCGGAGGTTATATATATAATATATATATAATATATATATATTATATATATAGGGGTGCGGGGGTGCTATGGGGTACGTGGAGCCCCGTTGATTGTCTAGACTTAGCGCTAGCTTCTCGCGACAGCTGAAAGTTGCTTTCCACAATTTTCGTTGCCCCCGTGATACGTCACGTCTACGTCACGTGATGACGAGTCATAGCTGCAAATGTTTTTGCAGCTCGAAGAAATCCACCGGTGAGATTTCGTTTCAACAAATTTCATTCGAGGCAAAACTGTTTCTCGACGGAGCTAGTGCGCATGACGAGGAACTTTAAGTTTGGAGACTCGTTCGACGAAAGATTCTACGCGGACAACGTTGGTTCGTCAGAAAATAATTTACGATTTCATTTCTCGAACGAGATTCGCGTTCGAAGATTTTACAGCTCGAAGAAATCCACCGGTGAGATTTCGTTTCAACAAATTTCATTCGAGACAAAACTGTTTCTCGGTGGAGCTAGTGCGCATGACGAGGAACTTATAAAATTGGAGATTCGTTCGACGAGAGATTCTAGACGGACAAAGTTTGTTCGTTAAAAAATATTTTACGATTTCATTTCTCGAACGAAATTCACGTTCAAAGATTTTGTAGCTCGAAGAAATCCACCGGTGAAATTTCGTTTCAACAACGAATCGTTCGACGAGAGATTCTAGGTGGACAAAGTTTGTTCATCAGAAAATATTTAACGATTTCATTTCGAGAACGAGAGTTTCGTTCAAAGTTTTTGTAGCTCGAAGAAATCCACCGGTGAGATTTCGTTTCAACAGATTTCACTCGAGACAAAACTGTTTCATTCCTTGAACGAGAATTACGTTCAAAGTGTTGTAGCTCGAAGAAATCCACCGGTGGAATTTCATTTCAACAATCAATCGTTCAACGAGAGATTCTAGGCGGACAAGGTTTGTTCATCGGAAAATATTTTACGATTTCATTTCTCGAACGAGATTCACGTTCAAAGATTTTGCAGCTCGAAGAAATCCACCGGTGAGATTTCGTTTCAACAAATTTCATTCGAGGCAAAACTGTTTCTCGACGGAGCTAGTGCGCATGACGAGGAACTTTAAGTTTGGTGACTCGTTCGACGAGAGTTTCGTTCAAAGTTTTTGCAGCTCGAAGAAATCCACCGGTGAGATTTCGTTTCAACAAATTTCATTCGAGGCAAAACTGTTTCTAGACGGAGCTAGTGCGCATGACGAGGAACTTTAAGTTTGGTGACTCGTTCGACGAGAGTTTCGTTCAAAGTTTTTGCAGCTCGAAGAAATTTGCCGGTAGTGTGTCGAAAATCAGTTTTGCACGAATGCAAATCATTGCAAATAACAAACAAGACTAGATTTTAATATTTTTATTGTTGTTATTGGTATTGTTAGTGTCCGATACAGTTTCCAACCACTCTTCATACTGTTGTTGGAATTCGTCTTCTTCCTCCTCGTCATCGGTCCAATTGAGGACTGCCTCGTCATCTCGTCGAATCATCGCCCAGAGATCCTCCCAACCTGGTCGTTCGAACATGGGAGGAACATGTTCTTTGAGTCGTCTGTTTTCTACCGTTCCCTCTCGATCGGTTTCTCGATTATTATCGTTGTTGTTGTTGTTGTTGTTGTTGTTCGATACACTAGTAGAAGTTGCCGGTTGTAACATTCTTATTATTATTTCGAATATGACGTTGTTTTTGGTTGAACGATAGGAAAGTAACTGACGTTCCCGGTCCCTATGCTCGCGTTATATACTAATTCGAATTTCACTCGAAATAAATGGTATTCGGTATAGGATGCGATTTTTCATTTTCGTATTGCGAGAAATATTACATATAAAATTAGAAATGGTGTTACAACTAAATATACAACTATAACATGATGCACAGATCGCCCTTCACTCGCGAGCGTATAAATACGGCTGTGACATACATGTCGATTCAGTTTCAGTCGACATGCCGTGCAAAACATGTGGTAGATAAATCACAGTCGGCGTTTCTTCAGTGAGAACGTGATCACGGAGCCACCAGTGCGATTCGACATATCAGATAGATATTACGATAGTTGGAACATAAAACTGATATGCAGGTATCGCTGCCGTCATCGTCTACCGAGACCTGTTGCAGTTACGTAACGGAACGAGTTTTTCGTCCGCTACAAGAAGTGCCGATCGATATAAAAAAAAAAGTTACGAGGGTGAAATATAACTTGAAAAATTTCGTACTTGAGATTTTGCACGATCGTGGTATACAATTATATCATAAAGATATGCGATTTTCTTTCAATGTCGTCGATGCGTATATTTGTGGATGGGAAATGTGTCTCTTTCTAACCAATTTCGAGTCGTCACAACATCCATCGATATCATCGTTACCATCGATATCGTCTTCGTCAGCAGCGACGGTGTGTTTATCAAGCGAAGTTGCTAACATCGTTGACTACATCAGTTTTATGAGGTGTACTTTTTTTCAAAGTTTGTTGTATATCGATAATTTTTTTGAAAGTTTGTTGCATATCGATGTGTTTTACAATCGATCGGCAATCATGTACGCTCTGATATTCCGAGCGTTTAACGACGATAATTCGTCATTACACGATTTGTTGCAGTGTGACTCGGACATCGAAATCGTTGTTATGTGCTTCCAATATATGTTTACGGAACACGCGTATTACAAAATTAGTTTGCCGCATTTACTCGATAATCTCACAGCACTGAAAACGAAAAATTACTTGACGGATTTGCGTCATGTTCGTAAATTAATTATGACATTTGTTCCTTATTGCCCGGCCGATCACACGAAAATTAAATTCGATAGCAATGTCACCTATCGAAAAATTGCGACTGTCGCCGTTATATTTTTGTTGGCCACTCATAATTACCTGCAATCGAACGAAGAAGATGTTAATTTTCTGGAGGAATTGAAATTACATTGCTATCGTAATGATCGGTGTTCGATTTTTACAGCAATTTCGTTGTTGTATCCGTTTATATCGAGTCCTCATCCATCGATCGACTCCCCACTGTATTACATTATCAATTCGAGAACCGATTCCGCGAACCATCTCAATGAGCGTACACGACACATTTATTTGCTGTTGCGTGAGAGAACTAGGTCGACTGGGTTCTTCGAATTTTTTGTAGATTCGACGGTATCGCCGAGATCATTGAAAATGTTGGCATTACGATTTATTTTCACAAATCAGCATCTGATGTTTATTTTTTGCAAATATTATATAAATCGGTTAGAGCTGAATCATGAGATTCGTCACGCGTACGATCGATACGGCATAATAAAGTACGATCTGGTTGGCCGACTCATCGACAAAATTGAAAAAACCTTCGTTCGGAATCGTGTTCGGCCATCGACACAGTTGAATTTGAAAGTGTGATATTTATTAATAAAAATATATTCTCAAATGTTTTTGTTTTATTTTCCGTAATTGCAGTGATCCTCGTCAGTTCAAAAGATAACCGAACGTAGTGGACGAAACATGGTAGTCGAACCATCAGTTTAAATTGCTTTGTATATTTTGATGGTATTTTATGCCATGCAAAAAGAATCTCCATAGAATCCGGTATTTTGAGCAGATACGATAACGGTAGAGCGGATATTTCGTGTTCTGTTAATTCATACAATCGTTTATCCATGGAGGTAATGTAAAAAGCGCCATCTTTCGAAATATAATGCAATTCCGATGTGACAACTTGGTGAGCGCCACCTATCGAAAAGTTATATCAATTTGTTACAAAAAGCAGATGGACGCCATCTGGTAGAATTCCCTTGAACTTCCAATCAACGTGTACAGTATTAAATCTACCATAGATGTCCTATGAATATCATAAAATTACTAAATCTATGGATGGGGTGGGTTTAATATTGTACAATCTAACCTCAATCGACTTCGCTCTCAGAACTCTGAATCGAATCTGATCAAAATTTTACCCCTTCTACCGTGATTTTCGTCAGAAATCAGTAGATTTTAGGATTTTCGTGACGTCAATTGGCTCTAGTCCAATGAGAATCGAGTATTCACTCAGCTGACCCCAAATTAACTATATAATCAGAGAGCTCCACGCGCGCGAACATAAACCTCCTTGACCAGAGTAAGAACAACGTAGTAGTAAGAAGGAGCAGGCCGTCGCGGAGGTTATATATATAATATATATATAATATATATATATTATATATATAGGGGTGCAGGGGGTGCTATGGGGGTATGTAGGGCCCCGTTGACTGTTTAGATTTGACGCTAGCTCCTTGCGAGAGCTGAAAGTTGCGTTCCACGATTTTCGTTGCCCCCGTGCTACGTCACGTATACGTCACGTGATGACGAGTCGTCACAACTGTAAAAGTTTTTGCAGCTCGAAGAAATCCACCGCTGAGATTTCGTTTCAACAAATTTCATTCGAGGCAAAACTGTTTCTCGACGGAGCTAGTGCGCATGACGAGGAACTTTAAGTTTGGAGACTCGTTCGACGAGAGTTTCGTTCAAAGTTTTTGTAGCCCGAAGAAATCCACCGGTGAGATTTCGTTTCAACAAATTTCATTCGAGGCAAAACTGTTTCTCGACGGAGCTAGTGCGCATGACGAGGAACTTTAAGTTTGGAGACTCGTTCGACGAGAGTTTCGTTCAAAGTTTTTGTAGCTCGAAGAAATCCACCGGTGAGATTTCGTTTCAACAAATTTCATTCGAGGCAAAACTGTTTCTCGACGGAGCTAGTGCGCATGACGAGGAACTTTAAGTTTGGAGACTCGTTCGACGAGAGTTTCGTTCAAAGTTTTTGTAGCTCGAAGAAATCCACCGGTGAGATTTCGTTTCAACAAATTTCATTCGAGGCAAAACTGTTTCTCGACGGAGCTAGTGCGCATGACGAGGAACTTTAAGTTTGGAGACTCGTTCGACGAGAGTTTCGTTCAAAGTTTTTGTAGCTCGAAGAAATCCACCGGTGAGATTTCGTTTCAACAAATTTCATTCGAGGCAAAACTGTTTCTCGACGGAGCTAGTGCGCATGACGAGGGACTTTAAGTTTGGAGACTCGTTCGACGAGAGTTTCGTTCAAAGTTTTTGTAGCTCGAAGAAATCCACCGGTGAGATTTCGTTTCAACAAATTTCATTCGAGGCAAAACTGTTTCTCGACGGAGCTAGTGCGCATGACGAGGGACTTTAAGTTTGGAGACTCGTTCGACGAGAGTTTCGTTCAAAGTTTTTGTAGCTTCGAAGAAATCCACCGGTGAGATTTCGTTTCAACAAATTTCATTCGAGGCAAAACTGTTTCTCGACGGAGCTAGTGCGCATGACGAGGAACTTTAAGTTTGGACACTCGTTCGACGAGAGTTTCGTTCAAAGTTTTTGTAGCTCGAAGAAATCCACCGGTGAGATTTCGTTTCAACAAATTTCATTCGAGGCAAAACTGTTTCTCGACGGAGCTAGTGCGCATGACGAGGGACTTTAAGTTTGGAGACTCGTTCGACGAGAGTTTCGTTCAAAGTTTTTGTAGCTCGAAGAAATCCACCGGTGAGATTTCGTTTCAACAAATTTCATTCGAGGCAAAACTGTTTCTCGACGGAGCTAGTGCGCATGACGAGGGACTTTAAGTTTGGAGACTCGTTCGACGAGAGTTTCGTTCAAAGTTTTTGTAGCTCGAAGAAATCCACCGGTGAGATTTCGTTTCAACAAATTTCATTCGAGGCAAAACTGTTTCTCGACGAAGCTAGTGCGCATGACGAGGGACTTTAAGTTTGGAGACTCGTTCGACGAGAGTTTCGTTCAAAGTTTTTGTAGCTCGAAGAAATCCACAATTTCACATTTTCATTTTTCGAACGAGCAGAAAGAGGAACGAGTGTTACGTCGACGATTATCCTTTTAATTTTGTCGTAGGTTCGCGCAACAAAATTTGGAATCGTGTAAGTTGATCGGTGAGAAATGTACTCGACACAATTTTTTGACCAGAAAATATTTTACAATTCCATTTTTCGAGCGAGAGTAACGTTCAGAACGAGGAACGATTAATATGTTGACTGACAACCGTCCTTTTCAGCGATGAGTTGTACAACGAAATTGTGAATCGTTGAAGTCGTTCGATGAGAAATCTAATAGATGAATTTCGCGTTCATCAGACTATATCATACAATTTCATTTTTCGACTACGATTCGTCTTGAGCGATGAGTAGCTGCTAAGCGAAATTATAGATTGTCAAAAGTTGGTCGGTCGAATTTTCTCGAACGAGAATTACATGTAAAAATAGGAACGATTGATACGTGGGCAACTATCTTTTCTATCGAATAGCTATGTAACAAAACTGTAGTCAGGCCGTCTATAAAATATAATACAAGTCGTGAGAAGTTCGAATAACTAAGAATTCGATGACATCGACGAACGATAATAGCAAGAACCGTAGCGACGGAGACTTGGACGTTACTGCGATAATAGGATTCACTGCGAAAGATTCGCGAGACGCTAAATCCTATTCGGGCTATCGAAATATACTCAATGTACGAAATAGATGTATGAAAAGCGATTCGCACATGTTCTCGCATACTAATTTGGAAATCAGGGCAGCGAATCCGATCGAGGATTACTCGTTCGAATCTGAATTCGTCGACCGTGCCATAACGACCGAATGGAAATTTAACGAGAACGGATGTTTGACAACGTCTTGTTTCTCGACGTTTCCTTTGAGCGAATCTTGCAAGCCCGACACGACACCTTTCAGTTTCGGATTGCCTCACGGCAAACGTATGAACGCCTGTGCGCCGGTATGTTTCAATTCCCGCTCGAGAAACGTACCGTCGGATATTTCGTCGCAATCGACAAAGTCGTCTTTACACGGAGACGAACACAACGTGCCGCCCTATCTGATATGGTACAAGGGCGCTTGTCTGTTGGAGAATCAGCATTTGGTGTCGTTTTTCGTGGATCCTTCGCGACATTATACCGACCAAATCGATCCGGTCGGATTTTCGTTATACGTGACCGAATTGGGTGCCGATCGGAATCCGATCACCTGCGCTCGTATCGATACAACGTATTGCAAATCGTTCTATATGAATTATATGAAAGATGAAGATGCTACAGACGGCGACGACGAGGACGACATGGCTTGTGGCTTCGAAGGAAGTCTCTATTACGTTCAATTATTCGTAGGTTCGTCTCTGATACGGATGGTAAAAATGACGGCGAACGTTTTCGAACAATCGGTATACGAAATTCGACGGTTATTCGAGCATACGCACGCGAACGATCTACCGCCATTTTTACGACATTTTCCCGTTACCGTTCCCTTCTTGAATTCCGTGTTGGATTGGAAGCGATTTCGTAATTCGTCGAAACGCTACGTGTCCGACGACATACTACTGTCACAGTTGGGCTTGACCGATGCCGATAAGCGTGAACGACTCTACTGGACGGATGAATATTCTCAGATCGAAGATGGTCGCAACGATAAATACGGCGGTCGTCTGGTGGAGAAACTCCACAAGCAGCGACAAAATATCGTCGGACATCAAGCAAAATTTTCCGTGTCCGCAGATCGTTCGAACGACAACGATACCGTCGAATCATCTACGCATAACGATACCGGCGCCGACAACGAAACATCATCGGTCAACACGTTAACGAGCGATATCGTACAGAACGTCTTGATACCGCACAGCAAACGATTACGACGTGAGATCGCAGCTTTGTCGTCGAGAACTAGAAGAAGGACGACGACGACGACGACGACGATGATGACGCCTGAGGCGACAGACGTGAACGACGTCGATCGCGATAACGACGAACTCGATAACGACGTGTACGCTGAGTCGTTCGGACAGACGATGCAACAAATCTTAACGGCCATCGGTGGTATGTTATCGACCACGCACAACCTGAAGGAATTATCTTTCCAGTTGAGTGCGGACGTGAGTTCGGCAGTTTTGAAACAATGGATCACCAAGATCGGTCCGGAAATTTTGAAATCTTTCCTACAATCTGACCTGTTACGGGGTGGCAAGACGATCGCCGCCAAATTACTGGCCACTTCGCTGTCGCATACCATGACACACGTGCTAATAGATTCGATCGTAACGACTATCGGCAGACAAGCTATAGCTTTGTCGGGCTTAGCCGTATCGGCGCTGAGCATAGTCGGATGGTTGACGATCATCGGTCCTTTGATCGATATCGTTTTCCAATTTATATGGGATCCGTTGAAGTTTTCCGTGCCCGCGTATTCCGACGCGCTATTACGTAAAATCAGCGAAGGTGCTCTGTTGGAACGACAAATCAACTATGGAATGCGACGAATCGAAATGACGCCGTATACGTTTTGGCGTTTACACGTCAGAAAGGACGGGACACGTACCGTGGACGTCGAAGAATCCCTCGACATATTGAAACATACGTTCGTTTATTTTCGTCATAGAACCGTCACGTCGGACGGTAGTCTGGTCGATTGGACGACGCACGGTAACGTTAAATTAGGCGGAGAACACGACGACGACGACGACGATGACGTTTCGTTTTCGACGCGAGACATGCGGATGATTTTCAATAGATTGATGATCAGAAATATGCTGTTGGACTTGGACGATGTGACATATTACGAAGCGGCCATGACGACCAGACGTGATTACGCAAAAATCGTACATAAAACGTACGTACCTGTCGCGATGATTACCATTTGTGCAGCCATATGGCTGTTACCCATAACGATATCTTTCGTATTTGTCGTGTGTATCTTGTCGATAACGTGTATAATGGTTTCGTCTTGTGTATTCGGCGATAACGCAAAACGTCCGTGAAAGAGCGAAAAAAAAAAAACAACAACAACAACGACTAATAGAAAACGTTTGTTTATTCGGCCACATAATTGTAAATACATTACCAAATAATATCTGACTACTGGGATGGTTCATTGTCGAGTACGTTGCGGGCGAAATGAGATAATCCTCCTGAAATGTATATCTTCCCGTTGACACATGCCGCTTGTTTCGAGTCGAACGTACGAGTTCCACACGGTAAAAGCATATCGTGCGGATCGATACGTGAATCGTCGAACGCTTTGCGACAAGCTCTACCGATACGAGTGTACGAGTCTTTCTTCGACCAACCGCTCAAACAGGGCGAACATCGTTGATGTAATTTTATCGTTTTCAACGACGACATCGTGCCATCCTTGTAGTCGTTATCGTCGCTTCTGCCGTTGTCGCTACCGTTGTGATCGTTGTTCTTGTTGTTGTTGTTGTTGTTGTTGTTGTTGTTGTTATTATTATCGTTATTCGTATCGTCCTTTTTGTCGTGGTGTAGTCCTTCGATGCAGGTGCACGTACCTTCCGTAAAATTGGGTACGATCTGTGGGACGGCGTTGAAAATTTGTGCCGCGCATCCGTTTCGTACGCGATCGAAACGCGAAAATTCGGAAGCTATCAGTTTGTTATGCATAAAGTCGTATCGTATCGATTCTACCGCTCGCAACGTGCTCACTCCTGTATCGGGATGAACTTCGGTGTCTGTACATTGGAAACGATAGACTGGTGCATTGTTCGACGACGACGACGACGACGACGACGACGAACGTTCGATGAGTTCATTTTCCGGGTCGGCACCGACGGTCAGCGTGGTGGGTATGCGATTGCGATAACATCGACCGGTCAAATTGTCTTTCAGGTATCCGTTACAGCCGACGATTTCACAGCCATCTTCGCCGCCGAATAAACTAGTTTTCGGGTGACATTTCCAACTGTCGAACGTTTTTACTAGTCGCGACGTGTTCGTATTACAATTGACCACGTGCGTAGGCACGCAATAGGCGCCCTGTTTGGCCATTATCGATCTGTCGACGACGAACGAGTTTTCGTTGAAGTATTTATAGCGGAAATCCTTCGAATTACACAATTCGGTACAATCTATCGGTATATCGTCCGGGCCTAGATATGAACCTCCACGAGAAACGCACCTTTTAGCGTCGGCGTCAATTTCCATTTGTCCGTCGTTCACGTACTTTTCGGCGTAAGTCACAGACGGTAAATCGTCCAAGTTCCAAGCGCTATGTAACATATCGTTTTGCCGTCCAAGTTTGTCGTCGTCGTCGTCAACGATATGGGTAACGTCGGCATCCGAATTTCCGATGACACGCGCAAATTTATCGAGCGGTTTCACGTATACTTCATAAACCAACAACATCGTTATACAACAAACGACGATGAATAATATTTTTTTCGACGGAATCGATGATAACGACGACGACACCGACGACCGTTCGTCGTACCGTCGATCCGTGGCGGATAAGGATCGCATAACGTACGTGTATATGTGTGTGTGTGTGTACGTGTGTATTCGAATTAAACACGAGTCGATCTTACTTTTGGGTATAAAGATCACGATGAAATGGCGTTTCTAGCGATTATGCAAAAATATCGAAATATTCATCCAGGCGTTAAAGATCACGACGATCAAGTTACCGATCATCCAGTAAACTCCGCTGGCAGTCGCACGAGAATAATTACAATACAACGTGAATAGCGTGAACAGCAAGATCGTCATCGACGTGTAAAACGAATAAAATTCGTTATTATCTATCACGTTGTCGCGCAAGGACGCGTACATCGAATCTATCTTACGCGCGATCTTTCGTTTCGCACTAGCGTCATTTCTGACGGCGGTCGACACGCCGTAATTCGGATTGTAATTGCTGCTGCTGCTGCTGCTTCCGACGCCGTTAACGCTCGACGAAGAAGAAACCGCGTTAGGTGCGATCGTCGTCGATTCTATATGTTCCATTACGCCGTCTACTATCTTATAAGAAACGAACATGAAAAGAGTATCACGACCAAAACGGAAAATAACCAAAAAAATTAACAACGGTATTGGTAGTAGTAGTAGTAGTAGTAATAGTACAAAATGGATTAAAACTAGCAATTCTGCCCGCCTGAACGCTTTAATTTCGACGTTGTATTCTCAATCGGACAATTCCAAGTTGAAAGCTATCTCGTTCGATCAGTCGAAACAGGACGTCCGAAATGAAATCATAAAACAGACACACATGGTTCCTATAGCGAATTCCGGTGGACCGACTATACACGACGTACGACGTTATTACAACGTGTCGACGTTAGGTCGAGGAACTGACATATATCTGTTGACTGCGAAACACGCAACCAGGGGAACGACGACGACGACGACGACGAATCGTGAAGGGTCTCAACCGACAACCGCGTCCGTTTCTTTGGTACAAAAACGACGACGACGGCTGTCTCGACCGAATAATCTCGGCAAAAAAACAACCAATAAAACGCTAATCAAGAAGAAAAAGAAACCGATCGTGAATAGAACGTCTATCGCGAAAACGGTACGTCGACCCGGGCGACACACGAAGGTCGGTGCCGGAGGAACGGTAATTCCGCGTAAAATAAACGGTATGTTCGCGTTAGAGGATGCGGAAAGACGTTCTACGAATACGACCGGCAACGGTGGATCTTTAAACAGAGAAAATTTACTGAAAAAGCGCATTCCGACCACTATGTTATTGTAACTCTCGCTCGTACGCCTAAACGGTTCGTCGACGAACCTTTCACGTCATACAAATGTATCTCATGACACGGTCACACGTTGGATGTAATTGAATGAGTAAGTAAATAAGACGACGATGCAGAATCAAAATCGACAGCGATCGCTCGACCCGATCGAGGAACCTGAACACGAGCAATATGAAAGAGTGAGTACACCTCTATTGACTGCCGAAGCGGCCGCGAATTTTATCCAATCATATCCTGACCCCGATGGCCTTACGATGTTTCTCTTCGATCACGGCGTTAGTGATCTTAATGCGTCACCTCTATCCGATATAGCAACACCGCCACCGTTCGATGAGGATCTTCTACACGATCAAACGACATCGTGTAATTCTTGGTTCGAACACCAATATCACAATGCCAATAATGTACGATCGTCCCCATCACCAGTATCCTCACCGGTTTTCGTTCCGACACCAACGTCACAAGGGAAAGGAAAACAGTTAAATCCATCGATCGGGAAAGAAATACAACGAAACCCAGTGATGGAACAAATTTACAATATTCCGTCGAAGACGATCGATAATAATAATTCGCGGTCGGAAACTGATAGTGTAGCGACAAAAAAAATCAACATTATTAGTATCGGTAAAAAGGGAATTCCATCGAAAACGGCCAAGTTACCTTCAAAGTCGTTGGCATCGAAAAGAGGTATATACGAAAATCCGTTACCATCAACTTCGTCCACGGAGATTGTACCGTCGGTGAACGGTAAAAATATTAAAATCGGAAAGCGCAAAATTTACAATAAAACGAAACAATCTCCCGTTGCGAACGATAAAAACGACGGGAAAAGAGCTGGAGATACGTCTAATTCCACGGTAAACGTGAAACAAATGAGGACGATCTACCGCACGAATAATAGTGACGACAATAATAACAACGGAAACGTTGACGTTAACGACAACGACGACGCGGACGATGACGACAGTAATAATAATAATAATAATAATATCGATAATAACAATCGTAAGAATAAAACACTCGTACGTCCGGCGAACGTCAGACGTGGTATACGATGGATGGAAACCGATCGCGGTGCTAACAATAACGACGACGATGACGAAGACGACGACGACGACGGCGGCGGCGGCGGCGATAAAGACGGCACGGACGGCGATGATAGCGATGATGAAGATCCATTGATAAATTTCAAACGTATTCCACCGAAACGCAGGCATCGTCAATTAGAAACGGAGAATGTTAATCCGAGAAGACCGCCCGCGAAAGGTGGTTTCGGTACGCAGAAAATGGGTCGATCTCGTAATATCGACTATTTGAACAGCGAAAATCGTAAAAAGTTGCTCAATGGCATATGTACCGATACGAAAGGACGGTGGGTCAAGTGCAAAAATCTAATACCAAAATATAATTTCAAAGACGTGCATCAATCGAAATGGCTGACACCCAGTCATATATGTGCTTTGGAAATCACACT
The DNA here is from genome assembly GCA_958510875.1 of Endomychus coccineus. Lineage (NCBI taxonomy): Eukaryota > Metazoa > Arthropoda > Insecta > Coleoptera > Endomychidae > Endomychus > Endomychus coccineus. The sequence goes on from OY294068.1 coordinate 134,611,972, forward strand.
GGCCATGCTGGAAAATTGTACGAAACACACCGTGCGTCAGTTCGTTTATTCCGTAACCAATTTCCTGTCGACGAACGATAATTATAATACCGTAGCACCGATACCGCTGAGTCGTTGTATAAGTCATCTCGTGTATGCTCTGCAACATTTCGACGTATGCACGGGAACGCACGATTTCGTTGACGTATTATGCGAATGTTACGGTGATGATAATAATAGAAAATTGTTGAAGAAACATCTCAAATCATTCATCAAAGTTAACGATCCTCCGGTGTACGTTTTGGCAGATATCAAAGAAAAGCTCCGCGAAATTGTCGATCAATACAAATACGTTTACGACATTAACGCTTTCGTTCCCAATATCGCTGAAGATCAATCGCCCGTAGATTATGCTATGCGATTGACGGGAGTGAAACCTACAAAACTGAACGAGCTAAGAACTCGCCTGTCAAACGGCAATTTCGACTAGTACCGATCGGTCGTACGACGATACGTCAGGGTGGCCGTAGCACACAACTCATTCGATATGTCGTCGAATAACCAGACATCATCATCATCATCATCGTCGTCAACAGCAGCAGCAGCAGCGACAGCATCGTTCTGGTCATCGTTAGCATATACCAGAGATGTCGAGGATTACCTGTTAGCAAACATCTCTACAGCCTTTTGCCCGTATTGTCTTCAATATTTTTGTTACTGTGAAACGTCCATAAATTTTCATCGATTCTTGACTATGCTATATTTCAAGAAATATTCAGGCCGGAACGAATCGAACACGAACGTCGCACTCGTCGTCGTCAACGGTGGTGATGCCGTATCAGAAGCCGATCAAAAAAAAATGTTGTTCGCGGACGAAGAAATGTTTTTGTCCGACGAAGAATCCGATCGGTCAAATCTGTCGAACCAATCGACGTTGACGACGACGGCGACGACGACGACGACGAAAGCGGACAAAACAAGTAACCTATAATAATTGAATGTATTTCACGTATAATTCGAATAAAAATGTTAGAAAATATTGCGATTTATTTCAACTCCGTTTACAGCTAACGTGGCCATCACGAGATACGAATTCTATCATTACTGCGAGAAATATACGACAGCACATTCAAAAACATATTATATGACTGTCATGAGATACAAATTTCACCCTTATTCGATTAACAGTTTCATTTCTCGAATCGTTCGATGAAGATCTCGAACGACAAAGTTTGTTCCTCACAAAATATTTCACAATTTAATTTCTCAAATGAGAACTACGTGCTGAAATAGGAACGATCGGTACGTTAGCAACTCAATCTTTTCTATCGACGTGTAATAAAATTATGTATCGTTGAAGTCGTCAGCCGATAAATTTTGTTCGTTAGTGGGTATGCTCGATTCCATTTCGTGCGTGCAAAATACGTTCGGAACGAGGAACGATCAAAACGGTACCGCCCACCACTATCGAGGGTATAAGTACGGCTGCGGTACACATATCGATTCAGTTTTAGTCGACATGTCGTGTAAGACATGTGGTGGATTAGACCACAGTCGCGTTTCTTCGGCCAAGTGTGCGAATCGAATATTGAAGCAAAAACATAGATTCAGCACGGTAAATACTTGTACCGAGACGTTCACGATAAAACGCGGTTTTCGTAAGTTTTGCCGACGTCCAGAGTTACGACAGCGAATCGAGGATGACGTTTTGGAAATTTCTCAACTGACCATCGAAGCATCGCTCTACGTCAGTTTTCATTATACGAAATTGTTACATCGGAACGAATTTCCGATCGGACAATTTTCCATCAGTCACCTAAAAGATTTCTACTACCATCTTCAGGGCAAACGACAAAAGAAAGAACGCGTTGCGTTGGACGAAGAATATTTCGCTATGCGGCCAGACAAAACGTTATTATACGACGGCCGATTACGATCCTTTCTCATTAACTCCTGTGTCAAGCAACACGAAACCAATATGAAAAATTGTATCACGGTCCATTTTTACGATCGACTCGTCCGATGTTTCTATGAAAAATACAAGAAAGAATGTGATCGAAAACGCTACGAATGGAAGACGATAGTTTACGACGAATTGTTCGCCTTCGTACCACGTCACGTTGCTCGCAGCCGAGAAGTTGCAGAATTTCTAGAACATTTCCGATTCGACTATCACAAGAAATTCATTAATATCGAAAATGACTGGTGGAATTTGGTACCGATCACTTTCGAGTTGGGACGATGGTTCGAAGAGAGAAAGATGAAATCCTTTTCAGCGTTTCCTGTATTTTCGTCTGGCCGAAAACATTTGCTTTACAACGCTATGGCGTTGAAAGAATTATTACGTAGTACAAAATTGCTACCGGATAAAACTACCGATATCGCGTTCAGGAATGAAACTCCAAAATATTGGTGGCAATATTTCGATCTATCTCACTCAGTTTACGGCAAATTCGACGATACAACTACGCACATCGAGCCCCACAAGCAGCGGACGTCTTTCGCCATGAGTTTTTCCACCAACGGAATCGATTGTTCCATCATGATGAATAGATATGAGCGATCTACAATTCAACAACCGCGGACAAATAAACGAAAGAAGACCAACGTAAAGTCGGAGACTACAGTGGCTAGTTCAAGTTTCACCAAGTATTTAGGAATCGATCCGGGAGTTGTTAATTATATCGGCGCGTGCTATATCGATAAGGAAACTCGAACAGAAACTAATTTCGTGTTAAAATCGGCCACGTTCAAGGAACATTTCTGTAAAGAACGTACTCGACGACGTAAACGGAAAAAAATGGCCGGAATCTTTGAAAAACGCCTGCTTGAATATCGCGAAAGGATAAACATAGAGAAAAAATTAATTGTTTCGCCGAAGTGTGGTTCTAATTTTAACTCTCATGTGGAGTACATTTTATACAGACTGAATTTCTTATCGTCCAGTCGCGAAATTTACGCTACGCGGAAATATACGCGCTTGAACTGGGACTCGTACATTTTACGTCGTAAAGCAGAGGATAAGGTGGTAAATCAGTTATTGCCCGCTAAAGATGATGATGATAATTCCGTGTTGGTTTGTTTTGGAGATGGAACACTGGAGAAAAATTTCAGTTATGGCAGAAATAAAAAACCCGCCGTCGAAATGCTCAAACGAGCGTTTCATCGTCGACGCGATAAATGTCAGATTATATGTGTGGATGAGTATCTGACTACGCAATCTTGCTCGAAATGTTTCGGTAAAATGCCTTTGCCACCCAAAAACACGACCGTAAATAGATACGATACGAAGCGACGACGACGACGTCACGATCATAGATTTCAAATTTGCCGAAAATGTAAAATCGTTTGGAATCGTGACGTCAATGCTGCGCGTAACATCATTTTGGTTGGTCTCGGATTAATCGATTATCGTTGTAAAACGTCAGATGAATTTGTTCGTTTGACGGAATTTCAAAATTATGTTCCGCATAAAGGTGAAATTCGTATCTCATGACGGTCAGGTTAGCTGTGAATGGGATATTCACGTGTTTTTGATATCGAAAACATGGACAGGAAGATTCTTCCAATTTGTTGATGACTACTCGAAACAGACAGAATCTTCAAAGAGTGGCGTTACGTTAAAAAGACTGGCATTGCGAAGTATGTTGAAAACGCAGCGTCAAATGTCTAATTTTTATAGTTATGTCGATAGAATTGCGCTAGATAAAGATTCGCAAGACTTCTATCGTAGGTACGAAATTGTGAAGTATGACTTGGTCGAGACGCTAGTAGAGTGGATAAAATGTCCGTTATATAGGGTGACGTTTCGAATAAAATATTAACAATTGTAGCGTGGTTTTTTATTTTTGAACTATAGTTTTCTCTTCGATGTTGGGAATGGTGGGGATTATCAGACAATAAAACGGAGGATAAACACGAAGTGTTTCTACATTGTGGTGGTTCTTACCAGAATTCACGTCAGACATGCGAGCGTCGTCTCTATCGTCTACGATGAAAGAACGCGAGAAACGTAAAAATTATATGAGAAAATGTGCGTATCTTCCGATGAACATGGTGCCGAACCATGTGAAAGAACAAATTACGTTCTTACGACAACATATCAAAAAAATTTCCTATATACATTTGAAGAATCGTGCAAGAAAAGTGTATTCCTTGATGGAGATTCCATTTGACCTTGCCGATATGTATGCTTCCTCGTGGAAGTTACGCTCATCAGTGACAAATTCTCCACGGCGACTGTTATCGTTATCGACGTCGTCAACATCTGGATCCTCCCCCTTGACAGTGACGAGAAGCAAAACAAGAAAAGATTTGACGAAATTAACGAGGAGAAAAATTATCCATACATTAATCGACGTTTGTTTGTGTTATCATCGAACAACGATCATTTACGCTTTGTTGATTCGATCGTGTACAGATGGACACGCCTTATTACCCACGTTACTACAATGTGAAGATCGATTCGATATCGTTGTAATGTGTGTGAAACGCATGTTTTCCGAGGCAAAATATTACAGAATTTCCTTGGAGCATCTGCTAGATTTTCTGTCCAAATTGAATGCTGAACATTTCCTAACAGATTCACATCGCCTTCAGAAATTGATCATGACATTCGTACAATTTTGTGCAGCCGATCATACGAAAACCAAATTCGACATGAATCCGATCTATAGAAAAATTGCTACCATCGCTGTTATATCGTTGTTGTCGAAAAATTACACCGATAATGTACAATCGAGAGCAGAAGATGTCGTCTTTTTGAACACGTTGAAAGTTCTATGTTATCGTCGTAACCTGTGTTCCATTTTTGTGGCGATTTCGACGCTTTTCCCGTTTCTGTCGAGTCCCCACACACTGATCGAATCTCCACTATTTCCCATAGTTGGTTCGGAAGATGATTACAAAAAAGGAAAACATTTTTTCAATTCCCACATTGGACATATACATGAGTTCCTAATGTCACGAACACACACTGAAAAATTTTTCAATTTTGTCACTGACTACTCGATACAAACAGAATCGTCGACAGGTGGTGTTACATTGAAAAAACTGGCAATGCGAAGTATTTTGAAAACTCAACGTCAAACGTCTAATTTTTGGAACTTTTATATTAATAAAATTGCGCTAGACAAAGAATCACAAGATTTTTACAATCGTTACGAAATTGTAAAATACGACCTAATTAAAACGTTGGTTTCCTCGATAAAACGGTTTAAATATAATATGAATCGGTTCAACGAGTCAAAAAGTGAGGAGGCGTATATTTTCCGTTTTGGATGTTGGCGTACTGTGAATGACTAAAATATCGACAATTGTGATACAGTTTTTATTTTCGAATCGAAACATACAAAAATTTAATAAAAATTACATATATCCAGTTGACGGCCATTTTCTTTTTAAACCTCCATTTGTACCCGACACTGGTCCTGGCAAATCGAACGGAACTTGTCGAGTTTGGTCATAGAAAGCTTTCCGTTCTTTCAGATATCGTCTCAACGACTGAAAGGTTGGCAATGGCGTTCGGTCGTTAGGCGCGTCCGTGAACGCTACTTGCTCGATCCCGAATTGTTCGTCTGATTCAGGCATGGTATATGAATACATATTCCCAACTGTCGTTTGTGGATAACGCGTAGTCGATTCAAATTGCATCATTCGATGATCATCACCACGTTGTTCGAATGGTTGTAATTGCGTCATTTGATGATCATCACCACGTCGTTCGAATGGTTGACGTTCACTCGGATCATAATCGATGGGTGGTCTGCGAACATCGAAATTCATCGGGACGGCGTTCCAGTTGAACGGTATCGCTTGGTCGAAAAAGGGAAATGTGTAGTACGGCGGTCGATGATATATCATCGCTTGTTGTTGCGATGCGAACAATCCCGGTCCAACAGCAACGGTCGTTGTTACCAACGCAGAAACATTCACGATGGGTCGAGTCATCACATGGAATTGTCCACACCGATCATATCGTTCGCACGAATTCGTTCGATAACAATAATTGCCATCGCCACATCCACCACATGGGAACATAACGACGGATAAGTTGTCAATGAGATTGTGACGCGCGCGCGTATCCTATATGTACTCACACTCTCCACGCGTACGGCGCCGTTTTGTAGACGCGGTCGAAAGCGATCGGTAAATACCATTTGTCGTAGATATGTACATAACAACGCGCACGTAATAGCTCCCACGTCCGATCGTCGCAAATGGTGATCGAACTTGACTTCATCTCTTAGTAAGGAATCACTATTAGTATTATGCCATTCTTTTCCAACGATCGCTTACCGATCGGATACGAGTTTTCCACGTTTCAAGAATTATTTTTATTATTACATCGATACACACTCACACCGATATATAGTTACGAACGACACTTGAAATGGCACGCGATCGGTCTCACCCTGGAATTATTCAGACGTCACAACGAAGATTCGTCACGACAATTGAGCGGCCAACACGGATCGCGCGTCGATAAGCACTTCAGACAGTCACGTAACGTACTGCTGTCGTGGTTAGTTTATATTTTAGGAAAGCTAGATCGTACCGATTTGGAATTTGAAATAGGATTGTGCGATATCGTTTGTTACGAAATTAGTAACATAAAGGTGGACAGAACGTTAATCGATGCAACGTCGTTGGGACCGCAAACGCTTCCAATCAGTCGCTTGCGTGTAATAACACCGTCGTCGATGGTGATGTCTGAGATGAAGGAAGATCTGTTAAAGCCCGTACCACTTAACCAATCTTTCCGTAAAATTGAAAGAAAACCACCGAAAGCCGGTAAATTATCGACGACGGAAAATATAGGACTGGAAGAACGTCGGAAAGGTTTCGATACACAAAAAGAAATGAAATACGTCAGACTTTTTCTAGCATACTTATCGAAGGACGAACAGTTAACACAATTCAAAGAGGCAATTCAAGATTGTCACAAAATATTGAGCTATCGAAATATGTTTAATATTTCGTTTCCGCTATCGGACAAACACATCGATCAACTTTTATTGCAGGCATCTAAATCAGTATCAAATCTTACGAAGCAATATATCGAATAAAGCTGACACAAACAAGATTCAAGAGAAAATCGGAACGAAACAAGTTTTTTCATTCAGGCTGTAATTTTTGTTTGCCAAATAAAACTTTTTCTAAAATAAAACTGTAGAATAATTCGCGGCGAAGAGAAGAACTCGATCGTCCAACTTTTGACGATCTGTAATTTTGCTGCCAAACGAATCGTAGTCAACGTATCGGTTATTTCTCGTTTTGATGAGCAGAATTTGTCGATCAAACTTTCTCGGCCTGGGATCTCTATCGTCGAAAGAACCTCCAAACTTATAAGTTCTTCGCCATGCGCACTAGCTCCACCGAGAAACAGTTTTGTCTCGAATGAAATTTGTTGAAACGAAATCCCACCGGTGGATTTCTTCGAGCTGCAAAATCTTTGAACGTGAATCTCGTTCGAGAAATGAAATCGTAAAATATTTTCTGATCAATAAACTTTGTCCGTCTAAAATTTCTTGTCGAACGAATAATTGTTGAAACGAAATTCCACCGGTGGATTTTTTCGAACTACAAATACTTTGAACGAAACTCTCGTTCATCGAGAAATAGTTTTGTCTCGGATGAAATTTGTTTAAACGAAATCTCACCGGTGGATTTCTTCGAGCTGTAAAATCTTCGAACGCGAATCTCGTTCGAGAAATGAAATCGTAAATCATTTTCTGATGAACCAACGTTGTCCGTGTAGAATCTCTCGTCGAACGAATCTTCAAACTTATAAGTTCCTCGTCATGCGTACTAGCATCATCGAGAAACAGTTTTGTCTCGAATGAAATTTATGAAACGAAATCTCACCGGTGGATTTCTTCGAGCTGTAAAATCTTTGAACGTGAATCTCGTTCGAGAAATGAAATCGTAAAATATTTTCTGATGAACCAACGTTGTCCGCCTAGAATTTCTCGTCGAACGAATCTCCAAACTTATAAGTTCCTCGTCATGCGTACTAGCATCATCGAGAAACAGTTTTGTCTCGAATGAAATTTGTTGAAACGAAATTTCACCGGTTGGATTTCTTCGAGCTGTAAAAACGTGGAACGTGAATCTCGTTCGAGAAATGGAATCGTAAAATATTTTTTGATGAACAAACTTTGTCCACCTAGAATCTCTCGTCGAACGAATCTCCAAACTTACAAGTTCCTCGTCATGCGCACTAGCTCTGTCGAGAAACAGTTTCGTCGCGAGTAAAATTTGTTGAAACGAAATCTCACCGGTGAATTTCTTCGAGCTACAAAATCTTTGAACGTGAATCTCGTTCGAGAAACGAAATCGTAAAATATTTTCTGATGAATAAACTTTGTCCGCGTAGAATTTCTCGTCGAACAAATTTCCAAACTCACAAGTTCCTCGTCATGCGCACTAGCTCCATCGAGAAACAGTTTTGTCTCGAATGAAATTTGTTGAAACGAAATCTCACCGGTAGATTTCTTCGAGCTGCAAAAACTTTTACAGCAGTGATGACTCATATTCACGTGACGTATGCGTGACGTATCACGGGGGCAACGAAAATTGTGGAACGCAACATCCAGCTCTCGCGAGAAGCTAGCGCCAAGTCTAGACAGTCAAGGGGGCTCCACGTACCCCCATAGCACCCCTGCACCCCTATATATATAATATATATATATTATATATATAACCTCCGCGACGGCCTGCTCCTTCTTACTACTACGTTGTTCTTACTCTGGTCAAGGAGGTTTAGGATCGCGGGCGAGAAGCTTGCTGATTATATAGTTAATTTAGGGTCAGCTGAGTGAATACTCGATTCTCATTGGACTAGAGCCAATTGACGTCACAAAAATCCTAAAATCTACTGATTTCTGACGAAAATCACGGTAGAAGGGGTAAAATTTTGATCAGATTCAATTCAGAGTTCTGAGAGCGAAGTCGATTGAGGTTAGATTGTACAATATCAAACCCACCCCATCCACAGATTTAGTAATTTCATGATATTCATAGGACATCTATGGTAGGTTCTACACTATATACGTGGCAGTTCAAAGGAACTCCAACAGATGGCGCTCGTACATTCACTGCTACAAATCGATACAACATACCAATAGATAGCGCTCACCAAATTACCACAGTCAGCCCGTATAAAATGTTCGATATATGGCGCTCATTAATTTACTACAGTCAATCTGTAGAAATTGTTCGATAGATGACGCTCGGTTAGTTACGACGAATTTGTATTGCATTCAATTTGTCCACATTCAAATAGATGGCACTTGGATGGTTATTGGAACGTCGAAATTGTCAGTGAACAATAAGAAAAATATTAACAAATCAATTTATTTACAAAAATTCAAATGCGTTGAGTCAAATATCTTTTCTTGATGTTATCGTTTCGCCGCAGGAACTGTTCAACCTTGTCCATGAGTCGCATGTATACCAGACGAATATGCGTACACATACAGGTTTCTGGGCCAGTACGCAGTCTGGGATTACTCCAAACGCACTGCACATAGTGGTTATTTTCCATTTCCACGAACTTTTTACTATACCCGTGCAGCTCCCGAACCAAAAACTCGATCTCTCGGATCAGCCTAACAGATTTCGGATTGAGATCCTGCTCCGCCAAACCCGAACGTTCAAATTGCCTTCGTTCCTGTACAAATAATGTATAAGCGTTATTCGTTGTTAACTCACGCACTGAATTCATGTCGATTTTGTACAAGCTACAACAAACTACAATTGTAAACTGACTCGCTCGTAACTTGGACACCTACCTATATATATATGCAATTTATTATAGACGATTAGCCGCATTACATTTCGGTAGATGTTTCTGAATTTCATGGTCCAACCGAAATCATCTCACTAAGTCGCGAGTCACCGAAAAATAGTATGAGAATCACATGTGCATTTCCTTCTATCGTTGAATCTATTTTTAGATGTATCGGAACTTGTCCTCGTAATATCTACGCGGTAGAGAGGGTAACAACGCATATATAAGTCGAACAGTTGCCAATTAAATTCATTCGACAAGTTCTAATACAGCGATTCTTTCCAAAATATGGAACGTACTGGTGTGATTCAATTGTTAGAAACGTTCGTGTGTTTGATTAACGTGGGATGGCATTTGTCGGTGACGAATCGTGAGGCGGTATGGGACCTGCTAAAATCCATACGGAAAATGGTCAGATACCCCGCATTCAGTTTCGCAGAATTGACAGAAATGGAACAGATGTTTGAAGAATTGGAAAGGTTAATATCGTCGTCTCCGTCGTCGTCATCGTCGTCTTCGTCGCCAGTTCTATCGAGTCTCGATTCGAAACCCGGCCCTGATAATTCGTTAAAGTTGAACGTTTTCATCAATTTAAAATTTTTACATGTTTCGGGGGGAGCGAAGCATATTTTATCGTCCGGGATGTGTACGACGGACAAGGATTTCGAATCGAGCGGAAACCCGTACGACGTGAAGAACAAAAGTTCGCTCAGCGATACGTCGCACTTGATGGACCTGATCGTTAAATTACCCGACGCCGTTAGAGCCGTGGCGAGATTAGCGTTGGAAAAATCGATACGGGCGAGTGCCGTTCAATCGAATTCGCCGCAGGATATGTTGCAGACGCTATACCGTTGGCACGCTAGACCGAGGAAAATCGAGTTTATATCCTACAACGACGATACGCACATGTGTTATCTGCATCTCGTGTCTACGTCGGACGAGCCGACTACTTGTTGCGAATCGTGCAATAGACCGTTCGATTTGAAGATTGAGGATGCATTTCGTACCGAGAAATACCGGTGGGTGTGTGGCGACACAGATAGACATTCATCGAATACAGATCGCGTCGTACAAATGTATCGTCCCACGTGGTCCATATTGAAAGTTTTTAAAATGGGAAGTAAAATACGGGCTACTCTTGTGCGTTCTAATACGGAGATAATACGGAATGTCGATCTGGATGCGAAGGGAGCCTTTGCTGAAATGATGGACAATGAAATGATCTCGTTGACACGAATTCACGATTTCTTTGGGTGTTCGTTCGCGGGATGTGAATCGCGATGGACGACGGCAACGGCATTGAGTAGTGCACACAACACGATGTGCGTGTTCCGTTCTATCGCGAAAATCGTCAACGCGCGTTCTACAATTTCCACATGTTAGTGATCGATTCGACAGTCTGTGTGCACCAGCGATGGTAGAAGGACCTAATGAACACGAAGTGAAGCTTCCGTCTGACACAATGGACTGGATTCAGGTGCGAGACCAGTGGATTCGCATACCGAAGTTGGCGACGTTCTATAATAGGATCATCTACCATTTTGTTTTTCGAGAAAAATAAATATTTGAATCTATTTCTTATGATTTACTGTACACTGCTCCCCTTCCTGTTATGCTTTGTTGGAACTAGTGTCCAAAATTAATTGTGGTCGGAACCATAGTTGAAGTATACAGGTCTGCCGGAGCCTCCATTCTATCACTTCTCGCACTCCAGAGTCACCTGGTACCGGTGAACGGAGTGCGGCCCGGACTAGCTATTGAAGGGAAGCGGCATTGAGGTTAATGAGACGACACAATTATTACTACTTTCTTTTTTTTATTCAATAAATTGATCCTGCAACATTCGTATCTCACGATATTCAAGTTGAAAATATTTTATCCCATAAGGTACTACTAATACCAAATTTATTTTCGTGGTGTCCGAAGTGATGACGAGCGTGGTACATCTTCAAACGATGGAAATATGTATTTTTCTGGACATTCCCATCGTGGATATAATAATGTGTCATGTCGTACGATGCGTAACCGAACAACCCTCCAGCCATGCATAGCATCGTGATTGCCGTAGGTATGAACACACAGAGCAAATTATATACGAAAAAAACGATCACTGCTGCCGGGAGTGGTGGAAAAACCAGTCTCGTAGAATCGAACGGCACCTTGTGGTGTAGACCGTGGATCAGGAAGTGTAAGGGGATGAACATTTTTGATCGTCCGGAAACTTTCAGATGGAATATCCACCTATGGATGAAATACTCCAGAAACGTCCAAACGCCAATACCTCCAATAAAGCACAAAATTGAAAACATTACGGGTATGTCATCATCAGCTGTTGTCGTTTCCATGCGTTGACAAATACCTGTCCAGAACAAATATACGATGACGGGAATCCATACTATTGGAACGGCGTACCACTGGGTTTTTGTAAGGCTTTCCAGCAATCGGTTTTCGAACAGTCGTAACGGTCGATCAACCGGTAAAAATACCCATTTTTCATAGAAAGCAGCATCCAGTTTACCAACTTGGCACAACATCGGTTTCGTCCAATCCAATGAATTTTCTAAACTCTGACAGATGACATTTTCATGTTGTTCGCCATATTCGTTCAGCAAATAATACGATTCGATCGAATGCCGGTTTCGTAACATCGGCGTTGTCACAGACTTATTTTCAAATGGTCGAATACAATCGATACCTCCCGGATGATGGCGTAAAAATGTTGTGATGTCGAATTTGCTCTCGACCGTTGTCGCTCCATATACTTCGAATCGATTCTGCGAATCCACATCCATCTCATTTTCCATGTTCGATCGATGTTGACACGTTCACGCTACAACGCCTTGTGTTGTATTGTAAATAACCTCCCTTCCTATTCTCTGTGAATTCGAATTGTGTATCGGGAAGAACGACGAATAAACGTTTTATGATAAACGGACGTCGACTTCCGATACAAAACACTAGTCTAAAGGAACGAACGGCAACGCGGTCGTATTTTATGGCGTACTTCGAATCGTTCAAATAGAGTTTCATATCGTTCATGGGGACGATTGTGCGATTATTTTCCATATGATAGCGTAATATCGCTCGCACAACAACGATATCGTTTACCTGGAAAATTTGAACATTCATTTGCTTGTTGTTTGCAAAAGAAGAAAAACGCCACTTGAAATCGTATAGATTTTTTTCGTCGACCCAATCTACGTATCTTTCACATTCGAACAAATGAATTTCTTTAGTGAATCGCGACTGTAAAATTGGAACTAGCAAACTTTCGATAGCACAAGAAATCATTCGTACGGTATGATTACGTTTTAACATCGACAAATGTACGCTACAATCGAAAGATAGTAACGTATTGGAAAATAATCGGCCGCGGTTGTTACGACAATGTCGTATATTCGATTTAGTTACAGGGACGATTCCATCACCACCGTGTGGCGAATAAATAATCGTTCCATCAGAACGAATAGTTTCGATCGATGGATATCCCGATACATTGAGAAATAGATATCGAGTACTCGAAGGTCGTTTACAATAATCCAGTGATTTTCTAATTGTGAACGCGTTTCGAACGTGACGTTCTATCAGGCTGGGAAATCGACTCATTAAAACTTCGATAACGTTTTCATCGTTACCGTCATCATCATCATCATCATCATCATCACCACTATCATCGTTATTATTATTATTATTCCGGCCACGATCGATTTTGTTCAAGAGTTCTCCGAACGGCAGTAGTTCATATATGGAATTGTAAGATTTTACGATGCGTTGTGATGTTCGGCGAGAGAGAAACGATAGATATTTCTCGCCAATTAGATATAACAAAGCGTCTAATGTTCCGCCGTGAGGTGTCGCAACACATATTACAAGGCGGGGAATCGTACTGTCTGCTGTCCTTCGATTCCGATCCAAAATACATTCTGTATAATATCTAGCGATCAGCCCCCCGAAACTATGTCCTAATAGGACGAACCGACTCGTCGTGTCACGCGCTAATAGTTCGTCGATAAATCGGCTTAGACGTTGCGCTCCTATCACAACAGACCGTCTCCAATCGTAGGCGAACGTGACTATTCTAAAATGCGGACTTATTCGATTCAATCGTTCACGTAATTTAACAAGAAAGCGTTCATAAATATCGACATCGAATACGGTGAACATCTTTATGCTTTCGATTATTTCGACAATTACGTCTTCGTCGTCGTCGTCGTCGTCAGCGTCATTTTCTGCGAGTTCCAATGATTGTTCTTCCTTTTCGGAAAGATAGGTGACGTTACCGTTCGCAAACATATCGAATATCGGTTTATATGTAAAGCATTTTGGTGGCCATATTCGAACACCATTTTTCTCGATCGAACTACCTTTGAGTCCTGGTATGAATATCACGACCAGCATCTCTTACTGTGTGTGTCGTGAGTTTATAGGAAAAAGCGATCGACAACACGTTGTGGGGCAGAGAAATGATAATAATACACTTTATATTACGAATAATTTTATTTTTTTTTCTCTCTCATACAAGTTTTAATATAGTTCGAATCTGTTGTATATCGATCGAATATTCGGGAGGTGGTTTCGATGGCATCTGCGGTAGTATAGATGGGGCCGGTGGATCGATACATTCGAAAGGAGGAATTCACGAAACTTTCGTATAAATTCAAAACGTGCTGACTATCTCTGGGATATAGCCGACCCGACGGATTATTAATGTTATATTTACCTCGCAAGTTCAGCGCTAACGGTAGAGTATTTGCGACGTAAGCGGTTTTTTGTAATTCGTCGAATCTCATAGGCGTCTGCGATAACGACGGTACGTTGTCGGTTATAAAATACGGTACGCGACCCGCGATACCGTATACTTTGTTGTTTGTTTTGATGGTACACGGAAAGTTTTGTTGCATTTGTAACAATTGACCGCTGGCACACCGTGAAATTAACGAACAATTATTAGCTACCACGTTGATGTTGTCGCCCGGCTTATCGTCGGGTCCTTCGACCGTTCGATAGCGCTTCAGATCGGTACGGGTCGTGGCCAGACCTTTTTGTCCGAAGGAATTTACCAATTTGACGCCGTCGAACGATTTGGATTTCAAAACGACCGTCAATTCCAATCGTCGACGTCTCTCGCGTCTAGACGAGTTACACGTAGTCGTCGTCGTCGTCGTCATCGTTTTATTAGAAACCGACGGATCGAACGAAAACGATTGTAGGGAAACGTGACGGAAAGCCTCGTGTAACGGCTGACCTCTCGTTTCACATTCACGTACCGCCTGTATTAACGCCTCGTCGGCGATCGTCACATAGAACACGTATAAATTTGATATTTTATGAACGGTAACATTTTTGAATACGGGAAACGTTATATCGTTCTCCGAGTAAACGGTAGCCATGAGAAATAGTACGGTCGAAGCGTTACCTCGTTTGTCGCGCGTCGATACGTTCACCGATCGTGCGATCGACGGCAAATTAACGACGAAATATCCATCTCGTGGCTCGTCCAACGTAACGGCATACGAAAACACGCACCACAAATGTAGGTCCAAGTCGCGATCCAACACGTAAGCGTCCTCCACGTTCAAGCCGTCGACGTCACCAAAGGCGGAATTCAAAAAGTACATATTGCTGGCCGCCGCCGGTCTATGTAAACGAGGCGCATTATCGAAGGAACGTTTGATGAGATCGAATCGATCGAAATGTCTGCGATTGCGCGACAGTTCGTCCCGTTCGAACGCTTCGGGATCCACGTAGATTTGGAAATTCCTATTTACCAATTTAGCCAGAGAAATGTACGCTTTATTGGGTAGCGACGATTTGTAGGCACACACCGAAACGACTCTTTTGGGTGGTAACGTGAAGGCGGCCTTGTGATTGACGTATTCCGCGAGACTCGAACAAGGTAATACGTGGGCTCCGGACGGACTGCCGCCGCCGCCGTCGCCGCCGCCACACTCGTCGTCGAACGAATCGCAAAGAAACGAATTGGTAGTCTCTACTAATTTCTCGTATTTCGCGATATCGTTCGAAGTGACGGCGGCGCCGACAACGTTTCCGTCGTAAATTACGTATTTATAGAACGCTTCCAATTCCGAGCGAGATAGGAATACGTCGTCGCATCCGAATCGTCGGAGAACGCTAAATTTTCGGAAAGGAATACCCGCCACCACGTTGATACATAGGAACCGAGCATCTTCGTCGATACGTAATAGAATTTCAGCAAATTTGTGTACGGACTTTAATCGTTTCACGATTTCGCGATACAACGAAGACCGTCGTTGTCGTTCCTCGTGCGAAATTCCCGATACGTCGGCCCGTGCGAACGTTACGGCATACTTCGTCACGATATCATTGATCACGACGATCGTAGTAGCATCACTTCGACCATCGCGTTTGTCGTCGTCATTCGTCTTTCCTTTTTCGATACCGTTCGTGTATACGAAAAACGGCGACGGTGGACGGTCGCGGTTCGAAAGCTTCGACGATTCTCTGCCCATATAATCTAATATTCGCGCACCGATACGATCTTCGCAACCGAACGAAATTTCGACGGATTTATCGAATAGCATATTTTTGCCGGCCGTACTGATATTACCGATACCTTGCGAACATATGTAGCCTATGATATCGTTCGGTACGTTTTTAGCCGACAACGAGTACACGTGCGTGGCACGGAGCTTTTGGCAAGTCATCTGGAGTTCCTGAAGAATGTGCAATTGCGAATGGATGGGTTGTACGAACAACGAATGATATTGGTCTTGTCGTCGATCCGCTTTGAATATAATTCCATTTTTGTACTCTGCCGATCCCATCTTTTTCGTATCCATCTTTTTCGCACCACCATCACCACCACCACCACCACAACCGTCGTCTTTCGAGCTGTTGTTGTTGTTGCGTAAGTTGCGATCGGTGTCGAGGTCGACACGTGCGTTTTCGTCGTTCCTTTCTCCGCACGAAAGATTATCCGCGACCGCGTTCGTCGTCACGTCGACGGCGGTGCTTCGTTTTCTTTTTCGCGACGTTCGATGTGCCGCCACGAACATGCCATCCGACGACGCTTTTATCGGAATTTGAGAATATCTGTCGTTCATATTGATCATCATCATGCGTTTATTGTAATGTTTGTTGTGTTCGCTCTTCGATTGTTCGTATTTTAGCGTGTGCGAAATACCCCAAAAGGTTAAACCTCTGAGAATGACGTCCCTGCAAGAAGCCATAACCGTTCCATCGAATACGTCCAATTTGTCCAGACATATTTGTACGGATTGCGCGTAACAAATGTATCGTTTATTCTTGTGACTGTCTATCGGTCGCGAATGTTGTCTAATTTGTTTCATGTAGGCGATTTGCGAATCGACGTCGGGATGAATATGATCGTGCCAAGAGCTAGGCGTACAACGATCGTAGTACAACGATAGCGTGGTAGCGTCCACTTTCGAAATAGTGTCACCGTCTCTGTTTTTACATATCAAGACTTCGTCGTCGTCGTCGTCGTCGTCGTCGTTACCGCTGAACTTATTCAACTTGCCCAAGTGGAATTTGTGACCTCTGTTGAAATCCGTATCGTACATGTAGAAAGTGCTCTCCTTTTGTATACCGACTTCGTGACAAATCATATTATTATTCACTTCTCGAAATACGGAATATTGTAAGCTTCCGTTCGACAGGAACGATCCGCGTAATATGCGATGTTTGTAACGATCGATTAATCCCGTTCGTGATAGGATATCGTGTTTATCGTTGTTTTCGTTCGTGCGTAAATCCGTCTTCTTCAAAAAACATCTCAACCGTTCGAATATGTATTCTTCGACTTTGGATCCGATCATAATCAGATGAATGTCACATTGATGTTGTAGCGAACGGTCCGTTTTCGTACAGTCGTCGTTGGCGTCATCTTCGATACGTCGTCCGTCTTGCATACACGCGGTATAAGAAATACCACGTTTGGCGAGCTGAGATAATATATCGCGATCGTCGGTGATCTTCTTCACACATTCCACGTCATCTTTCGTATTGGCCGATTCGTTTATATAGTCACGACGTATGCTACGAGCATCAGTATTACGCGTGGTTCCGTCCGAACCGGATGCTGTCTCGTTGTCTCGTCTTGTAACAATTTTCTGGATTAAGGAAAATATCGTCGACGATCGACATATCGTAATATGAAACGGACCGCGTGATCTTTTACGCGGACAATCGTAAAACAGATAGTTGTAAATGTTCATTTGACTGGACGGCTGTGCCGACGACATCTAGTTATCACCACGTTCGGTATCCTCGCCGGACGATAAAACGAAGAAGCTGTCACGGTCACCGTACGTGGTACACTGTGTCTATCGCGAAAAGGTACTTATCGTCCGAGTGCGTATGGGCAGATGTGTGCGATGTCGACCGATGTGTATCCGAAGAAAGACGACAACGACGGAGAGACAATTTCCGATGAAGATTACGATACTTGGAATATAGACGATATCGATCGTCAACAAATCGACCATTCGACGTTACACTACATGTTAGATGTTTCGTTAGATAGCAATTACAACACCAAGAAGAACACGTTCGATATCAAATTTATCGATGGGGAATTAAAGTTAAAACGCTTGACGTTGGCCGCGGTCAACGTGCCGATTTACGTGATGATAAGTAGCGAATGCGTCACAGATAAAGTACGACGTTCCGCACGCGGTGGGATCGCGGACTGCGATAAGGATAAGGATGACGACGACGACGACGACGACAACTATGACGACGGCTTGTCACCTTTCGATATCGTTCGCATTAAATGTGCTCGCTTGGAGAAAATTCTACGTAACCTTTTTCGTTCGTTCAAATGTTCGTTGAAAAATACGGGATTGTCGATGCACGCGTTGAATTCCTCCTTGTACGAATTGCTGATCAGACATAAGCCTCATTATCGACACGGAATTTTGTTCAGGCTAGATATTCTCGCTAGTTTGGCAGATGACGGTGGCGACGGCGACCCCTCCGCATCGAAAAAACCGTTCGACGGTGGAAAAACGTCTCGAAGTAGATTAGACGCGGACAACGAAGATCGTATCAAATACAGACCGTCGACGTTGCCTGAGCGTTCTCGGGTGCTTAAATTCTTGTTGGAAAACGCCATGACGCACGCCGACCTATACGCGATATCTTCGTTGAACGAGGACCCGCGGCAAGTGTTCCGATATAATTTGCTAACGAACATGATCGAAGATTATAACGATGGCGGATTGCCCATCGTCGAATACGAATTTCACCGCATGGACAACGCGTTACCCGTGCACGCCATAACGGAATCCATCATATCTAGATCGCCGCATTTCTGGGCCTATTGGACTCACAACGGATACATATTCAAGAACTGTCAGGCTGACGACGTGAATTCGCAGCGACGACGAGCGCTATGTCAAAAGAACGAACTTTGTCAACCGCTCTTACATTTGCCCACGTGTGTCGTACGGATAGACGGGGGACGAGCCGGTGGACACGGAAAATATTTGTCACCGATCGACACTATATGTGTTTTGAGTTTGGTTCCGAAAATTGTCGAAACGACGGCTGCGACCGTCACGACGTCACGTCACCCTCGTCGCAAACATAATAGTTATTTCGTGTACGTTTATAGTCGTAAACCGCCGGGCGCTGAATGCGATGACGGCGACGACGACGACGACGACGATACCAGTGAGTTTTATAAACGAACGTTGTGCAATCTCGTGGAGAAGTTATACGGAAAAAATAGTAGAAGATGCGGTGACGTGTCGGACGTGTGTATCGAATTTCTACGTTTCGATTCGGAATCTATAATGCTCACGAAATTCGTCGCGGAAATGTCCAAAATATGTTTGATCCCGTCGGACGTGACGTTGCACACTCTCGTCGGATACGATATGTATCGGACGGTATGGCTACCGATAATGGGTAGATTGATGGATTTAAAATTGTTCGACGTTATGGGCGAGTTTATATCGATGAACGTGTTTAGCGGACAGCCGTCGTTCGATTCGAACTCGATGACGTTCGACTTGAACGTGTCGTTGCCCATGTTATTGCCAACACATTTCGATCGCACCGTCGATATGGTACGATTCGATTCGGAACGTTTGTTACGCGACGTACGCTATCCGAAAGAGGCTGCCGAGGAATACAGAAAAATCTTCCGCAAACGCCATAGCGAAAAATCGACAGAGTCTACTGCCGCCGAGAACGGTTGGATCGATTTAATCAAAACCGTTTTCGAAGTGACCGTTTTAGAATATATCTGGAGCGATTTCGACGTTCGTAAATTTATGTTGTTCGTCTCGGAATTGTTGAATACGTCGATCGGAGACGTGTTTGGATATTCCGTCGACGGGAATTACGACGGAGCGTTGTTGTCGTCGTCGTCGGCGGCGTCGTCGTATAAAACGTGTCGTGCGTTTCGAAATCGAATCGTGAGACACTTACAAAATTTCGTACATTACGAATGTCTGCGATACAGACGATACGAATCGAAGAGTTTCCTATCGAACATTATCGATAATTATCGCGGTAACGTATTTTCGAGTGTGCCGTGTTCGTTGTCTGCGTCGTCGAAAAATAGGAATGTCGATGATGCTGCTGCTGCTGCTGCTGCTGCTGCTGCTGCTGCTACCACAACAACTAGACAGTATCGATTCGACGAGTTAACCAAGACATATAACAAGTGTGCGAAACAAAAGGGAGAAATTATGGATGTTTTTCTGGCCGAGCAACGATTGTGTACTCCACCCGTGTGGAATAGGAAAAATTCACCGATACGAGGTTTGCGCACCTTGCATTTCGGTCGACAAGGATTGTGGACGGACGGAGACGGAAAGTATACCTATATAGAGATGAATTTCACCAGCGCGTACGGTTCGATCGGAAGCGTTTATAACGTATCTTTCGAAAATACGGCCGTCCTACCGGTCCAGTGGTTATTGACGAGCCTCGGTTTACGAGAAATACCCGACGGTCTCGATAATAACGGTGCCGACGATGTCCGATCGAACGATCCTTTCGCGGGCGTTGCGCGTAGATACGGTCGATGTGAAAATTCCGACCAACACTGTCACTATCTATTCGACATGATGTTCGTATCGAACGCGAAACGAGATCGGTATATGGTGAATAGTAAATATTTTCGTTTGTTCTATTACGATAGCGATAACTTGTCGGAAGACAGTAAGAACGATACGAAATCGGAATGTATTAATTTGTTGCGTCGCGCTCGTACCCTAATATCGAAAGACGATGAAGACGACGACGACGACGACGATGACGACGTACAAATATCCGGATTCGAAATTACACGCTTGAAACAAATACTGTCCGTGGGAAATCCGTCGAAGAATCGTATTATCGTCATTTACGATGGTGCCGATACGTGTTCGACGTTGAACCTGTTATTCTCCAAGTTGATCGCCGAACGAAGATCGTTGGCGACACGATACCAATACGACGATACGGTCGTGGATATAGATGACGATAACGACGATAACAGCGTCGAGGGTAATGATGACGAACAAAGGACATCGTACAACGGAACCCGACGAAATATCATCGATGAAAAAGTAATCGAGAAGATGATTATGCAAGGGAAAAGAAACGTACTGAAATTGACCACGAACATGCTATATGGGCTGACGAATAAAGAAAACTCGTGCGTATACTCGCCGTCGGTGGCTCTAACTATAACGATTCTATGTAAAATGTTAATTACCGTGTTGGTGGCGATCATCGAAAACTTGTGTCGACCAGATGTCGCAGCCGCGTTGTACGTCAACATCGATACCGTCATATGTCGCATTCCTAGAACGACGGAACCTCGCGTGAGAAGTCTTCTACAAACGACGTTCGACAAGTTCATATATGGTCGCGACCGTCCGCTAAACGACGACGACGACGACGACGACGACGATCGAAAGCAGAACGCTAAAATAGAACTTCGCACGGTGGCCGTTTACGACGCCATAATGATCGTCAATACTTCATCTCACGTGACCTTTTCAAACATCAAAAACAGAAGGCAGCAGCAGCAGCAGTTCACGCAAGACAAACGATCGCCGGTAAATTCCAACGATCTGTATAGAATTGACATCAAGTGTGGTTGCATCGTTACCAGCCAGTACGATTGTAACGATTTCGACGCTGACAACGATACCGATAATCGTCGTGACGGATTCGATTCGTCTCATGCTAACCCCGAGTATATTCCACACGCTATATTACGAGTATTTACTTTCATATGTGATTGGGTGTACTTTTCCGAGCGAGATTATGATAACAAGGCAATCAAAAACATCGAACCGATTCTACGTGAATTACTAAAGAAAATCTACGCGTATTTATTCTCGCTCCCAGAACAAGAACAATTCGTCGTGGTTGCTCAACGTTGTAACACCTACGATGGACTCACAGACGACGAAAACGTACCGTCGAAAAACGATAGGTCGTTCGTAGATATCGGCTGTGATAGAATAGTTAAGGACGCAGCACATGATCTGTTCGTAAACGATGATACTGCGGCAGCATCTAGCAGCGAATTTGTCTACATGTGGCCGATATTGATTTTACAGACAGATTCTCCTACGAATCGCGATGGGGCAGCTAGGAACAACACCGCTCACACCGCTGCCAACAATCCGCAATTGGCCGGCGAATTTGGAAAGTTCGACTTCGAGAAGATAGGTTCACGTAACAACAAACTGACCAACAACATATCCACAACGGTCACCGAAGAAAACGTTACCGTTAATTATTATTTCTTTCTCAAAATGTACCGAAAATTCATATATCAAATTTTTTGTCAATCGAATATCGTTCACAAATATATGACTACCAAAGGTAATAATTCCGAACGACGTTCGTTCAGTCGTATCTTCGACACTCTGTTGTTGCATACATTTATTGATGCATGTTTTATACACAAACAAAATAAAGAGTAATAAAATGATTTAAAAATATTTTATTTCACTTTTCACACCATATCCACTACCTCTAACGCCAATGTGATTGGACTGTCATGTTTGCGATAGAATATCAAAAAGCAATGTTCCTCGTCATGCGCGCTAGCTCCATCGAGAAACAGTTTTGTCTCGAATGAAATTTGTTGAAACGAAATCT
Source organism: Endomychus coccineus (assembly GCA_958510875.1). Classification (NCBI taxonomy): domain Eukaryota; kingdom Metazoa; phylum Arthropoda; class Insecta; order Coleoptera; family Endomychidae; genus Endomychus; species Endomychus coccineus. Next base: position 134,634,866 of record OY294068.1, read on the forward strand.
CACCGGTGGATTTCTTCGAGCTGCAAAATCTTTGAACGTGAATCTCGTTCGAGAAATGAAATCGTAAAATATTTTCTGATGAACAAACTTTGTCCGCCTAGAATCTCTCGTCGAACGATTGGTTGTTGAAACGAAATTCCACCGGTGAATTTCTTAGAGCTACAAAAAGTTTGAACGCAACTTCCGTTCTAGGAATGAAACAGTTTTGTCTCGAATGAAATTTGTTGAAACGAAATCTCATCGGTGGATTTCTCCGAGCTGCAAAATCTTGGAACGTGAATCTCGTTCGAAAAATGAAATCGTAAAATATTTTCTGATGAATAAACTTTGTCCGCGTAGAATTTCTCGTCGAACAAATTTCCAAACTCACAAGTTCCTCGTCATGCGCGCTAGCTCCATCGAGAAACAGTTTTGTCTCGAATGAAATTTGTTGAAACGAAATCTCACCGGTGGATTTCTTCGAGCTGCAAAATCTTTGAACGTGAATCTCGTTCGAGAAATGAAATCGTAAAATATTTTCTGATGAACAAACTTTGTCCGCCTAGAATCTCTCGTCGAACGATTGGTTGTTGAAACGAAATTCCACCGGTGAATTTCTTAGAGCTACAAAAAGTTTGAACGCAACTTCCGTTCTAGGAATGAAACAGTTTTGTCTCGAATGAAATTTGTTGAAACGAAATCTCATCGGTGGATTTCTCCGAGCTGCAAAATCTTGGAACGTGAATCTCGTTCGAAAAATGGAATCGTAAAATATTTTCTGATGAATAAACTTTGTCCGCGTAGAATTTCTCGTCGAACAAATTTCCAAACTCACAAGTTCCTCGTCATGCGCGCTAGCTCCATCGAGAAACAGTTTTGTCTCGAATGAAATTTGTTGAAACGAAATCTCACCGGTGGATTTCTTCGAGCTGCAAAATCTTTGAACGTGAATCTCGTTCGAGAAATGAAATCGTAAAATATTTTCTGATGAACAAACTTTGTCCGCCTAGAATCTCTCGTCGAACGATTGGTTGTTGAAACGAAATTCCACCGGTGAATTTCTTAGAGCTACAAAAAGTTTGAACGCAACTTCCGTTCTAGGAATGAAACAGTTTTGTCTCGAATGAAATTTGTTGAAACGAAATCTCATCGGTGGATTTCTCCGAGCTGCAAAATCTTGGAACGTGAATCTCGTTCGAAAAATGAAATCGTAAAATATTTTCTGATGAATAAACTTTGTCCGCGTAGAATTTCTCGTCGAACAAATTTCCAAACTCACAAGTTCCTCGTCATGCGCGCTAGCTCCATCGAGAAACAGTTTTGTCTCGAATGAAATTTGTTGAAACGAAATCTCACCGGTGGATTTCTTCGAGCTGCAAAATCTTTGAACGTGAATCTCGTTCGAGAAATGAAATCGTAAAATATTTTCTGATGAACAAACTTTGTCCGCCTAGAATCTCTCGTCGAACGATTGGTTGTTGAAACGAAATTCCACCGGTGAATTTCTTAGAGCTACAAAAAGTTTGAACGCAACTTCCGTTCTAGGAATGAAACAGTTTTGTCTCGAATGAAATTTGTTGAAACGAAATCTCATCGGTGGATTTCTCCGAGCTGCAAAATCTTGGAACGTGAATCTCGTTCGAAAAATGAAATCGTAAAATATTTTCTGATGAATAAACTTTGTCCGCGTAGAATTTCTCGTCGAACAAATTTCCAAACTCACAAGTTCCTCGTCATGCGCACTAGCTCCATCGAGAAACAGTTTTGTCTCGAATGAAATTTGTTGAAACGAAATCTCACCGGTGGATTTCTTCGAGCTGCAAAATCTTTGAACGTGAATCTCGTTCGAGAAATGAAATCGTAAAATATTTTCTGATGAACAAACTTTGTCCGCTAGAATCTCTCGTCGAACAAATTTTCAAACTTATATGTTCCTCGTCATGCGTACTAGCATCATCGAGAAACAGTTTTGTCTCGAATGAAATTTATGAAACGAAATCTCACCGGTGGATTTCTTCGAGCTGTAAAATCTTCGAACGTGAATCTCGTTCGAGAAATGAAATCGTAAAATATTTTCTGATGAACCAACGTTGTCCGCCTAGAATTTCTCGTCGAACGAATCTCCAAACTTATAAGTTCCTCGTCATGCGTACTAGCATCATCGAGAAACAGTTTTGTCTCGAATGAAATTTATGAAACGAAATCTCACCGGTGGATTTCTTCGAGCTGTAAAATCTTCGAACGTGAATCTCGTTCGAGAAATGAAATCGTAAAATATTTTCTGATGAACCAACGTTGTCCGCCTAGAATTTCTCGTCGAACGAATCTCCAAACTTATAAGTTCCTCGTCATGCGTACTAGCATCATCGAGAAACAGTTTTGTCTCGAATGAAATTTATGAAACGAAATCTCACCGGTGGATTTCTTCGAGCTGTAAAATCTTCGAACGTGAATCTTGTTCGAGAAATGAAATCGTAAAATATTTTCTGATGAACCAACGTTGTCCGCCTAGAATTTCTCGTCGAACGAATCTCCAAACTTATAAGTTCCTCGTCATGCGTACTAGCATCATCGAGAAACAGTTTTTTGTCTCGAATGAAATTTGTTGAAACGAAATTTCACCGGTTGGATTTCTTCGAGCTGTAAAAACGTGGAACGTGAATCTCGTTCGAGAAATGGAATCGTAAAATATTTTTTGATGAACAAACTTTGTCCACCTAGAATCTCTCGTCGAACGAATCTCCAAACTTACAAGTTCCTCGTCATACGCACTAGCTCTGTCGAGAAACAGTTTCGTCGCGAGTAAAATTTGTTGGAACGAAATCCATCGGCGGATTTCTTCGAGCTGCAAAAACATTTGCAGCTATGACTCGTCATCACGTGACGTAGACGTGACGTATCACGGGGGCAACGAAAATTGTGGAAAGCAACTTTCAGTTATCGCGAGAAGCTAACGCCAAGTTTAAACAGTCAAGGGGGCTCCACGTACCCCCATAGCACCCCTGCACCCTATATATATAATATATATATATATATATTATATATATAACCTCCGCGACGGCCTGCTCCTTCTTACTACTACGTTGTTCTTACTCTGGTCAAGGAGGTTTAGGATCGCGGGCGAGAAGCTTGCTGATTATATAGTTAATTTGGGGTTAGCTGAGTGAATACTCGATTCTCATTGGACTAGAGCCAATTGACGTCACGAAAATCCTAAAATCTACTGATTTCTGACGAAAATCACGGTAGAAGGGGTAAAATTTTGATCAGATTCAATTCAGAGTTCTGAGAGCGAAGTCGATTGAGGTTAGATTGTACAATATCAAACCCACCCCATCCACAGATGTAGTAATTTCATGAAATACATAGGACATCTATGGTAGATTTGATACTGTACACGTTGATTGGAAGTTCAAGAGAATTCTACCAGATGGCGTTTATCCGCTAACTGTAATAAATTGATGCAACATATCAATAGATGGCGCTCACTCACTAACTGTAATAAATTGATGCAACATATCAATAGATGGCGCTCACTCACTAACTGTAATAAATTGATGCAACATATCAGTAGATGTCGCTCACCAAGTTGCCACACCGGAATTGTATTACATGTCGAAAGATTGCACTCTTCACGTTACTCCGAAAGAATTGCATTACATTTCGGTATATATCTCCGAATGCTATTTTCGATTCGAAATCATTCCACTAAGTCGCAGTTCATCGAAAAATAGCGTGCGACTCACATGCTTGGTTCCTTGTATCGCTGGATCTATCTTCACAATTGTACATATTCTTTGGCGAACAAAAATTTTCAGCTAAATTTTGTTATGGAACAACTTCAAAGATGCAAATTCGTATTCCTTTGTAAGAATGGCCAAACATATCTTGCTACTCATTTGCGTCATCATTTTGAGTTTGACGTGTGTAATGTCTACCCTATACGTCAAACTACATACTTTTTTCGCTATAGGATGCGATCAATTTCGTAACGCTACACTGTTCAAGTTACGGACATTGCATGTTTCGTCTCGGAAAGACGATATTACAGTCTCCGATTGTGCAGCATGCACATTGGATGATTTATCTTCTCGTCGCTCATATTTTAACGCGCAGAGCATGTATGATGATACAGTTACCGATTTTCATACGGCTTTGAAATTGATGTGGAACATCAAAACTAGAGGAGTTTTTTACTTGTAGTCTCTATTGGAAAGAAGAAAAAAATATGTAATAGTTGAAATCATTTATTTTATGTTCGATGAATTAACAAAAAATTAATTTTTCTGGATCTTTTTCTATGTGTCCTAATGCAACGGCCGCATCCAGTAGATGCTGAGTAGTGACTCCTTCGACCCCAATAGCTGCCTGGTGTGGACCGGACGCAGTAAACCTCTCAAACTCCTGTACCAAATAGTCCATTTGATTCGCCACATCCGAAATACGTCTAGCGGTCGCCTCGTTGTCGATAGTTACGATGGAACTGACCCACGTGTTGTCTGATTGTCTTCTAAATTTCATACGGAAATGTTGGTCGGTTGACATTTTATTCGATTACTTTTTGCTCGATACTATATTACTCGATTTTCTCACCACGACGTTTGAACGATATATGACGGCTAGCATATCCACGAAATATTTATATAGTAATTCGCCACGCTCGGAGGGGCGCGAGATAGTGAATTGTGTTCATCTCGAACTGAAGAAATTGTAGCAGATACGGAACTAGTTTTACATGTAGACGATGTTCAGAAATACATATTCGATCTACATATAGGACAAGAAAAAGATCCACTAAACAGCGATCGTTTGATCATAATTTCTCCGTGTGTATAATCTTCGAATTCGTTAGATTCTGTCAGTTGCCGAACGATCCAACGACACAAACAAATATCGTGACAATCGTTAGCGTGTTTGCATCGAGTGACGAGTTTGAGTTTCCACGTGGGAAAAGACGAATCGGCATATACGTCGATGCCGCCGCCGTTCGGTCGCATGTTCTTCCAACATATACAACACTTTGAAGATTCGGATTTATTTTGTCCGAGTGAAATATAAAAACAAGAAGAGTACTCTACTTGTAGTTTACTATTGGGAAGAATAAAAAAATTTATAATAGCTGAAATCTTTTATTTTATACGCTAACGAAAAATAAAATTATTGGAATCGTTTTCTATGTGCCCCAACACAACTGCCGCATTTAGTAGATGCTGGGTGGTGGCTCCTTCGACTCCAATAGCTGCCTGTTGTGGACCGGTCGGGTCTACGTCCGACGAAGTGAACCTCTCAAACTCCTGCACCAAATAGTCCATTTGATTCGCCACATCCGAAATACGTCTAGCGGTCGCCCCGTTGTCGATAGTTACGATGGAACTGACCCACGTGTTGTCTGATTGTCTTCTAAATTTCATACGGAAATGTTGGTCGGTTGACATTTTATTCGATTACTTTTACTCGATACTATATTACTCGATTTTCCTACCACGACGTTCGAACGATATATGACGGCTGGCATATCCACGAAATATTTATATAGCAATTCGCTACGTTCGGAGGGGCGCGAGATAGTAATTTGAAACGGAAGAAATTGTATCAGATACGGAACTAGTTTTACATGTATTACTACAATTCGAATCTTCGGTACAACGACATTCAGAAATACATATTCGATCTACATATAGGACAAGAAAAAGATCCACTAAACAGCGATCGTTTGATCATAATTTCTCCGTGTGTATAATCCTCGAATTCGTTAGATTCTGCCAATTGTCGAATGGCCCAATGCCACAGACAAATATCGTGACAATCGTTAGCGTGTTTACATTGAGTGACGAGTTTGAGTTTCCACGTGGGAAAAGACGAATCGGCGTAAACGTCGATGCCGCCGCCGTTCGGTCGCATATTTTCCCAGCAGATGCAACACTTTGAAGATTCGGATTTAGATTGTCCGAACGCTTCGTTGGACTCTCTGTCGCAACGTACGCTCGTTTGAAAGTATGCATATATTGTCGATATTATCGATGAAATCCACGATAAATACATCTTCCGTGATACGTCTTACTGTCGTGAGGGGAATCAACGCAGAAACCAGTAAGCCAGATGGACGTTGGAAACGATCATCGGTATGTCGGGCAAGTGATGTCGCACGTTCGACACGATGGATCGTAATACTTCTTTTATACATTTCGAGTTATAATGTTCGACGAATACGAGCGTGTACAGGCCGTTGTCGATAGAATAATTTGTCGACACGCCGATTACGTTCAACCGGCGTAAAATCGAAAGCTTCGGTAAAAATGGCAATATAACTTCGACGTATACGTTCCTTATGTTATCGTCGTCGTAATCGCGATATCGTGCGGAAAAATCGAACGGTCTCCGATAACAAACGACGTCCACGTCCGAAATCGTGTCCGCAAAAAACGGACAGTATTCTCCGTACGGAGTGTATCGCATAACGGCGGCGTACACGTGATTTCTTTCGAATATTCGCACGTATCTCGGAAATAAACCGTTTCCGGGATCGCGAATAAAAAACGATCTGATTATATAAATTTTATTTACGTGAATACCTCTCAAATAAATGGTTTCCAACTTATCTTCGATCTTTGACAATTTATAGTAATGCGTCGGTGATATCATCCAAAGTCGCGTCTTATCAATTTAAAATTTATGAATCGACGGAGTATCGCCGCCGGACGCTCTATCATCTGGTGGTGCGGTCTTGGTCGACGAAGACGATGCTTGTTGTTGTGTTGTCAGCGGCGAATCCAATAGATACGACCGTAACGCATACTTGAGAATATCTTTTATACGTGTACAAAATTGTTTTCGTTTGTAATTGGGCAATTCTACGAATGTCCACATTACGGTCGATATAAAAATACAAATAAACACGATCAACGTGACAACGAACAATTTCGAAATGAGATCCGGAACGAAAAACGACATCGCACAAGCGACCGTTACGCTAACGATAATTTTCAAGGAAGTTATCTCTTTATTCGACATGGGTGCGAATATATATCGATATACATCTCCTATATTATCGAGCGACGACGACAACGACGACGACGCGGTCGTTCGTGATTGTTGTTGTTGCGAATCGGAAGATGACGACGACGACGACGACCGACTTTCACCTTCTTGTTTGACGTTCGATGTCGACATTATACTACTTATAATAGTACGGGGTGTTGTGCTGTCGTCGATTCGACCAACGACGAAATCGACCCAAACTTGGGATAAATAAAAAGTTTCCCGTCCGTTTGGATCAGTCAAAGTCTGATCGCCGGTGTGCAGTCTCGTTAATTATCCAACAATGGGCGTTCCTCAAGTGAGAGACCTCTTAAATGCGATGGGTGATGACGTTTACCAAGAATGGAACGTGAATCGGGACTGCGGTTCGAATACGACGAGATGTATTTACATCGATGTTACCGGTATGCTATACGGAACCGTGATATCGGCTATAAGGCAAGAATTGCAAGAGCGACGGGAAAATTACGTTAACGAACCAACGATAGATATCGAAGAAACGATAGACCAATGTCGTTGTATAGACGTGGCAACCGACGTTATAATGAACAAGATATTTCCTATCGTACCTACAGATTTCCTCGATAATGTAACCAAAATCTACATCGCGGCTGACAACGGTGCGCCAATAGCCAAATACAGAACACAGCAAAAACGTCGTCTGAATCGTATAGTCGTACCAAACCGTGTTCGAGATCAAGTATCTGATGAATTTTTCGAATTGATCCGAAGATACGTGAAAGGTAAGGCTGTCGTGAAATACGATCGGCTGGATACTATAGGTGAAGGCGAAATGAAATGCCTCCGTGAAATTTGGTTAGATAACCCCGACCGAGCATACGTCATTGCGAACGACTACGATGTAGTGGTGGGTGCTTTTTGTATGCCTCGAAGACAGATACGTTGTATTTGGCCGAAACCGCCGAAAGAATCTGGCGATTACGATCCTCATTCGAGGCTTATCAATTGGACGTCGTCGGATCCTCTAAAACGCCTGTTGATCGTGTCATTTTTGAACGTGTACGGAAACGATTACGTTCCGGGTTTGGTAACAACGACGGCAAATATTAAAAGAGTTCTCAACGATATAGAGAATTTTTCCATTCCCGACGAAGTATTACTGAATAATCTATGCGACGTGGCCCGCATTCTGTTCGACACGACCGAATCATCATCATCATCATCATCATCACCGTCGTCGGTCGAGTGGGTGTTGACTTTGACGTTCGTCATTGCGTACGTTTATTGTTACCTATTGAATTTGCCATTTTTTTGTCCTCAATCTATCAAAAGAGCAAAGTTTTTGGACGTGTGGACTTCGTTCCGAGACGAATTGCGAGAACGGCGTCTATCGAAAGAAAAACCCGACATGTTAGACTTGAACGATTCCAGCGTACACGTTCATCGCAAAAATATCGTAATCATGTGCTTATGGTATCTGTGTTATTGCGTGAATCCCTTCAAACAATGCGGTGGTGGCGACGGTACCACTGGAGACACCGTCGCTACAGTTCACGATAGAAGTAATATGTTTTCCATCCCTATGAAAGAGCCGTTCCGGTACGACGATCCGAGAACCAAAATAACGTTCAATTGTACGGATAAACGGTCGCTCTTCTCGTGTGACTCGGAATGTATATGGAACATTTATGATATAATAAAGGAAATAATGTTGTAAACGATATTTTCATTTCTTTCCCATCTCCGTCGTAGTTATGAATATTTTTTGCGTTGTTTTGATATGTTCATTTCCCTGTTCACATTGGGAGCGTTAATAAAATATGGAACAAATTGGGATTGTTATATCAGCTCTGTTTCTCGTTGTAAATGTACTTGTGATTACCGAATATTCCGGCAGTACGTCGGAATACCGTATATATAAATTAAAGTTCTACCGCTCATCCAGTCAGTCGTAATTCATCGTTCAGTTAGTCGAGTCGTGTGTGTGTCTAATATCGAAACGTGCAGTACGGGAGTTGATACACTAAAGTATATTTTGGATGCGATCGGCGATTTCGTGTTCGAAGATTGGAACGACAAAATCGATATCGATCCGCTTACAACGAAATGTCTTTACATTGATATTACTGGTATCCTGCACGACGCGCTGCGATACGCCGTGATACAGAAGAAAGACGAAATCAAACGTCGCTCATACGATGATACGTATCAGAAGCAGTTGGCTCTCAGAAGATGTGAAGAAGAATTGTCGTTCACTGCGATTGCTGTCGAGGTATTTCGACGGAAGGTATTAGCTAATTTGCCAATGGGATTTTTACGATATGTTAGGAAAATTTATATTGGCGCCGATAGACGTCCACCGACCGGTAAAATCAGATCGACCCAAACTAGAAAATTCTATAATAAAGTTGTGTCGAACCGAGTGCGGAATCGAATCGAGGATGCGTTTTTTGACGTGGTCAGCCAGTTCAAGGCCGACATGTCGTATGAGTTCGTCGTCCATTACGATCGATCGCAAACGATGGGCGAAAGCGAGTGGAAATGTCTTCGTCAAATTTGGCTGGACAACCCCGACCGAGCGTACGTCGTGGCGAACGAGTACGATGTCGTGGTGGGTGCGTTTGGCATGCCTCATCGAACGATACGTTGTATTTGGTCGGAAGCGAACGACGAACATGACGACGACAAGCGTGCTGCGTCGAAGCTCATCAACTGGACGATGGCGTTCCCGTTACAACGTTTGTTGATGGTATATTATTTGAATTTGCATGGAAATTATTACTGTCCTCCCGTCAATACGATCTACACGTATAGCATGAAAGCAGTGATGGTTGAAATTGGGTCGTTTTCTGTACCGGACGATGAGCTACGGGAACAGTTACGTGACGTGGCCGGAATTATGTTCGGGACCGGTGACGAGTCGTCGTCGGAGTTGTCGCCGCACGACTGGACGATAGCTTTGACGTTCATCGTGGCGTATGTGTACTGTTATTTGCTGAACGTTAGAGTATTCGATACTGGGACGAATGCTAACAAAAATGTGTTTTTTGATGTTTGGGCCTCGTTTCAAGACGAGCTTTGGTTAGGAAAAACCGAACCGATGGAAAGTGATTATGCGGTTAAAAATTATATCGATACAAAACAGTTGATAGAAATGAATTTGTGGTATTTGTGCTACAGTGCGACCCCGTTCAAGCGAAAAACTACAAATATGTTTTCGATCCCAATACAAAACCCGTTCAAATACCACGATATTCGAAGCCTGACGATCAGCGAGTACATGACCAACGACAACTTGTTTTCATGTGACACGTCTTGTTTTCGACGAATATATCGGGCTGTTTCTGAACTTTTCTCGTTAAACGATTAACACTTATAATATTTGTATTGCTCTAGATAAAATAATAAAAATTAACTGTTGTAAATAGCATTTTCATTTCCTCCCCATTTCCGTTGTGGTCTAGGATGTTATGGATGATGGTATGACGATGAACATATCAATATGGATATTCGATCGACGAGAAATTTCGGACCGAAAAATTTTGTTCAACATAAGATATTTCACAGTTTTATTTAACCCATTCATTCCCAACGTGACTGTCATGAGATACAAATTTCACTTTTATGCGATTAACGGTTCCATTTCTCGAATCGTTCGATGAGGATCTCGAACGACAAAGTTTGTTCCTCATAAAATATTTCACAATTTAATTTCTCGAACGAGAACTACGTGCTGAAATAGAAACGATCGGTAAGTGCACGCAAAATACGTTCAGAACGAGGAACGACCGAAACGTTACCGCCCACCAATCGGGCGTATAAATAAGGCTGCGACACACACATGTCGATTCAGTTTCAGTCGAGATGCCGTGTAAAACATGTGGTGGTTTAGACCACAATCGCGTTTCTTCGGCCAAGTGTGCAAATCGAATATTGAAGCAAAAACATAGATTCAGCACAGTAAATACTTGTACCGAGACGTTCACGATAAAACGCGGTTTTCGTAAGTTTTGCCGAGATCCTGAGTTGCAACAACGAATCGAGGACGACGTTTTGGAAATTTCTCAACTGACCATCGAAGCATCGCTCTATGTCAGTTTTCATTATACCAAATTGTTACATCGGAACGAATTTCCAATCGGACAGTTTTCCATCAGTCACCTACAAGATTTCTACTACCATCTCCAGGGCAAACGACAGAAGAAAGAACGCGTTGCGTTGGACGAAGAATATTTCGCTATGCGGCCAGACAAAACGTTATTATACGACGGCCGATTACGATCGTTCCTGATTAAGTCGTGTGTCAAGCAACACGAAACCAATATGAAAAATTGCATCACGGTCCATTTTTACGATCGACTTGTCCGATATTTCTATGAAAAATACAAGGAAGAGTGTGATCGAAAACGCTACGAATGGAAGACGATAGTTTACGACGAATTGTTCGCTTTCGTGCCACGTCACGTCGCCCACAACCGAGAAGTTGCAGAATTTTTAAAAGATTTCCGTTTCGACTATCACAAAAAATTCATCAATATAGAAAATGACTGGTGGAGTTTGGTACCGATCACTTTCGAATTGGGACGATGGTTCGAAGAGAGAAAGATGAAATCCTTTTCGGCGTTTCCTATATTTTCGTCTGGCCGAAAACATTTGCTTTACAACGCTATGGCGTTGAAAGAATTATTACGTAGTACAAAATTGCTACCGGATAAAACTACCGATATCGCGTTCAGGAATGAAACTCCAAAATATTGGTGGCAATATTTCGATCTATCTCACTCAGTTTACGGCAAATTCGACGACACAACTATACACATCGAGCCTCACAAGCAGCGGACGTCATTTGCTATGAGTTTTTCCACCAACGGAATCGATTGTTCCATCATGATGAATAGATATGGGCGATCCACAATTCAACAACCGCAGAAAAAGAAGCGAAAGAAGACCAACGTAAAATCGGAGACCACCGTGGTTAATTCCAACTTCACTAAATATCTGGGAATCGATCCGGGGGTCGTTAATTATATCGGCGCGTGCTATATCGATAAGGAAACTCGAACAGAAACCAATTTCGTGTTAAAATCGGCCACGTTCAAGGAACATTTCTGTAAAGAACGTACTCGACGACGTAAACGGAAAAAAATGGCCGGAATCTTTGAAAAACGCCTACTTGAATATCGCGAAAGTATAAACATAGAGAAAAAATTAATTGTTTCGCCGAAGTGTGAATCTAATTTTAACTCTCATGTGGAGTACATTTTATACAGACTGAATTTCTTATCGTCCAGTCGCGAAATTTACGCTACGCGGAAATATACGCGCTTGAACTGGGACTCGTACATCTCACGTCGTAAAGCAGAGGATAAGGTGGTAAATCAGTTATTGCCCGCTGAAGATGATGCTGATAATTCCGTGTTGGTTTGTTTTGGAGATGGAACACTGAAAAAAAATTTCAGTTATGGCAGAAATAAAAAACCCGCCGTCGAAATGCTCAAACGAGCGTTTCATCGTCGACGCGATAAATGTCACGTTATATGTGTTGATGAATATTTGACCACACAATCTTGTTCGAAATGTTTCGATAAAATGCCTTTGCCACGCAAAAACACGACCGTAAATAGAGACGATACGAAGCGACGACGACGACGTCACGATCATAGATTTCAGATTTGCCGAAAATGTAAAATCGTTTGGAATCGTGACGTCAATGCTGCGCGTAACATCATTTTGGTTGGTCTCGGATTAATCGATTATCGTTGTAAAACGTCAGATGAATTTGTTCGTTTGACGGAATTTCAAAATTATGTCTTGCATAAGGGTGAAATTCGTATCTCATGACGGTCACGTTGGCCGTTAATGGGGTAACTCCGTTCAAGCGCCCGACTTTCAAGAAAATGACAAGTATGTTTTCGGTTCCCATCCAGCGGCCGTTCACTTACACTGACGTTAGGAGCCTTTCCGTTGGCACGCACAGAACGAGCGAAAACTTGTTTTCCAGCACCATTTCGTGCTTCCGATGTATCCATCTGGTTGTTTCTGAACTTTTTTCATTATGAAATAAAAAATTGTTTACATATCGGATTTTTATTCCTTTTCATTATATATTGCACACAATTTATCGATAATAACAGTCACAGGTATTGTATATTGTGTGACGATTTCGTTTCGTTGTGCTTCAGAAACGAACGTTACGTTGCCGTAATATTCATCTGGGCTCGTGGCGTGTTCGTTATTGTCGTCGTTGCCGTTCACAAATGTGTTTTTGCAAATACATCGAACGTCGTTTGTGACATACATGCCATGGAGAAAAACGATATAGTCGATGACATACTTGGTTAGATTGGATAGAGTCTGGGCGTAGCGTTCGGGATGATGCTTGTTCGTTTCGAGCAGATAAGCGTATTCTGCCACTTCTTCTACGAACTTGTGATAGAATCTAGGGAATATGTGAACGAGATGTAAGGCGCCATTCGATTTTTTGTACGATTCGATCTGTCGTATACCGTTGTCGAGTATGCGATCGAATAGCTCTTCGAAATAAGTGCGAATGAAATCTTTCCACTGGCCCGTGTCGTCTAACATGTCGTCGATATATCGATCGATCTGTTCCTTGATTTTTGTTTTATCGATAACGGTCGGTGCAGTTTTGACAAGAATCACGTCGAACAGATATTTCAATCCGTTCATGAACGTATCGAACGAGACGAAAGTTGATGACGAAGACGACGAGGACGACGACGACGACGACGACATACTCTATGTATTCCGACCTCGCGCTCTCCCTGTATAGTTTACTTATAAGATATCGTTGAGAAACATGTCGAAAATAACGATGAGAGATAAATCTACATATACATTTATGAATTTTATCACGTCCGCCGATTGGATCGATCGGGCGGAATACGTGTACGGCGACTTCAAGTGGACCATCAGAGAAATCGAAGTACCTATCAATGTTAGCAACGGTCACTTGTCATCGTTATCGTCGTCGTCGTCTGACTTATTCGAATGTACTTCGTACATTAACAAGAAAATTGTCAGATTACCTATACGATTCAATCACGATATAAGCGGATCGAAGCGTAATCATTTCAAACACGTACAAAGTCAATCGATAACTTCCATACCGACATGTATGATGGTGGATAACGACGTGTTTTATATCCCCATCGGGGATACGTGGGTTCAGGTTACGGTAGACGGTGGCATCAAAGCGGTAGTAGTCAGTTTATATAATAATATCGTGAAAGTTGCCGTACAATGTACATTTTACGGAAACGTCGATCTACCGTTCGGTCTGCCATTGTTCAATGCGAGTTTGGATAGGATCATCGGTTTCGTGGGGCGTCGTCTACCGAACGGTCGATATACGATCGATTCCGGTGCCAATATGAAAATCGTCAAACACGTTATATCCGATGTAAATTTCCCCAGTATTTATTTTATCGATACGTCGTCGTCGTCGTCGTCTTCGCAATGTCCTTCTAACGATAATGGTGGTGTTGGTGGTGGTGGTGGTGTCAGATCTACGAAACGTCTCGTCGTCTATGGCAACGTAATAGCCAAACACGGATTACACGCGGGTAAAATTCGTGAGCTGGAACGTCAACAGACGAATTCGTTCGCCAACGTATGCCGACGTATCAACATAATACAAAAAGATGACGGCGTCGTAGTTACCGCGACGAACGGAAACGACGCCGATAGCGAAGAATTGGATTCGTTCACGTTGTGCAATACGCGTTTATGTAAATATTACGTACTACCACCGCCCGACGATGTTCTGACCGATAACGTCGCCGGCGACGGGGCAAAAAAAAAGTCGTCCAAAAAGTAAGAGCCGCGATATAGGATGTTATCGCAAATCGACGTTAACGACTTCGACGACAAAGTCTACGCCGACGTCGGACCCGTTACGTCTCCCGATACCGTCGCGCGAAATTCTCATATAGAATTGCCACCTCTGTCTATAACAACAGCAGCAGCAGCAGCAACATCTTTCACGGAGAACGACGTTTCATTATTTGTCGAGCGGTCGGAATCTTCGTGCCCGTTACAACGACCCGTTACCGCCGCCACCGAAACGTTTCTGTCGCGAGACGATAACGAACGACCGTCGTACGGTTTGTTGAATTCCGTAAACGAACGGGAAGACGCTCAACGTGGAAAACGTCTGATAGACGACGTATTAATTCGCTTAGGCACTGTATCGGCCGACGATTTCGTAGTAGATCGGACGATGGTGACCAAATGGCTGGTATCGCGATACAAAAATATAATACATAAAATCGAGAAACCTATAGATCTGATGCACGCTATCGTCGAGTGTATCAGCACGGGTTTACGAATATTTTTGACAACGGAACAAGGCGATTGTTCCTATATCGATTCGGTGGAGATACTAAACGCTGATATTTTCTGTACTTGTAACGAATGGTTATTGGGATTCGTAGTAGAAAACGAAATACCAAAATTTACTAAGGATAACGTAACGCTTCCGATGAATTTAGACGAAGTCGACGGCGACGGCGACGACGACGACGACGACCACAACGATAACGGTGATGCGCGTAAAAACGCGTCGTCGTCTTTGTGTGACGCAGGACGAGATCGATTCGTCGCAAAATTCGATGAGTATCAGCTAATGATAGAGAAAATGATGACGGATGCTTCCGATTCGAGTAAAAGATCCGGGGAAGATTACGATTTGCCTGTTTTATTCGGCGGCGGATCGGACAACGAAGATCGGAGAGATACGATTAGCGTAGAGCGTGACATATTGACGGAACGTACGATAGATCAGAATATCGCACGAGAGCGATGTAATTTTCGACGTGACACGCAATCGCTAATAAACAATTACGACTTGGATTCTATAGCGGCGATATCGTCGTCCTCGATGACAGCCGATGGAATCGGAAGTAAATGTAGGGAAACCGGTAACTCGAACAACGTGAACGCTACCACCGTTAACGTTCTACAGTTGATCGTCGACATGAAAGAATTCGAATTATTGATATTTTTCCTATTATACGTTGATCGAGAGTCTCTACACGGTGACACGAATGTGATATTTAAAGATCGACCCGGTACCGGTGGAGCGCATTGTACTCTACAACAGCATAGAAACGGTAACACCACGAGCGCCCACGACGACGACGACGACGGCAGAACCCGGTGTTTCTCAGACCCCATCAGTACGGAGGTTAAAAAAATTCTACGATCGTTGACGACGAACGCTAATAGATCCGTCAAACCGACCGTCGCCGCCGCTGCTGCTACTACCACCACCGTCGTATCACCACAACCACCACCAGCAACAGAGAGACTTGGAAAGAAACGTGCCCACTCGCAACGTCGTCCATCGAATCCGTTCTTCGATTCTACCGATCTTCACGATATTAACGAGAGACCTTCTGACGACGATGCCTCCGCTACCGCCGCCGAGGGAGTCGATTCGTCAATAACCGCTGGGTACAAACATACACGTATAAAAGAAATACTCGAATTTCTCACATTATTATATACGGATAAAATTCTCATCTCGATCACCGAATCTTTATTGATCGATACGCGCTTGTCTATATGGAACCGTAGAAACTCACAACAAGAGGGTACGTCGTCGTTTTATAAATTCGGTTTATTGGACGTGTTCAGTCCGAAAATTTCAAGAATTCACACGTCTTCTTCTGCTTCGTCGTTGTCTTCGAGTGCCGATCTTCGAGGGAAATACGATTCTCACGGGAGACAACCGCCAGTTACAGTCACGATCGATAATAGGATCATCAACAACAACAACAACAACAACAATAACGACGACAATTCGATATCGGACAGTTATGAAGACTACAACAAAAGACGTCGCCAATACGGCGTACACGTTGGCAACCATAGTTAATATTACCGAGGGGAACGGCATCGTTGACGACACCGATGGCAGTAATACAAGTCGTTTCAGACACGATTCCAAGCTGGAAACGAGTGGTTCCAAGGCAACTATGGCGACGGCACACGGTCGATCTGGAAAACCAACGAAACCACGTCGTCAATTGATGAAAGCACCCGCGAAAAAGCTATCCGTGTCGTGTAAACAGAAAATCGCCGGGACTGCATCGAATGCCGGTGGAAACAAATCGCTGTTCGGTCGTGTATTGCAATCGCTATCGATGGAGAGAACTGACGTTGTAACGACACAAACGACTTCGACTTCGAACCACACGATAGATAATTTCCTACAAACCGGAGTAACTGTGCCATCAAAAACCGCGATAAAGGACACTATCGAACATCGTTACGGTGGTGGTGACATCATTACCGACATCGATAGCAATCGTCGCTCCAGGCATATCGACGTTCACGATAAAAATATCGACACAGATTTGACAGATTTCAAGCAAACGTTCGAAGATCGCAATAATACTCTGATTCCTGTCGTGAACGTTTTGTTCGAAAGTGTATACGACAAATGGGAATATTACGTACTACGTTATCTATGTGGTATGGGATACTCATCGCAACTGTTCTACGTAGATAGTTACAACGGCAGTGGTAGCGGCGGTGGCGGTCGCAAGAGCCACGGCAACGACGGTAATCTCTTTAGCACACTCGAATCTTTCAGACACATCAACAAAGATTATAATATTATCGTGACGTACGATAAATCGTGCAACAATAAAATGGGCATAAAATCTACGACGACGACGACGATGACAACGACGCAAGCGACGGTAGCTAGGAAGAATCAAAAACGAAAAATAAAAACGAACATCGGCAGCGAAAACGGAAATATTGCGAGTTTTAATAAATACGTCGGCGACAAAAATAATTCGACGACGACGACTACTACGCGAAATGACGACGAATGGGTTAATATACGTTTATCGATACCGTCGAGGGGAAACTGTTTGAATTATACGATTACCGATAACGGTGATCTATCGCAGTGCCACGGAACAGAACGGAATAATACACGCGAAAAATATGCTACCTATTGTATTTACGCGTTGATAAAACACATTCGCAACGGAAAAGACTACAGGCAATTGGTTACGACTGACGAGCAGCAGAGCGGCGAACGGATCCACGACGATAGACTCGTAATTATCAATTGCCAAGTGAAATCGGTTTATAACGAATTATTGTCGAACGTATATTATTCGAATGTTATACGATCGTATTTTGGTTCTTTAATATATTATCAACGGTATCTATCATTGTTGTTGTTGTTGTTGTTGTTGTTATTTCTTTTTTCCTTTATTCCGTCCTTTATTCGTTCCTTGCTCCCCAACTGAAATACGTTCCGATACACGTATAGATAAGAGATGATCGGAAATAGAAATTCCGATAATAATAATAATGATAATGTCTCTGCGAGACGTGTTGCAACGTTACGGGCCGAACGATTCGTTTATAGGCGCTACGATACATGGCACGATAAACGTAGGCAGCGATCCTACGTGGGACCGTTTGTGGGCAAACATGTTGGAAGTTTACTACGAGAGAGTCATCGAGCACAACGATAAACGTCGTTTTTATTGGGACGTTACGATCGCGGTGGCCAAGCAAATTATCTATCAGAAAATCGGCTTCGTCAATTTGCCTTTGCACTTACTACACAACTATAACGAAATTTCCAAGGAGGAATTTCTGAAATTGAAAACGATCGAACGAACGCTAAATTCGAATATCGATAAGTTGTTCTACACGTTCGTCGCGTTAGCATTTTCCGCTAGTACGGACTTTGCCGGTTACACCATGGACACGAAAATACTAGACTTGAGATTGAACGATATCAATCATTATTTGATCGATCAATCGGATCAGATGTACGCGATGTTATTCGCGTCGAGCGTTAATGACGAAGATGACGAAACTGCCACGAGCGTCGCGTCGTCCGAAACGAACGCGCGAGACAAACTGTACGAAATGCGAAAGTTTCAGATCGATAGTAAAAATATCATGGTCGCTAAGATACGCGATCTGTTCGACTCTCTATACGAACAGAGCATCACACAAGCACGGCGCCAGGGAATAAATTTGAACGTGAATAAATTCCAAACGGAATTATGCCCCGACGAGTTGTTACAATTCTGGACGAACCTCGGTCCGTTCTATTGGTTATGGTTCCATTTGACCGCGGGCAAATTCGCCAACGCTTATGACGATTTTCGTGCCGCGGCCGCCTCCCTGAAAGAACTGTTTCACAATTTCGGCTTGTTCATCAAGTGCGACTTGTGTAGAGCACACTTCGAAAGTATTCGATCGACGTTCGAGTATCGTAAATTGAAAGTCGACGCTCCGATCGATAATTTTCTTGTCGAAATTCACAGTTTGATACGATCGAGACACGACCGACTTCACGACGCCAAATTACGATATCTGAATCCGTACGGAGATTATCGAGACTTGCACGCTCAACTACGAGAGGAATATAAAAAGTGGTGGTTGTAGGATACGAATAAAAACGCTACATTTCAAATCGTCGATACTCTTTAATTTTATAAGGCACGATAATTATTTCAAAGGACCGCTTCGATTCTCTCTTCCTTTCTCTATCTCGCTCTCTCTCTCTCTCTCTCTCTCTCTCTCGATTACAGTTTGAAATGAAACCCTCCGGATAGATCTATCAGTTTGTCACCCCTTCGTAACGTGTACGATACGCCTCGTTTTCCCAGATCGTCGAGTAGTTCCATGATGAATTCCGGTCGTCGAGTGGTTCCTTCGATTTTTCTCAATTCCATACGCAAATCGAACGTACGCACGAGAATCTCTTCTAGTAACAATTGAATTTCAGATCGGAACAATAACGGTGGTAACTTGAGAACGGACCTTGGACGATTTTCGTTCATATAAGAGGAAGACATGACGATGCGTTCAGGAGTACTTACGCGTTCGTACGAACCCGACTTACGCAACGGCTTAGATAAACTTATCGACGACGAAGACGGAGACACCGACACAGAACCGAGCCTTCCTGGCGATGAGGTTCCTATGGAAGAAGATAACCGCGATCCACCCGCAACACCAATGGGTCACCCAAACTGGTACAACGATCACGTATACATGGTAGATATGCTGCTGAGTAACGTGACACGCAATGTCGAACTGATCGAAATCAAACGATCTCTGAGAACGTACGAAGCGATATGTCTGTTCAGGTTCGCCGTAAATTTCAAGGGAACGTCGTGTGCCGGTCTAGTATACGGCGGCATATGCACCTATCATTGGCAATGTATGAACATCGGTTTTTGTCGCGTATCGAGTCGCGTACTGGATAACGTTAACGACGGTTCATCGAAAACCTATCACGACAAGGTGACGCCGTATTTTACGAACGTGCTACCTAAAGCTACGCTTCCCATAGCACCGATCGTACGATCCATAAGTCGTAAAGATTTGACGAAGAACAAGGAAAAGATTATTTCGTTGATGAGTTCGTGTTTCGGCCAGACGACAAAAACGGACGAAGCGGAAGCGATGGCCAAGGGGCTATTGGCGATGATCACTTGCACCGAATCGCCGATATTCACGATAATACGCAATCAATGGATAGCGAATCAGATGGCGTGGGTACGAGGATTAAATCCCAAAACTATGTATCAATTGATAGATCAATCGGAAGGCAGCGATAAACATACCGTTTCGTTCGTAACGGTAGATCAATTGACGATATTCGATACACCGCTGTTATTGATATTGCCCACGTCTGCGGTCGTGCTGGAAGATAAAACTCAATCGTTTTCCGATCCCGCCAACGTGACGATGATTCAATTGACGAATAAAAAAGTCAACGTCGGAGTTTTCGCGATTTGCGGGCCCATAATATACGCCCCAGTTATCGGAGGCCAACAGAATAGCAGTGGTGGTGGTGGTGGTGGTGGTGGTGTTGCCACTAACGAAATACCCACGATTCCACGTCAACATTTGATGACTTACGCTAAATTGGGGGGTGTTAGTCACGATACGCGATCGGTCGTTCTACCGATGGTGCTAAGTAATTTAGGAACGGCGATGATCGATCTGACAAACACCAGTCTCATATCGAACGAGGATCTGAAAAAATGTACGCCCAAATTCCAGTTAGTTAGACCCGATCCCGAACCGTTACCGTTACCGTTACCAGATAATACGCAGTTGCAGTCCACATTGCCGAAAAAACCCCTACCGGGTGACTGGATTTTATAAAAGTAATGGGTGGTAAGACATGGACGAAATAATCTTATTACCATCTCCATCTCACTCTCGTTCACCCTCGAACGTTCACCGTTCGACATCGATGGCGTCCACGACGACAGAGAATAAAAACAAATCGGTATTACGCCACGCTCGTTCCGTAAAATTTTTTAACGATAAAAAAAACGGCATGTACAAAAAACAACGTCACAGCAAGACCGGTCGAATTCATTCGACTTTATCGACTCGTCCTCCACACGATACGGCCGATCACGAGAATTCCGCCGTCACCACAAACGACAAGTCGACAAACGTGCATCCGTCGTCGAACACGCACCACGGTGAGCGCGGTTTTCTCGCTTGTGTCACGTTCGTAATATCGGATGTCAGTTTGGTATTGACCGATCAATTCAAAAGGATATTCCCGTCGGCGGTGGATCTGTTGCTGCGTTTGAAGCGCGACAATTTCGTTGAATATTTCCACGATAATCACGTCGTTTTATATGCCAGCAACGAAACAGAAAATTCTCTAGCACGTAACCGTTTACCATCGTCGTCGTCGTCGTCGTTGTCGTCGATCTTCGAGTTTGACCAATACGTGACCGCCACAAAGTACGATTGCATCAACGATCGACCGATTTTAACCCTACGCAAACATCTATTCCGTAACGGCCGGTCGTCGTTACTGGCCGGTCCGATGGTTTTGATCGCAAAATCGACCGATAACAATAATAACGTCAATCAATACGATATCGTGAAAGATATACGACGTTACTACGAATATGACACGAATCACACGCACGTCGTAGATGTCGATCGTGAAAGTTTGCTACGCGACATAGCCGTCCAACTGTCCACGCTGATGAAATTTGACAGACAATAAAATAAATATTACACACTAACGAATATGTACTTTTTGTTCTCTACACCCAACGAAAAACCTTTCTGCGTTTCAACTAACGATAACATCGAGTCGAACAATTATAAACGAACAAGTTATTCAGTCTATTTTTAGATGTACGTGTAGACGTGACAATAACACATATAAACGTATCACGTTACGTGAAGTCACCTGACGATATTCTTGTCAATTTTCAGTATAAAAGGCAGCTGCTGGCACATAGCAGTCAGTATTCGATCAGTATCATCCGACTTTGAAACATCGAACCGTGTATTCCGCGTCATCATGAATATTTCCAACCGTACAGTGATTGAGCGTTTTTTAAATATAATCCAAGAATTAAAATTGAAGGAGTCCGAGCATATCGATACATCTGAGGCGACGAGGACGACGGAGAAAGAGAAATGTAGCGAGGCACGATCGGGAGGGTGCATCCAAAAAAACAGCGATCTCGTCGACGAAGCTGTGTTATGCGAAACGAAAAAAAGAGAGGGCGATATCGGTACGTGGTCGTCGGACTCGTACACAAAGAAGGAAGAAGACGTTCGAGCGTGGCACGACGCGTTGTATGGAGAAAATGGAAATCGTGATATGGAACAATTGTTCAAGTCGTGTAAGAAAGGCAGCTATACGGATCTTGTCGACGCCATCTACTTTCTCGATACGGAATATCAGAACCAGGGCGAAAATACGATATATTTGGCGGTGGCGATGACGCGTGACGGATACACCACGCATCTGAACGGGGCGCCGTACAATTTGTGCAGCAGGAAGAATTGGGGAATCTGAAAACCGTCAAAGAGAATCAATATATCCGCACGATCACGAATAAACGTTCGGGTATGTGGGAGGATAAGACGAAGGAAGTATCGCCAGCTGTGATTGTCGACAACATCTACCGGTCGTTCTTATCGCGTCGCTATACGTCTGAACCTATCATCGTGAGCTGGCGCGATTCAAACGATACGGATTTTTTCGACGGACACATTCACACCAACAATAGCGACAGACTTACGGTGGACGTGGGTGGTGAATTTGCGAAAATCGAATGGTGTGCCATGATGGGATTCAAACGCGGTAAATTCGTTCGGTACGAATTGTATCGTTTACCTGGAAAACGTATGATATGGTCGCACACGGTCGAAATTACCAATCAGTATTTCGTCGACAAGACTCACTTCACGTTCAACGATTACCACCGCGTATTAGGCTGTAGGGACAATCATGGGAAGTATGACGTTGAACAGTGCTGTGCTAACAACAGTAAAAAATTGAAATGTATATTGAGCAGTGTACTATATTCGTTCGTTCGCAAGGAATAAAAAAAATATATTTTCAACGTGTTTTATTTTATTTCGCTCCCTGCTAATGTAAGTAATGGCTCCCAAAGACAAGCACGGTCGTAGTTACGAATCGGCCAACGATCGTGTATTGAATCGCGTTAACCTAGACGATGCGTATTCCTATTCCATAATGAACGTACTACGATCGTACGTAGATCAATCGGACCAGAAGCAAGCGCTTCTTTGTCGTCACGTACCGGCAGAATTGAAAGTTTCCCTGATAAAAGCTATCGAAAAGGGATCGTCGAGCGACGTGACGAATTTATGTATACTTTGCAAGGACATCGATAAATTTTCTAGAGAGCAAATGTTCTATCAAGGGATCGTGATGCAATTTGTTGATCGCGTAAAACCGACGGACTGTTCTCCCTTCTGGCAATCTATCATAAGCAAATTTCAGAATCGTTTGTCTACCATTCAAGATCGAGACGTGACGATGTTTATCGCGAAATCGCATTATATACGATCGTTGTCCGCGTCGGGCGTGTCTGTGGGCGACGATAGGATCACGACATATCTGGATAATATTCTGAACGTGGTCAACGGGACGTACAAACCAGATTTTCACAATTCCATCTTCAAACATAGCGTAAAGAATATTTTTCAGAACGTAATCGTGTCCTTTGCCGATTTCGTGGTGACAAATATCGATTTATACATCGGTGACCAACGGCAAGCGTCACCTTCGGACACCGTTGATAATACGACGGACGAAGATAATATTATCGTATCTCAATTTTTGAGCAAGCGAGTCGAAACGACCGATTGGAGAAATAAATTAAACGATATTCGTACGAACAATCCGATTAACGTGACGAACGCTACGCGAAATTACGAGAACGATGATTACGACGACGGTGTGCGGTTTCCTTCCTCGCCACCATCGTTATCTTCGTCGTCGTCTACGTCGTCGTCATCATCGACTAACAAAACGGTAATAATTCATAGAGAACGTGATTTGATGTCACCGATACCGTCACCTTTGTTATCGCAGTCGTCGTCGTCGTCGTCGTCGTCGTCGTCATCGTCGACTAACGAAACGGTGATAATCCATAATGAACATTGTAAATTGTCACCGATACCATCGCCTTCGTTGTCTTCGGCATCATCATCATCATTATCAACGTCGTCTTTCACGTATCATAGAAGTGCCGGAGAATTCATCGTCGACGCTGATGTCATACAACGAGACAATGATGATGATGATGATGATGATGATTACGATCGTGCCGATGAAGATAACGATGGTTGTAAAGACAACGATAGCAGCGACGACGACGATGACGACGATAACTTGTTCGTTACGTTACCGTCGATCGTAATCACACAGAACGATACGAAGAACGATCCGTATTTGTTGTCTAGTTCATTTGTCACGACCGGGGACGATGAAATAGTCGAAGAACGCGACGGTCACGACGAGTCGTTCATGTTATCGTCGTGTCAACCGCCAACACCCATATCCAAGTTGAACGATTTGTTCGATATCGAAATATCGGTCGACGTGACGCCGCAAATAGACGACGGTGAACGCGCATCGACAGAAAATGAAGTATTGTCGAATAACGATAGCGAAAACAACAAAGACGACAACAACAACAACAATAACAACAACAACGAAGATGACGAAAAAACCGATTCGGAAACGGCGACTGCGGTGGTAGTGGTGGCGACGGCGGTGGTGGTGGAGGAGATCGCCGTAGATAATAGTTGTTGATCGATATCTCCGTCTGATAGAACGAACATCGACACGGTTCGGTGTGCTCGTGATATCTACGATGACGAACAACCGATCGTACGGAAACGTTATTTTCCGCTCGCTAGATTCGGAATCTAGACGGTTCGTCCGTGAAAATGCCCAGAACGACGATGATATGGTATTACCGTTGTGTACGTTCGTGACACAATTGAAAGCGAACGGACGGTCACAACCTCGATCAAAAATATTAAACGAACGCCAATTGAAAACTATACGAGAATGTTATCATCTCACGATTCCGGAGCCGGGCACACCGTTCGGTATATTGTTGTGCAAGACGTTCCTAGAGCCCAGACAACAGGACAATTTCGACATTAAACGACCGAAATTGTTCAACGTCGAAGAAGGAACCAGTACGGATTTCTACTCGAACGATGCCTGGATGGACCCCGTCGAAAAATTCATGTCCATCGCGAAAACGGAAATGTTATTATCGATGAAGAAAAATGCCACAATTTACATGTCGTTCTTATTGCGAACGTCAACGATTCGCACCGTCGACGATTTCAAACGTAACATCGTCGAATACATCCTTCCGTATACCATGTGCGTACGTCTGATGAACGTCGAACCGTCGTCGGAAACTCCTCCGGCCGCTATCGCATCTAGACAGAATTTCTATTTCGTCGTATACGTTCTACCGAAAATGGAAACCAGTTTTCTACTTCGAATATATTCCATGCCAATTTTATCGTTACACACGGAAGAGCAAACGGCGAACGACGATACGACTGCAGACTACGAGCCCGACGTGACGACGTCTCGGCTGCGTCTAATTTTCACTAGCAACCGATCATATTTCAACGATAAACACGTGAACGTAATGAATTCGATGATATTTCTATATTGTTTCATTACCGACCGATACAAGCCCGACTTTGAAAATATCAGCGACGACATTACAAACTATATGGTAAAACTCGTTTCGATGATCAGTTACGAAATTGGAGGTTATTCGCTGAAACGTAACGGATTGGCAAAAAGTGGCGTCGGTCCGCTGGCATTCGTCATATCCGAAGCGGGTCTGATAGAAACGCCCAAGTTCACCGGAACGGCCGATTATCCGAAAAACGACGGGAATCCCGATGAAACGATACCGTCGTCGTCGTCGTTATCGTCGCTAGCCAAGAAAACGTTCCTGATCGAGAGTTATTTCGAAAGAATATTTGTCAATTTGCCTCTGAAAATGGGACTCTTGAACGATGAAATGCAATTATTTCGAAACTAATAAATGATAATAATAAAACTACAAGCTTTTCAATAATACCTTTATTATAATAAAATAGATTTGAACTGCCGGAGGGTTCTGAATCTCGTTATCATAACATAAATGTGTTGTCCGTCGGCACCGGTACAGTCCAGGTAGCCGTCTTCTTCGATCGTCAGTCCCTGACTTTGATATGCATTTTCGATACAACTCAGATGTATCGGAAAACCCACGTGCTTGATCGGTGCTTTGTTGTATTGGATTCGTCTATCTACCGCTCCCGATCCGGGATACATGCGATAGTGACGATCGATCGATTCGTCCAACATAACGATACTCGTCAATTCACCATCGTCCGACGAGTATTCGAGTTTTATCAATTTCAATACGCTACCACTCGGTATTTTCGTAGCTCCCATGAAATTTGTCAACAAAGTGTACGAGAATCCCACCGCTAAATGGGTGAAATGTTGTCGCACAGACGACTGATAACGAACGATATATTTGCTTAGTATATTTACGTCGAATCGCTTGGACAATTGTCGAAATAGCGAATCGATCAATTCCCCGGTTATATCGTAACATTGCCTGTTCGAAACGACAAGAATTCTAAACGGTACTTTGAAATTCTTAATGGGTACACAATCGTCCCGCGATACGTTGTCCTCACATCGTTCGATCATCTTCACGTACGTATCTACCAGTTCCGTGATATCGATCGATCTGATAGTGTTAATTTTATTATCGTTCACGAAACGTTTTAGTAATTCCTTCCGACTGTCCGCGTCTTTATTTCTATCCATATCGACGATGAATCGTTGTAGCTCGGAATCTTCAGACGAACGCATCAACTTACTCAATTTATATTCAAACACTCGATTCGATCCCAACAATTGTTTTGCGAGAATCACATTAGATGGCGGTAAAGCGCTATAAGTCAATTGTTCACGGCATTTGGTCAGATCAACGTTGTCGCCATAGACCCGGCCATTCCTCGTTTGTACTCGAACGTCGTTCACGTACGTATATCTTGTATCGTTTCCACTCGTTCGACGTTCGCCCCGCGTAATCGTCTCCTGGCTACATGCACCCTCGTCGCTGTATGCGTATTCGTCGGTGTTCGTTTCGTCCAGATCGTAATTTGAGCTGCTCACCGTATCGAAATCGATCGGACCGCACTGATTTTCGTCACCGCACAGAATAACGATCGTATTGTGCGACGATTCGCACAATAATTTCAGTAGGACGAGGAAAGCGGGTGGCGACATCATCGTGTATTCGTCAACGACACACACGTAGAATTCGTCGTTTTTCGGTCGAACCATTTTCACACGTTTCTTTCTGCACTGACGTTGTTCTTCTAACAGTAACTCGCAAAAATCTAGGTAGCGAGTATCCGGTGTGAATTTCATCTGATTAACGCTTCGTCCGATAGTTTTGGCCAGCGTTGACATTTGTACGCAGTGGTGCATCGAATCTGGCGACGTCTGATGAACCAAACCACCATTATATGCAGCGTGATATTTGCACGTATCCTTGTAGAAATTGCACAGTAGCAAATGTTTCAAAGTGACATAATGAAAAGTACCGTTCACGTGTTTTTGTACGTATTTCAATAATTGGGTCTTCCCCGTCCCACCTAATCCGTACAATCGAACCACCGTAACGCGATTCTGCTTGTTATACAAATAGAACGGCGAAAGGCGACAAGACGATGCACGACTATTGTACTGTATTTCTTCGTCTTCGCTGCCATCCGTATCGGATCGGACGTACTCTCCGTTGAACATTTTCGGTCGTTTCGTTCTGGTGTCAAACAAGAAAATTCCTTCTCGTTTTACACAAGATGTTGGGAACGTCGAAGTAGAAATATTTTTTTTTTCGTCATCGTTACCATCATCACGTTCATATAATTCACCGATCGAAATTGTATTCAACAAATTCGCAAATCCTCGTTGTTCGTCGTTCAACGTACACCACGATTCACATTCTGCATGAACGTTCCCCGACAAACACGCCATCATTTCACAACCCGGCACTACTTCACGCGTATCATAATTTTTATCTAAAAACCATCGTACGTCGTCTGCATAGTTCCAATGGCAAGAACATCGCGGACGATTTTCACCCACCGGCTCGTTTCGCCATAAATTTACAATTTCGTATTTTTTATTTTCATACGAGAAGACTTTCACAACTTTCGGTAGTCTCGACACGACGTTATCGCAGTCTCTTTCGATCGTATTGTTCTCGATCGATGATGATGATGATGATGATGATGTCGTCGTTGGCGTATTTTGATCATCGTCGCAGACAAAAGTGAACGTTTCAGCCATAACGAAGAATAAACGAATACATCGGTGACTGTACATTATAACGATATATATATACCACCACCACCACCACCACCACCTCCCTGTTCGGACGACGGTGATGTGCGAATTTACATATGATCGCGTTGCATGGTTTTGTCAAAGCGACACCTCAATTTCCTAAGAACGTTCGTTTCCCTCGCATGATTAACATCTCTATCGACGATCTTGTCCACGTCGGGATCCTCTGCTGCCGCCAACCAACGATAATCGATATAAGCATCGGTAAGAGCCCACCATTCGTCGTTCAGACATCCTTCGTGTGGCGTACACAAAATGCTATGTATTAGATTCCCTTTGCCGAAAACGTTATAGCACGGCGTGGATGCGGTCGTATACATCTTACACGCGTCGCCACATCTCATGCGACGAGGACGTTTCCGACTCGAGCCGTTTCGTTGATACGATATTCGTATACCGTCCGAATCGAGGGAGTTACAGAACAGCGCGTACATTAGTTTCTGGATAGCACTATAGAATTGGATCGATTCCGTATCGAATTCGATCGGTCTCAATAATTGCCATTTGTCCGAAGTTATTCTGTTTATCAGTACGTCCAACGAACTGTTTTTCGTCGGCCATATATACGGTTTATTCGGAGCGGTGAGAGATCCGCCGACGTTCGAATGTAACTTGTTGACAACTTTTTCCAACCAGAATCGTTTGAAATTGTACACGACGTTCCAATATTCGACCGTGTTACTCACTACGTACGATAAAATATGCGAATAATCTTGCAAAGCGTACGGCGTCGACTCGATCACACATCGATTAGTGTTCATGTAATACGAAGAAACTAGTATCGAATCTATAACTTGTTCGTCTGTACTTTCGAACAAAGGTATCCCCGTCGAAGGATCGACACTATATTTAGTCGCTTCGTATCGATGATAATACAAAATCGATGCATTCTCTTCTCCGTTACTCGTTTGAGATTTCACCGGGTACACGTTACAAACGCGACGACCGATATTTCTCCTATATTTCTTATCATATTTCTCGTTCCCCAATACACGGGTGTATCTGTTTCTATCGTTGTTGTCGTCCTCGTTGTCATCATTCGTATCGCTATTATCACCGTGATACGATTCGTACAAGTACGGGCAGACGTTTACTTTGGACATCAGTCTTATTGTGCAGATCCAATATGTTGATTACGATTCGTATGGAGCAACGAGCAACTCTACGATAGATCGTCCCTTCTATCGATGAATCGTTGAAGTTGCTCCATGCGAAATCCAGCCGAAAAATTTTGTTCGCCAAATAATATATTCAATTCTGTTTTATGCACGATATCATTGAGATCAGTGTTAACAGGAGGGAAAAATTGAAAACGTTTCATCTGTTTTACCCCATTAACTGCCAACGTGGCCGTCATGAGATACGAATTTCACCCTTATGCAAGACATAATTTTGAAATTCCGTCAAACGAACAAATTCATCTGACGTTTTACAACGATAATCGATTAATCCGAGACCAACCAAAATGATGTTACGCGCAGCATTGACGTCACGATTCCAAACGATTTTACATTTTCGGCAAATTTGAAATCTATGATCGTGACGTCGTCGTCGTCGCTTCGTATCGTCTCTATTTACGGTCGTGTTTTTAGGTGGCAAAGGCATTTTACCGAAACATTTCGAACAAGATTGTGTAGTCAAATACTCATCCACACATATAACGTGACATTTATCGCGTCGACGATGAAACGCTCGTTTGAGCATTTCGACGGCGGGTTTTTTATTTCTGCCATAACTGAAATTGTTTTTCAGTGTTCCATCTCCAAAACAAACCAACACGGAATTATCATCATCATCATCTTTAGCGGGCAATAACTGATTTACCACCTTATCCTCTGCTTTACGACGTGAAATGTACGAGTCCCAGTTCAAGCGCGTATATTTCCGCGTAGCGTAAATTTCGCGACTGGACGATAAGAAATTCAGTCTGTATAAAATGTACTCCACATGAGAGTTAAAATTAGAACCACACTTCGGCGAAACAATTAATTTTTTCTCTATGTTTATACTTTCGCGATATTCAAGCAGGCGTTTTTCAAAGATTCCGGCCATTTTTTTCCGTTTACGTCGTCGAGCACGTTCTTTACAGAAATGTTCCTTGAACGTGGCCGATTTTAACACGAAATTGGTTTCTGTTCGAGTTTTCTTATCGATATAGCACGCACCGATATAATTAACAACTCCCGGATCGATTCCTAAATACTTGGTGAAACTTGAGCTAGCCACTGTAGTCTCGGGTTGTTTGTTGGTCTTCTTTCGTTTCTTCTTCTGCGATTGTTGAATTGTAGATCGCTCATATCTATTCATCATGATGGAACAATCGATTCCGTTGGTGGAAAAACTCATGGCGAAAGACGTCCGCTGCTTATGGGGCTCGATGTGCATAGTTGTGTCGTCGAATTTGCCGTAAACTGAGTGAGATAGATCGAAATATTGCCACCAATATCTTGGAGTTTCCATCCTAAACACGAGAGCGGTAGTTTTGTCCGGCAGCAATTTTACATTACTTAATAATTCTTTCAACGCCGAAGCGTCGTAAAGCAAATGTTTTCGGCCAGACGAAAATATAGGAAACGCCGAAAAGGATTTCAACTTTCTCTCTTCGAACCATCGTCCCAATTCGAAAATGATCGGTACCAAACTCCACCAGTCATTTTCTATATTGATGAATTTTTTGTGGTAGTCGAAACGGAAATCTTTTAAAAATTCTGCAACTTCTCGGCTGTGGGCGACGTGACGTGGCACGAAAGCGGACAATTCGTCGTAAACTATCGTCTTCCATTCGTATCGTTTTCGATCACACTCTTTCTTGTATTTTTCATAGAAATATCGAACGAGTCGATCGTAAAAATGGACCGTGATGCAATTTTTCATATTGGTTTCGTGTTGCTTGGCACACGACTTAATCAGGTGGGATCGTAATCGGCCGTCGTATAATAACGTTTTATCTGGCCGCATAGCGAAATATTCTTCGTCCAACGCAACGCGTTCTTTTTTTTGTCGTTTGCCCTGAAGATGGTAGTAGAAATCTTGTAGGTGACTGATGGAAAACTGTCCGATCGGAAATTCGTTTCGATGTAACAATTTTGTATAATGAAAACTGACGTAGAGCGATGCTTCGATGGTCAGTTGAGAAATTTCCAAAACGTCATCCTCGATTCGCTGTCGTAACTCTGGACGTCGGCAAAACTTACGAAAACCGCGTTTTATCGTGAACGTCTCGGTACAAGTATTCACTGTGCTGAATCTATGTTTTTGCTTCAATATTCGATTTGCACATTTGGCCGAAGAAACGCGACTGTGATCTAATCCACCACATGTTTTGCACGGCATGTCGACTGAAACTGAATCGACATGTGTACCGCGGCCGTATTTATACGCTGGCGATTGGTGGGCGTTAACGTTTCGGTTGTTTCTCGTTCCGAACGTATTTTACATACATGAAATGGAATCGAACATATCCACTAACGACCAAAATTTATCGACTAACGACTTCAACGATACATAGTTTTATTAAACGTCGATAGAAAAGATAGAGTTGTCAACGTACCAGTTGTTCCTATTTCTGTACGTAATTCTCGTTCGAAAAATTAAATTGTGGAATATTTTATGAGGAAGAAACTTTGTCGGTCGAGATTCTCATCGAACGATTCGAAAAATGAAACTGTTGATCGCATAAGCGTGAAATTTGTATCTCATGACAGTCACGTTAGGAATAAATGGGTTAAAGTCGTTCCAGTGCTTGCGGGATGGGAGAAATTGAAAACTTTATCTGTTTTAAATTTTATTTATAATATTACAATTCTGTGAAATCCGGAACCTCTTCACGAATTTTATCGCGCAATATCGATTTTTCGTGGTTCGATAATTTCTCACAATGTTTTGAGATCATAGTAGCCTTTTTCTGTTCAGCCAGTTCCACGTTTGCTAATATATCAATAATATTTTCAAATAGGCATTCAATACAACGATTTCGTGGAGGTGCGAAACCATCAAAATGTGTAAGCTGATGTGGTTGATTGTGATGATCTTCACATGGCAAAAACATATATATATATTTTCTTACGTGCTCCGGTGTCTCTTCCCAACGCAATGACGGCAAATGTACGTGCTTCATCACATACGCCTGCGGCAAAAACATCAGATCTCTACGCTTCAATTCATTAGCCGGTTTGCTCATGGCCTCATTTATTTGTTCGTAGATGAATTCGATAGTTGTTGAATCATGCTCATTCGTACCAGTAATTGCTTTCACGAATCTGTGCAGGTGATGGTTATTCATGATGTTTCACCCTTTCAAACGCTGACTTGAATGGAATATCCTTCACATGTTGCCGAGATTTATACCCTCAATTTCCCCTTTATACGACGAATCGAAGATTACCTCATTCGCTCTAACGTAATCGTTTCAGAAATAGATTTAGCGACACAAGGAAACGCTCACATGAGCCTCAAACAATTTTTTCGGTGACCCGCGACTTAGTACGATAACTTTTGATCGAAAATAGTATTCAGAGACATCTACCGAAACGTAATGCAATTTCATTGGAGTAACGTGAAGAGTGCCATCTTTCGAGATGTAATGCGATCCCGTTGGGATAACGTAAAGAGCGTTATCTTTCGAAGTGTAATACAATTCTGTCGTGACAATTTGATGAGCGCCACCTATCGTAATGTTATATCATTTCGTTGCGGTAAGTGGATAAACGCCATCTGGCGTAAATCCATCGAACTTTCACACAACACGTACAGTGTGAAACGAACCATAGATATACTATGTATTCTCAAGAAATTACTAAATCTGTAGATGGGGTGGGTTTAATTTTGTACAATCTAACCTCAATCGACTTCGCTCTCAGAACTCTGAATTGAATCTGATCAAAATTTTACCCCTTCTACCGTGATTTTCGTCAGAAATCAGTAGATTTTAGGATTTTTGTGACGTCAATTGGCTCTAGTCCAATGAGAATCGAGTATTCACTCAGCTGACCCTAAATTAACTATATAATCAGCAAGCTTCTCGCCCGCGATCCTAAACCTCCTTGACCAGAGTAAGAACAACGTAGTAGTAAGAAGGAGCAGGCCGTCGCGGAGGTTATATATATATAATATATATATAATATATATATATTATATATATAGGGGTGCAAGGGGTGCTATGGGGTACGTGGAGCCCCGTTGATTGTCTAGACTTAGCGCTAGCTTCTCGCGACAGCTGAAAGTTGCGTTTCACGATTTTCGTTGCCCCCGTGCTACGTCACGTATACGTCACGTAACTGTGAGTCATCACTGCTGCAAAAGTTTTCGCAGCTCGAAGAAATCCACCGGTGAGATTTCGTTTCAACAAATTTCATTCGAGACAAAACTGTTTCTGGACGGAGCTAGTGCGCATGACGAGGAACTTTAAGTTTGGAGACTCGTTCGACGAGAGTTTCGTTCAAAGTTTTTGTAGCTCGAAGAAATCCACCGGTGAGATTTCGTTTCAACAAATTTCATTCGAGGCAAAACTGTTTCTCGACGGAGCTAGTGCGCATGACGAGGAACTTTAAGTTTGGAGATTCGTTCGACGAGAGATTCTAAGCGGACAAAGTTTGTTCATCAGAAAATATTTTACGATTTCATTTCTCGAACGAGATTCACGTTCAAAGATTTTGCAGCTCGAAGAAATCCACCGGTGAGATTTCGTTTCAACAAATTTCATTCGAGACAAAACTGTTTCTCGATGGAGCTAGTACGCATGACGAGGAACTTGTGAGTTTGGAAATTTGTTCGACGAGAAATTCTACGCGGACAAAGTTTATTCCTCAGAAAATATTTTACGATTTCATTTTTCGAACGAGATTCACGTTCCAAGATTTTGCAGCTCGGAGAAATCCACCGGTGAGATTTCGTTTCAACAAATTTCATTCGATACAAAACTGTTTCATTCCTCGAACGAGAATTACGTTCAAAGTTCTTGTAGCTCGAAGAAATCCATCGGTGAAATTTCGTTCCAACAACGAATCGTTCGACGATAGATTTTAGGCGAACAAAGTCAGAAAATATTTTACGATTTCATTTCGCGAACGAGAGTTTCGTTCAAAGTTTTTGTAGCTCGAAAAAATCCACCGGTGAGATTTCGTTTCAACAAATTTCACTCGAGACAAAACTGTTTCTCGATGGAACTAGTGCGCATGACGAGAAACTTCAAGTTTGGAGATTTGTTCGACGAGAGATTCTAGCGGACAGAGTTTGTTCACCAGAAAATATTTTAGGATTTTATTTTGCGAACAAGAGTTTCGTTCAAAGTTTTTGTAGTTCGAAGAAATCCACCGGTGAGATTTCGTTTCAACAAATTTCATTCGAGACAAAACTGTTTCATTCCTCGAACGAGAATTACGTTCAAAGTTCTTGTAGCTCGAAGAAATCCATCGGTGGAATTTCGTTTCAATAACGAATCGTTCGACGATAGATTCTAGACGGACAAAGTTTGTTCATCAGAAAATATTTTACGATTTCATTTCTGGAACGAGAGTTTCGTTCAAAGTTTTTGTAGCTCGAAGAAATCCACCGGTGAGATTTCGTTTCAACAAATTCCATTCGAGACAAAACTGTTTCATTCATCGAACGAGAATTACGTTCAAAGTTCTTGTAGCTCGAAGAAATCCATCGGTGGAATTTCGTTTCAATAACGAATCGTTCGACGATAGATTCTAGACGGACAAAGTTTGTTCATCAGAAAATATTTTACGATTTCATTTCTGGAACGAGAGTTTCGTTCAGAGTCGCTGAGAAATGAATTCGACAAATTTCATCCACCAGCGAATATTTTGTAGTTTCAAATTCTGAAAGACAATAACGTTCAACAGAGAAACGACTTATTCGTTGACCACGACTATTCGTTACGAGCGATAGGTAATGTAGCAAAATTCTGAATCGTTGAAGTCGTTAAGTGAGAATTTTGACCGACGACAAAGTTTGTTCTTCATAAAATATTTTACAATCCCATTCCTCGATCGAGAGTAACGTTTAGACATATGAATGGTTGATACGTTAACAATCTTCCGTTTCAAACGATGAGCGTTTCAACCAAATTAGAAATCCTGAGTTGGCTGGTGAACAATCTAATTGACGAAATTTCTTCACGAGAAAATGGTTTACAATTTCATTTTTCAATCGAGAGTAACGTTCAAACATAGGAACGATTGAAATGTTGACGACAACCGCTATCGAGTGACGAATCAAAAAAAAAAAATCCGTGTTAATTGATGTTGTCCCAGGGAGTTTCCAAATGAGCGACACTTGTTTGATTGCCATACAAGTTTGTTGTAACAATCAATTGAGCACCACCTAGTTGGGTGATATACAAACTTGTCATAATGACTGAACGAACGCCATCTCTCCGTTGTAATATTCAATTAAGCGCTACTTAATCGATGGATGTACAGACTTGTCACAGTGTTCAATCAAACGCCATCTATTGGAATGTTATTCAATTTAACTTTAGTAATTGAGCAAGTGCCACCTGTCGAATTGTCATACAACTTCACTGTTATAACTAACTGAGCGACATCTATATGAATGCGAGACAAATCCGATTATCGAACATCCTATACAGATTGAGTATAGCAACTTGATAAGCGCCATCTGTTGATATGTTGTATCAATTTATCACAATAAGTTGGTGAGCGCCATCTGGTAGAATTCCCTTGAACTTCCAATCAACGTGTACAGTATCAAATCTACCATAGATGTCCTATGTATTTCTTGAAATTACTACATCTGTGGATGGGGTGGGTTTAATATTGTACAATTTAACCTCAATCGACTTCGCTCTCGGAACTCTGAATTGAATCTGATCAAAATTTTACCCCTTCTACCGTGATTTTCGTCAGAAATCAGTAGATTTTAGGATTTTCGTGACGTCAATTGGCTCTAGTCCAATGAGAATCGAGTATTCACTCAGCTGACCCCAAATTAACTATATAATCAGCAAGCTTCTCGCCCGCGATCCTAAACCTCCTTGACCAGAGTAAGAACAACGTAGTAGTAAGAAGGAGCAGGCCGTCGCGGAGGTTATATATATAATATATATATATATTATATATATAGGGGTGCAGGGGTGCTATGGGGGTACGTGGAGCCCCCTTGACTGTCTAGACTTGGCGCTAGATTCTCGCGAGAGCTGGATGTTGCGTTCCACAATTTTCGTTGCCCCCGTGATACGTCACGTAACTGTGAGTCATCACTGCTGCAAAAGTTTTTGCAGCTCGAAGAAATTCACCGGTGAGATTTCGTTTCAACAAATTTCATTCGAGACAAAACTGTTTCTCGATGGAGTTAATGCGCATGACGAGGAACTTTAAGTTTGGAGACTCGTTCGACGAAAGTTTCGTTCAAAGTTTTTGTAGCTCGAAGAAATCCACCGGTGAGATTTCGTTTCAACAAATTTCATTCGAGACAAAACTGTTTCTCGATGGAGCTAGTGCGCATGACGAGGAACTTATAAGTTTGGAGATTCGTTCGACGAGAGATTCTAAGCGGACAAAGTTTGTTCATCAGAAAATATTTTACGATTTCATTTTGCGAACGAGATTCACGTTCAACGTTTTTACAGCACGAAGAAATCCACCGGTGAGATTTCGTTTCAACAAATTTCATTCGATACAAAACTGTTTCATTCCTCGAACGAGAATTACGTTCAAAGTTCTTGTAGCTCGAAGAAATCCATCGGTGGAATTTCGTTCCAACAACGAATCGTTCGACGATAGATTTTAGGCGAACAAAGTCAGAAAATATTTTACGATTTCATTTTGCGAACGAGATTCACGTTCAACGTTTTTACAGCTCGAAGAAATCCAACCGGTGAGATTTCGTTTCAACAAATTTCACTCGAGACAAAACTGTTTCTCGGTGGAGGTAGTGCGCATGACGAGGAACTTTAAGTTTGGAGACTCGTTCGACGAAAGTTTCGTTCAAAGTTTTTGTAGCTCGAAGAAATCCACCGGTGAGATTTCGTTTCAACAAATTTCATTCGAGACAAAACTGTTTCTCGATGGTGCTAGTGCGCATGACGAGGAACTTATAAGTTTGGAGATTCGTTCGACGAGAGATTCTAAGCGGACAAAGTTTGTTCATCAGAAAATATTTTACGATTTCATTTTGCGAACGAGATTCACGTTCAACGTTTTTACAGCACGAAGAAATCCACCGGTGAGATTTCGTTTCAACAAATTTCATTCGATACAAAACTGTTTCATTCCTCGAACGAGAATTACGTTCAAAGTTCTTGTAGCTCGAAGAAATCCATCGGTGGAATTTCGTTCCAACAACGAATCGTTCGACGATAGATTTTAGGCGAACAAAGTCAGAAAATATTTTACGATTTCATTTTGCGAACGAGATTCACGTTCAACGTTTTTACAGCTCGAAGAAATCCACCGGTGAGATTTCGTTTCAACAAATTTCACTCGAGACAAAACTGTTTCATTCCTCGAACGAGATATACGTTCAAATTTTCTGTAGCTCGAAGGAATCCACCGGTGCGATTTCGTTTCAACAAATTTCATTCGAGACAAAACTGTTTCTCGATAACGCTAGAGTGCATGACGAGAGACATATTAGTTTTTCGAACGAGAATTACGTGCGAATCACACGCGCTAGTAACAGTAAGAAATGCCAGAAATATCCCGTTCGTGTTGTTCGCGTTGGTGTAATATATTCTCGATTATCTCGTCTGAGCGTTTGAAAGCGAATTCGATTAGATTTCGGTTGGTAAAGAAGAGGAATTCAAACGCTAATTCGAACGTCGACGTTTCTTCGCTCATCGCGTACCGTGACAATATCTACGACGACGATGGAAACGATCTGTTAGAATTGATGATGACGAAAGGGAACGGTTCGCGGTATGCCAACGAATCGGCGTATAAAATGTTCTGGACTTGGTGGTTGTTACGATGTAAACATAATATCGGTGCCATGTATCCCGATGACGTCGATCGTCTGATGAAATTTTTCGAGAGCACGACAGAATGGTCGGATCGTGGAGTAGTTCGCGTAGACAAAGACGACGGAACGATCGTCGATGTGCCCGTTGAAATGTTGTCACTATT
This sequence comes from Endomychus coccineus, assembly GCA_958510875.1. Lineage (NCBI taxonomy): Eukaryota > Metazoa > Arthropoda > Insecta > Coleoptera > Endomychidae > Endomychus > Endomychus coccineus. Next base: position 134,673,713 of record OY294068.1, read on the forward strand.
ACAAGACGATAACCGTGACGCGGATACAACGACGTCGCTCGCATCATTCGGATCACCTATAAATATACATAACTGTGTATTCTATATGGTCAGTAGTTTATTATTCATTGTGCTGTGCATATCGCATATGTTGGCTAATTTTTCGTTCGACGAAAATAAAGTTATAGACCGACGTACGACAAAACGTCATCGTCGAAATTAATTTGGTGATAGTCGCATCCATACCTTCACCTCTACCGCTAATATTGTCTAACGACATGTCGAACACTAACACGCAAGACGAAACGATCTGTAATTCTCCAAGTGATACCGTCGTCGATTGTTCGATTGGAACGTTGAAATTGAACAGTATATTGAAAAAGTTCCCGAAAGTCGATTATAAGCGATATCTTCTGGACGGCGTATTACGACAATTGGACGTTAACGATGGGGAGCTGACGAGTCGTGGAATCGCACGGATTCATATGATAGTTTCGGACGATGCCAAGACGAAGTTTACAATTTCCCACGAAAATTACGAAACTCTGATTCGAGCGATCGATGTTCCACATAATTGTAGCGTCGTAATATCGTACGAACTAGTTCATCGATTGGTGTTCGTTTTCGATTGTATCGAGTGCAAGAAAAAATCACAGACTCGAGAGGCGCGGTGCGAATCCCAAAAACACGTGGAATTTATATGTGAGGTGGTGAGAAGAATGTTCGAGAAAATTTTACATATACGATACGTGGGAACGGTCGTTATAACCGTTGGGAAAACGCACGGCTTTCATATGATATTTCACGATGTGAACGTCGATCGGTGTATGTACCATCATTTGCTGTACGCATTAATACGCACGTTGAATCGAGTACGAGCCAAGACGAGTTCTTCGGAGGAATTAGATTTATTTTTGAACGAATCGTGTACCTCGTTCGTACTGCCGTACGGTCGAAATCACGCCGATACGTTTTTCCTGTACAACTTCGATACGTCCACGCTCACATCTGCAGATAAAAACGATATAACAGACGTGGATATTTTATCACCGATCCCAAAATACGTATACCCATTCTACAGTTTGAAATATACGAACGACGGAACGGACGCGACAAAATGTTCTCAATATCAACGTAATTCGTCGCAAGAAGAAATCGTGTGGTGTGGCTTCGACGGAGAATTTCGTTTCAAATTTCAAAAGAAATATTTTCTCGATAAAGAATGTATGGAAATACACAGCAATCGCAGAGAGATAGAATCGTATCGAGACGATATTCTATACACTATTACACCGAATCGAATGATCAATCGTAAGAAAACCTTTTGTCGCTGGTTGTTTGTCGAAAATTACGAAGAAGTGATGTCGTCGATGTCGTCCCATAATCTCGAATATTCCAACTCTAACGATAACGACGACGACGACGATCTCATCGCTTCGAATTCCACGAGTATATCGAACGAGATGTCCATCGACGAGAATACTACGACGGAAAGATGTCAGCGGAAACGACGACGACGACAACAACAACAAGTTGAGCAGCAGACCACCGTTTCACCGTGCGATGAAGATATCGTAGAAAAAGAAGAAGAAGAAGAAGAAATGTCACGTAAACACGACGTGGCTCTGCCTTATTTCGACGAGAAAACAGACTTGAAAAATGCCAATAAGGGCGTTAGAACGATTATTGGCGCTGCCGGTGTCGCTACATCGTCATCCAACTCAACCGTAACCGTCACCGGTCCCGAACGTGTTGTAGAAAAACGAGGTAATATCGATATATTGGAGGGTCATTTCAAGTATACCGACGAGAAGGGATACGAAAATACGAATCGTGTGTTTAGCATGATCACCGATTTGAGTTACGTTCGTAATACGATCTACGAGTGTGATATCATCAGCGAAGATATGTGGCAAATATTGTTGATCGAATATTTCGATAGAACGTTGTCGGATCGTTACGTTATGGTACTTTTCGATTATATTATAGCGAACGCGAATAGCCATCGGTATTCCGGTCGTCGTAACGGGGACGACGGTTGCAGAGATGACGACGACGACGATGACGACGGCGGTGGCGACGATGAAACCGACGAAAGCGAACGATACACCGAACAAGTTAAGTTGGAGAAAATGAAAATCCTCATTACCGAGTGCATCAAGTGGAACATGATTACGGGTGTATTGAGCGATATTTATGGAACTTACGTATCCATCATGACCGACATAAATCGACAAGAGCAATTAGACGAACCGTATGGTCGTAAAAAAGATAAAAGACAGAACAGATGGAGGGTGCGCGACCGAGCGAACGATCTCCCGACTTTCCAATTCGACATCGGTTACGATGAAACGAACAGCGGATTGGCGAAATTGAAACATACCAATTACAACGTGTTTTCGTTTTGTGCGTCCTTAATGTACCATCACGAAACATCCATACATCCGACACAGTTGCAAGCCTACCTATATTACTATAATTATATACCGGAAGATACGATGAACAAATTGATGTCAGAATTTAGCGACAGCACCGCTATGATATCGTTCGTGATCCAATTCGCCTGTGTCAAATTCACGGCGAGTTCTAGAGATCCGTTGTCGCTGTGGGCACCGGCCGAATTGTTCAAAACACATTTTCCTCGTTATTTGTACGTCGACAAGGACGGTGCTACGACGACATCGAATAATTCGGCCGGTGATGCTAACGACACCTTCGGAAATTTCAACAGTTTTAGCGGAAACAGGACCGAAGAACTGAATTCGAATGTGACCGATAGCAGTAGCAGAAAACGAAAATGTCCACCACAGAACGATAAGAAAAAGAACGCGAAAAAATCCAAAAAAATGACGACGGTCAATAGAGATCTGTTGACGATGTTCAAAAAATACTATTGGCGTCCGTTTACGTTGAACGGCATACCGTACATGTATAACGGCACAGAATTCGTTAACGTGCACACGGCATACAAAACTATTACCGACAAAATCGGTTGTAGTCAATCCGCTTTGCAAGATATCTTCAATGCCAAACCGTTCGACCAGAAACACGGTAGAAATTACTTGTATAGGACCAATCACGTATACGACGAAATAAAAACTCCGGCTTACTTTAACGTGGTGCTGAAACTCAGAGAGATCACTTGTGGCGGTTCGCAATCGTTGTTGATGCGAGAATATCCGATAAAAGAAGTGGGACGGGCGGACGTGTCGATCTACGATACCGTGGTGGACGGAATGCGTGCTCTGATAGACATGGAAGCGGACATCGATCGGTCGTCTTTGCGATTCGTCATGACGCAGCCGGTAGTACCGTTGGTTATCGAAGAGAACAACGACGTACGAGATTTTTTCGATTCGAAAACAGCCGGTCATATTTCGTTGAATATCAAAGATTACAGGATGTGTGTAGATCTGCTCGGTAAGAAACCGCACAAAGATATCGAAGTATTCCTAGACGGGATCTTCACCGAATCATCATCATCATCATCATCATCATTGTCATCGTCGAACTCCAGACAGAACGAACATATAAGAAATTTCGCCAGAATCAATTGCATCGTACAAAGTATCGTCGTCAAAGCGATCAACGCTAAAATAGTGACTAGCGAAGAACTGGACGTTAGTCAAGTGGTGCACGCGATTTTCGATAGGCGATCATCGATACAATTGGGATGGACGACTTCCGAGAAACGATCGAGTCATCCCACTTACGTTCCACCGATACGAAGAAACGAATATCTTCTTTCTCGTCAAACCACATCCACTACGATTTTACCTCTGCTCAATAACGTCGAACGTAATTACTCCAATCAGATATATACCAAAGGTGACTTGTGTCGTGACATCGCAGCCATCCGGGGAATCGTAGACGTTCGCACCCGATTAAAATGGTTTACGAAGAAAAGACAATTTTCCGCGTCTACTACTACTACTACTGCTGCTGCTGCTGCTGCTGCTGCTGCTGCTGCTGCTGCTGCTAGCACTACCGGTGGTCACGATTCGTCTCGGTCGAAACATACGACGGCTACCGGAATAGATACGCTCGGCTCGGACTTTTGCCGGCGTATGTCTTCAGCGTTACACGACAACGAAGAAAACGATAACGATAACGTAGATAGCAAAGAAGACTATTTATATCGTGATTATGCCGTACGAAAAGGATCGTCGACTACTCTCCACCCGCAATATACCGACGACGATAATAATAATAATACCAATCAGAAGAAACTCTCGTCCAATAAACATATGATGCAATCCAAAGTGAAATCTTTAGCGATATTGTCAAGTTTACGTACGACTTTCGCCAAGATCATGAAAGAATTCGATTCGCGTACGATGACTAATATCGCCGAATGCGCGGTACGAAACAAAAAATCGTTACCGTTCCGATTAAAGTTGATATGTTTCATAGTGACGGTTCACATGTATAAACGTTTACCGAAATGGACGGTGTTCGATATTCCATCGTTCGCCGATTTGATACAGGCTGTGAATAGTGACGACGACAACGACGACGATAACGATAACGGGGACGAACGCGATAACGATAAAAGTGGAAACACCGGAGAGGAAGAGTCGTCGTCGTCGTTCATCTGGGGATTAGGTCGCCGTCGGCGTCGCTCGAACCGTCGATCCGTCCTACCGGCCAGTATACTGAGTTGGATAGAAAACGGGCGATACGACGTGATACGGTGGTTGTACGAGCAAGCGGAAATTCTTTTACCGTACGCTTTTTACGTGGGATCACGAAACGAACGCCGTGACGACATATTGAAACGTTACGTCCTATCGCATCCGAATCGATACAAACGAGCCAATTACTATTTACAACAAAATTCCGAAGAAGTGAAATACGACTATGTATTACTCACGTTAACGTACCTATTCTATTTATGTTCGTTCGATTTCGGTACGTTAGATTTAATGCTAAAGTTGATTCTAAGCATCGAATTTCCCGGACAATGGTCCAAGTTGTGTACCATAGTTTGCGGTCATAGGCACGGAGGTAAAACTAAATTGCTCGACATATTGCGAGAGTACGGCCGTACTTCGGCTTCGGCAAAAGAACCGACGGACACGAACAAGGAAAACCAACCGGCCATGCTGATGTACGTGACGAACATGATGTTGGTTCAGGACGAGATTGCGACGTTCACGAGCGGCTTCAAGAAAGTCATATCGGAAAGTAAAATCGAGTATAGAAATAACGTGGGCAACGTGTTCGCGGCCATCTACGCCCTGTCGAAGTTGTGGTACACGTGTAACGATCCACCATCGTGTCCGTACGATTCGGCCGTGGTCGAGCGTATTCTTCACATCAAAGTCGATTTTTGGCACGACAACATCACCGAACCCGAAGTTGCTCAGTTCCGATATTTCAACAGTAAAGAACGAGAAGCCATCTATAAATATTGTTTCCACAACAAATCCAAACTGGTGACCAATAGCGTTATCAACAACGAAGGATCCTTACCGTTCGTGTTCTTCAATCGAGAAACGAAAATTTACGTGTCATCAGGCTTACACGACGACGCCATAAAACAGGGTTTGCTAAGTATCAGTATGTTCTATTCTTGGTTTCGATACGTGGAGGACATCAACAAACCAGTGAATATTGACGTAAAAAAATTACCCAGTTTACCGGCGGCATGGCGGAAGCAATGGCTAATCCAAACGAATCCCTATTACAAATGGAAAGATACCGTTCAGATCGAAGCGCAAGATGGATGTTACGCTCGAGTACCGGCCGATTTGATAATAGATTCCTTAAATAGGTACGGACAACCTTTCGGTGCAGCTAAACAATTGACCGATGCATTTCACGAGGAATTCACTCGATATTACAGTGCCATCGACGATACATATAACGTTTCGGTCGATATGAATAAATTGATTTTATAATTTTTATTTTTCTGTTGTTTCTTTACCACCACCACCATCACCCCCAAAAAAAGACTATGTCACTTTGGTATTTATTTATTTAAACGAATATTACACATTGTACGCGACAGTACAGGGTATTCGAAACTATTCGATATGGCGTGATCAACAACAGTCTATATTCACCTTCTTCCTCCGGCTGCGACGATGAATTATTATTGCGTTTGACTCCAAACGTGAAATATCTGGTGTTGCTGGACGTGAACAATTGCACGTATCCTATTGGTTTTCTTATGGCGCGTAGTAATGGACCAAGGAGAATCCTTTCATCTACCCAGCGACACATTTTGTAGGGCGTACTCGACAGCGACGCAACGATAAATATTGGATTACCCCATAGAAAATCGTTTTGATTCTTGACGGTGTACGGGAAATAATTCGATATCAAATCAACATTATGGTAGAATTGGTTCGTTAGCCGGGCAAATAGGTCCAGCAACTGATATATTGTGAATTTTTCCATGGCTGCGTCCACCTTCAGCGGTATCATATTATACACGTGAAAAAGGTTATCGAGACGCGATAATACGAAAATTGTCACATGTTCGCCGTTTGGTGCAGAATATTTCGTTGCTATGGCTCGTCGTAGTACGCGCACTGTTTCCATGATTCACGAATTATTACTATCGCCGATTGCGAATTCGAGCGTGAGTTATTACTGCACGTTCGACGTTGCCCGAGATTATTTCGCGATAGCGGAAGAATCGTTTGTGATTGCTACCACGGTACGTTGTAATGTTTATATTGTAGTGGACGTGGTGGGAGGCGGCGAACTATATATTTGCCGAACGAATAAAATATCGTACACTTTATACGTGATATCGTGTGTCGACAATGAACACAACCACCACCACCAATTGGATGTTTTATCGTCACATCCTCCAATATTACATGGACGAAGCTGTATTTCTTTTCGCACGACTAGCTGACGTTCTATTTGGATAGGATGGATGTTACGCTCGAGTACCGGCCGATTTGATAATAGATTCCTTGAATAGGTATGGACAACCTTTCGGTGCAGCTAAACGATTGACCGATGCATTTCACGAGGAATTTACTCGATATTACAGTGCCATCGACGATACATATAACGTTTCGGTCGATATGAATAAATTGATTTTATAATTTCTATTTTTCTGTTATTTCTTTACCATCACCACCACCATCCCCAAAAAAAGCTATGTCACTTTGGTATTTATTTATTTCATCAAACTATTATTTCACATTGTACGTGACAGTACAGGGTATTCGAAACTATTCGATATGGCGTGATCAACAACAGTCTATGTTCACATTCTTCCTCCGGTTGCGACGATGAAATATTATTGCGTTTAACTCATTTATTCCCAACGTGACTGTCATGAGATACAAGTTTCACCCTATGCGATTAACAGTTTCATTTCTCGAATCGTTCGATGAGGATCTCGAACGATAAAGTTTGTTCCTAATAAAATATTTCACAATTTGATTTTTCGAACGAGAACTACGTGCTGAAATAGAAACGATCGGTACGTTGGCAACTCTATCTTTTCTATCGACGTATAATAAAACTATGTATCGTTAAAGTCGTCAGTCGATAAATTTTGTTCGTTAGTGGATATGTTCGATTCCATTTCGTGAATGCAAAATACGTTCGGGACGAGGAACGACCGAAACGTTACCGCCCACTACTCGCGAGCGTATAAATACGGCTGCGACACACAAACGTCGATTCAGTTTCAGTCTAGATGCCGTGTAAAACATGTGGTGGTTTAGACCACAGTCGCACATCTTCGGCCAAATGTGCAAATCGAATATTGAAGCAAAAACATAGATTTAGCACGGTAAATACTTGTACCGAGACGTTCACGATAAAACGCGGTTTTCGTAAGTTTTGCCGACGTCTAGAGTTACGACAGCGAATCGAGGATGACGTTTTGGAAATTTCTCAACTGACCATCGAAGCATCGCTCTACGTCAGTTTTCATTATACAAAATTGTTACATCGTAACGAATTTCCGATCGGACAGTTTTCCATCAGTCACCTACAAGATTTCTACTACCATCTTCAGGGCAAACGACAAAAAAAAGAACGCGTTGCGTTGGACGAAGAATATTTCGCTATGCGGCCAGATAAAACGTTATTATACGACGGCCGATTACGATCCTTCCTCATTAACTCATGTGTCAAGCAACACGAAACCAATATGAAAAATTGTATCACGGTCCATTTTTACGATCGACTCGTCCGATATTTCTATGAAAAATATAAGGAAAAGTGTGATCGAAAACGCTACGAATGGAAGATGATAGTTTACGACGAATTGTTCGCCTTCATACCACGTCACGTTGCCCACTGCCGAGAAGTTGCAGAATTTCTAGAAGATTTTCGATTCGACTATCACAAGAAATTCATTAATATCGAAAATGACTGGTGGAATTTGGTACCGATCACTTTCGAGTTGGGACGATGGTTCGAAGAGAGAAAGATGAAATCCTTTTCGGCGTTTCCTATATTTTCGTCTGGCCGAAAACATTTGCTTTATAACGCTATGGCGTTGAAAGAATTATTGAGTAGTACAAAATTGCTACCGAACAAAATTAACGCTTCCGAGTTCACGAATGAAACTCCAAAATATTGGTGGCAATATTTCGATCTATCTCACTCAGTTTACGGCAAATTTGACGACACAACTATGCAGATCGAACCCCACAAGCAGCGGACGTCATTTGCTATGAGTTTTTCCACCAACGGAATCGATTGTTCCATCATGATGAATAGATATGGGCGATCCACAATTCAACAACCGCGGAAAAAGAAGCGAAAGAAGACCAACGTAAAATCGGAGACCACCGTGGTTAATTCCAACTTCACTAAATATTTGGGAATCGATCCGGGGGTCGTTAATTATATCGGCGCGTGCTATATCGATAAGGAAACTCGAACAGAAACCAATTTCGTGTTAAAATCGGCCACGTTCAAGGAACATTTCTGTAAAGAACGTACTCGACGACGTAAACGGAAAAAAATGGCCGGAATCTTTGAAAAACGCCTACTTGAATATCGCGAAAGTATAAACATAGAGAAAAAATTAATTGTTTCGCCGAAGTGTGGTTCTAATTTTAACTCTCATGTGGAGTACATTTTATACAGACTGAATTTCTTATCGTCCAGTCGCGAAATTTACGCTACGCGGAAATATACGCGCTTGAACTGGGACTCGTACATTTCACGTCGTAAAGCAGAGGATAAGGTGGTAAATCAGTTATTGCCCCCCAAAGATGACGATTCCGTGTTGGTTTGTTTTGGAGACGGAACGCTGGAAAAAAATTCCAGTTATGGAAAAAATAAAAAACCCACCGTAGAACTGTTAAAGCAGGCGTTTCATCGTCGACGAGATAAATGTCATGTTATATGTGTAGACGAATATCTGACTACGCAATCTTGTTCGAACTGTTTCGGTAAAATGCCTTTGCCACCCAAAAACACGACCGTAAATAGAGACGATACGAAGCGACGACGATGTCACGATCATAGATTTCAAATTTGCCGAAAATGTAAAATCGTTTGGAATCGTGACGTCAATGCTGCGCGTAACATGGTTTTGGTTGGTCTAGAGTTAATCGATTATTGTTACAAAACGCCAGATGAATTTGTTCGTCTGACGGAATTTCAAAATTATGTCTTGCGTAAGAGTGAAATTCGTATCTCATGACGATCACGTTGGCCGTTAATGGGATAATACGATATCGCTGAAGGTGGACGCAGCTGTAGAAAAATTCACGCTTTATCACCTGCTGGACGTATGAACGATGAAATCGCCGAATTGACTTGTACGAAAATTTGCCGTCCGAAAATCCAACAAGTGAGGCGAACTACCACAAAAACTGCGAAATGTTTCGATTTTTTGTAATAATTTGTTTAGTTATGAATAAAAATATTTAAAATTTATTTCGAAAATTTTTTATTTTTCATCGTACACGTTTTGTCAGTTTCCAATACTTTGGTGATATATTTCTTCATCTCGTATACGTCCTGTAACGCCAGTATATACTTATTTTCGATCCAACTTTTGATCGTATCATTAACGACCAACGAATCGGCCATTATAATTTCGAAGCATTTGTTCACCAAATTGCCGTTATCTTTGTCCGAAATGTTCTTGAGATGAAGTAACGAATGCGATTTCAATACGCTCAGGTGTCTATCGTAAAACGATGACGAAGACGACGGTGCTCCGCAAAAACCCTCGAATAATAGCCACGGTATAAGGACGTCCGTCTGAATGTCTTCTACGAGCCTGGTGGTGGTGATGGTGTTGTTGTTGCTGCCGCTGCTATCTCTACCGTTGTCGTCGTTAATTTTTCTACCGATAACGGAATTCAAGTGATTTCTCACGAAAATCGACAGATCGTCCATATTCCGATATAGGCCCTTTTTGTCGTTCAGTAAGGTATTGGTGAACACCTCTTCGCTAACGAAATTGTCTCGGCCGATGAGCACGTTATATCGATCGCGATTGTGCAATATGTATTTTCGTAGTTGCTTCGCCAAGTCGTGGAATATGTCGTCGTTCAAAACGCACGTATAAATATTGCGAACGCTCGTGTCTTTACCCTGTAACAGCCATTGTTTTATGAAACAACCCATTCGATTGCCCAACGCGTCCGCGGTGGTAATATCCTTCGTGACCGATGGCGTTCCTTCTTCGAACGATATAGAGTTGTTACTCAAGATGTAAATTTGTATGTAAAATACTAATAAATTTTGTAGAATGGAATATATCGGTTTGAAGAAGAGAATATCGTCTAAAAGTGTCCACAGGTGTTCCATGGTCGTCGCCAACACGTTATCGTTATTATAACTTTCGTGCGATATCAAATCGTAGAATTCGTCACATTTCAGCGTATTGGGAGACGACGGCGCTGGCGTGTTAATTTTATTGGCATCGTTCTCGTCGTTCGCCTCACCAGCGCATATTTTTTGTAAAATCACACACGAGTATATGTAATTTAACGTGTTCTCGATACTGTCCACGTTATCTATTAAAATGTCGTTCGTTACTTTTCGTAAAGATTCGTTCGATTCAACTATGGTGGTTATCTTATTCCATAAATTGTGTATTTTGGGCCGGACGTGCTGCTTCATCGCACTCAACGTAAAATCATCTCGTGATGCACCATTACGATCTTTCGGTGTAGTAGTAGTCGTCGTCGTCGTCGTCGTCGCCGCTTTATAACTACGTGGTTCGTATAATTTGACGACACCGACAGAAATGTCGATAATATCCAACAATTCCTTCCGCGTCATCGTTATTTTCACGGTGGTGTTACCTATATTATAAATTTGTCCGTTGTCCATGTGACAATAAAAAGGTTTCAATCGAAAACATACCGGCACGCCGCTCATTTCTGTGTCTTACTATTGGAACTCGACGGAACACCGGGAGCTGATAACGTCGCACCGTCGAGTACGCGTTGTCTGCGACGTGACACAAACTGCGCGCGATACCGTCAAACGTAACCGCGATTGCACACATCGTTCGAGATTTTGAGACGTTGGTGTGGACACCGGTGCCCACGCCAGCGTCGACACCGGTGCCTACGCCAGCGTCGACACCGGTGTCGACACCGGTGTCTACTCGGAACGATCGACGCGGGTGCATCGTTGTTCACCGCGTACCCGTGATGCACCCTCGAAATGCACGAATTCCGAGGATATGTACCGGTTTCGCGGGTGCCACACGTGGTACGCTGTACCCCGTGTGGCACCCTCGAAATTATGACACCGGTGTGCTTCTTATCTCGTCGACATCGAACGGATTTCGAGGGTGCAGCGACACGTTCGTGTGCGCTTACGGAACGTGACGAGTCAGTCGGGAGTCGACCGATGCGCTGCAACTTGTAAGACCGCGGCGCGATCATGACATCCAACGGCAAGGACGACGACCAGTGGCTATACGCTTATGTGTATAACGCTCCGTACCCGGACGATTATGCTACACCACCGTTCCCTTTAGATACTCTACGTTTCGAATACGAATATGACGGATCGAGTAGAGCGGAAGGTTTACCCGGATTATGTAACGCCCTCACGCCGTTCCCAGTTATACCTTGTCGCATTTTCAATGATAAAGTACCGATACGCCATTGCGATCAAATAGGATATTTCAGTTTTAACGAGTGGCCACGTGTGTATTTGGGAGCGTTCGCAACGCTCACATCTGCTCCACGCATCCATACGATGTTGGGGACGGCATTCGTGGCGTGTTCCACGAATTCCGAACGAATGCCGATAATTCCAAATATGGACGTGCTTCGAGGATACGATTCGATATCGAAAACGGGGTGTTTGAAATTTCGTCTCGACGGTGTAGTAGAACCGATTTGGTTAGGCAATAACATCACCAATTACGATAACGACGAACGACGACACAGTCATATAGATGTATACTTGGAACGGTTACCAGGTCGAGTTATGAAACATAATTGACCAATAAACGATCGCACGTGGTGCTATATAAACGGATGCGTCACGGTGGGAGGCAGTCAGTCGACGTGAATATTTCACCAGCGAAACATCGACGATGTCTTCGGCAAGTTTGGCCAAGCTAAAAAAACACATGGAAATGGGTCCGATCATTTCTGATTTGACCATTACCGACGATACGTTGAATCAACTTCGGAATATAACTAAACGAGTGCTGGGTAAACAACAGCAGCAGCAGCAGCAGCACGTTGACAGTTTCGATGTTGTGTCCACCGCCACCGCCAACGCCGTTCCAGACTACAATCCCGACGATGCCATCTTCGTCAAACCGCTAAACCCGGTGAAGAACAATTTGCATCCGACATATCGGCCAACAAGTAAGTCTATCGTCGCTGTAACCGCCATCACGAACGGGGATTCGTATAACGATACCACTACTGCTGCTGCTACTACTACTACTGCTACTGCTACTAAGCCGACCGGTACGACACCGGTGAAAAAATCGACGTCGAAAAGATCGAAAACGAAATCGACCGTGGAAACTGCAACGATAAAACCGCAACTTCTGGTCAAACTCCCGATAGCTCGCGAGAAAAAGAAACAAAATGGTAAATCTGATCAGAAGCGATGTCAAAAACGGAAAAGAGACACACATACGAGCGAGGAAGATGACGATGATATTGGGAACGATACGGAAGGGTCCGAATTAGAGCGATCGATTGAAGCGCGGACGGTCGCCGTTACCACGAAGAAAGATGTACACGTGAATAATAGACTAGAAGCAGAAACAGCAGGCGAAGGCAAGATACAGGCGTCAGCCGTCGTCGAACCCGCAGCTAAAGCGAAAAAGGTTCGCAAGCAACCTACATCTCGGAATAAAATCAAATCGAACGGAGAAACTAGTAGCCACGATCAAAGTAGTAAGAAAATAACTAATGGCTCCCACGATAAGGAATCCATCTCAAGTACGAACGAAGAAGTCATTCGCAATTTTCAAGAAAAAATCTCTCGTATCAAAACCGAACACTTCCAATCTGCCGAATTCGTCGGGCGTCACGATGTATTAATTAACGCGAGCTGGTTAATATTAAAATTGTGCTATTTCGAACAATTCGAAACTACCTTGCCGAGTTTCGATATAGTCACCGATTTGTTTTATATCACAAAAGAAACTTTTTTGAACAAGTTGATCGTTGTATACGAGAATAACGAAGATGCGTTCCACGCGGAGACCGGTCTGTATTTGACGGACGTTAGGCGAACGTTATTCGAAAGGAACATTCTATCCATAAATATACCCAGTTCGAATAGTATTTATAAATTTTTTGTAAACGAAATAATCCTCACGTATATTTGTTTCGTCAATTTGTGTGAAAATAAAGTGCCCACGATTTACAGGTGTCTGGGAAGCAAATCGTCGTCGTCGTCCTCGTCCGAGCAGCAGAGATTTAACGACGTACCGTTCAAATCATTTCCTGTGAATGTACATTCTCATAAGTTGACTGATATATTGCGATTACTGAACGAATAAATACATTTATATTAAAGTTTTGTTAGCGTTTATTTTGTATGACTTTCCATTCGATCCGATCTCATCGAGTTTCGTGATCATGATGATGATAATAATAATAATAATAATAATAAGAGACCATGACGACGGAGCCAGACTGGAACGATCTCGTCGATGATATGAACGGTATCTTATTGAATGATAGCGACGATGGTGAGATGTCGCTCAGCGAAGTCGACATAAAATGTAAAGTTACCAATGTTGACGCTGCAAACGACGATGATGATGATGATGGTGATGATACGAAGTCGTCACGAGATTATCACGGTAAGAATAATTGCAAGAGTAATGACGATAACGACGACGTGAACGGTGCTGTTACATCGAAGGTGTCGCGTGACTTGTCATCGGACGACGACGACGACGACGACGACGAAGAAGAGTATCTGTTCTCTGACGATTCAGATTGCGATGAAGTTGTACGAAACGATACGCACCCGACGAGATCATACGGAAGAGAACTACGACGGCGACGACGACGGGAATATCGCGATGAAGTTGTTCGAAGCGATACGTACCCGACGAGATCCTACGAAAGAGAACCACGACGACAACAACGGGGATGTGGACGAAGGCGAATACGACTACAATCGCAACGATACTCGCACCGTAATCGTCGTCATCGAAGAACGCATATAAGCAGACACTCGATACAACGTACCAGTAGATATAGCGACGACGACGATAGGAACCGGTCAAGTGGTATCGTCGGCGGTGAAATGAATAACCGAAAGAATATGTTGTGGTTTATGGCAGAACGTTTGCTATCGGAATTCGTGAAGCCGTTTGCTTTAGATACGGAATTCGTGAACAAAATCGATAGAATAGCGTACATTAGTGCATCGATATGTGACGATAATATCGCAGTCGAATATCGAGGAAAATCCTACATATTGGATAAATTAGAATTCGTCCAAAACGACATATTTGTACCGAGCGATTTCGTGTTAACGACGATGTATCCGGACGCTTCTATACCGGCCATCGTCAAAAGAAATATATTGAAAACTTTGGAAGTTAATCGATGTTACGAGTCAACTCATAACGTGGATCCCTTAATGATGATTCAGATGGTACACGAAGTATGTCTCCGTGAACATAACGTTCCGTTATTCGTTACGTGGCAAAGTCGATTCGATATGATGTTCCTACAAAAACACACGATCGACGACAATCGAGAGTTCAGATGTGCACATTGTGTCAACGTATGCAACAATTATACTCCCGTTCAGGCATCGACTCAAGCTTACTATTCGCTCTCGAGAGACAGACCGATTTTGACGTGCGGCCATCATCACGACGTAGCCGTATCGGGTATGGTAAAACCGTTATGGATCAACTTGTCCAGTCGACAACTGCAAGACGAACGATACGTGCTGGATTTTATGTTCCAAAATGAAATAATCCTGATGACCGTTGTGTTGGGTAGAAGCGATCACGTCAAATCTGACAGTCGGCGAGGTGGACCCCAATTGAATCTTTCGGAAGCACACTCGATGACACAGTGTCTACAACCGCACGGTGATTTTCATTCTTCGACGGGCGACGTTCGATATACGTATTGTTTGTTCCGAAGATATTGGGAGTCGTTGAGAGTACGCTTACACGACGATCTCTCGCGTCACGATACACGTGCCTACGATATTTCTTGAATGTATTTTGAAAATAAATATCTTTCGACACTATTTGTACGTATTTGTTTTAACCCGTTTACAGTCCACGTGACCGTCATGAGATACGAATTTCACCCTTATGAACATTTCGAGTAACATAACGTGACATTTATCGCATCGATAATATAACACCAACTTGGGTTGTCACGCGAGTGGAGTCGGGAAATATGTTACGATATGTTGATACGCGACCACCCCCCCCCCTCAACGAGCACATATATATACACCGGTCGTGTTCGACAACGATTTGTATAACTTTTCGTTCGATCCGTCCTGCTCGAGTTTCGTGATAGTGATACCAATAATGAGAAATCATGGCGGAGCCAGACTGGAGCAATCTCCTCGATAATATGGACGGTATTTCATTGTACGATAGCGACGATGGTGAGATGTACATGAAATATAAAGTTACCAATGCTGACGCTGCAAACGATGATGATGGTACGAAGTGGTCAGGGGATTATCACGATAAGAATAATTGCAAGAGTAATAACGATAACGACGTGAACGGTGCTGTTATATCGAAGGTGTCACGTAACTTGTCATCGGACGACGACGACGACGAAGAAGAGTATCTGTTTGGCGACGATTCTGATTGTGATAAAGTTGTTCGAAGTGATACGCACCCGACGAGATCGTACGAAAAAGAACCACCACGACGACGACGACAACAACAACGACGAGGAGGATGTCGCGATGAGGTTGTTCGAAGTGATACGTACCCGACGAGATCGTACGAAAAAGAACGACGACGACGTCAACAGCAACAACAACGACGAGGAGGATGTCGCGATGAGGTTGTTCGAAGTGATACGCACCCGACGAGATCGTACGAAAAAGAACCACGACGACGACGGGAAAGTCGACGAATGCGAATACGACAACAATCGCAACGATACTCACGTCAAAGTCAACGTCGTCAACAAACGCATAAAAGTATACACTCGATACAACGTACCAGTAGATATGACGACGACGACGACGACGTCGATAGAAACAGGTCAGGTGATGTTGTCGGCGGCGGTGAATTGAAGAACCGAAAGAATATGTTATGGTTTATGGCAGAACGTTTGCTATCGGAATTCGTGAAGCCGTTTGCTTTAGATACGGAATTCGTGAACAACATCGATAGAATAGCGTACATTAGTGCATCGATATGTGACGATAATATCGCAGTCGAATATCGAGGAAAATCCTACGTATTGGATAAATTAGAATTCGTCCAAAACGATGTATTTGTACCGAGCGATTTCGTGTCAACGGAGATGTATCCGAACATTTCTATACCTGCGACCATCAAAAGAAATATATTGAAAACTCTAGAAGTTAATCGATGTTACGAGTCGACCAATAACGTGGACCCTCTAATGATGATTCAGTTCATACACGAAGTATGTCTTCGTGAACGTAACGTTCCGTTGTTCGTTACGTGGCAAAGTCCGTTCGATATTATGTTCCTGCAAAAACATACGATCGACGACAATCGAAAATTCAAATGTGAACATTGTGACAACGTATGCAACAATTATACTCCCGTTCAGGCATCGACTCAAGCTTACTATTCGCTCTCGAATGACAGGCCGATTTTGATGTGCGGCCATCATCACGACGTGGCCGTATCGGGTATAGTAAAACCGTTATGGATCAACTTGTCCAGTCGACAATTGCGAGACGGACGATACGTGTTGGATTTTATGTTCCAAAATGAAATAATTCTGATGACCGTTGTGTTGGGTAGAAGCGATCATCACGTCCAATCTAACAGTTGGCGAGGTGGATATCCATTGAATTTGTCGGAAGCACACTCGATGATACAGTGCCTACAACCGTACGGGGACCTTCATTCTTCGAAGAGCAACGTTCGATATACGTATTGTTTGTTTCGTACATATTGGGAGTCGTTGAGAGTACGCTTGCACGACGAAATGCTACATCTCTCGCGTCACGATACACGTGCCTACGATATTTCTTGAATGTATTTTGAAAATAAATATCTTTCGATACTATTTGTATGTGTGTATTTGTTCGAATTGACTTTCCTTTCCAGTCGTCCCGTCGCAAGTGTTTATAAGATGTCATCGACACGACATACGATAACGGCAATGTCGAACACGAAAAACCACGAAAGTTTCGGTGACGGCGGCGGCGGCGGCGGCAACAACAACAACAACAGAAATGCCGAACGGAAGCATAAGATCATGATGACGCTGTTCGAAGAAATGTCGAAAGTCGCACGTATAACGAACGACGCCATAGATTACGAACGCGAGAGTAAATACGAAAAAGCGATAATTCGATATGCCTCGGCTCAGTCGGTGTTGTATAACGCGTGCTGTCTGCTATCCGGTGTAACGTTACCACTGAATCGGGTGAAACAACGGCGGCGGCGACCGAATCCTTCAGAATCGACCGAGCACGAAAGAAATAGAAGTTTCATAGCTTTCGATCGTTCGTATATTATCGAATTGATTCTCAATAAAATCGTACAAATTTATGACCGCATTCAGAGATTGGACGGTGCGATTTCGTCTGGCAACGTAGAAACTATATCTGTGATGAACGCCACACATATGTCGTTAAATTTGCACGGGAATAACAACGGCGACGGCGGGTCGCAATACAACGATTACGATAGCGTCAAACATGTGATTCCCGAACTAACGCTAACCCGTACCGACGACTTCGATCATATAATCGGCCATTCGGATACGAAGCAGAAATTGAAAGAACTAGCGCATATGTTCTCGTTGAATAGCAACAGCAGAACGAAAGAAATTCTACGCAACAGAGATATAACCGGTAATAGTATGATCATTCTGTACGGCCCTCCGGGTACGGGAAAAACCTCGTTGGCCAGAGCGTTGGCCACGTTTTGTCGCGTACCCATATACGAGATGAAATTGTCGCAACTATTCAGTAAATACGTGGGCGACAGTGAAAAACTGTTGACGGCGATCTTCGAATGGGCCATCCGATCCGTAGCTCCGAAAATCATTTTTATCGACGAAATCGATTCGATATTCAGTAGGAGGGGTTCGGCCGGCGAAGAGCCCATCGATAAAAAGCTAAAATTAATTTTTATGATGGAAATGAACAAGTTCAGCAGCTCCGATGCCGAATCGAACGTACTGATGATATGTGCCACGAATATTTTTCAAGATATAGACGAAGCCATCACCCGGCGTTCGGTTGCGAATATTCTCGTATCCAAGCCGGAAACTCCACAAGAATACCTCGAATTGGTGCATCGTTCGTTTCACTCGGCCAAATTGAACGTTAACGAGGATGTTATGCGACATATAGCGTCAGATATGCATCGAACGAACGCTTCGCAATCGAAAATTGGCGATTTGGTGAAGAAAATATTTTCCAATCTTACTTTTTCGTTGACCGATACCGTTCGCGTCGTTTCCGTCACCGATATGAATTATCCAGTATTTTCGATAATCGGTACGATCATAAGTGCAGATTCCCCGAAATATGTTATTGTCAACGACAACGACAATGATGATGATGATCGAGTTACGACGGTATCGCTCGATTCGGATATTTCGAACAATATCGTATTACCTATCGTAACGCGGCAAATGATAGATTTTCACGTCACCTCCCAGTAATAAGAGCACGTGAACCAGAATATATGACGATGATGACACCGGACGATATAAACGCAACTAGTGATGAGATATCGTCCAATCTCAAGGAACTGTACGCGTTTATCGGAAATAAAAAAAATCTCGTAATCGTAGACGGGGAAAGTAATCCAAAAGGAAGTAACAACAAATCGATCGCGATCGTTGCGGGTATCGTCACGGGATTCATGGCCATATTGAGTCAACGGTTCGTACGACGTCAACCCGACCGTCGTCCAGAACGATAAAAACGATCGGCAAGTAGTGATATCGAACGCGTTCCCCATCGTATCCGTGCGAATCTTTTCGTCGATTTGTTATACGAGTGAAGTTGGGGTCTGTTACGATAGACTGATACGCACTCCCCTCACCCACCTCATCGAGCACATATATATACACCGGTCGTATCCGACGACGATCGATAGTAGTTCCGGATTGTTCGAGGTGTAACATTCATACTGCATACTGTATACTGCGAAAATGTCACTACTTTCAGACTATTCGAATATCGATGTGGTGAATGAAAATCGTACGGTTCCACTTAGCGATTCAACGAATGTATGCCACGAATCGACTTCTCCCGAGAACGTACAATTCGTTACAAACGACCCACGGTATTTTGTAAATATATATTTTTTTCGAATCGTCGAATACTAATATGTTTCAGGTGCGACGAAACGTCTAAATTGACACCCATACGGAATCGATGCTCGAACGAAAATTTGCCGAACGAATTTTCCGAACTGAAACGTTCAATCCTTAGTCGTGACCATATCCGGTGTCCACCGATGTGTTATGGAACTTTTGAAGATGTGCGAGGGTTGATCGTTGCGGTATGTCGTTAACTATAAATTCGATTTCAGTTTCAGTAACGATCTTTCCCAGATGGCCAACCATCGTGACGAAACAGTCGATCAGTGTTCGTCCGATATCGTACAATAAATGAATCGTAATAAGATAATTCGTTTTCTTTTTCTCCTACCCCTAGTAGATAAGATATCATTATGTCAGCAGAAGCTTTTCTGCATTGTATGTCAAACACGACAAATTCGATCAACAACGAATCTCAGGCCATCGATACTATCGAAAACTTTGACCAGATTGTCGATTTTAACTGCAAAACGAAAGAAATCCGATTGATCAAAGGCAGACATCCCTTGATAGGGCTGTGTGGCGGTTTATTTAGCGATTCCGTTATATTCTACGATACGATACCCATTAAATACAGTTTCGACAAATTGGATCTCTATAAACCTCGTATCGTCAAAAAATCACAATCGGAATTGAACGTAGAGGTTATAAAGGCGGATAAATTTAGATTCAATAAGCTAATCGACACTGGAAACAACGGTAATAATAGTGAATCTGGAGACGGGCAATCGACTAATCGAGAAGCCGAGAACGCTGCCAAATACAACCACTCGTATGGCGTGAAGACGTATCAGATTAAATGTTAATCTCTCTCTCTCTCTCTCTCTCTTTTTCTGTTGAAAAATAAGAAATGGAACATATTTTCCCATATTTGAGATTGAGCGGTTTATGCGATTCGAAAATATCTCCGTCGGGTTTAGACGTGACGACAGATTTTATTTTTTATATCGCCTCTCAGAAGGAGCACACGCTGACCGACGACCAAAATAGAATATGGAAATTGAATATGCGGCGTGCGGACTGTGAATTGCCTCGCAATCGGCGACAGCAGCAGCAGCAGCAGCATCAGCAGCAGCGCACTCCGATCATGTTGCACGATCGCCTTATCGCATATAAACTGAAGCCGTACGACGACGTGGCATTGATGGACATTTACGTATATTATATGATTTGTCAATATGTCGGTGCTCTATTGAATTTGGTCGACGTATTGGATCACGCGAGGAACGTAAAAAGTTTCATTCATCATCGCAGCGAAGACATGTTCGGTGAAATGGTAGATCACACGAACTACAAACGGTACACGTTGCAACTGATAAATTTATTTGTCGATAATACCGAATCGGTCCTTTGCATGGACAAATCGAAAATTCTGGCAAACACCTCCTTGGCTATCGGTGACGTTCCCGGGACGGCTGCCGACGTTAATAACGACGATACGGGCGACGACGACGACGACGACGACGATAATATAGACGTAGACGATACGGACGACGATAATTGCGAGGATGGCGACGTAAACGACAATATATGGGAAAGCGAGTTATAAGAAATAGAATGGCAGATGAAAATGGAGTTTCTTCATCGTCGTCGTCGTCACAACCGTCGCCTGCGTTCTTACGACAAATGCATGGCACGATACGTGTAGGTGGTGACCGTGTCGTAATCGATTCCGATGCGAATTCATCGTCCATTTCCAAAATTACCGCTCTGATCAAATTGGGTCGTCTAGCGTTCGGTAGATCGCCTACGTCGTGCACCTTCTACTACGACTCCGTGTTTCCCGTTTTTCTTTCGACCGATACTACCCAGGCTATCGTTCGAAATCTAGCGATTGACGCGATGAGCGCCGAAACTACTTACGGCGATGCGGTCGATGCGATAGAAGCGCATCTACAGACACGAGTGTTAGAGAACGAAGATAGAAGACTCCTCGAAATATATAGGAGTGCTCTCGTCGTTATCGGTGTGAAAGACGACAGGAGTCTGAGCGTTATTTTCGAACGTACGATCGACATGAAAACGATCGAAATTATGACCGTCGCGGCACGATCTCGAGACGATACGTTAATAGAATCGCCGACGTTACGGATGGCGAAATGGTGTTCTACGTTGCCCGTTCGTGCGGGTACGCTAATCTTGTTCGGTACGAACGGTATAATTTCGATGTTTCCCGAGCGAACGTTACGGTCGTTGATGACTCCGGAATTCCTCAATCTCGTAGGTAACCATATAATACCGGACGGTGGAAATATTCAAGATGTTCGATTTAGATTTCGAGTCGGAAAATTTTTGGTATATCTAACGTTGACGTTGATTCCCGCATCTTGTGTGTTCGACACAGATTTGACTAGCAGATTCGTTAACGTCCAACGCGAACCGTACATGTTCAGCGCTTTCCTCAAATACAACAGACTAGCCATGTCGATGTATATACCGGAAGAGATCGGTGTAGAGGAACTAGCGTACGTGAAAAATGCGCTGATCGATGATATGTTACACGCGTTGGATAGGAACGATAATTTCGTTCATATCTCGCATTTCACCGATTTGCCGTTGATACCGTACGGTGTGAGCGAGATGATCACCGGAAACAAGTACACTTTTCACGAAATTCTGTTCGATCCCGACATAATCGCCGACGTAGAGTGGACCAAAACTGCGGGGGGCGTATGGGACATGGCGACGATGCGGAATAAATTGAACGTTACGACCATGATGATACTGTACAGACCTATAGCGTATTGTACGTTGAACGGTGACGGCAGGGAGCGAGCCGTATTCACGGATTACTGGTTGCCGGAAGATATACTACAATTTTACATATTTCCGGACGGTTACAAAACGTTCGCAAAGACCATCATGGAAGGCACTATGGCCGTAGGTTATCGAACTTCAGACGGGTTATTGACGAAAACCATCGAACCACGTGAGAACCGTCAAATGATAGCCCCGCTACTGCGCAATTACGCTCCCCTGTGTAACGTTTGGATGTCGGCTTACAAGATAAACGGAAGATACTATATAAAAACGTGGTCGAATACGGATCATCGAATGCTGAAAGAGAACGATTTGGGATCGAATTCGAACGTTCAACATATTCAAAACGATTTAAATTTATTGAATCGCCATATAACTTCCGTCGATGTGATTTTTCGTATCGAGAAAACCTACGACGGCAAAATAAATATGGTGGACGTGAGTACTAACAAACGGCCGGATGTAACGTTCACGTTGATATTGGATTTTCCGATGATATTCTACGATTCCGAAGACAATCGACGCGTTCACGTCGCCGGCAACGAAGAAACGACGAACGATCGAATAAAACCCATAGCGGACAGGAAAACGTTAGAATCGATATTCACGCTGGGCGATAAGCGCAAATTGATTATGTGGCCCGAGAACGATAAGCGATTCCTGTTTATAACGAACGATTTGATAATAGCCGCTGCGATACTGGTCGGTGGAGATCGATGGACGACGAAAGAAGCGGTAATGTTGGCAAAGATGGATAACGACGCGTTCACCAATAAAAACTGGTTACACACCATACAGAATTATCTGTGCCGAGACATGATACGCGATTGTGTGGTGGGTCGACGAGAAACTAACGACGACGACGACGACATACCACGTGTATCGCACGATGGACTATTATCACAACAATAATAAGAACGAGACATAATATATATATATGATGAGTAGTGGTAATTCACGATATATTTCTGCCAACATGTCTTCATTGCCAGATTTTCAATCGACATCGTTCAACAACGGAGACAAGCACTCTTTCTGGACGATTATGTCACACAAACCGTGGAGTGTCGTACTGGGTATCGTCGTCGTATTATTGATTTCCTACGTAGTTATTATAGTATTGAGACGATATACGACCCTGTTGAATAACAAATTAGGCAATTTCCTCGCTTCGTGGATTCCAAAGTTAGACCATACGAATAAATAGATAGACACAGAAAATGCATATATGATACGCTCTCACACGCACACACACACGCAATCATTCTGTCATAAACTTTCGATATCGTAATTTCTACGATTTCCTTTCACGATGAACGATGATCGATCGTCAGCGTGTCTGTAAATATATATGTCCACACCACGATCGTGACGTTACCGTTCACAAGTAAGATTACAACAGAAGAAAGAGAGATAGTGGAGAATCTATTACGGCGATGGATCGATATTTCGGTAGAGATTGGCTGAGAAACGACGATAACAACGATACCGATGGTTTGATATACGATGACGAATTCGATAATATTCCGACGGAAACACAACGACGGCGAGAAAAACAACAGCAACAAACGCCACCGAGTGAAGTTGAAACGACCAGTCACGAAACAACTTATGGTGAATTCGAATCGTTCATCGAACAATTGAAAACTATAGATATGTGTAATTTATTCAAAAATAGACCGGATTCTTTCCATTTTGGTTATTATATTAATCGTATATTGGCTTTGCTGACGATCGACAAATATCGCGATCCTTCGCTGAAGCTTATCATATCCGCTCTATTGCCAGACTGCGAACCGCGACAGGTCGCTGCTGCTGCTGCTGCTGCTGCCGCCGACGAAGAATCGCAATTTCTCCAAAAGCTCGTACAATTCGTCATATTGATCGTCAACGAATGTCGCTTGACGGACGGTGCTCCCGAATTGATTCTATTGTATAATTTAATGCACAATCCGAAGAGTGTGATACGACGCGACGACGATAACGTCGCTGCCGACGTTCCCGTACTGATAAGTAAGCTCGATTCAACTCCGTATAAATTTCCGTCGCGAATTCGATATAAGATTTCTGTGACGGTTAGCGATTTGTTTCAGAAAGGATGTGCTCCCGAACAACTATTGAAACGTATTCGGAGTCCGTCGTATCAGTTTGCCAGTAAACGGTTCATATTCGAAAAATACGTTTCGCCTTATTTCGTTGACGCTTTGAAAGTTTCCGCTACGTCGATTCGAGGTCGTGAATCTGACGACCCGTTCGTCCGAAAATATTACGAATTTCTAAACGCGATCGGCAAATTAGATGCGCGACTGTCGTCATCGTCGTCGTCGTCGTCGTCACGAATCAAGATAAACGAACAAAGACGGCAAATTTCGAACGACATTAAAACGGTTCAAAAATATCCCGTCATACGGAACGCTTTGATATCTAGATCTTTGACCGATTTGTGTAGAATCGCCTTATCGGTGGAGCGTTACGTGGCAAATAAGAGTTCGACGACGATGAATAACGAAAATTTCCATTATCCGTGTTTCGTTCGATTTTCCACGGCGCTCGTCACCAACGTACGTAATAAGAAAGATGAGGCGATGCAGTAAACCGTTAAATGGATTGTTGTCGTGTGCGGTTCCTAAAACGACCAACGGTCGCATCCTCAACGTACTCTATACCGATTTACTATTAGATTTCCATAGCGTGAAAGAAGATTTCGGTTTGTTATTGGAAAAACTGAGCGAAGTCGATCCGATGACGTTGGACAACGACAATTATTTCGTCGTGTGCGACGATATGTTTTTCAACGTGTTGAATACGCTGACGGAACACTACGATTGCGTTCGAGTCGTCCCGATGTCGACCATCGAGCGTCAGATGAAGGGTGGCGATAAACGACCGGGAAAAACTAAAACTTCTAAATCGCGTATAATGAAACGGAACGTCAAATCGAACGAGTCGGGACTGCAAACGCCCCCGTTCAAATTGTCGTCTATTCACAGGTTCCCCGATAACGACACCAAAAATTTGCGTTTATTGATAATCAACGTATACAATTTCAACGTGATACACAAATTGAAATCGGACAACGAACAGCTGGACGTCGTTCACGTAATATTAACGACTTTGATAGAGTTCAGTTTTATCAATATGCTCGAAAAAGACTTTTCCGTATTTCTGAAAACGAAAATACCGGGCGCGAATGCGAACGACACCACTACCGCTACGCATCGACGCCGCCGTCGTCAACATCAGCATCATCGTAGCTGTTCGTACGTACCGATAAACGGCAACGACGATATCAAATGTGAAATGGCAACTGTTGCCAAAAAAACGCGTAACGACGGTGTCGATCGGCACGTAGGTGACACTATAAACATTTCCATCGCGGATATTACGAACGCGACCGACATAATTTCGCAAGGAATAAAGTTCGACGACGTCGTCACGTACGTGTTCTTCGTCGATGCGGCACAAACTCTGACGTATTCCAGAGTCGCACAATACGAAACGTATCGGGCATTTAAAGTTTTCTATTTTACGTTCGTCGCGAAAGGTGTCAAATGGTCTATATCGCCGAACAACAAACACACCGAAGTATTGTATTTTTTGAGGCAGTGTTTCAAAGACGAAGTCGCTATAATGACTAGATGGTGGGCCGATAACGAAGCGGTGTCCTCGCTATGGCCGCAGTTTCGATCGTGGTGCCCGATTCTGTTCGATTCTCACGTTAACGAGTGGTTCTTCAAGTGCGACGTAAGCGATCTGTTGGGAATGGCGTTCAAATTTCAAGTCGTCAATTCGTTGCCACCGACGTACATGAGATCGGTCGTAGCCGGGGGTCGCGTATGGGAGGTGAATACGCTGACGTATATGTTAGTGGCTCGGTTATCGATCGGAAACACGATGGATTATCATCAACAATCGGACACGTATAAATGCGGTCTCAAAACCATAAACGATTATTATAAGTATATATTCGGTTTAGAACATGACACGTTGTTCTAAGGCGTCGATATTACAATATAGATATCTCGTCGTTCTGAGCGTAGTAACATGTATCTCGATGCAACGCCTGACGGCTACCATGATATCGTCACAGTCATCGTTAGCGAAACCGTCCATTTCTGTACGAAACTCTACATCCGATGAAACGACGACCGAAATCTACGTTGACGATGAACATACGACATTCGTAGAATTGGACATGAACAAATCGTTCTCGGTCGGGATAATACCCAAGAAGAAGAAGAAGAAGATCTCGGTGACAAGTATCGAGAAGGAAAATGTGACAAGTGACGTGATAGCGGAGACGAAATCGATGCCGACGATGATGGGAAATTTGTCGGATGTGAACGTATCGATAACATCGAATCAACCTCAAAATCGTTCGAATATCGTCGTCGAACAATCGAATAATCGTAACGTCACGAATCGAGATTTTATGAACAACGAAGAAAGGGCTGCGATTCGTTCGATCGACAACGGTACTGCTTCGGTCTCGATTACTCCCGGTACTAATAATACTACCGCTCTCGTCGTCGTCGTCGTCACCGCTGCCACCACCGCCTCCACCGCCGCAGTCGCGAATATACCAGATACGATCAGAATACAACGAAGCCACGATTCTCGTCGGAACGTATCCAGCCAAAAATGTTATACGTGGTCTACTTGCTACCAACACGATAGCATCTTGTGCAACGATAGTATAACGGCGAAACAGATACCGCACGCTTTCGATTCGTACAAGTGGTATAAAAATAAAAATCGTTCGTTGTCGTTGTTCAACGTTTCCGTCATGCAGAACGTATATTTGCGACGTGATAATACTAGTTCGACGTGCGCCAAATACACGTGTCGATATTTTTTCATGAATTCGACTTGTCCGTCATCGTCATTGCCCTCGTCGACAGCACTCCCATCTTCGTCGTCGTCGTCGTCGTCGTCGTTTGTCGATAAATATTGTACGAGTAACGAGTCCGATTTGATCACGTTGACTGGACATTGTGACGTCGACGGGAGCAATCCGCATTGTGTCGGCATACGAACATTACATCTATATATAATATGGTCTGTAGGTGCTTTTATGATTATCGGTTCGACGCTAGCGTGTATACTTGGAACGTATGTATCGACACGAAGAATGAGACGGGTGTTGCGGAAGATGGACCGAGAAGAAGCCGAACTACGACAACCTTTCAGAGTGTATAACGTCGTTTCCTCCATCGATGAAGACGAAGAGGGCCAAGACGTTTGCGGTTGAACATTTAGATTGTACAATATTGTATCGTGTAAATAATTTACTATTTTTTCCGAAATAAAGTGTGTGCGTGTATGTGCACGTATGTCGTTTATTTCTTTTTCCTATACGTATTTTGTAAGATATCGATATCCAACATACCATAAATAATCGCATAATCGATAGATGATCGTCGATGCGAATTCCATATTAGTATTTCTCATATCGGTCCACATTTTGTGGATTTTTCATACGATACTGCTAACCGATTCGACCGATATACCCATGTTCGATATGTTAGCCCGTTTCGTTTCTTCCACGAAATTGGAAAACGGCGTGTTCGCCGACGTATTCACCAATACGAACGATATCAGTACCGGTAGAGACGCTCGCTTGGTTATAGTGCACCCGTTCAATTGGTACATATTGAATATGAATTCGAATATATACGTATATTCTACGTCAGCCAACGATACGAACAAGTGTTCGGAAGGATACAATAATACGTTTGTTAAATTGAAACATCCGTCGAGCGGTCACTCGCTTCAAAATTTACATACAGTTTGCTTGCCCGTTAGCGTTTCTGATCTGTTGATTCATTTCAAACGTAAGGTGCGCACTAGAATGAAAATAAGACCACACGAACGGTACGACAATCGGAAAATCGTGACTGTCGTAGATGTTATAAATCAATTGCTTTCGTCGGGAGCGATCGTAAATTACATACCGTCCATCGCGAATAACACGAACGCCGTCACATAAGAATCTCTCGTTATCACGAAAACGAAACAAGATATAAGATAGGTACGGATCGCATCCATCGCTAAAACGTACAGTATTCACGAAAATATAAACGAATAGAACGATGGCATTCGTACGTTATTTCCCACGAATAGGTCTTCTAGATGTTCAGATGCTTCAAGACTATTCGACGGGCGACTTCATCGTAAAAGAAATCGCCTGGAAACAAGTAAACTATCCGTTCGACATCGAAGATTACAATTACGGAGCGACTCGCACTAGTTGTTCGTACGACATTCGCAGCATCATGTTTTCCATTCCCAAATTCAAGTTGTACGGCGACGACAGATCTCCTTACAGGCATAGCAATATACGTAAAACTAATCGTTATTTGACGGCGAATTACATAATGATCGACGGATCGGTCGGACACGTCCCGTATGCCGACGATATAGTATACGATATTCTCAGTCAATTCGACGTGATCTTCGTGAAAGGTTGGAATAAACGATATAATCTGTTGCGTTTGTTGGACAGGATAGCATCGTCGCAGTCGTCGTCGATCGATTATGGCACCATTAAATCGATCAAAATCATAGATATCGATACGGACGATAAGATCGAAACGATTTATCCGCTATCGGTCTATTATAACGATCGCTCGCTGTACGACCTGAGGAAATCGTTGTGCACGTACGATCACGGACGGTGTTCCGTATTCAACGTGTTCGTGATGTTCGTTTATTGGTGGTGTCCGTTGTCGACTACGCTATATCGAAATAGTCGGAAGCAATAATAAGATGTTGAAACGGAATGCTCTCATGTCTAACGAAGCGAATAATAAGTCTTCCGTGTTCGATATCGACTACAAAATTGACGGTCCTGGACCGAACGTGTTACAAATTCTCAAGTACGTTTCGATCGCAGTGGCATGTTTTATTTTAACTTTCCTAGCGTATTACGTTATGTTTGCGAGAGATAAAAAGTCTCACGAGTCCGATCAAAAACATTGGACGGACGAACACGCTCGACTGATGCAACAGCAACAACGAGAACGAGACCGGCAACAACAAGAGCAGCAGCAGCAGCAGCAACAACAGCGACGAGAACAAGAGCAACGGCGGCGACAAATATCGATCGACGAACGACGAATCGATCGATCACATCGATATGATTCGGTTCCGGTTCCCGTATCGAACAGATCGTCATCGATGGACAATCCACAAAATATATCGGATCGTTACGATCCGCGACGACGTCAAGAATCACGTAACGGATTACGTTCGTCGACGTCAACAGCGTCGTTGCCGTCGTCGTTTCCGATATCGAACGGTGGCGTCGATAAACCGAACGACGTGTGGTCGAGCAAAAAATCGAAAAATACTCCGATGGGTAGCATAATGTGGCACGACGGAATGAGTCGTATATTAGACTTGAACGTTCTATTAGATATGGTACCGATTATATCGATCCGTAAAAGCGCGGAGCATCTCGTCGATTATTACGTAGCACACTCTCGTCAGAATACCGATCAGAATATCGTTATCGAACGGTACCGCTATCCATATAATCACGAATCGTTCAATACGAAATCGTGGACAGAACTCGTCCCAGATAAATCGACAAAGGGTATAAAATTGAAAACGCAAATTGGTACCAACAAATATTCCTACGTGGCGTCCACTCTAGAAATTACCGACTACGAACTATGGTCGGTCAAAGATCTATTAACGTGTGGCATCCTAATTAGCGAGACTGCCGGCGACAACGACAACGTAATATACAGTACGATTAATGACGGTAACGCTATTAACGTGTTCGGTGGGTTACACAAGAAATCTGGCCAGCTTCAAACTCTGATTATGTATAATAATCTCAAGTGTAACGTGACGGGAAAAAAGAATATGTCGGTAGGAGTATCGGCGGCCGTCGTGAAGAATCGAAACGCGCTGTCCGATCTGTGGGCCGAAACGAAAAAGTTACTTTTCGGTAAGAACATCGACAACTTCGAATTCTTGACGGGCAGACAGAACGCGATGGTTCGTATAGTGAAGAATAAATACGGTGTCGTTCAAAGGTCGAGCTCGCCAACGTTAAAGACCGACGTATTGATCCTTTTGCACGCCACCTACGCGATTCAACTGAACGATTCCGACGATGTCGATTATAATATGGCCACGTTCGAACAGGACTTCCGTCGGTCCGAATTGTCGCAATATTTGACATTTTTGTTTCACGGCGAATCGAAAGGAACCTTCCAGACCGATTATCTGGATGAATTTCCAGCATCCGTCGCTTTGGACACCAATCGGCATTCTCAGCGAAAGAAATTCGCGCTCATCGACGTTTACATGGCGGACGTGAACAGTGTCTCAAAGTATGGCTATTCGATCGAAAATTATCGAACAGATAATTTAGCTCTTTATCGCGG
This sequence comes from Endomychus coccineus, assembly GCA_958510875.1. Classification (NCBI taxonomy): domain Eukaryota; kingdom Metazoa; phylum Arthropoda; class Insecta; order Coleoptera; family Endomychidae; genus Endomychus; species Endomychus coccineus. The sequence continues at coordinate 134,704,788 of OY294068.1, forward strand.
AGACAACTGTGACTGGTTGAAGACGATAAAGTTCTCCATCCTCCCGAACGACCGTATCGTACATAAGCGTACGAAACGATCCGCTTCTATCGAACCGGTCGACGACGAACCTATCTACGCAGAATTGGAGAATTTCAACGCTGTCCTCGAAGAAACGTCCAGCGTATCGACGATGCAGTCGGACGTCGACGATAGCTGTACCGAAGATTATAGCGACAACGACGACGACGACCGCGACGATAATACGAACACTACAAAATCGATATCCGATCTTCTCGACGCAGCGAATAACGACGACCGCGACAACGAGCCGTCGTCACGCGTCGAAAAAACATATACCGACGCGACACCGCGTTACGATATAAACGAACACATAGAAGAGCTAGAACGGATGAACGTGACCGATTACAACGCTGAAATGAACGGTATGGCCCTATGAGATAAGACATGAACACTGGCACGAGAAATATCACCGATATCATGAACGGCATTGCTGGTGCCGCCGACACCACTTCTGGATGGGTCGGTCTTTTCGACAACATCACGTTGAGCGATGCCATATCACTGGCCATGTGCTTCTCCGTGGCTTGTTCCCTATCCGGATTCGTCATTTACTCGCTCAAGCGTTTTCGCAAAATACAAAAGATACGATATCACGCGTTGATATTGAACGAACGTGAAAATAAGACCGTAGCATGACGTTCCAAGCGTTCGTATACAACGTCGATGCGAAAAATCTGACGATACGTTCCGTTATTCCGATAGACACGTTCGATAATGTGACGGCTGTGTCATCGAACGGAGGTATAGTCGACGACTTTCACGCCGACGACGAAGTCGACTTATCCGTGAAAATTGGACATTTCGCATTGTACGATATCGACTCGACCGAAAGCAGTACGATCAGAGGGATGTTAATATTGGAAATTCTATCGAAACGATCTGCCTTCTACGACCGCGGGAGCATCGGTGATGGCAACGACGGTTGGAACTTTATGAGAAAAAACAAAAATACACCTTTACATCGTTTATTCAATGAAATTAATTCACAATATGTGATTACGTAATATAGCTTTGATTTTACCATTATTATCTGCCTCGAATTTGTCATATCTAATTTTATATTGTACTAGTTCTACGTGTCGCAATAAAAACAATAATTCTTCGATATCTTCTTCTTCTTCTTCTTCTTCTTCTCCTCCTTTTCCTTTTACGTTATTCGAAACGACGACGACGGGAGCAGTCGTGGTGGTTCTATCGATAGCGGTACGATCGGTGGCAGTGGTAGTGTACTTCGGGTTGTCGGATACGTGCTGTTTTTTTCGTATGACGAATTCGATCAGGACGATGTTGGAGTCCAGGCCGGTCGAATACCATCGCAGTTTATTAGCATCGAAATCGCGTATCGTTAGATCGCGGGCGAGAAAATCAAAGTTCTTTTCGTAGCTGGTTAACGTCGATTTGCACAAGTCGTAAATCAATTCGATCGTTTGATACAATTTCAATTTTACGTATAAACTTTTCGTTCCGTCGCCGAATATAACTATCGCCAATTTACCGTCCGTCCGTTCCGACGAACGAGCAATTTGTTCGTCGTGTCGCGTTGCGTTCCGTTTCGAATAGAAAAAATAATCGTCGAACAAGTGTAGCGGATAATCGTAATGATAATAGGTGAAATGTTTATCGTCGTGCTTGTGAAATTTCGAGATCAATTCTAGCGAATATATCGGATCGATTTCGTGAAAAGTTCGTGCGATTCTCGTGGTGGTGTCCGTTTCGGCGTACGGCTGACTCTTCGTGTTGGGATCGCTCGAATCGAACGCGAATCCGTGTAATTGATTTTTACCGTATAAAGATACGCCGTATATTTCCGTCACTACGATGTGATCTTGGCTGATGTCGTTCATACCGCTCGTCGTAGCATCGTTGTCGTCGTCGTCGTCGTTCGAAAACATCTCCACTTGCACTATCAATCGTTGTAAGCAGTACGACGGCAAATCGAATTCTCGCAACGCCTTCACGGTACGCACGACGATTTTGTCATTTTCCCATACGCCGGTGCCACGTATACCGTTCCATTTGGGAGCTACGAAAATGTTGGTCATGTTCGAGCGTGCGTCGAATCGTACTTTCGACATGAACTTGCCGTATTCGTGTGTGAAATTTCGCGCGTAATCTTGCATCAGTTCACCGATACGCTTTTCCTCGCCGATACAAATACGCTTGGCACCCACCACGATTTCACGTAGCAACGGTACGGGTATCAGAGCGAGTACGTCGTCGACGAACGCTCTTATCGTTGCAGACGACATCGACTTATCGTGGCATAGCTTACTGTCGAATTCTTTCTCGAATTCCAAATAGTAAAACTCGTCCATGGGTCTTCGTCCTTGTTGCGTTCCACCGAAACTGTAACCTTTACCGATCGAAAAACGTACCCTTTTATCGGGGAAATTTCTCAGACATATTCGTGACTGACCGAAAATCGGTATGAACGAACCGTCGGTATCGTTCGAATTATCCAGCACGGTCCGTTTGAACTCTTCGTAAGTGAGACTTTCTTCGTAGCTACGTTTCCACGTACATTCCACCAATATCTCCGTTCGTTCGTCTAACGTGAACGGCACTATCGTCGACGATCTGTACATCGTTCGTTTCCTTTGGAACGAGAATTTATCGTTAAATGTTGCGGACGACGACGACGACGACGACGATACTAACCGTTTGATGTTCGCATCGTTGAGCATATCGTCGTGTAACGGATCGATTAATTTCTCTATATCTGCGTAGGGTATAGGTTGAACGTCTTTAACGATGACACGATACATTCCTTGAAATCGATCGTAATCGTCGTCGCGATCCGTACGAATGCCATAATCGTTTTCTTCGACATATCTTTTGATCTCGTCCAATCGCGTCGTCGCCTTTCCGCTATATCTGATGTTGGTTTCGTAACACCACGTTTTGTCGTCGCCGTATTTATCCAGTACGAATTGACCGGTATCGTAGAAACTTTTAACGTCCATCAGTAACGTGACCGTAAGTTCTTTCTCTTCTTCGAGTTGCTGCATGTAGCCACTTTCTTCTCTCTCCGGTCCACGTCGAAATAATCGCTAACGGAACTACCGTGATAACGGTATTATGGTGGTGGTGGTAGTGGTGGTGGTGGTGGTGGTGGTGGTTGTTGTCCCGTTGGCGGTGACGGTGTTGTATGAACGTAGGTTAGAGGGAGACTATACGGAAAACGGATAAGACGGTTCTTTGCGCCTTCTACGTTTGATATCGTTATTATCGTCGTTTTCGTTCGGCTTATCCGAACCGCTTCTTCGTCGTTTAGAACGTGAAGTTTCTTCGTCCATAGGTATTTGTGTATCGTTCGTTATTCTATCGACACAAATAAATTGATAAAATAATATAGGTCGTTTTTTTTCTACGAATATAACCGTACAGCCGGGGAGATGATGACGACGATAATCGGTGTGACATCTAACGTTGGCCGTCAATATATTAGAAATCGAATTTTCGAATAACGCAAAAATAACTTCCAACTGGTGAAAATTTATCAACAATCTGGTACCGAATTTGTACGGATGGCTATTATCAACGACGACGACGGCGTTTTCGGAGTTGAAACAACGCAATAAGCCGTACGATAACAATCGAATACTTCGCTCGCTGTTGACGTACGAAGGTTCCGGAAAACCTTCGACGACGACATCGATATAGTGTACGGGTTTGACGTTATTATGGAAATTACTCGTCGTATCGTAGAATAACTGTTCGTTGGTCAGGACGATGGAAGGCGGTGGTGTCGATGAAGAGCGACGACGTTCATTTCTCGACCCCAAAACGACCAGCGTGAAATGTGGTAGGTGACGGGTATGGTCATCGGCAAGGAGACGTTGACTTACCTTTGACGCGATCGCGTTCGTCGTTGTCTAGGTCGCTACGGGAAAAATTCAACGTAAAATATATGTTTCGATTCGATCGAGGTACGTTCGACGTCGTTAGATCGATCGGACAGGAGGAAAATTTCAAAGTATCGGCCACGCTCGAAAATGTCCACGTAGAATGGCTAGATAAATCGATAACGATAAAATTGCCGCACCGATTCGACCCCACAGACAACGAACAATTATTCCCCGTGAACATATGCGAAGCGGGTAATGATATTCGCCGCACGCCCGCGTTTCCGATTCCTATCACCGGTTCGTTTTCCGACAACACGATATTGCAAGTATTCTCGGACGACAGGGCGTTATCCGAGTCTCGTTCTTTGGCGGGGTTCGGTCTGATCGGGTGGAAATATAGATCGAATCAGTACGGTCGTTGCGACGGCGACGACAACGCCGTGTTCACTTTACACGACTGCCCGGAGCGCACGATATACGGAGGTGCGGGTAGATGCTTATCGGTCGACGAGACCACTCAAACGTGCTTGCGTCATCCCGCGTTCACGATCGAACATCCGATCGATCGAGCGAAATATTTTCAGTGTACGAACGAGTTTCCATTTTACGAGGAGAAATCTTGCGGATTCGACGAAACATTTTCGGTCGAAAGTTTGAAATGCGAATCGAAAAACGTATGTCGCGACAGGTCCAACGGTAAACTCGCCATGCCTCGGTCGTTACGAACGATCTATTCGGGCGAAACGTACGTCGAATGTATCGGCGGTCGGAGTTACGTGAGAGATTGCGCCGTTAAATACGTGAACGCTAAATTGACAGAACTCGGAGACGGATGTTGCGACCCCGAGTGTAACGGCAAAGCCTTCGGCGAGGGAGACACGGTCGTCGTGATCACCGTCCAAAACGTACGAGATCGCATAAATCTAGTAGAATACCCGGGCGATGTGATCGTTTGCAACGGAGGTTTGAGAACTCCGTTCGACCGACAAGGTCTGGTAGATCAACGACCCACGCTTGTGACGAGACGAGAGGTCGTGAATAAATCGCACATGGCCAAAATCTACGCTTCCGCTAGCACGAACATGGACGTTGTACGGCTCAAACGCTACGAACTGATCGCCGAGTACGAATTACCTTCCTTTATTTTCGCACGAGACGACGGTGGGAAGGTGTCGAAGAAAACGTTACATACGTTTCGTGACGCGCCGGAATTATTCAAAACGGGTAAAATACGTGTAATATCGTCTTTCACCGCAGACAAATCCATGTACGCGTTCCTTCGTTTCTCTCTGTACCTGAATATCGAAGAGAACATCGCAACGTCCCTCACCGACGATCTGATATTGGAGTCGCGCGGAACGGTACCACCGCGCGTTTTATCTTCGATGGAAGCGGATTATTTCCGATTCGACAGATCGAAAGTATTCGGTCTGACGAATATCCAAGCTTGCTCGTGGAAAAGCAAGGATAAAGTTTTCGTATTCGACGAGGCGTACGATGACTTTCTAGAAAACGTCGTTTCTCCTACGACGACCGCGACGAACGTAAGTAACGACGCGTTCCTAACCAATCATTTGTATCATACCGACCTGTTAACTTTACCGATCGTATCGCAACATCGTTCGATACCGTTCGTCGAAATGAACGAAGACGAATGTTTACGGACGTTTTACGAAAGTGACGATCATCCAAGTCGAATCGGAGGGTACGAATTGAAAAATGAACATCTAAACGATATCGGAGTAAAGACCGATACGTTCGTGGAATTCGCTTGTTCGTTGGTGGGATTTCGAACTGACGCCGGAAAAATGTGCGCGATAATGAAAGATGCGATATTCGCACCACAATAAAAAGACACGAGCGAGGAACCGCCGTCTCATAACGACGATGACTACCACGTACACGGGAGCTATAATACATATTTTCATTTCGCTATTCTTCTTTTTTTACAACATACCGTCGTTCGTCGATAACGTTTCGATTCTGTACGCATGGTATAGCAATACAGATGGCAGTGTAGAATTAGACGAGGAACGGGAGTGCGAAAAAAAATCGCCGAGCGGTGTGCGAAAACTGTAGAGCGATGGCCAAATCCGACGGTCATTACGCGACCCCGAAAGTGCCGGCGGTGCCGGTCGAATGTGCGAGTCCAGCTTGCTCGATAGAAATCGATACGTCGAATCGAGATGACATTCGGTGTTCTGCAAACAGCGATGTCACTCTTGCCGGTTATATTCCTATGACGAGCATAACGCGTTTGAAGAAATTTTCCGTCGACGTTGATCACATATACGAACCTATGGACAATGTACTGTCAACGTCGGAAGGAACATCACATGGTGCTGTACAGTCTTCGTCGTCGTCGTCGTCCTATACGGCTTGCGATGCCGGACAATGTTCGACAATAATCGAAACCGACGGTGAGAATATTACAAAACCGACACGATCCCAGTATTATCGTCATCAGAGCGATGATGGTGCGTCTTCGTCTACGTCGCCGCAAAATTATTACCTAAGAACGGAATATTCGCCCGACGCGATCGATTTGACATCCGAAACAGATGCGTTTATCATCGATGGACCTACAGCGACAGCAGCAGCAGCAACAACAGTAACAACAGCAGCAGCAGCAGTAGCAGCACCTTCTTCGTATCAATCCGACAATTATTATAAAATTTTATTATGGATCACGATGACGATCGGAATAGCTTCGCTATTTTGTTCGTGGACTTCGGTATATTTTATGATGAATCCCTCGTCCCCGCCTTCCGAATTGTGCGTGAATTTTTCGTATCCGCTCGACTACAGATGGTCGTACATGAAATTGCTCGTATCGTCGGAATTTTTGGTAAATCTAACAGAAAAAATTGATCATATGAAGATTCTATCGGACAATCGCATAACGTTGAACGAAACGCGATTTCTGTTCTACTATACCATAATGACAAATGCGAATTATTATAATCGGGTCCCCTCCGTGTGTCTCGAGCGGTACATCGTATCTGGATTCGACGAACGATACGTTAGAATAACATCGCACGATAATTTGGGACGTTTCACGAGACTGTGTCGATTTATTGATGTTTTGGGTAAAATTTTAGCGATACATCACGACAACCAATCGCTGTATTATTTTTTAGATCAGAACGTCGAATTTTCCGAACTTGTCGATATAATTCAGTGTTACGTTAGAGCCTTGGAAAATTTGATACATCGAAAGGAGAATCGTCGTCGCTACTCTCAAGAAAGATCGGATTTCGAAAAAATTGCGTTTTACAACGTGATAATGATTACTATGGAATTTTATCGTGAAATATGTACTGTCTGATGTTTGTTTTATTTCAATTTCATTGTATCAATAAAATTAACGACAAACAACTTGTTGTTTAACTGCTCTGTTATGGGAATAAGACAAAAAACGATATCGTTTCTATTTCAGCACATAGTTCTCGTCCGAGAAATCAAATTGTGGAATATTTTATGGGGAACAAACTTTGTCGTTCGAGATCCTCATCGAACGATTCGAGAAATGAAACTGTTAATCGCATAAGGGTGAAATTTGTATCTCATGACAGTCACGTTGGGAATGAATGTTATGGAAATAATACAGAACAACGATTACGTGACATACTGGTATATTTTTCACAAAATCTACAAACTCATTAAAATTTCAATCATACATTGTAATTTAACGCTTTTACTTTCACATGGCTCGTCTCGTTCGTGCCTATTCGTACACAGTGCGTCGTGGAAATCGTCAAACGTGAAATCATGAGTGGAATCAGTCGTAGCGATCGTACGACTCCAAATCATTGTACGAACCGGGAACTTGTATAACTCGTATCGGACCAAATTCTTCAACGTTGTCCCTTTCAATGAATACCATTCAACCGTCGTCGTTACTCGATCGTTAGTAATCAGCAAGACCAACCCTCTATTGTCATAGACGAATCGAAAATATCCATCGAAAAAGTCTTCATTTTTATCGTCACTCCAGCCCACGATAATCGCCGGTGGCTCCGGACAGTGACGACAAATAGTATCAATCACCGTGATCGGCGAAACATTCTTGCTGGTATCTTCCCATACCCCGGCCAAAACATGCTTTCGAATACGATCAAGTTGATCATCCGACATTTCTCGCAAAAACACAAAGTCATTAGTAATCTGAAATTTTCTTTCGGTGTTCCAATTGTGTGGAACGCCGTGCAAAACTGTAGACAGATTTCCTCGCCGAATAGCTGCCGCGATATATACAACATTCGAATCGTGCTTCAAACATTCCATACCAATAAAGACAGCGTTTGCGATCAGAGACTTGCAACTTTTCTCGGTCAGAGCCCAACAGCTATCCTCGATGACTTTATCGCGGGTGTGGACGATGAAGAAATCACCATATCGAACAGTCATCGACGCATCGCCTGAATCAGAATATGTACTCGACCAATCTTTCCCGTCCGAAACACCCAAAATGTCAATAACGGACGAACTATCCGATGATGAAGTCACCTCGGCACATTCCTCGTCGTTTTCAGTAATAGCTACCGGAATAACGGACGAATCATCCTCAATTCGTTCTTCGATAATATATTCCGATGAGATCACCTCGACACCGTCGTCGTCACATATGATAGGTACAGTCAACACTCGTTCACTATTTTCGAATTGTTTTTTTCTGATTTTCCGATGTGCACATTTTTTCGAAGTAGTACGTTTGTGATCCGAACCGCCACACGTTTTACACGGCATATAGACTGAAAGTGACACACGAGCACCACCTATCGAACATTTTATACAGAATGAGGCAACTCGATGAGATACACTGTGACTAGTGTACGGATGAGTGCCACCTGTCGGATTGTTATAGAAATGTCTTGTTATAACATACGGAGCGTCACCTGTTGAAATGTAATGCGATCCCGTTGAGGTAATGTAAAAAGCGCCATCTTTTGAAATATAGTACAATTCCGATGTGATAACTTGATGAGCGCCACCTATCGAAATGTTATATCAATTTGTTACAGTAAGCAGATGAACGCCATCTGGCGGAGTTTTTTCAAACTTTCATCCAACACGTACAGTGTGAAACATACCATAGATATACTATGTATTCTCAAGAAATTACTAAATCTGTAGATGGGGTGGGTTTAATTTTGCACAATCTAACCTCAATCGACTTCGCTCTCAGAACTCTGAATTGAATCTGATCAAAATTTTACCCCTTCTACCGTGATTTTCGTCAGAAATCAGTAGATTTTAGGATTTTTGTGACGTCAATTGGCTCTAGTCCAATGAGAATCGAGTATTCACTCAGCTGACCCCAAATTAACTATATAATCAGCAAGCTTCTCGCCCGCGATCCTAAACCTCCTTGACCAGAGTAAGAACAACGTAGTAGTAAGAAGGAGCAGGCCGTCGCGGAGGTTATATATATAATATATATATATTATATATATAGGGGTGCAGGGGGTGCTATGGGGGTACGTGGAGCCCCCTTGACTGTCTAGACTTGGCGCTAGCTTCTCGCGAGAGCTGGATGTTGCGTTCCACAATTTTCGTTGCCCCCGTGATACGTCACGCATACGTCACGTGAATAAGAGTCATCACTGCTGTAACAGTTTTTGCAGCTCGAAGAAATCTACCGGTGAGATTTCGTTTCAACAAATTTCATTCGAGACAAAACTGTTTCTTGACAGGGCTAATGCGCATGACGAGGAACTTATAAGTTTGGAGATCCGTTCGACGAGAGATTCTACGCGGACAAAGTTTGTTCATCAGAAAATATTTTACGATTTCATTTCTCGAACGAGATTCACGTTCAAAGATTTTGTAGCTCGAAGAAATTCACCGGTGAGATTTCGTTTCAACAAATTTCATTCGAGACAAAACTGTTTCTCGATGACGCTAGTACGCATGACGAGGAACTTATAAGTTTGGAGATTCGTTCAACGAAAGATTTGAGGCGGACAAAGTTTGTTCATCAGAAAATATTTCACGATTTCATTTCTTGAACGAGATTCACGTTCAACGATTTTGCAGCTCGAAGAAATCCACCGGTGAGATTTCGTTTCAACAAATTTCATTCGAGACAAAACTGAGAAAATATTTTACGATTTCATTTCTCGAACGAAATTCACGTTCAAAGATTTTGCAGCTCGAAGAAATCCACCGGTGAGATTTCGTTTCAACAAATTTCATTCGAGACAAAACTGTTTCTTGACAGGGCTGATGCGCATGACGAGGAACTTATAAGTTTGGAGATCCGTTCGACGAGAGATTCTACGCGGACAAAGTTTGTTCATCAGAAAATATTTTACGATTTCATTTCTCGAACGAGATTCACGTTCAAAGATTTTGTAGCTCGAAGAAATTCACCGGTGAGATTTCGTTTCAACAAATTTCATTCGAGACAAAACTGTTTCTCGATGACGCTAGTACGCATGACGAGGAACTTATAAGTTTGGAGATTCGTTCAACGAAAGATTTGAGGCGGACAAAGTTTGTTCATCAGAAAATATTTCACGATTTCATTTCTTGAACGAGATTCACGTTCAAAGATTTTGCAGCTCGAAGAAATCCACCGGTGAGATTTCGTTTCAACAAATTTCATTCGAGACAAAACTGAGAAAATATTTTACGATTTCATTTCTCGAACGAGATTCACGTTCAAAGATTTTGCAGCTCGAAGAAATCCACCGGTGAGATTTCGTTTCAACAAATTTCATTCGAGACAAAACTGTTTCTCGATGGAGCTAGTGCGCATGACGAGGAACTTGTGAGTTTGGAAATTTGTTCGACGAGAAATTCTACGCGGACAAAGTTTATTCATCAGAAAATATTTTACGATTTCATTTTTCGAACGAGATTCACGTTCCAAGATTTTGCAGCTCGGAGAAATCCACCGATGAGATTTCGTTTCAACAAATTTCATTCGAGACAAAACTGTTTCATTCCTAGAACGGAAGTTGCGTTCAAACTTTTTGTAGCTCTGAGAAATTCACCGGTGGAATTTCGTTTCAACAACCAATCGTTCGACGAGAGATTCTAGGCGGACAAAGTTTGTTCATCAGAAAATATTTTACGATTTCATTTCTCGAACGAGATTCACGTTCAAAGATTTTGCAGCTCGAAGAAATCCACCGGTGAGATTTCGTTTCAACAAATTTCATTCGAGACAAAACTGTTTCTCGATGGAGCTAGCGCGCATGACGAGGAACTTGAAATTCGTTCGACGAGAAATTCTACGCGGACAAAGTTTATTCATCAGAAAATATTTTACGATTTCATTTTTCGAACGAGATTCACGTTCAAAGTTTCTACAGCTCGAAGAAATCCACCGGTGAGATTTCGTTTCAACAAATTTCACTCAAGACAAAACTGTTTCTCGATGGAGCTAGTGCGTATGACGCATGTGAAAGAAAGTTTTTCCGCAACTCGAAAAAATCCGCCGTTGGAATTTCGTAACGAGAATTATGCCGGTTTGGATATTCGTTCGACGATAGATTCCGAGTCGACAAAGTTTGTTCATTTAAAATGTTTTACAATTTCATTCTCCGAACAAGAGAATCGTGGAAGTTGGTCGATGAACAATCCAGTCGATAAAATTTCTCTACGATAGAATGAATTTCATTTTCCGAGCACGACTTACAATTTGAACGAAAGACGAAAAATTTACAATAAATATCACATTATATATTTTTCAAAAATAAAATAATTTAGCACATTTTTGAGCATACATCGTAATTTTTTGCTTCTAGTCTCACAGGACTGTTGCTGGTCATGATGTCCGTGGCCGGTGGCACTCCCACATCCTAACACATCGTGGAAATCGTCAAAAGAGAATTCACATTTCCCCGCGAAATGATAATCGGTGGTAGTGTGGTTATAAGTCAATATTAGAGCATCGAACGGATGGTGGAATAATTCATATTGAACGATATATTTGAACTTTGTGCCTTTCAGTGTATACCACTCGACTTTTTTCGAACATTGCTGATTACCCAACGTGAGAACTATCGTCGCCCTATCGTTATCCCACGTTTTATGTAAATATCCGTCGAAGAAATCCTTGCAGGCATTCTCGTACCAATTCACGATGATCGGTAATGGCTCGGGGTCGGTGAGAATATTTTGGACAATCAGATTCGGTGAAACAGTCTTCTCTTCTATTTCCCAGGTGCCACAACGTAAATTTTTGATCATACCAGTAAATTGATCGTTTGTCATGGCCCACAGTTCTCCCAGCTCTCTGAATTTTGTAATAATTCTCCCAGTTGTTGAATTATACGGTGCGCCATTCAAATGAGTAGTTTGGTCTCCGCGTGTGCCAGCAAATTCGAAATATATTTTTTCCGAACAATATTTATAATATTCGCAATCGATGAAAAAAATTCTGTCAATCAATGTATTGCATAGCCTCATTGTATCGATGTATACTTTTTCTTCCGGGTCGTTGTAGCATTCCTCAATGGCGGTTGCCGGTTCTTCTATTTCTTCCGTCAAACGATCCTCCTTGTTTTGCACGTATATTCCCAACAAACTGTTTAGGGTTGTTATTTCATTTCCGATGGTATTTACTGTTATCTCGTTCACGATCGGGGATTCAGAGTCGGTCGATAATTGTCCTTTATCGTCGATGTTGCGTTCGCTGTCGTGGGATTCATCACTTGGTTCTGCTCCATTTTCCGATGATGCTGCTTCGAACCATTCGTCGCCTTCGTAATCGTTGTCATCGTTAACGCTACTTGTATCAGATTTGATATTAACATCTTGTTGTGGACCTGGGAAATCTTCTTCCATCGATGAATATTCGTTGTCGTTTATTAATTTTGGAAATCGGTTGATATTGTTCGAAAATTGATTCAATTTTCCCAATATCCATAGGATGAACTTGTTTGCACGTTTCATGATGTTGGACTGACTGAATGTTCGCACGGAACGCGTTATTTTATACCTTTCGATTTGCTAATGTGCATTATATTTTCAAACGAATATTTTATTAAAAAGTGAATACAACACTATATCGGTTTGTTATTTGGTTCCGTCACCTATCGCGTTATCGATGTAGTCGTACATTGAGCAATAATGATCGACTTCGTTCTTGCATTTCATAATTTGTGAACCATGTTATATAAGCCTTGCGATGTCAACGGAAGAAACAGTATCGTCGCAACTTTCACGTGTTTCACATCGCTAGATTTCAATAGCTGTAATAATAATAATAATAATAATAATAACAATTGGTTCTGTTCGCGCCATAAGAAGTCGTTCAAAGTTATTGAGAAAATATTTTCAACGTTGTTGTTATATCGAATATATTATCCCCAGCAATGGCCGGAGATGGTTGTTACCAAAATGTAGGAGCGAAGATGGCCGAAGCTAATCGTTATCAGAATATCGGAGTGCCATCGATGCCGTCCGAATATGCCAATTTCGATGGCACACTAACGACGGGGAATCGAACGATTGCCGATGTTGGTCCATATCAGAATGTCGGAGTGCTACCAGTGTCGCTTGCTGCTCGTTTAAACTCTACACCGAAAACAAATCGAATCGATACAAAGTCAGCAGGCGATGTCGTTACTGTCGCTAGTTATATGCTCATGAATAGCAGGTCGGCATTAGGAGAGATCCCTGGTAAGGACGAAAAAGATCATATATACGAAAGTATGGATGATATACCGCGAACGGGAGTATGTTCAAATACATCATCGCAAGAAAGAAAACATCTATTGTCCAGTATTAGCAGTGATTCGGAACATCGTTCGGTAACTATTGAAAATGACGATAATTTCGTCAAATCGTCGCAGGTACAGTGTCGTTGTAATCGAGATAATGACCTCCCGTCGTCGTCGTCGTTTTCTTTTTCTTCGTTGTGGGGATCGAAGCAATCATCACCGTCCGATAATTTCGAACTAACGAAAAATATTCCCAATACGGCAGTACCGAGATACGAAAGGGGTCCTTTCATAGTTGGAAAACCTGTAGTGGTGAACAGATCGTTATCGTGTCGTGGTCGGTCCAGTATATTACTGATGATCGTAATAATCGGACTAATTTCGGCACTGTGTTCGTGGGCTTCCATATACTTCATATTGAAGTCTTCGGATTCTTCGGAGTCGTGCAAAAATCTATCCCGCTTGCACGATTATGAGTGGTCCTATATCGCATTGCTCGTGTCGTCGGCATTTGTAGTCAATTTGACTGAAAAAATTGGCGGCTATGTGGAAGTCTTACACGATGGCCGCATAAGATTGAACGAAACGCGATTTCTATTCTATTACACGGTAATGACCAATATGGATTATTACAATTACGTCTCGTCCGAATGTTTTGAACGATATGTATTATCTGAATTCGACGACCGCGATATGTCTAACGAAAAAATCGAAATTGAATATTCTAGAAGAATGTGTAAGTTTGTGGATAGTCTCAATAAAGATATTCTTGTTCATCGCGATTATGAAAATATTCAATATTATTTCGATCAGCATGTAAAATTTTCCGATCTCGTCGACATCGTTCAGTGCTACGTTAGAGCTGTCGAAAATTTGGTCCATCGAAAATATGTGCGTCGACGTAGTTTGAGCGAACGACTTGGTTTCGAAAAAATTGCTTTATATAATGTTATTATCCTTACTGTAGATTTTTTCGACAATATATGTGATTTATAGCTGATTTGTTTTTTTTTTCGTTGTCGTAAATGTTGTAACACATTCAGGGATTATAGTGTGATTTCTACGGATATCCGAGTTACAACATGCAAATAACATAAGATTATACACTTTAGCCAGCTACATACCCTAGCCGCGACTGGCGAGTTTCGCACCGTCTATTCTATAGAATAGACAGATTATACACATTAGCCGTGTCATATATATATATCTATATATATATATATATATATATATATATGTTCTTTGTTTCATATTTTTCATTTATCGAGCACCCCACGCTTTTTTCACAATAATACTAATCTTTTTCGTTTATTCATATTTTCTGTCTATATTAAGCGATTCGCTATGGATTAGCGATTATATGATAAGCGAATTCGCAAGAATTATTTTCCGGTTTTTAGTTCAACTGATAATTAAAGCGTGTTTTTTAGTTTTTTAAACTATATTTATTTTCCACTTTTTAGTTCGATGTGATCATTATTATTTTTAATTATTGAAGGAATATTAATATTTCTTTATAATTTTTATCCAAGTATCAATTCATGAAATTTCATAAAATTGCGTAAGTATCCATGCCGAAAATGACTAGATGAAATGTCATACAATTTTAAAATTTTATAACTCTTCGAAAAATTTTATTTTCAGTATAAAATTCTATAAAAACTAATGAAATTTTATACAATTTTATTATAATATTCAATGCAATTTCAAGAGGCCATTTTGAGTATAAAAATGTATGAAATTGTATGGACGGAATTTTATAAAAATTCATACAATGTATACAAACATTTATTTCTCGGTAGACATTTTTTTATCATTAATTGCAATTCCTGCCTTATCAACCGTGGATGGTTGGTTCTATGCCTACACGAATGTACTAACATGATTAAGCTAAGTGCTCGAGCTAGAGTGAGAGACGTGACGCATGCGCAGACCGCACGCATGCTTTATTTCTCTCGCTCTCACACAGAGCATATATGACAAAATTTATTAATCCTGGCGACCCTTAACAGGATAATTAGATAAACTTAATAAATTATTGTATTGTCATCGGTCCTTGATAAGTCGACAACGTTTAAACTAAATCTGACCGTTCAAAGTTGGTCAAAATCAAGTTCAAAGAAGTCGGTTACAAACTGACAAACAAGCAAGCAAGCAAACATACAGGTGAAGCTAATAAAAGCGTGTTAAAAACACTCGGAGCTGGGTGGACTATTCTATTCTCTATTCTACCGAATGTACGCAGCAAGATTTTTATAAGCAATACAGGCGATTTTTTATATAGATTTGACCAGATACCCCCTTTAAAATTTTTGATTGCCTTACCTTTCATAATATAAATATTTAGCCTTGACTCTGAACTCCTTATAACAAGAGGAATGATATCCGATGATCTCGTCATCCCTACTATCGGACAGTACCACATCTTTATATTTGTGTTTGTGATGTATTCGAGACTTTAAAAACTGTTTGCAAGAGAGCAGATTTTCCTTAGAAAACTTTTTTGTTTCCTCTCTTTTCTCGCGAAACTTTGGATTTTCACGAAGTACAGTGCACAAAAAACAATCCATATTAACTCATTGTGGTTTCACTTTTTGAACGACACTTTGACTGAAATATTTCTACACTGTTAATGCTTGTACTGCTCCAACCTGCTACAATCGTACTCGATCAAATACTGGTGGAAAATGGTACATGCTAATCTGGGCTGCTTGACATACATTACAGTTTTACGGAGTAGAGGATTGTGTTTGGGCTTCTTTTTCAATGTCTAACGACAACTCAATTTACTCGTTTACGAATTTAACTCTGTATCGAAATGTAAATTTAAATATGTGGACAAAATATATCAATTCCTGGAAATACATACCACTTTTGGTGTAGGACAGTGGTAAAATTGTGTTCTACACTTTATTCGCGATAGGACAAAATCAAACCTAGGTTGTTATTAATGAAGAAAGTGTTACCGTAGAATCGACAACTTCAAAGCGTAGGACTAGGAAAACGTACCATTACATTTGTAGGACTTTGTGGCCATTCAATTATACAAATATTTACTAAGCTGCATACAAAAAATCAGCTGGTTATTAATAATTTTTATGACCTCGTTATTTCGACATATTCGGCGTGGAGGACGCTCTAATTCAAACCATCAATTTTGTAGGACAATTGTTTTTCCGAGTTTCATATCATATTATCTTAAAATTTCATTAAAAAATTTACTGTTAGTCAGACAATTTCGACACCCTACCAAATCTTCATGTTCTACACCTGCCTCTTTGAGAATTTGCACAGAGGAGAAACTTGGGCGTCTCGTCAAACCGAACGAACTCACGAAGATTCGGCCTGTTATTAATCACTTTAAAAAACAGGCGGTGGCTGCTGGACTATAAGTGAAAGAGATTATTTTCCCCCAAAATCATTCTATTTCTATCGGTTCTCGAGGTAATCGAATTTTTCTTTTTCCTCCCAATTCCCTCAAACTCGATTGGCCTGAAGGTTGTACGTTACCGAATTTCTGTTTTCGCAGATATATAGAATACAGGAGGTCGTGGACAAAGAAGAGTTCATTTTCTTGTTTGCATCGTGCAAAATTAGTCAAATGTCGTTCGACAAGCGCAGCGCTTATACTCAACGAATGGCTTATTCGCTCAAGGCCGGAACACGTCAACTTTGAAAAGTACCATCTTTTTCCATCAACGTATTCGTCTTAATGAGTAAACGTGATTATGTTTTCCAATATCATTCTATTTCTCTTGGTTCTCGAGATATTCACATTTTTTATTTCCTCCCCATTTCCCTACAGGAACTCGATTGGTGAGAAGGACATATGTTATCGAATGTATTTTTTCACGGATGTATAGTCTGCATTTGAGTGTGGGCAAAAACTGCTTTTAAATCTCCTCCAACACAAAGCATTTTCTAGAAAAAATATTTTTTTTACGTCGTGCGTGTATATGTACTGAGCCTCCATAATCATTAGCCCCGCGTACAAGAAGCTGACGCTTAAATTGGCTATTTCTGCAAAATGTGGGCTGTTATCGGCTACTTTATGTGCTTAAATGGATATATCTCATTAGAACTAATATTGCTTATTTCTGTTCTGAGGAGATATATCCTTTTTGAGTGTTGTTCATTCAAAAAACGTATATAGTATATATTAGTCTGAAACTATTATCGCATATTTAAGTTTTTATCTTATTCAGGGCTATAAAACGATATTTTTTACGTATTCACTTACGTGAATTTATTGAAATTATCCAAAGAACTACATACTGTTGTAATGAAAATTTCATTTAATAAACTATAAAAGGATATTGCTGTATTTACTTCATAACTAACATAAATAGAATATAATAAATTTTTACATACAACATACAACTAAAACCGAACTTTTTGAAACGTCATTCATCAAAAACGTGATTTAAAGCGAAACAGGCAAACAGGAAACTGTAAAATTCGAGTTGAATCGCGATAATACGGAACTTCGACAAACACATATTGCATCAAAAACGAATAATCTATGATCATACGATTTATTCGACCAGAACCAACGATACAATCATAGATATATAATTAAAATAGGACAATAATTACGAAAGGATACATTTGTAATAGTAACTGTAACGCCGTATCGTACAGCCCTGTAGCTGTTATCGTTTACTTAACAGATCGACCGATAGATGTCGACCATTTACAGTTATAAGGTGTGTATACTGTAATATGATTAGATCGAATTAGAAATGGAATTACGTATTTTAATTTCGAACAGAAATAAACGATATAAACTAAAACTGAAAACGAATATAATATAATAAAGATTCTTGATCCAGGTATGAATTATATATAAATTCTCGGGAAATAGGTAACATTAACCCTTATGCTTTATATTTTCTCGTCTTTACGTACGTTTCGGTCTCATGACCATCATCAGAAGACTTATTATATCTGAAACTGGATTACTTAAAACTAATTGTATTACACAAAGCGTCTTTATCGCACCAATCTCAATTAAAATGCATTTTAAAAGGGCATTTTTTAAGGATTTTTCACTAGGTGGCCAGAAGAAAAATATCGCCTCAAACACTTCCCCCCACCCAAGCCAACCGCTTCTCTACCGACATACATGCGCGAGTCTGAAAACATTATATGTTAAGACACGACCCGGAACCTACTGTAGTGTAAGAGAAACGCGTTGAACGTTTCACCTCCCTCCATGATTGTTGAGAAAGTGATTTCTCATTATATTCAAATTAAATCAAACCACCGACTGTCAACTTCAGATGAGACCATGAACTCGAGAATGTTTGTGGCACTGAATGGAGTAGGTACAGCTTTATATGATCCGAGGCCAGCTGTAGCAGAGTTCCTTCGCAAGAAAGAAATGCGTTACCGAGAACCTGATTTCGTTCGGAAGTTTTTTCGTAAAGATGGCGGTTTGTGATTTTATAATCATATCTATTCAATAGACGAATTGTGTATCGACGGTTTGTGACTCACTCATACGAAAGCATTTGCAATAAAAAAAGTAATCTCAGAAATAGTCATTTTTCATATCCAACTTATTATATACTTGCCCACAAATTCTTAATTATATGCTGACAAAAATCCTCGAGCACATGCAGAATTTATAGAATTTATATATCTAACGGAAGTCGGGAGTATGTTTTTTTCCATATAAATCCTTATTGACAGTATATTTGATGAACTGTCATTCATTCGATTTCTTCGATTAGCACCAAAAAACTTCATTAGAATTAGCAAGTTATATATTTTTTGACATTTTGGGGAAATCATGTATGTTCAGAAAATTTCTGACATTATTTCAGTTAGGCGTTGTTCACACATTTTCGAAAATTGGTTGTGGCCAGATTATGATTACTACGTGGCCACGGCGGACTACTACGTGGCCTTTTGGCCACGTTCGTATTACTTAAAAAATGCCCTGAAATGCCCACGTCGCCGAAACGAACAGAAACTCGAATAATCGAAATTGTAGCACATCTGATGATCTGATGATGGTCGTTAGACCGACCCGTACGTAAATACGAGGAAATATAAAGCATAAGTGTTAATGTGATCTATTTTCCGAGAATTTATATATAACGAATACACAGTTTCATGCGAAAATAACCGATAAAGGATAGTTCTAGTGAAAACTTAAGTATCAAAATTTTTTTCTTCCAGTTATATCGTTTTTATTATTACAGTGTCGCTAATGCAGAGTTGATTTTTGGTGGTGGTGGTGGTGGTGGTGGTGGTGGTGGTGGTGGTGGAAGAGGACTAGGTGGTGACGGAAGAGTAAACTGCGTCGGTGGTAGAAAAAGAGGAAGAGGCCGAGGTAGAGGTGGAAATGATGGACAAACAAGGAAGAGGCGGAAGAGCTCAACGAGGTAATGGAGGGGGGAAGAGGTGGTCGGAAAACTAACAAAAATCATTATACAATTACCGTACCGATTGGAAACGAGGGCGCAATGGAGTGCAAACAGAATTTCTTTATTGCATTAAGTACATTTCCCTGCCTAGGAAGGAACATGAGAGACGCAATCGTTTTCGAACACGAACGTAATTGTATTTCGAACCACCACCAAATAACGAAATTGTATTGGACGACTTTCAAAACAATGACCAACACGACGGGGAAAACGACAACAACGAACAAAAAGAAAGAGGAGACGTAGTAGTAGGAGGGGGACAAGGAAACGTAGCAGGCGGAAACAACGATAGCGGGAGACAACAAACATTAATAATGTATGTAGTTGCGATGGAAAAATTCGAAAATGATAATGCCGTGGCAGCAGGAAGAATTTTTCACATACATGCAAACGCCAAGTTCAAGTACACTTACTTCGTTAACGAGGTAATGAGATACATCAGATTTTTGTACGAAAATCGAAGAGGCATCGACGTGCAACCATGCAAAAATGCCGACAGATGGTTAAATTACATGAAACAATTTGACATGAATCCACTCTACAATTGTTTAGCCAGCAAACTACATTTTCTGATTAAGCTTAACAGATATTGTAAAGAAAATACGATCGAACTCACCCGTTCATTGTACAATACAATGAAAAGAGAAAATTCATAGATGAATATAAAAATGAATAAATGGAAATAAAAAGGACATAAGCGACAATAGACCCCACGAAATAATCACAAGATGCAATTTATGTCCGTGGGTAGTAAAATTATAATGTGGTACAAAAATTTCATCGTTCATCCTAACAAACATAAAAGAAAACAATTATATTTGTGGGGTCCACCTAATATGGGAAAAATCACAACAGTAAATAACGAACTAAACACAAAGTACATGAGAGAAAGAACTTTCAAGACCGAATGTAATTCAGCATACCTTCTAGAAGGACAAAAAATTATCATACATTTAATGTTATAGATTAATTTAACCCGAACGAACAATATACAATATGAGATTTTAAAAATGTTGCTAGCCGGCGAAGTAACGGTGATAAAAATCAAATACGAAAAATCGGTAAAACTTACATTTGAGAATCCAATAATTATTATTTCCATTGATCCGCCGCACTTAAACGTAGCCGGAATGATGACGTCATCTATGCAAACGAGCCAACATTTAATTATTTGAGAAGGGACATAACGAATATTTTGCCAGTAGAAGCAGAACTAGGCCAGTCGCTCAGCGTTTTAGAAACGTTATTTCCGTCATTTAAAAGTTAGGGGCGATTTATATAGATATTGGGACACCGAAAAAGAACCTGACATTTTTTAATGAGGCCAACTCCCAGTTGCGAAAAACTGTTTTGAAATTGATTTTTTTTTAATATTTTAAAAAGAACAACTGTAGTCGAAAAAAGTTTAGTAAGTTAAGAAAGTCTTAAATGTTATTAAAATGAACAACTTGATACCTACTGCGCATGCGCGTTGAGGCTCTTTTAGGCCTCGGGGTCAAAAATGGAGTACAACTTTGAGAATTTTTTTATCGGTCCCACGTTATGATAGAAAAATGAAACCTAGCCCTAGAGATACCATACATGTTGTTACATGGTAACTTTTGTGAAAACTTTTTTTTAAAGCTTTAGAGAAAAGTGAGGTGAGGTGACGAAAAGGGAAACTCATAAGATAAGAAAACTACGGGGTTTACAGGGTCGTGTATGTGCTTAAAATGTTCATAATAGAAATACCCATCGAATGATATATGTCAAAGCCAATCCATTTTATTGACAGTTAAAAATTTTTGAATATCCTAAAACTTAATTTTCAGAGGCACCATAAAAATTGTAGCAACCAAACTTTATTCATAAGAATGCACTTTTAAATACCTTCAATTTAAGCCTATCACAATCGGTTCAGCATAAATTGAGATATGCAATATTAATGTTTTCGACTATAACCTCAAAACTATTCTACTTTTTTTTTTAAACATTGAATTATTCTAAAGAAGACCCTTTTCCAAATTCGAGGTTCAAATTGAGACTTCCTAGGTATAATATTACCTACTTTTTCCGAGCGTTGAATTATTAATTTATAAGCTCAAGTTCGCGCATACGGTAATGTATAGTACATAAGTTGCGCAAATATGAAATAACGTTCGCGCGCTTATCGTTTTATTGCGTTTTTATAATAAAATACTTACAAGTGGATGATTGATGACCCTATTTAATATATTTTCTTGATTTTAAGGAAGAAGCTATTTCATTATTATTTTTTTACTCATAATCTTTTACAATAAAAAATTATCAGAATAATAAAATATTTCAATTAAGGAGGTTTGGATAGGTTGTAAAAATGATAATTGTCATTAATTCCTATATTTCTATTCATTTTTTCTTCTAAAGAAAAAATATTGAAAGAAAAAATAAATGAAAATATAAGAATTAATTAATTAATTAATGACAATTATCAAGTTTTCGGATAGTCAAAAAATTTCAATTGTCCATAAAATGGGCAGAAACGGGTTAGAGTGGGTTTGAAATATATTATTCGATAGGTATTTTGCATACAAACATTTAATGTCCATACTCGACCCTCTAAACCCCGTAGTTTCCTTATTTTTTGAGTTTTCCCTTTTTGTTACCTCGCCTCACTTTTCTCTGGAACTCTAAAAATAATTTCTTAAAAAAAATCACCATGGAGTAACAACATGTATGGTAAACTTTTGCGCTAGGTTTCATCACTCCATCATAGCTTGGGACCGATACAAAAATTGTCAAAGTCCATTTTTGACCCCGAGGCCCAAAAGAGTCTCAACACGCATGCGCAGTAGGTGTCAAGTTGTTCATTTTGATAACATCTAAGACTTTCGTACAAAACTTTTCGATTACAGTTGTTCTTTTCAAAATATTAAAAAAAAACTCAATTTCAAAGCAATTTTTTGCAACTGGGGGGAAAGTAGGGAGAGTTGGCCCCCCGAAAATGTCAGGATCTTTTTTGGTGCCACAATATCTATATAAATCGATCCCTAACTTTCAAATGTCGGGAAAAACGTTTTTAAAACGCTGGGCGACCTAAACAAGAACAAATCGAACTAAAATAATAGAAATTTTAAATAATTATAACATAAAATGAAATGAAGAATAATTGCACTACTGGAACGTTGTCATCCGGGTGATTCCCGAAAAATGTGGAAGTCTTCCGCTCGTCGGGAATAGTCCCGATCGGATTGTTTATGGGTGCGAAGGTGGTTGGTTGTTTGTATAAGCCATCGGATCAGTATACTTTATTCAATCCAATTTGCTTTTGTTAATCTTTTTTTTCCTTTCGTATTTGTCCTGTACATTGTTGAACTTCGGTCTCCATTATGGAAGTTTACGTGATCGTATCTCTTCGGAGTATGAAGTCATAACGGAAAAATCTACTCGTAAGTTCACCATATGCTGCTCGGCGGGGTCACTAAGTTTTCCCGTTATGAATGTGTTCAGAGGTGGTTCATTTTGTTTCGACAAACGTAACGGAGATCGAGGGGACACGGTTACAGTTTTAATAATTTTACTAATAAATTGTCACATATCTTTGTAAATTTTTATAATCGTTTTTCGAAACGTTCCATTCGTATGTTCAGCGTTTTCAATTTTCGCTCTGATTCTCCCGTTGGTGAGAACACGTGCCGCCTAGCAAAAACGTTAATAACTTCTTTAAATATACAACAAATACGTCGTTTCTCAAAAAACTTTTATAATATTTATTATTAGATTATAATAACGCTTATTTAAAAAAATTCGTATAGTATTATGCGATATTTCTTTCATAATCTATAAATTATGTTAACTAGAATTATGAATTTAGATTACTTTCATGTATAATATCTAGGTGACACTTTCCCATATTTAAATTGTATCTTATAGTATGACGAGTTCCTTGTCGCTTTTCGGTAAACTGCTTACTGCGGTAAACTTCAAATTCTCGGGCGCCAGATTTTTCTGAAGGTTTACTCCTTTTCGAGGACTTCTGCTAGGGTCCTCACCACAAGGCTTGTCACTATGCTATCTACAGATAGCCTTGTCCCTAGGGTAGCTACAGTGATGTAAAACCAGGGCCCATTGGGCAGAAACAGTATCAAAATTGTAGGCTTTAATCACAATTGACACCTGGTTAAAACTTAGCTCGTTAAAAGATGGAGCCGAAATAACTTAATAAAACGGGGAATTCCAAACATTGAATGTATAATAACAATAAATACACTTTCAGAATAATTAATGGAATGCAATTGAACGGTATATTACACAAAAATCCACCCAGGTGGAAAATGTAAGGAAGCTCAAGCGGTAAAAGAAAACTGTTACAACATATCTATTTTTACGATATGTTCGGTATTTAATTTCAATTCAACGGTACGGAATCGGTTCATAAGTGATTTACATTTATCAATTTACGGAAAATGCAAATCAAGCAGTTCCAAGAGCAATAAGCGGTGTACGGTAATCATTCAGATAGCATTATTACTTGAAATGTTCATTACACACTACGATATATCAAACGGTTAAAATTCCGTCGGATCGGAAAATATTGGCCTGCATTAGTTTTCCGATTGTACGGTATCAGATTTCACGGTATATTGGGACAATTACTCTAATTGAGTTTATTCTATCACATCACCCACCCGTGTATTAACTACGGAGTTTCCTTTAATTGTATGACAGTGTTAGATTTCATACACTTGGCAGATTCAGAATCTAGACAATTAGGGCTTATACTTCCGGTTTCGACACAGCGTGCACAAACCCTAACTATCGTATCTGCAATAACCCCTACACCCACGACCGGGGATTCTCATACGGATAAGGGGTTATTACGATTATCAATCACACAACCACCTCAGCTCATACTTCCGGGATCGACACAGCGTGCACAAATATACCAAAGACGCCCCTGTCGTTCAAACATACACACTCTGTACACACCATACAATTACTTGAATATTTCAATTCACGTGCGGATTCAAATCGTGCGCGGTCCGACCTATGATGGGATAAACGCGAATATAACAATATAAATTACTGAAAGCTACGAAACTCAGATATCGTACAAACATTTACCAATCATAAACTACGGAAATCAATATATCGTAATGCCCAAAAATATAAACTATTATGCTATCATTTACCTTATGTAAAATTCACTAAACGAAACACTATTGTTGATTCAAATTTTAAATCTGACTTGAACTCGGATAATAATTAATTCACTTTGATTCTAATATGATAATCACACTTTAACGGTACTGATTGATAATCGAAATCACAAAAGAGAGAAAGATCCCCATCTTTTGTCTGTCACTGCTTTTATGTGTTTTACGAGCTTCTGGTCAAGTCCGCACCACCAATTCCTTATTTTGTGCCGAGCCTTTTCTATTTATGTCCCGATTAATGCTTGAAAATGACGCTACTTTTTAGATCTAAAATTGGCGCTCGTGATATCTCGGTAGTTCCTCTTGGCACAGTGAACAAATGTTATCACAGTTTTTTGGTTGTTCGCCCTTTTTATACATAAAGTTGTTCTAATTTTGATGCGTTTACTTACCAGATCCCCGTTTTTGCAACGCAATTTTTAAGCGGGCATAAATTCAATTCATTCAACGAAATAATTACACTTACTCAAAATTACGGAGATTTAGAAAAGTGACAATCACGGAATACATATTCGGAGTTCACGCATATCTGTTTGAATAATGAACCATTTAACCGGAATTTACGTGTAATATTCGTATTTACTGCCTGATCCAAAACAAATGATATTCCAAAATTTAAGCTTCGTTACAATAGGATGAGGGCGATTGCAATCGATTTCCATGTACAATTCACCTTTCTTGATATATTTTTGTAATTTACATTGTTGTTTTGAAATATTGTACCTGAATAAAAATATATTTTGTTAATTAGCTTTTTCTTCATTTTACATCTAGCTTGCAAATTGATCCACGATCGGCGAATTTAGTGTTTTACTGTTATATTTCTAATATTGCACATATAAATAATATAGCGGTTAATATATGTGTTCGTAAATATATCTTAATTCTTGTTCTTATTATCATATTACAGATATTGTAAATATAAGTAATAAATCTGTATGTGGCAATATTCACCTATATCTTCCGATGATATAGTGACAATTTCAGTACTTTATTGTTACACTAGCGACCCGCCCCGGCTTCGCACAAGTACACTACAGAAAAACTGTGAACGTTGTATATGAAAACATAGCGGCCCGCTCCGGCCGATACCGCCGCAAACGCTACGCAATTTTTAAATCTGTAATATCTTCGCCAATAATAAAGTTATCCACAATTCCAACCCAAACATTGATTTTAGTTTGATTCTGAAAATATGTAACTTCCGTTTCATGAGGATTTTCATCAGCATAGAAATGTTCATTATGGAGGTTAAAAAGACCACATCTCGTGAAAGTATCTTCGTCCGTGAACAGAATTCTTCTACAAAAATTGGGGTTTGCGTTTTGTCTTTGGACAATAAGCCGACAGAAATCTAGCCGATGACCTGGATCCATGGGCAATAAGTCTTGAACTGTCTTAATATGATACAACAGTTCTTCTTTCAGTACATTATGAACTAATGATTTTGAGGCTCCAATACGAAGTCCCAAACGTAGTGTGCTTATCCCAGATTCAGTTTCAACCGCTTCCAGTATCGCTTCTTCGAGCTCTAACGTCCTTCTTGTCCGTCTGCTTCCAGTTCCTCTGCGATTTGCTTCAAATTTGCCAGTTTCGCGAAGGTTTGCCGATTTGGAATTCTGCGATGCGGATATCTTTCCCTTCTCCGGCCATTGCAACGACAAAGTCCATTTCAGTGTTAGTGAAATTTTGAGCCATAATTTTATAAACTTTTTTTCGAATCAAAGAATCTTCGGCTTTATTTTGGCCACGCAGTTCGAGGACATCCTGTATGTAGTGATTACAGATATAGTATATATAATTAATATAATAATCTAAAATGATATATATCAGAATATAACATTTATTTTTCTGATATAGCATATTCCAGTTACATACTTGATATAGCTGTGGAAGGATATTTTTGTTAAGACAATATAATGAAACTTAATTCAAACCCTGCTCATTTAAAACGTGCTACTAGTATGTAGGACGTTTTGGCGAACATGTCCCCGTTTGGGCTGTTAGCGGCCTTTCTTAATACCCGTGGATCCGAAACGTCGGGTTTCAGATTAATTATAAAGCCACATTCGGTTCCATCGACCCCCAAAAACGTATGTTCGTTCATTTTCAAGCCGATCCGAGTTATAGTAAAAATTTCAATATCCACTTGCACTGAATACCCTCTACTTGAATAATTGTTCACCAACAGCCCATACGGTAGTACTTAAATTGTTATGTAGTCCGAATTCGAATTCGGTGCTAAAAATAACTTTGAAGGTTTTTTGCCGAAACACCTGACTTCTACGTTATTACGTCCGAATCGGTAATATTATTTTTCGATTGCATATCGACCAATTTAGTATTTTATTGTTATATATACAGATATAGCATATATAAGTAATATTCATATGTATATAGCTAAAATTGCATATATTTGTATTTTACATATATTTAGCACATATCTCGCATATTCTAGATATATACATACCCCTATCTAGTTACAAGAGGATATTTTTGTTAAAATCATACGATAATATTATCAATTCGAGTCTTACACACTTGAAATTGGGTAGTGGTATGTATTTTGTCGCGAGAAAGCCAAATTTAACGTCAGAAATTTTCTCTTAGTTTCGATAAATACACATATATGTTATTTTCCGAGAAGTCCAGACTTCTTAACAGTAACTGATCGATATCATCGGTCGATTTTTGAAGAAAACGATAACAGCTGCGAACTGAACGATACAACGTTGGATTCGTTCATAAATTTTACGTGAGATAGACTACTAAACGGAAGATACCTCATCCGTAGTTTTCGAAATAAAAGCGGAAATTTACCAAGCCATTGAACCATCAAACTAGGTGGTTTCTGTTGAAATCAGCCTTCTCTTCATACTAATTCGGTGGTTGTACAAACGGAAAGCCATCGGATGGAGGTGTATGTTGGTATAATTAAGCTGCCCAAGAAAAATTGGAAATCAACCAAAATTTTGGCAGACATTGGACAACATCTTTCCTCTATTATTCGGTATAAAATTCGTTTTTCTATCTTCAACGATTGGACCTCTGTGATTTTTGGACTGAGGGTTGTGTAATAAATTCATGATGGGGAGAGATAGCACTCACTATTCGTTGAAGAACGTTTTTCCAATACCCTTTCAATAACTTTTGTCCATGTGTATTCGAGAGTCAGCAAAACTTCTGTTAACTAATATACTAATAGATGGAAATATGTTCAGGAGATCGTTCATGCTGGTTTAAACTGACATTTACATTTTCCAATCATTGAAACCTCCAACACTAAGACGAATACATTTCTTACTAAGCAATTTGCATACGTAACAATATACATGACTGGACTTAGGACTATATACTAACAAATCTCGAAGACATTTTTCGCCGTTAACTTTATTTTTATAAAAAGCAGAACTTTGTAACTGTCCTATTTTGTTATTGTCATTCTGCTTTACACATCCACTAATTTTATCAAAATTTTGATTTGGTCGATCATATATGAAATATTGCTGAAATTCTGCACTTAGGAACTCAGGCCAATCTGCTACGTCGCTGGGAAATAGTGCATCAATCACAGTTTCATTTTCTTGTTGAAACAAGTTATCAAAGTCATACGATTTTTCCAGTTGTGAAATCTCTGGAAATTTGTCACTATTCGCAGACACCTCAAGAGATTCATTGAAGTTTTTCACTAAAGCCGTGGAAGTTGGAGAGACACTCAACATTTCTCCGTATTCTCCGCCACTGGTCAAATGCAATGGGTTAGAATTTGCGCATTGAACTTCGTGTGAAGTCGCAAGAAAAGACAACATTGCATCTTTTTGCTTTTCTCGTTCATTTACTATTATTCTTTTCTTCTTGCGTTTTTCGCTGCCGCTTGAATGTTGTTTAGAAAGTTATTACTTATTATCTGTGACTGTAGATAAAGAAACCTGAAAAAAATATTTTTACTCTTATATTTACTATAATATTGCTTACAAGTTGAATCAGAAAAAAAATTGTGAAGACATATTTTAGGAAAATTTGATTTCCTTACCTACAAAATAGATATTATTTTTTTCAAATTAACAGTTTGAACAACAAATAT
Source organism: Endomychus coccineus (assembly GCA_958510875.1). Lineage (NCBI taxonomy): Eukaryota > Metazoa > Arthropoda > Insecta > Coleoptera > Endomychidae > Endomychus > Endomychus coccineus. The sequence goes on from OY294068.1 coordinate 134,734,068, forward strand.
TTACTTTTGAAAATTTGAAAAATAATTATTTGCATTTTACACTTTTACGTTTGGTCACAATGTCTACGTAACATTAACTGCATGAACTATAACCCAAAGTAAAACAAAATCATGCAACGACTATCATTTGTTTCGGAAGCGGAGTATGTTGTCGGCACCTTTCAAACCTTTGACGCGCCGAATATCAAAGGATCCTTTTGTGATGCCGAAATGCCATCTATTGGTCAGTTATTGCGGTGAATTTGGATTTCGGATCGTATTAATAATAAATAATAAATAGTAGCTATATCAGAAGACTAGAAATGTCAATTAATTGAAGAGAGTGTCCACCTCCACGTCCGAACAGGTATATTATTCTTACGATCTCTACGTCCGAACGAGGATATAAAAATACGAGTGGCCTTAACTCCCCAATATTTTCAAGGACAAGAAAAATCAAATGTGTATACAAAGAAGGAACATCAATCAACTTCACGGACTAATAATACAAGTGTTCAAAGGCAAGGAAAAACAAAAAATATATGAACATTTTAAAACTTGCCGCTTGGAGCTTAAAATCGGGAAACAAAATGCATCTCAACCACCTAGACTATACCACCGATGCAGGTTCTCTACATTGAATTCGGTATTTGGTATATCAACAGTTAATTCGCTCGCTGCTAGGAGCATTATATAAACTATATGGGTGGAGGAGGAGGTACAAAAGAGTATCTTAGAGGCTCTCGTATTGAAATTACCATTTCCACGTCCGACGGGCATATTAATACTACTTTTGTAAGGGGTTCGAATTCCTCTTACTCGTGGATAAACTATTAAAATTGTATTGCCTGGTTGCCGAAAGCTGCAGTGAAGACGGGTCGTGGGATGTTGAATTTTGAGCGACAGAGTATTTTTAACCAACCAATAAATAGTTCCTAACTAGGGGATTCAAACACTCACTCGAAAGAATAAACACTTAGGGGGAACCTGCAGATCCCTAGGAAAACCCTGTAAAAGACAAAATGTTCAAGTCTCTGAATATAGCGTGTACACTGTACAAACCTCAACACCGGCTACCGAGCTGGCTTAACAAGATGTCAACCTTTTCAGCGTACGACAGATAAATAATTTGAACATCGGACGAGTTTCAATGAATGATGAATATAATACATAATTATATAATAAAGTGATATAGATTATGCTTGTTCCAAAAACAAAATAGCGGCGAGACAACCCATTTCAAATATCAATCAATCAGTGACTACGAATGACAGTCCTCATGATCACATATACCATTGAAAACTGTAGGTATGGAAATAGCAAAGAGATTTCCTCGTTTGAATTTCTAATAGAAACACAGTCAATTGTATTGTAACTAATGATTTTGCAATATCATAATACAAATCATAATAATTGTAACACAACCCCTTTGACTCGTCATTTTTTGTAGTATAAAATTTAATTAGAATTAGAATTAGAATCAAACATTTATTTTCAAACTTTTTTGCCTCCTAGTATGTTTGCTTGTAAAATCCTCAGTTAAGAAGATAAAGTCACCTTTTTGAATGTGAAGTTGAAAATATTCAACGTAACTCTTACATTTTCACAAATATCGAAACAAGTTCATCATCAAATTACAACTAATAATTCAATTCAGTAAGTGTTAAAAATAACATCCTCCAACCTGTATACATGTTCTTCATCGTTTGAACAATGAAAACCATATATTTTTGAAAAATTAAATGTTTTTGACGAAGTTAGTTTGCAGCTTGCCGAATTCGGTTCCTTGATTGTTTTCCACTGATGATTTTAACGTTTTTCTTCCAGATATCCTCAAAAACAAAGATCTATGTGGTTAAGATATAAGCCGGGCGGTCGCCATTCAATTGGTGCGTCGGGCCTTCTTCTTATCCAACGTGCTATCCATCAACCATACTCTCAAAATAGAAATATTAGGCAACTTTGTTACTAAAATGAGGTGGAGCGCCATCTTGCAACAACCACATAATTCATTGAATTGCTAACGATACATCGTCTAAGTAGAATGCCAAATTTTTTTTTATAAATGATGAATAATTTTTTCCTTGAATTGTTGTGGAGACTGACCCCACTGAATAGGTATTGACAATTTCAGTCCAAACTTTTTCTTCAAAATGAATCTGATGGAGACGCACTTTTTTGGTTCAGTGTATTTTGTGTAGTTTTTCCTCTCCTCAATTGTTGATCACGTGCTTTCCAGCAGCCAGCCAGGCAAGTTCCCAGTTCGCAGGAGCACGTTAGAATGACGTCAATATCTGGTGATTACTGGTCAATATACGTCAGTTAATTGACGAATTTCTGATATCATTTAATCACGTTATATTGCCGACTTTTCTTTGGTTAACATTTCCCTATTTATTTTGATAATGTTACCATCATCAACACAATACCTCTTATTATCTCGTAGTTTGAGTACCTAACCCGCCCTTTACTCAACCAAATGCTATATTCAACTATTGTTTATAATTATAAATTTCAGGGTCCTATTTTATATCGTTAACAAGCAAAAACTTTAGACAACTTCTGGTCGAAGCACTGTAAGCAATGAAATTGATGAAGCAGCGATAGTCGTTCCTACAAGTACGAATAGGTGATATTTTACTTACATAAACTAGATTCTGTTGAAATAGCCAGTGAAGAACAATTAAAAGCACTTGTTCAATTTGATTATTATATATTTCATGTTATTGGTTGTAATTTAATAACTAACTTGTTCTTGATACTATACATAATAAATAATCACCATTATACACTAAAAATGCTGTTCAAGTACTGAGAACCTTTCGCCTACCAAGTAGTCATCATCAGAGTAAACTAAATTATAAATCAAAATGTGCCTGTTTATATACTATTTGGGGCAATAATGCAAACAAGGGGTTACCTACCCTCAGCGGAGATAAATCGAGATTTAATAAATTGCTTTTTCGCCTATACATTTCCATTTCTTCTAAATTGCCTAGAAATTTTTCAGTACTGTGTTTCAAAAGTGATAAACTTTCTTGAGAAATGGTGGGATCAGTATCTAAAATATATTCGGCTAACGCAGATTTTTCTTCATTATTTTTCTTTATATGGACAAAATATTCTTCAAACCGACTTAAAATGTTCCTTCTAGTTTGAGCCATATAGCATTTTGAACACGACTCACAATCGATTTTATAGATCCCGACTTTGTCGAAGTCAGAAAATGTATCAAAGGTGTTGCCTAAACAGTTTTTTAGTTTGTGGAATTTATTAATGACTGAAGATGATTGAAACTTTTGAATTTTATTGAACTATTTGAAGGTTTGTTTTTGATAATTGGGAAAATGTATTCATTGAATACTTTTAACTCCACATTTGAAAAGGTGGCTGTATCTTCTAAACTAAGGACTTCGTAAGAAAACACTAATAGAAAGAAGTTTTAAAATGGTCATTTGTTTCCAGTGGCATTCCGTTTAAAGCTAAATTACAATCACATACTCTAAAAACGTATAAAAATTTTAATGTCGCTACTTTGAATTTATTAATATATGAATTTTCATGCATGAATGTTGAACCGTTTCAGAGTAGCATTGAAAAAATCAGATTTAATTTTCAACTTTATCACCCCGTAATTGTTTTTGGGTAAGTTAGCTTCAATCGACTTATTTTCATCCCTAGATAAATTTGCTCATTCGTCCATCACGGAATACGTTATTTTGGAATAGTACCAAAAGGGTCTTAGATATCTAATTCATTTCTTTCAAAGTAGTTTATTAGTTTGTTCCAAAACCAGTCTATCTCTCGCTCCTTAAGATATTTGTATTCTTCGGTATTCGTTTAAATATCCATATAATCACGTGAAATATCATACACGTTTTGAGTTGAATATCAGTCGCTCAGTGTTTTAAAAACTTTTTCGCCATTTAAAAGTCAGGGATCGATTCATATAGATATTGGAACACCGAAAAAAACCCTGACATTTTTCGGGGGCCAACTCTCCCCTGCTCCCCCCTGTTGCAAAAAACTGTTTTGAAATTGAGTTTTTTTAATATCTTGAAAAGAACAACTCTAATCGAAACCAATTCAGTATGAAAGTTATAGATGTTATCAAAATGAATAGTTTGACACCTACTGCGCATGAGCGTTTAGACTCTTTTGGGCCTCGGAGTCTAAAATGAAGTAAAACTTTGACAATTTTTGTATCGGTCCCAAGTTATGATAGAGTGATTAAACCTAGCGCCAAAGTTGACCATACATGTTGTTAATCCATGGTGATTTTTGTCAATAAAAATTTTCTAGAGTTTCAGAGAAAACTGAGGTGAGGTAACGAAAATGAAAACTCAAAAAATAAGGAAACTACGGGGTTTAGAGGGTCGTGTATGGCCTCAAAATGTTCCTATTAAAAATACCTATCAAACTGTATATGTCAAACCCACTCTAACCAGTCTCTGTCCATTTCATGTACTGTAATAATTCGACGGATTATCACTTTTGGGTCCTTTGAATAATTCAATTTAATTCGAACTGAAGTTTTATAAATTATTATATTTTGATAGAACATACAATATGTTAGACAGACCTAGCGACTGTCTCGTAATTCGATCTCTCTTTCCTGGAGCATCGACTTCTAAGCCAGCAAAGAATCGTGCTTAGCACACTACGAGGTCAGTGGTACTCTTTTCCCTGAGTCAGGCGAAGTCCACGTGTAGTTGAAAAGAGTCGTCACTTACTGTTCTTTCGCCTAGTCAGATTCCTATAGGTTGTTTTAATAACGTATGGGCGGAGTTTGCTCCCGGTATTCTAAATTAAACATATTTTCTAAGCTTTGTTTGTAAAGATTACAACAAATTGAATTGAAGAAATTTATAGAGATTAAATTATCAACTTTTGTTCATACAGTTCAACGAAGAAATTATTTAAATTCTACCTACGTTAAATTTTTGCTTGTACTATTGTAAGAGAAAGAAGCCTGGAGCTGTAGGTAACTTGTGTAGAGGTAGTTTGGAGCATTGAATTGGCTCATGGTTGGAAGTCAGTTGTGTAGCAAAATTAAATGTGGTATTTGTGCAACAAGGGTTATGTATTCCTGGAGGGGTAAGGCAGCGCTGAACTTGTGCGCGTGTTTCGCGTTTTGCGGAGAGTGTTTGTTCCCTTAAAATCATTTTGAGACAATTCCATATGATCGATATTTTAATCCGACGTAGAAATCGAGTGTGTAAATTTTCGTGCCTTATTGCTACAAGGGATTCGACAGGGAATTGTGATATTAGACCAACAGGGTGAGTGCATTTTGATTGCCAAAGAACAATTGTTATATTGACTTCAACCTCGGAATCGGGAATATAATATAATGTGGCTATTTGACCTTCAGATCACGCTCCGCCCACCAATGTTTATTTTGTTAAAATATTTTCTTTCCAGGCATTCAAGCTAGTTAGAATGCTTAATTGTAATTCCGCTTATCGGATATCACTTAGGGCATATGACAGAATTTCAGGTCGTCAGGCTTACCCCAGGTTACCAGAAAAAAAAGAATACTTCTCTTCAATTCTAAATATTATCTATTAATCATCGGCGTGGTCGAGCGCGAAATCGATCACTGTTCGTAGTTTGTACTGATTAGCTTACACTGATTCCAACTCTCTTAAGAGAACCTGAGCAGTAGCTCGCTGGCGTATGGATAGGACTAGCGACATTAATAACGGTATCCTAGGTTCCCACTTGGGGTGAACCCGAATTAGTTGTCATTAACATCATTACCATTTAAAGATTTTAGACTGATTTTATAATCGTTTGTTGTGTTGATATGTTCTTAATTTTGTCACTTTTTTCACCCAATACATATATATATATATATATATATATATATATATATATATATATATATAGCTTCAGAATTTACGCTTGGATAGATATAAAGATATGATTGTATGCAATTCGAGGCGGTCCCTGGGAAGGGATCAAGGCATCGTAGTTAAAAACAGCTTCTAGGTGGACTGAATTATACACCTAGTGGTGGCAGCTTAAAGGAACCTTAAGGGTACACGGATCAACCAAGATCTTTGATATCCGAACAGGTTCCAACAAACAATTCTCAATTCATATAAGACGACGATGAGCTACCTCAAATAATACCCAGCCGACTGTTACGAGTACAAGTACGAGGTTCAGCGGTGATATAGGCTGTCTAACCTATTTTAATTTTTCTTTTGCGCTAGGTTTCATTACTCTATCATAGCTTGGGACCGATGAAAAAATTGTCAAAGACTTACTCCATTTTTGATCCCGAGGCCCAAAAGGGCCTCAACGCGCATGTTCAGTAGCTGTCAAGTTGTTCATTTTGATAAGATCTACAACTATCATACTAAACTTTTTTGATTCGAGTTGTTCTTTTCACAATATTGAAAAAAAAATCAATTTGAAAAGTTTTTTGCAGCTGGGGGGGAGCAGGGGAGTTGGTCCCCTAATAATGTAAGAGTCTTTTTCGGTGCCCCAATATGTATATAAATCGACCCTTATTTTTTAAATGACGGAAAAAACGTTTTTAAATCGACGAGTTACCATGTATATCATCGCGATTGACCTTCACTTTCAAATCTAGATTTTTGAGTGGTAAGCGGACTTCATTGTGTGAAACAGTTTAACCTAATGATAACCTCTAACTAGTTCGCTAAATACCACTATGTATTTTCTTATTTAGGTACTCCGAAAATAGCAATAATGTTTGTGCACATGCGTTGCTTATTTGTACAGATATCAATGCAAATAACTTGAGTTACTTCAATCACATTGTAGATAAATATGTAAAATTACTTGGAGAAATTTTATTCATTAAAAAACCATAGGAATGCATAGCTTGAAGAAACAGTTTTTACTAATCTTTATGATAATAAATCACAAGCATAAATGAAACTCTATTTCTTCCAATAGTTGTTCAGTTTAATCGAATTCAAATAAAACATCAACAGTCGAAAAGTTTATTGAAGGTACGAAGTAGAAAACATGTCTAATATACGACATATAATATTAGGAAACAAAAAAAAATTATTGCAATAATGCAAGAAAGATTTAAATAAATATGTTATTATGAATTTTTCGTTTCGTTTGAAATTATCAAATTATTTCGAGATAGAAAAAAACAGATTTAGCTTGTGAAACTCTACGAGGAAAACAAATTGTTAAATAACTAGAACGGCAACTGGCAAATCATCAGCGGAGTGTGGAACAAATCTCAAAAATGTTTTCTAATTTCTATCCTTTATTTCCTAATTTCCACATAAACCACATGTTATGATCGATATGCAGCTTCTGGAAAAGAAAAATGTATGTTATTTTACATGAACAATCTGCGATGGACATCATCGAGTCCGTTCAAATACTCCAACTCTTACCATTGTTTTTCAAATTACAAGAGAATAGTTTTATTCAGTGTAGACTTTACGTACGTGAATAAACTATATAATCTAAGGTTTTGAAGCTGTCCTTGGTTGTTGAAGGTTCATTACAGTGGAATTAGGCGAGTAATATACGTAATTATAATTTTCCTGTTGCTGGAAATAGCAGTGTCATTCTGTAAATGCTATCTTCAGTTGTTCAAAAATGATAAAATAATCCTTCATTTTCAACAAATCTATAACTCAGAAACTGAACATGTTCCAAGGAAGTGTTATAAAGTGGAACACATTTATTTTCATTGTACAATCGATTTCTTGAGCTTATGACCATGTGTTGTAATTTTTCTTTTATACGAGATGATGATGATTTGGCATCATAGTATGTTAAAGATATTTACCTGCCAGATCCCGATTCTTTAGATTCCACAACTTTTGGTTTATTAGAGCCACCTTTCTTTTGGATAACCGTCCGATCTTCCTGTAAAACACAACAATAATACATTCATGGTTACAGAATTTTGACTGCACTTAAACCTATAATTTAATACTAGGCTTGCCCCGGCCTATATAAATTTTTTCAATTGTGTTTTTGACTGACACCCCTTCACCCTACCTTATCAATATACTGATATACAGGAGTAGAATGAATTAGATATGATATTAAACAGTTTTCTTCAACTATTTAGTAAAATGTAAGTAAATAATTACAACTGCAGGAAACATTGAATCGGTTGTGCGTGAAAGAGTAATGTATGGCTAATTATCAAATTGATTCACTTGAAATGTATTGAATCTAGCTAATTAATTACCTGACATACTATTCTATGATTTACAAATTTAAATTTAACTATGCCGTGCTAAGAACTAATTAAGTTTAAGATAGCTCTATGGAATTTAATTTCAAAACTGTCATTGTCATAAATGTAACAATGTCAGATAATACATTATCTTTTTAGATTGAATTGAATAGACAAATTCAAATGTTTTGAATTACCTCTTTCTATTGTCTATTTAATTCAACCTAAAAAGATAATTTGTTATCTTACATTTATTATTATTATTTACATTTATGACGTTTCGAAAGTAATTCACATAAACTAAACCTTTTCTTAAAATAATTGTACTGAGCAGCACTGAGTGAGCGTCTTCATCGCAATAATATCAATTACTAAAGTCTAGGTCGTAAAAACGAACGAAACACACATAATCAAAATTGTAACCCATTTATGTGTAAAATATTTGAATATGTATCAGAAAACCACTACACAGTAATGGTTTTATAGCTGAAGACATAATATCTCGAAGACAAGGCGAAAAAGTTCGACAACAAAAACCTTTTTGTGCCAAGTAGCTACAATGTTGAGCAGATGTGTTTAGAATTCTATGACTAAGATAGAAACCGTCTTTGCTGTACCAATATTCCTGATTTATTGTATAAGCTTCCTACAAATACACAATTTTGAATATTATAAAGAAGTACGATACAATTTGCAAATGTTTAATTGATTAAATTTGACTCCATGATTGTACATTGGTTCTATGATTTACAGATTTAGCATCACGTTTTATGTGAATCACCTCCAGGATAGGTCTTATATGATAATTGGTTTCTTCAGCGAAAATATTAATATTTGATCTAATTGATGGTTATAATCAATCAACACAATGTTTAGCTAGGGCGGTAAGATTTTGTTTTTAGTACTATACTTATGGCGACACATTTGCTGGTGTTGCAACTATAGTCAACACCGTAAATGAAGCAAATTAGCTTGAAACCAATTACAAGAATCGAAGTGATAAAACTAAGGAATCGATTGCAATGGGAGAAGTTTTATGAATGAAACCGTCCAATGAGGGTTGGGAATTTTTTCAAGACCGGTTCCACTCTTGACCAATTAAAGGTAAAATTACCCCAAAACGACAAATATCGATTCAATTATTTCAGGGGAGTATTCATCAGAAACAATTTACCTAATAAGATACACAGAAATGAATTGGGTATGATCAATTTAGAAGATAAAGATGAATCGGAATCACATTGGACGAGTTATAAGATAATTGGTCGACGATTATGGTAATCTCAGACCACCGAAAGAGGCTATTAGTTATTCAAATTCAAACGGACTTTGGGACATGTCCTATAATGATGATATACATCATAATTATGATAATTCCAATTGTGGCAATTTATATTTACTATTTTTGTACAATAAGTATTTATAATCCAATTTCGAGGTATTATACTAATCCAGAGTACTTCGGCCAGCAAATATTAGGCGCCGTTTGTGTCCTAATTATTACCTATTTATATTTTAACATCTTAGAATATATATTACATTTCACAATATATATTGAATAATTGTCTATATATTGATCATGTTTTATTTATATGGATTGAAGAATGTGAATATATAAGAGTTGTGAGAAATATATATAAAACATCAGCTTCGTATATTTGCCACTGCGGGGCGGTCAGGCTAATATATTATTCCAAAGAATTATCAATCAGGTTCGGCAAACACCGATGATGTAACGTCATGTCTTTGCTCACAACGGAGATTGCGTTTGGTATTTTGGCAGCCAAAGTTGTCTTAGTTGACTAACAAATCATGCTTCTCAAGAATCAAGAAGTCTATCATTCTAGACTTCTTGTAACATATTTTTCATTTTATGTCAACAAAGATCAAGATGTCTTTTTATACCACTATCAAAATAACCTGACATTTTTGTATCTCTATCGATACTTGAAGTAATTTTTGTTTTCACCGTGAAGAAGTCTTGTTTTCACAATGAAAGACTTTTTCACTACATGAAACCGTTTCTAGTAACGACACAGCAAGCTAATTAAATGCTGTGAAATGGAAATCATATAGCGTGTATTCATTCATAACACATAATTTCAGCAGATTAATTCAAAGTCACAGTTGTAGAAAAAATTTTGTACTTATTTAGTTTCTGAAATTCTTGTTTTAATGACACATTCGTGAAAATTTTTGACCTCGACTTGCAGTCGCGGCCAAAACTTAACCCTCATATGCCATTAAAATACACTCATTTCACGCACTTAATACAAAAATAAATATTATACCTAACCACAACAACAAACCCATTCACTTTTGATATCTATTTTATTTTAAATAAAGAAAAAAATAAAATAAATTTATTCAAATAGGTAAATTGATAGACTCGTTTTGAAGAAAGCATTACAAAACGACTTTTTCTATTTTAAAAAGACAAATAAAAATCTTCAGATACTATTGTTTTATTTTTATTTACAGTGAATATAAGCTAACAAAGCAATCGCTTAGAGTCCCAATGATAGGGGCACTTAAAAGTGGAGTAATTCCAACTTATTCCATTTTGTTGGATAGAAACCTACCTGTGGACAAGTATAAGTATACTAAAATATTCTCGATGATTTGTTATACTACTTTGTATCCAGTCATATATTATGCGACAAACAATTTTTGATGATTTCGTAAAAAGATTGCATAGCTCAAAATGCAGAAAAATGTTTAGAATGGTTATATTTTTTTATTCTATTATTCTAACCTATTCTCACTCATTTCGAAAAGTATAATTAATCTTTTGATTAATCCAATTTTGTATGATATTGAATAATATATTGATTCATTTAGTTTGAAATAAAGGTTTTTAATTGTGTAAACATATTGACACATCAACATATATAATATACCTACATATTGAAATGGATTCGAACATTTAGAAAAAATGATTCTATGTATTTCTGTGTTACTAAACTTTGTTTGTATTAGTTTAGTGTGGTTCATTTATCAAACAATTTATTACTTATAATATGTACAAATTAATAACTACGATCTACAAAAAGTACGTATTTTGAATTTTATGATAATGGAAAATAGACATGGTTTCAAAGACTGAACATTCTGTGCAATTTACTAATCGTACGACTCAATACTCCCCTGGGCAATGTCAATACACTGCTTAAAATAAAAATCGTTAATTTTGTGTCTGGGCATCCATCTCCTACTTCCTCTGATAAATTCGTTGCTTTTCTCATCATCTAAGACAGAGTTAGTTCCTATTCGCTCTTCATACATTTCTATCAAGTGCACATGCTTACACAAGGTATTCTTTACTGCATAATCAAGATACTAACATAATTATTAGAAAATTTGAATACTCTGCAGTATAGAGTATAGTGTCCTACAATTTCTTATATACTTTAAATTTGTAGTATAGTATTTGATGACTCCACTTTGAATTGTCCATATACTTGAGGGTGATTTCTCACATCCACATTGTTATTAAACACTTGTCTTCATATGAGCTTTTGCTATAATTCGGTTCTGATAGCTGTTCGCATTTGGCCGTTCAATATCCACAATCCTCTTCCACAGTTTTAGTTCTATTATTGTGTCTAGCTTCTCAAAAGTCACCCTCACATTTCTCTCCAGTTGTCTAGTCCTCAGTAGGTTGTTTAATGTCATGTTTTATTGATTCATCAATGTAACAGTGGGGCCCATATTTCAATTCTTCCTTCATCCTGAAAATAATACCTAGAACACAACAATGAATTTTAGATTTATAAGAATATTTTCATACATATTATTAATACCTAGTTAAATAGTTGACAAAATCTGTTCCACTTGCCTTTTGTAATTATTTCAAAATCACATGAACCTGTCTTCATTAGTTTCATCGATTATTCTTCGTCTCATTTCCTCAAAACGTGATATAGCAACTTTTTATTCCTTGAATATTTCAGTTCTACACAACTTGAACTTCTCAGAATGAAAGTGAAATATGACATATCCTATGCCAAAAGCATCATCATTGTGTTCATGACGTTGCATCATCGGTGTACCGATTTCCGACTTAAATATTAGCCTGAGCGCCCCTAGTGCCGAATATACGAAACTAAAGTTTTATATATATTTTTCATAACTTATATATATTTACATTCTACAATGCATATATATAAAACATGATTATTATATATAGACAAATATTCAATATATATTGTGAAGTTTAATATATATTCTGAGATGTTTAAAATATAAATAAGTAATAATTATGGCACGAATGGCGCCTCATAAGCAAATATATCTCATACGTTTACGTTGTCCGAGCGCGATTCTGAATTCACCGCTGGAATGTATCCGGCGTCATTGGTCGAAGAGAACGACACTTACATATTGGGTCTGATCGATTTTGTTATCTACAATTCAATACCGAACGTACATTCTTCCAATAATACGTTATACTATGACGGTGAAAACAGTTCGATTGTACTACCCGAAGATACATACGAGGTAGACGATATTTTCAAGTATATGCACGTTAATTTACAGATAAAAGTTAAAAAATCAATAGGAAAAAAAATTTAAAAAAAATGGAAGAGACTTCTTTGGAAAAATGGATACAAAAATCAGAGGATATCTCTAGGTATCTGAGAGCTAATAATAATACGATGATATATGAACTGAAATATACCATATAAATATATATTAATAATCTAATAGTTTGGCTAAATTATTGGGTTCAATGAAAAGAGCTGATCTGACCGAAAAGACATGATTCGGAATTTCTCGTAAATATTTTTAAGGTTAACGCTATATGCATCGAATGTGATCTGATAACGAATTCTTTCAACAACAACAGGACCTTACATATATTGTTTTTCCTACCGTCCCCAAGGCTATAAAATCGTAGAAATTTCTAACATTATTTATCTACCGTCAATACGGGACATATCTACGAAATCATGCTTGAAATCACCTATCAGGAAGTGGTCACAGTAAGACTTCATTTGATAAAAATATTCTAACAATGGTGTTATTATATGATGTTCCAAATATAATAAATATAACACCAAGAAAATGTAAGAGTAGAGTCAGTGCTAAGGAAAACGCTGACGAGTTTAACAACGAAAATAAACTGTTTTTACAACACTTAGGATTGAAATTAATTAAACATTCAGAAAACGGAAGAAGAGAACGCTTTTGGTGCGATTTAATATAATTATTGTGGGTGTAAGGAAGATTATAGTATATTCAATGTGTTCTTCGAAGTTAATCAGAAAACAATGATGCATTTTGATACTTTAAAAGTTACCGAAAAGGTTTTTGTAGATGATTTAATTATGAATTCGGGATTCTACACGCATCTACCGTATGCGGTGACCACTTTGAATAATAGCGATGAAATTCGCATACCCATTCAAACTCAAGATATTTACACTTCACCTTCCCACAGTTTTATCTATATAGAAGGTGAATTGGTCACGGTAGATTATACGAGTGGTAGAACGTTGGAGCTGATTAACAATGGTGTTACGTTTCCCTTCGATGAAATTCAATATGAAATTGGCGGGCCGTATTTGACCGAGAGGGAAATCTTCATATAACTACATTGGAAGAATACGTTTCGTGTACAGCTAACGAACTCACTCGTTTATATTGTAACTAAGCTCTATAATCTTGAATAATTATTTAATGGGTAACACGTAGATTGGTCTTTAATTTTAGACTTCGTTTATATTAGAATTAGGAATTCATTATTCTGAATAATCATATTGTTGTATAGGAATATAGATATTACCGGGCATAGGTATCCGTGTAGTATAAGTATCAGAGTTGCAAACATTTCAATTCATGAACCGCGTATATTTCATTTCATTCAGAACCGTGCATTATTCTTGTCAATAAGAGATAACGAAACAGATATAAGCATAAAACCACAGCACAGAATCGGGGAACTAGTGGAGCATCATGAGCGCGACATGAACAAAAAAGGGCTCGGCTGGAGCTGGTGTAGGTGACTTGGTCAGCACCTCGATTGGTATAAAAGAAGAGCGTTGAATTATATATTACGATTATAGTCAGTGAGGCAACTTAAGTGTAAGTGAACCATTTATACCGCCGAAATCAAGAAGTGAGTATTCCGCCAGTTACCATTGAAGTATTAGGTAATTTTGCTAATTGATGCATGATTTTAATAATACTCACATGACTATTTGTTTGCAAGGCTATAATAAGGAGAATAGCCTGTTTGGACCACTTTCTTAACAATTATTGTTTCTGAGCTTCCTTATGCTTCTCACGTGTCGGAATAAATTATTATTATACAGAGAGTCAAATATTTATTAATGCTCAAGCTATGAATAAACTTATTATTGAGAAAAATCTGGAGCTCGAGAAACCAGCATACAAGTCAATCAGATTCAGATCTGGTAGACTAGAAGGAGTATTGAAACCGTAGAAAGTAATTATCGCCAAAAAGTAACAAGGTACGTCACAATAGTATTGAATAAAATCGCATTAAATTTACCCCATGTAATCGTCTCGAATTCGGAAAAATTACAACTTTCAAAATACATCAATGCAATAAAGATCTGGATATTGTCTTTAGAGTATGAGAAATTAACGAAGTACCGTTGTTGCCACAATCGACATCGATACGTGGTCAATTAAAATGACAACGTTTGTTTATTTTGGATTTACAAACCTATCGCTAAAACACGAAGATGAAAATGAGCTATTCTGATCATTGCAATATAGCTAACGTGAAATTATATCTAAGCTCTGACGTATAATTTGAATATTAATTCCGATAATAATCAATGGGTAACCTGAAATATATGCGCATTTTCAACATTTACTATAAAAATGAGGGTGGATCTTGGTTTTCACCTAAAAAACAACCTAGAAACAGCACCCTCCCTCGTTATTGATTGCAGCAGATAATTGGAAAAGAGGAGCTGTTGATATCCGAAAATAATTTGAAACCAGTAGAAATGTCACTTATGAAACTTCCGTTGTTTCTTCAATTCTACACGATCGATTCAGAGCTTTCAACACAAAAATAGTGAATTCACCATAAGGGAGCTAGTCATCTTGAATTTTGGAAATGGACATATTGATCACGTAAAAATTAATATGCCGTATAAAATGGAATGGTTATTCATGGTAATGCAAAGACACATCGATTACACAACGGATAATATCTATGGACTCGATTGGAATACATCTTTTAAAGAATACATGCCTCACCAGAACATTTCAAAGAATCTCAACGATATCATCAGAAACGGTTGTATGATTATAAAAGGATTATGCCGAAAGACTATTGAAAAAAGTTTGTCAAATACAATTTTCACTTATAATCTCCCTAGTGCTTGAATTGGCGGGAAATTTTTCTGCTAGTTTTTTGGAAATTTCCTCGAAAAATTCACAACTGAGTGAAAATTTCCGGAATATTAATTTAAGCTTGTGGGAGATTTGGCAAAAAAATTGTATGCTAAAATTATTTGAAAGTAGAATTAAATTGGTGACAGACAAACATGTTATGTGAGGAACATGTTAGTAGACTATCGTTAGTGTTGCATATGAATGGTGAACTATGATGACTATTTGACGTTTTGCTCAAGTTTCGAAAGCCTAGTCGCGTTTTATTTGTTATATCAGACACAAACAATTTTCTTATTGTCAGGTTTTGGCACAGAAATTAGTGAGATAAGAAAAGAGGTGAATATATTAATTCCACCTAATACAAAGAGATCAAACAACGATATGGAAGCAATTTCTATAATTTTGTGAAGAAAAGAACCACAATTGAGGCAGGAACCTCTGTCAAAGAGTTAGCTAGGATTTTGAAAGATTTGTGACTCAATTCAAGGTAGGATATTACTATTTATTTTGAGAAAGAAAATTTATGTAGGTTTTTGTATAGGTAGTGAGATTAGAACATAGTTTGCTATTGTTTCAGGTTACGTGAAATTCAACAGCCAAGCAGGTTCCAAGAAATGTGCTTCAGCAAATTCCAACTTAAGTTTAATCCATTTTGTGATGTAGAATTTGCAGTAGCAAGAGCTGCGCGAGATGCGAAACCTTGATGCTTACAAAGAGACGCAACAAAAAAAAAAATCAAGTGCAGTTGCATTTATGACGAATATGCAAAAATTGTACAAATATGGAATGAAAATGAACCTGTGGGTTTGCAGGGAAAACTTATTCATATTATTTCACTCGAACTGGTCTGGAGGGATGGTGAAAGGGGTAATGGCAAATGCAGACTATTTTGTCGAAGAATTAGACAACGAAGGAAATTTTACTAAAAGGATTGAATACAATCTCGTTCTTACAAAAACAAGTGAAGGTGGAGCAGAAAGGCTGATAATAAGTGGCTAATAATAAACCACAACAGTATTAACCAGTGTCCGATACGATTATTTGAAAAATATATGGAAAAGTATGGGGATCTAATGATAGATAGACTGTTTGTAACTCCCAATCCGAACTGAAATGTACATTTTTCAAAAAGATTGTACAAAAATAGTCCTGTTGGTTAAAACGGAATATCTTGTTGGTTAAAAGAATCTGCTTCTAAAATAGGAATCAATATAAAAAAGAATAAAATTATAAACCATTCAGCAAGAGCTACGGCAGTATCGAACTTGGCAAAAAATGGTGCACAGGAACAGGAGATCATTAAGATTACTGGACAACAAACACCAATACAACTAACTGATTGGAGTACAAATTTCTTTGTATTGTTTGTAAGATATTCATAATGAGACTGTATCTAAAAATATATTTTTCTATTGAACTATTGAAAGTGAAAGCAGCAAAGTTCCAATAAATATACATACTTAAAATTCGAACAAATAGGATGATTTTTGATTAACAAAACGCACTCTTGTTCGAAATTTCGAAACGCAACTTTTCAGTAATCGTTTTTTTTCGTCACAGGTATTTGGTTCTTGGAGGGAATTCATCAACATAACTTAAAATAATAAACAAGACAAAAAAGCATACAATTTTTTTCGAATTTTTAAATTGTTTGGTAACTTTCTCAGAACATAATCTTCAGTAAGCGAGTTTTTTATTTTCTCCAAACTTACATATCTATATATGGAAGAAAGTCGTGTTAGTTACACTATTTATAACTCAAGAACGGCTGTACCGATTTGGCTGAAAATTGGTGGAGAGGTAGCTTAGAACCAGGAGACGGACATAGGATACTTTTTATCCCATTTGACCGCGCTCTCGTGTGACATGACATAAAACCTCAAAGAGAATACAAGTCAATATAAAACGTGGTATAACAAAAACGCATCTGACTTGGAATAACAAAACGTAAATGACAGCTAACCGTAATTTTGTCTATGGTTACGTTGAAAATTTGATTATTATTATATTAGTAATAACCCATTGGGATACGACAATCGTTGAAGCCATTACATCTGCATCTCCAAGTCGCACATTATTTGCTATCATCATTTCGACATGCTTTCCATCGAACCCATCTAACCTGTGGCACAAATACAAGGATTATATGTCAGAAGATATTTTAGATCACATTCGTGTCAATTCCAGAAATCACGATCTTGAGATGAATGAAGAGATACATAATCGGGCTTTACTCTTGATCGAAGACATGTGTTACCTCCATCGACATATACATATGGACTGCGCGTGGCATTGATAAGCGCGGGTAGTACCGGCGAGAGAGAGGGGAAAACGGAGAGGACTAATACTGTCTTTATCTATCGGCTCGGGACGTAAACATACTAGCTACAGTCATGTTGCATTTCCATGGCAACGCAGCGGCCAATAGAAACGCGATAGATAAAGTAGATAAAGACAGTATTAGTCCTCTTCGTTTTCCCCTCTCTCACGCCGGCACCACCCGCGCTTATCATTGCCATGCGCAGTCCATATGTATATGTCGATGGTTACCTCATGTGCGGTAGTTTATTAGTCAGGTTAGGAATGCCAGCGCCAAATCGTGAAATGAATGATGCATTTCATCAAGAATTGGAACGGGAACGTGAATATGATCATCAGGAATTAGATTTAGTAGTTCAAACGAATGTACCCCTGTTGAATCAACAACAAAAGAAAGTTTATGATAAATTAATGAAGGCAGTTGATGATGGAAATGGTGGTTTATATTTCCTGGATGCCCCTGGTGGAACTGGTAAGACATTCCTCATGTCAGTAGTTTTAGCCACTGTTCGTGCAAGATTCAACATTGCGGTTGCAGTTGCTTCTTCTGGAATAGCAGCAACATTGTTAGAAGGATGCCGTACGGCTCATTCAGCAATAAAATTTCCGTTAAATCTTCAAACTATTGAAGAACCAACATGTAATATTGCAAAAAACTCAGCAATGGCCAAAGTTTTATCAGCATCGATAATCATCATCTGGGACGAATGCACAATGACGCATAAACGTGCATTAGAAGCACTTAACCGAACAATGAAAGATTTACGCAATGACTCAAGATGTTTTGGAGGAGCAATGATTTTACTGTCTGGCGATTTCCGCCAAACACTGCCAGTAATTACAAGATCAACGGCTGCCGATGAAATAAACGCTTGCCTCAAATCATCGAATCTATGGCGCTATGTGGAGAAACTTCAGCTGACAACAAACATGAGAGTTGCATTGCTTAATGATATATCTGCTGATGATTTCTCTGAACAATTGCTGGCTATCGGTGATGGTCGAGTACCTGTCGAAGAATCGAGCGGATTGATTTCATTCCCTCATAATTTCTGTAACTTTGTCCCATCGAAAGACGAACTTATCAACAAAGTATTCCCAAACATCATTACTAACTACAAAAATAATGAATGGTTGAGTGAGCGAGCAATTTTAGCGGCTAAGAATAAAGATGTAGATGACCTAAACTACATAATGAGATCATTGGAACAATGCATTCATTCAAATCTATTGACTGTGTAATAAATGAAGATGCTGTCATCAACTATCCAATTGAATTTTTAAACTCCTTGAATGTGCCTGGCTGACCACCGCACAATTTACGCCTAAAGGTCGGCTCCGTAGTAATCATGCTTCGAAAGATAAACCAACCAAAACTGTGTAACGGTACGCGTTTAGTGGTAAGTAAATTGATGAACAATGTGATTTACTCGACGATACTTAAAGGAAAATTCGAAGGTGAGAAAGTTATCATTCCGAGGATCCCGTTGATCCCAAACGATATGCCGTTTGAGTTTAAAAGACTTCAGTTTCCGATCCGTCTTGCATTCGCCATGACCATTAACAAATCACAAGGGTAATCCTTGCAAGTTTGTGGTTTGAATCGGGAATATCCATGTTTTTCCCATGGTCAATTATATGTGGCATGTTCAAGGGTCGGAAGACCATCTGCGTTGTTGGTTCTTGCGCCTGATAATAAAACAAAAAATGTCGTGTATCACAAGGTACTTAACTGAAGAGTGCAACCTATGCACCAAAATACATGAATAATAAAGAATAATTAAAATATTTTTTTTTAATTTTTATTTCTTAATAAAAAATTGAACTTAATAAAATCACAAATTTTGTATATTTATTGCCTCTAAGGCGGAACAGAGTTCGCCGGGTCAGCTAGTAGGTCATAAAAGTTATTTAAGCCAGAACATTTTTTTTACAAAATTGAAAAGCGACATACCTTTTGAAAAGATAACCCATTCTGTACATTCCATACCTTGTAAAGATTTCAGAAAAGTATACATAGGCCAATCTTCCCAATACCCAGATCGAATGGAGATAAATATAAGTACAAAGAATTCACTGCACTTAGTAAATATGGTAAAGACATAAGCCATTCATTTGACTACAACAATACAAAAATTTTGAATATTTGAAAGAATAATGATAAACATTTGATATTAGAAAGTAAAATCAAAAGAAACAATTGTGTTAATGATAATATTGATTCTAATCTTTCAAAACTTTATAATAAACTGATTCAAACTTAACCAAATTCAGATATTTTGAATTACCACTTTCCATTGTCTATTTAATTCAGCCTAAAAAGATATGTATTATCTGACATTGTTACATTTATAACGGTGACAATTTTGAAATTAAATTCTATAGAGTTATCTCAAATTTGATTAGCTTTTAGTAATAGGGATGTAAGTAAAACATAGAATAGCTGATTCATGAAATAGTCATAGTTATTTAGATTTGTAAAATCATAGAATAGTAACTTAGGTATTTCATTAGCTACATTTAACTCATTTCAAGTATATCAATTTGATAATTAGCCATACATTACTTTTTCACACACAACCGATCCAATGTTTTCTGCAGTTTTAAGTGGATTTCCAAACATAAGTCGGCTGCAGAAGCAATTCATTAATCAAAGTCCTTTATTCTTGTCGTAATACCATGAAAACACTAATTAACATAACAATTTCTGATAAAGATAAAAATATATTATCGAAACATCAAAAAAAAAGTCTTACTTTATTTTTAGTCGAAGTAAAGAATCATAATACCAAGACAAAAATACGTTTGGTTTAGGTGGACAAATTTGACGATGTAAAAGTCTAGAGACTGATTTTTAGCAATCCCTACCTTGTGAGTTCTAACGCATCAGGTTGTGGGAAAGAAATTCTATTGAAAAATCATAAATACCTCTCTCAATTCCCCAATTTTCAAGGGCCCGTAATCTTCACTGGCTTGAGATGAATGACCAACATCAGCAAATGCTGTCGATGCATCCTTACCAGCCCATTCTTCAATTGCTTCTACACCTCCAGCATGCTGAAATACAAAATAGTAAATTTGTATTATATTGGCCTCATTTTATTTCTATCATTAGGAAGTGATTATATTTGATGTTATTGTGGTTTGTATTAATAACAATTCTTTTTACAGAACTGGAAGCTAAACTTAGAATTAAATAAGGAGATACTGTAGTAATCGTGAACACTGAATTCCACATAAATCAGTGATAAATGAAAATAGAAATGAAAGTTTGAGATTCTTCAACCAAGAGTAAACGTACTAATTTATTGAACGAGTAATATGAGGTGAATTAAAAAACAAACAAAAAAGTAATCGTAATTGTACAGCTACTTTGCACTGCGGTCAGTATCTAACGAATAAACTCAATTCAGCGATTTGTTGATTTTATGCTAATTCTTTTGTCATTGTTACTAAATTTGAGCTACTATATCAGCAATAAAAATACAAACCAAAGTGTTCAACTGATTGATAAGATTTACTTTTCCTTGGTAGGCGAGAAATCCAAATGAAAAAATTGGAATTTGGAAAAGAGATTACGTGATTATTTATATTTATGTTGTGAAGAATTTAGTCGATTTTCTGTTGTTAATGTGAAAATATATTCCAGGCAATAAATAAATATATGTTCTGTACTTTAGTTTGAATTGTTGGAACAAATCGATATGAAATCAATAAATTCATTCTAATAACAAGTAGAAGAGTGAATTCATATTAAGTCGAGTTGTGACTTTCACAAAAGTAAACTTTGGAACTTAAGTTTGAGACAACAAAATGATAAACTATAAAGGAAGTCACATTAAGAAAGAGAACCATCACCCTTATCCACTAATAACTGTTAAAGTACTGTGGATCTTTCAGCCACCAAGTAGCCATCATCAGAGTGAACTAAATTATAAATCAAAATATGTTTGTTTGAATACCATTTGGAATTGATAATGTAAGAAAAGGATTATCCTCAGCTGGAGATAAATTCACTAAATTGCTTTTTCGCTTATAAATTTTCATGTCTTCTAAATTACCTACATGATTGTAGTTACTGAGTTTTAATAGTGATGAACTTCCTTGAGAAATGTTGTAACCTGTGATTGATAATAATAGTGAAAAATCTCGAAGAAATATAGATAATAAGAGTCAGTGAATGTGATCTGCACTTTAGCATATGTTTTATACTTAGCGCTATGATGTTTATTAAGGTGGTATTCGAGGAGGGAAATTACATATACTGTCAGACAGTCAGGCAACATCATTCCAGGATATATAAAAGGTATGGACTAATTAGTGATTAAAATCAGTCTGGAACTTTTTTGTAGATTCCGGAAAATGAAATACAAAATGAAATTTTTTCAGTTTACTTGCCTCTTTGATATAGTCAGTAACGTCATAGATACTATTTTTTAGGATAATCCAAATTCGATTACCATTCTTCCCATTTTTCTCTGCCACTTCAGCTTTAGAATATAATTTTGTAGCCATTTTGCGAACAGCACACGCTCAAAATATTTCACCAAGTGATATAGTCAAGTTTTGGATTATCGTTGAAATGGAACAATTGATCATTGTTAATTAAGATTTATAATTCAATTTCCTATCTTATCTTCCAATCTACATATCTTCAATCACCATAATCATACATCTCATACATTTGTACATATCATTATAATAAGAGACCGCATCAGATATTGTTTCTTTTATTGTTTTTGTTGATGTCTCATCCATGCTCAGTGATTTTCACAAAAATAATATTACTTCGAAATATACGTAGCTTGATAAGAGAACGAGAGAATAAACTCGAGATTTCTTATCTAATGAATAGAAATTCGGTTCAGCATAGACTGACTTAAGGAAAATCAAGGTAGTACAGTACACTTTAAATGTACAGTATTAGGCCGGAAATGTAAAAAAATAAAATTTAGGAAGTAATAGTAGATTTTATTTCACCATTAAAACTAGAACTGGGACAGTATTAATAGAATATTCTTGACAGCAATATTCCCACAATCCAAAATAAGCATACGAGTAGTTCTTATACTCGAATAACGTCACCGGATAAACTGTTAAAGCATCTGCCAACTATAGCAGTTCTCATAATCCTCATGGAAAAAAATATTAACAGGAATTTATATGAATAATGGTCTATGCCGGGAAAACAAAGCCCGTAAGTTGTTCAATGATCTGAAACGTTTCATGGCTTCCATATTCTAAAAACTTTGACTTCAACGATGAACGGTTATTTGTTATTTTGTGTTAGCTATTCTCATCTTCAATTAGATCCCAATTATTGCTTATATTCATAACTTTCAGAATGAAATTGATCGTTTAATTGTGAAGAGCACCATAATTGGGACAGATAAACAGTGAGACAGGCCCAAAGAGACGCAACTAGCGAAAGTATCGATACAGAATACACCTATTTTGGAAGCAAAATGGACAACATTTCCGTCGTAGCTAGGGGCATTGGTCTACGATAGCTTGGAAAATGAGAAATGTAAATAGTAGTTCGAATGAAACAAATTTGGAAATGTACGTAAGATTTGGATTTTGTTTCAAGTCATTAAAATTATAGAAAGTTTCTAAATTTCGATTTATATTCCGGTTGGAATAAGAAACAAATTTTTGTGACATTTCAAAACAGTGAATTCATTTCAAATAAGCGTATTATACAGGATGATTCTTGGCACCTATTTTGTTCATGCTTCAAATCAACGATCTGCTGAAAGTGATCACATGTCCCGGCCATCGGAGCCAGAGAGCGAGAGGGGGAGAGGTTGTTGCAATTAACGGAGATCTGGCAATGATTTTGAAATGGTGATCTGATAATCTAGTACAGTTTGATGCAACCAAAAATTCAAACTTTCGTGTTCTTCAGGATGGCCGATCACACAATCCCTAATATGATGATGTCAGTTATAACTATTCTCATGAAGTCTTCCATAACAATGCTCGGGATCACCACCAACAGCAGCCTCCATGGGACAATCATGTGAGGACCGTTGCAAAAACCACTCCAGAAAAACATGATTTTCTATTCCGTTTCAAGAGGTACTTTACATCCCAGCAGCTCCTCATAATCTACAAAGCACAGATTCGACTTGTCCTGGAGTACTGTTCACATGTTCGGTTCCCGAACATACGCTAAATCTCTTGGATTCTATACAGAGAGAGCTATTCGTTTGATTGATGATGTCACACTCACGAGTTCATTGACCTCTTTAGAACATCCTAGAAAGGTGAGAGATAACTCTCTTTTCTGTAAATATTTCCATGGTCAGTGTCCATCAGAATTCGTCTGTTGTTCCACCACGAGAGGTTCCAGATAGGCGGACTATACGAGCTCAAACTAGTCACCACTTCACTGTCAAACTCGAGACCTGCCGAACTTCTTCCTACCAGACTTCATTTCTTATCGAACAGCGAAGATGTGAAACTCTTTACCTAGTGAGGTGTTTCCCTATGCCTATAACCTCCAAGCCTTCAAAGAAAAATACGAATGCCTATCTCCTCTCCCTATATTCCACTGCTCGCTCACACGATGTTCGTAGAACATCATAGGTTTCCCTCTCGAGTAATCAAATTATAAATAAGTAATAGCCCGAAATTTAACTGTACGTTTAGAAAGCAAAAATAATAATATTTCACCCAACAAAAATGGGTCTGAGTCTGCTCCTTACTGAGATTTAGTAGAAGGCCTCAACGTTCAATCGTGACGTCACAAGCCAGAGGCTATGTAAGTTAAAAAATAAAATACAGTTTTGTTAATAATTCTACAATTTTCTTAGATATGGTCAATTGTAGTATAGTCCGGAGCACTTAGACCGCTTGATTGGGTTCATTGTGCGCCCCTTGATACAAGAATCAGTCCAGGAAGCCTAAGGCCGTGCCAAAACCTAAGATTTTGCATGGACTGATATCTCTTATTGATTCAGGCGGCATATGTGTACTGCCGAGGTGTTGTAGCCTGAGAGAAGCCAGTGCTGGATATTCTGCTAGGATATGAGAAGCAGTTTCATCCGCCTCCCCACATCTACTACAAATTGGGTCTTCGACAATGCCCATTGTGTGTAGATGTTTAATCAGATGACAATGTCCAGTGAGGAGCCCTGTCACCAGTTTTAGGCCTCTCCTGCTCATAGAGAGTAGGGTTTTAGAGAGCTTAGGCGAGAATTCCCTGATGTGGAGCTTCGCTTGCCTCATGCCTGGGGAACCACGCCAGATCGAGAGCCACTGTCTGTCCAGTAGCTCCTTGAGGGCGTGGAGCCCGGTGGTCGATGAAATTCCGATCGTGGAATCGGGGCCAGGGGCGCTCAAAGGAGTCCCGTTTGGCCAATTCATCGGCCACCTCGTTTCCCTTCACACCAGAATGGGCAGGTACCAAAGCATCCTGCGTCTGTCGGAGGATCGGGCAGTTCTCGGCTGCCCAATCCCAGATTTTGCCATGACAGCGAGGCATAGACGCATCGACCCACTGATCCAGACCAGCCAACCGATACGCCGTACCCGCAGCCACTGTTTTGATATGGAGTTGTAGAGGAACGATCCCCACCAGAACCTCCAGAGCCCTGGTGGGTGCGGTCCTCAAAGCCCCCGTTATCCCCACGCAGACAAGTCGTTGAGCCTTGTCCAGCGCCAGACGGGACAAAGCCGTATCTGTCGCCGGCCACCACACAACGGCTGCGTAGGTTATGATTGGGCGGATCATTGCCGTGTAGATCCAATGCAGGACCTGTGGCCGTAGACCCCATGTGTTCGCGTAGGCTCTCCTGCATGCCCATAAGGAAGCAACGGCCTTCTTTACTCGGGTTTCCAGGTGCATTTTTCAGCTCAGTTTAGCATCGAGGATAACTCCAAGGTACTTCACTGAGCCTTTCATGTGCGGGGACCTTCCAAACAGACGAATATCTGGTGGCGGGCCCAATTTCCGTTTCCTCGTGAAAAGAACCGCTTCGGTCTTTTCAGGATTCACCTTGAGTCCCTTGACCTGGCACCAGCGTGCAACGATGGCAAGTGCGGTGTTTCGCAGCTCGAACAAGATAGCCGGGTGTCTTCCGAGGGTCACAGCTGCCAAGTCGTCTGCGTAGGCTTGGGCGTAAAACCCAACCTCATTCAGCTCGACCAACAAACTGTTCACCACCAGGCACCACAGGAGCGGAGACAGTACTGCTCCCTGAGGGTACCCACGGGTGACGTGTGTGCATGCGACGCTGCCATTATGGTGCGCCGTTATCAGTCTGCGAGAGCATGGACTTGATCCACCTGACCAAGGTGTGATCGAATCCATGTCTCTCCGCAGCATGACACATGAACTCGAAGGAGGTATTGTCAAACGCCCCTTCGATATCCAGGAAAACGACTATGGCGCACTGTCCGAGACTAATAGCTCCTTTGATCTGGGTAACCAGGAGATGAAGGGCCGTCTCGGTTGATTTGCCCGCCTGATAGGCGTACTGTAGACGATGAAGCGGAAAATCCGTTAGAGCGCCGTCTTTGATATACCTATCGATCAGCCTCTCCAGCGCTTTCAAGAGAAAGGATGTGAGGCTAATAGGGCGGAAAGATTTGGCTTGAGTGAAGTCAGTTCTTCCCGCCTTAGGAATGAAAACGACTTTGACCGATCTCCAAAGCCTTGGTATGAAGGCAGAGGCGAAACAAAATCGGAATATCCGGAGTACCGGGATGGTGAAAAGCTCCAAGCCCTCTTGTGAGTGATTCGGGAGGATTCAATCCTCAACCGGTGATTTATAGGGCGCAAAGCTCGAGACGGCCCAGCACACTCTTTAATAGCTTACCACATTCGAGGCCATCCTGTAGTCAATCGCTCTCGCGTTGACACGGAAGTCCTCGGGTGGTGTGACTATGAGGTTGTCATCAGACCCGGGGAAATGCACCGACATTAGATGTCGTAGCGTTTCGTCCGGGGATGACGTGTACTCGGAGTTCGGCAGAATCACTGATCCTGTGACAATCGAGGAATCCTTGGTGAGGGCCTTGCATAACCTCGCTGCTGACGGCATCTTATTGATGCCCTGACAGTAGGTATGCCACGAATCTCTTTTGGAGCTCCTCAGAGCTTTCTTATAGTCCTTTTGGGCGACCTTAAAGGTCTCCCAGTCTGAACTACACGACGTCCTCTTCGCCTTGTTGAAGAGTTTTCTCACCCGTTTCCGATGTTCCTCCACTTGGGAAGTCCACCAGGGGGTGTTATTGCCGTCCCTCCTTCGTTTAAGGAGGCAGCGAACTTCATAAGCAGAGGTCAGTGCCTTACTGATTCCACACACAGCGGCATCAGCCTCTTCCCGACCTCCTTGAAATGCAGGAAGATGGGAGAGCCTACCGCTTAGTTCCTCTCTGAATAGGTCCCAGTTGGTGGCTCTCGGTTTCCTGTAATACTTGTCTGGGTTGGAATCAGATTCCAACTCAAACAGACAGTGTCTATGGTCCGAAAGTGAGACTTCCGTTGACACATTCCATCTTCGGACCCAACCCTTGATTGCTCTAGAGCTAAGGGTTAAGTCAATTACTTCCTGTCTGCGTGGGGTGAAGTAGGTAGGCGTTGACCCTCTATTGAGGACCTCCAGCTGAGTGGAAATGAGGAACTCAAGCAGCGCCGTCTCTCTCGAATTGACGTCCGAACTTCCCCACACCATGTGGTGAGAATTGGCGTCGCATCCCAGGGCACTCCTTGCCCCTCACAACGTCTAACTAATTCGACCACTTCCGCAGGTAGAGGGTTGTTGGAGGCGTGGGGAAAGTATGCAGAACAAACTGCCACCTCCGTTCGGACTCCTTCCACGAGGTGCCATATCCTAACCGCAACCAGATCCCTGTGACAGAATTCCGGCATCGGGGAGGCATCGACATCCTTCGTGAAGATGCACGCTCTCGGCATCTCCTCAGAGGTACAGTAATGTAACGTGCCTCCTCTTTGGCGTAGACCTTTTACACGGCCGTGGTAAGCCCACGGCTCTTGTATCAAGCATACGTTTATTTCGAGCTCAGAGAGCCTTTTCATCAACACTGCAGTCGAAGACTTGCCGTGCTGAAGGTTAGCCTGCAAAAATTTTATTTTGCCTGCCATTTTGAGTAATCCCGGTTAAAGAGAAATGCCCTCAGCCTGGGCTTGTACGTTAGGAAAGGCCGAGAGGCCTCGGCCTCTCCCTATTTCTGAGAGGAGGGGTCAGTGCTTTGAACTGGCCCCTGCTCTTTCGCAGAGGGCCCTAGTAATGTTACTTGGGCCCTCTTTGCTCTGACGAAAGGCTGGAAGTTCATCGTCCCCAAGCGGTCAATGGACTCCTGATCCAGCCAGACGATCAGTCTTAGCCCGTTGGGCTCTTCCCTCCTCTCGAGTATTCCTCAAGAGGTGACTCTGAGCCCCGGGTTTTGTTTTTCCAGGGCACCTAAGATATCCTGGTTTGTCGGGTGCCTTCTCCCAGGCAGCCAAAACAACGCCCGCCTCCTTCTGGGGAGAGCTTTTGGCTCTACCGCCAGGGGATTGACGTTTTCCAAATGCTTTATGGTGGCTATCAATTGTGATAGCCTATCTCCGGAAGCAGAGTCCGCCGCTGTGATAAGCAAAAAACGCTTCCACAGCTTTGTTGGATGGAAGCGGGGGGGCAGGGCCTCCTTCGTCCTCGCAGAGACCGCGTCCCCCACTGCGTCTGTGAACTCCAGGAGTTCATCGGGAGTGAAGCCTGCATCCTGCCTGCCCTCCCGAAAGCCGGTAAGGTGCAGGATTCCTTCCCCGGTAAGAGTCCCCGCATAGCTGCCCACCGCAGGCCCTTGAGGTCTGCGGCGTTTGACTACGCGGGTGCTCTCGGGAGTGGAAGCCGGAGTTCGGGGGCGTTTGATTGCTCCCAGACTTGGCTTCTTACTTCAGGAATGCGCGGCAGGCGGCATGGCTACCAAGGGACCTGATTTAACGGATTCCCTGGCCTCCCGCATCCTCCGGCGACGCTTCCTCTCGGCCCCACAAATGTTGGGCCGTTTCACTTTGACCTTGCCCTGCGCCCTGGACAAGGTTATATCCTCGGGGTCCTCTTGCAAGATCCCCGGTGGATTGGGAGTAGCTGGTAGGCACCGAAGAGGAGCCTACCTGCGAAAATGAGAAAGTCACCAGTAAGGAGCCTTCCGAGGGTTGGGAGGAGGAAGGCACCCCTGAGGAGCCTTCTTCCAGGGAAGGAGAGGAGGAAGGGAGTGGAGGCACCGGTACGGAGCCCCTTTGGGTTTTAGTTTTTTTTTTTTTTGGTTCTGTCATATTGATCTCACGAGTGTTGGGGAAAGGTTGGTCGCCATCCGCAGAGCCCCATACGGATGGAAGGTCTGCATACAACTGGGATTCGACCCGGTTTCCCAGAAGAACCGTTCGAGACACTGTACCCCAGTGCCATTCAGCCCTCGGCACGGTAGTCTCACACCTTGGCTTGGGTTTTTGGGGCATCTGGTCCGGGACCCTTATTCAGTATATTCCTGGACATTCGGCTATCCGCCACCTGCCGACCCGCCTGGTAGCTGACACCCCGAAGCCCCGGAACGGGAAACAACAATGTATTATTGGATATGAGTTAACTCATAGATGTTGCCACATACGTCATATGGGATAGAAAAAATCACTCATACATAATTTGTCGCTCTTTAATTTACAACTTACATATTTTGTTCTAAAAGCCTTATCATTTCTGTATAACAAATAGAAACGTCTTTGATATTCAAAATATTGACCGTATTCGAGATTTTTGAATTGCAATAATTTACCGCACCGTGAATATTGAATACATAGGGTCAGGGCCGGATTCAGAGAGGTGGGGGCCTGTGGGCACAAGTTTGGTGGCGGCCCCTATGGTAAATGGTAAATGAATATTAAATGCCACAAAATATTTCATTCACTTGGAGATATATTAATTATCGTTACAAAGGCACTGTCCGCACTTTTCTCGACGATCAAGTCATCAAATTTCATTATTGCTGCTCAAAAGCGTGAGATCATTGAAACTTTTTGGCTCATTGCCGTTCGCAATCTGTTTTTTCAGTAATTTCAACTTTGAAAAGGATCTTTCAGCCTTACAGTTAGCGATCATGAGAACCAGATACATTCTTTAAATTATATGAACATTAGGAAAAGCATCGTGCACCTGTTTTTTGATTATCAACGCGTACATGAAATGTTCACGACTGAAGTTTTTTTTTTCTGCTGCAAACTGCTTGTAAAATGTTGCAAATTGACTAAAAACCAGAAACTTATCTATAAAACGGCGCCACATACTAAACACGCGGGAAAATTCAAATAACTAATTTCAATGAACTTGTTATTATGTTGTGTTTCAAAGCAATGTGACATCAGAAATAACTCATTTCAATTTCTACCTACCGTTACATAAATATTAAATATACAATATGTCCTGCTTTTGTAATTGTAAATAAATAATTAATTTTCGTCAGAGCAAATTCTGCATAAAATTACGCATGAATTATGAATATATTACTATATTAACAAAATCGTTTTATCATTTTTATTGCCAAAATTTTTTTCAATATATTATACTTGGTGAGGTCGTTTCTAGGCGGCCGCCCACTTTGCCTACTCCTAAATCCGACCCTGCGTAGGATGTAATGTATATCATGGAATTTGAAGTGTGTAAACAAATTTGATTATTATTGTTAAGTTTGTAAAAAGGCCGAGACTCAATCAATTTTCAAATGAAGAAATAAGAGATATGATTTCAGTTCATGGAAGAGAAAGAAGATTTTCCTGGGCAGGCAGTATCTAGAAACTATCGTGAATTATAGCTCAACTGAACGCCGCTATACCGTAAGATATTTGAAATCATTCACAACCAATTGGGAGAAACAGGTTCATTTCGCCCAAAATATCATACATGACATCCCAAAATTATTGGCCCACAGCAAGAAGATGAAATGTTGGTGAGACTCGCGGAAAATGCTGAAGTAGAAGCACTCGTCGTTTACCTGCAACTACTGAACTAAGCCAGTAATCAGTGTTTAGAATTTGGCTTAAGGAGTATCATTTTACGCGGGTGCAATATTTGCTACAAATAGATTATCCTACTCATAGAGTTGAGTTTTGTTATTCGCTAAAGAAAGACATTCACCCAAAATTCTTTTCACAGATGAAGAAACTTTTATTAGGCGCGGAGTTTTTAATTAGCGTAACAGTCACGCCTCGAAAACTGAAAACCTCCATTCTACTAAAGGAAGAAATTTACAGCATGCATTTA
This sequence comes from Endomychus coccineus, assembly GCA_958510875.1. NCBI lineage: Eukaryota > Metazoa > Arthropoda > Insecta > Coleoptera > Endomychidae > Endomychus > Endomychus coccineus. The sequence continues at coordinate 134,765,205 of OY294068.1, forward strand.
TGATAAGTTTGTGGTTCAGTGTGTTAGGATATACATTTTGGAAGATCTTCCATTACAGCTAAGAAAAAATATGTGGTTGTTTCACTGGCTGTACGCGATCATGAATGAAATTTTCCCACATCGTTGGATTGTTCATGCTAGTTAATTTCAATGGCCACCTCGTGGCTCGATTTGAATCCATTTGACTTTTATGTATGGGTTGCATGAAATCTATGATCTATTTTACAACTATAAAAACACGAGACGAGTTATGTAATATAATTCAAGCATGTAGCCAATCCAATTAGAAATAATCAATCCACATTTCTAAAAGTTAGACAATCCTTGAGTAAACAGTTGAATGTGTACATGAGAACCAGTAATGGCCATTTGAGATTATTTTGCAGTAATAATTTTATCAAAGTTCAAGATTATGTGTGATGTAGAGTTTGGGTGAAATCTTTTTAGAGAAAAAAATAATGTTGTCGAAATGGTTTAGTTCAAGTGTTTTTAATTTTGTCTTCCTTTTTATATAAATACTATATTTTTCATCTTTATTATTGGTTTGTTAAGTACATAGCTTACGTTTAATTGATATAAGATTTTGTGTTATTAGTATATAATACTTCAATGTTAATATTCACGTCAAATGAATATAGTTCATTTCTAAATAAAATTGATTTTATCGATGACCAATGTTTTGAAACGACCCGTGTACTCTCTCGCTCTTATACCTATTTTATTATCATAAGTTAGATTTCAAATTAGTTTGTAAGATCTCTTTTTCGGCCTGTAACTTTTGAAATATCAAGAAAATAAACATTTTCTCTGTAACATACTACATATAATTTTATTACGCTTTATTCTATATAGCTTATTTTCCGTTTTCATTATTTTCATATTTTTATTTATTTTCATACTATATTTAATTCTGTACTTACCTACGGGAAAAAGGTAAGAAACGTCTCAGCCGTTCAACCCTGGAAATAATACAATACAAAATAGAAATGACCCACATGCAAAGCGAGGGAACCACACACAGCAAAACAACAAATTAACATCGTCACTGTATGCGTTACCTTCAACAAACTCAATGAGGAAAATCAACCATAACGAATGAGAAGAAGTTACTAATTCTAATCAGAAAACATCAGGAAGTAGCATTCGAGACAAACAATCGAATCCCGACTTGCTGTGAAAAATATTATATCAATTCGTTATGGATAAATAGTTATAAAGTCGTATAATCAAACAATTGAATAGGTAAATTAGATTCAGATAACATCATAATTAGATAATTTGAAATTTAGATAACAGATTCATGAATCAATTACGATAATAGATATTATAACAGAATGTAATTGTGAGAACAGTCAAACAACTAAATTGATTCATAAAGGCATAAGGCAACCTTATAATTAGAAAACAACTGAACAGATTAATAAAGGCAAGATACAACATTAATAATCAGATACAATTGCATTGTTTAACTAGGAAGTAACTAATCCAATATCAGATAATAATCAGTAATAGTACTAATCAGTAATATTGCTAGTTACAAATCAAATATTTTAAAGAAGTTATAGGGAACAAATGAAATTCGATAAAGAAATATGAATGTGAGTTGAGATAAATTACTCGTTCATTCTAATAATCAGAGCCTCAATCGTATAAGCTGTAAAAAGAATTTAAACAATTTTACAATTCCAACCTGATGAAAAAACAATACTTATTCCGTAACTCGACAATTAATCGGTATCGAAGTTAAGATTCACCAGTTCACCTTGAAGAACTTCCTTCTTCAACCCGCATCTCTGGCTACAAAGATTATCCTTCCTCGACCAGGAGGAACACAAATTCCAGGTTGGAAAAGATATCACAAAATTACGAAACTGGTTTGAAATCTGATTAAAGTATAATTCATTCAAAGAGAATGAAACTAAGTTATGACGTTCAGTTAAGCAAGATGAGAATGAAAATGAGATGAATGATTGTGGTGGGACTATCCGCAGGCGTGTCATCCATTAACAGAGAATTTCCAGAAATATCTAGTCAATCGGCAACTCTATATCATATGAAACGTAGTTATAATAATATTTGAAAGACTATAAAGTTGTCGTTGACTAGATTTTGAATGCCCAAAATAGTAGAAAATTATGAAGTACGACATACCTGCTTCAAAGTTCCCACACACAATGCCGAATCGATCTCCCTGCTCAAAAATCATCAATCCCGACAGAAAGACACCTTCCGTGAATTTATGTGGAATGAAAACATACCGCGATGACTGTACAGTTGCCGCTATTATAACAAAGATGCCATGGCCTGACTCATCCGGACTTATCTATTCAAATTAATTATCAATTCAAACAATACTGAAATTAAACCCTGCAAACGGGGTTCACACCGTTTTAACGTCATCCATCATTTAACCATCAAGATCACTGCCGATCAAACTCAAGCTCAACTTCAACACCTGTATAATCTTATGGTGCGTCCAGAGTTCGATATTTCAGCCTGAACGAACAAAACGAACTGAGCGCGCAGGAACAAGCAGAACAGAATACCTGAAGGAATGCTTGTTGCGTTCAGCACTTTCACGCGATTATAAATCTTTTCACTTTGCTCGAAGTGTTCGCAGTGCCTAATTTAGTTAATATTTGTTCATATCAATGGAAAGAAAACAAGTGAAAATAAGGAGTTTGACTTAAACATGGATACTGTCCTAACAGTAGCTTTGAGTGCTTTTTTTCATTGTTTGTAAAATGATTAAAAATAAGAAAAATAATGAAATCTCAGATATCTATTAATTTTCCTAACCGACTCCATTGTGAAAGTAGTATTCTTTCTAAATCGTCACGAATGCTACAAAAAGCTCGAACAAGATTAATGTAAATAATTGCTCAGTTTGTAGGGTTAAAGTGAACAAATCAAGTTTTATTAAAGACGGAAAATACAGCCTTGTACATTCTCTCGTGAATCAATGAACAATCACCGAATAGCTTTCGCATATGAGTTTTCACTGCTTTAATTCCGGCTTTCCAAATTCTGCCAAAATGCGGCGATCTTGCTGGAATGAATATCCAATATAAGCAGCCTTGTGTAGGAAAATCTAAAATTTTTTGCTGAAAGTTATGTTATCGAATAATGTTTTCTGTTAATTAACTTATTGACTCTTCGGTTTTGGTTTTAAAACATATTTTATTCAAATAGAATTACAAAAGTTTTATAATCATATATTTACTTTCCGTTGAGTAATTATATACTAAAGTCTATGATAATATTGCTATGAACTAAAGCATTTCGCTGCCTTGACAGAACGAGCCACCAGGAGCAGATTACCAGGAATGCGAATATGATCCCGGAATTGAATGATGACATAATTCCTCCCCCATTAAATCCAACTTCAAGGGTTAATGAGGAAGTTGGTCGGCAGCTAGGTCTATCTCCTCTTGCTGGCTATCCATTTTTGGAGTCTTAACGCATTTACGCAGCCACTTGAATTCAATATACAAGATTGCGATAATAATAATGTGGGAGGAAATTAAAAGAGACCATATGCTTGGTGAATAAGATATTTTCTCAAAATTTAAGTCAGGGTTATTTCTAAAATTTGTTTCTTTATTGTTTGCAACTCGTCCAAATTGATGTTGTCGAGTTCAAATAGGGTATTTCCATTGTCATATGGTTTTCCTGGAATGTAGTGTGGATGCGGGGAAAGATTTCCCTGTACTGATTTGATTGATTGCCTAAGATTTTGGATTACATTCTTACTTGTAGAGATTTGACAACTCGTTGAAATTTCGAATAAATAGGTGCCTGATGATAATTTTAGAACGTCTTTTTGTCCATAGCATTTCAGTTTCAGGGCACATTGTTCAGGAAATATGGCTATCCATTGATTATATTTTCCTGAATTTTGAATGATTGGTTGTGTTATTATAGTTATTATAGTACCTAAGGTAGATGCAGACAGAAGTATCTTCTAAGTTTAGAAACTTAATTTCACAAGGATTCCATTTCTTCTCTGTCTCTTGCAGGACAATTTGTCCTCAATTAGGAGTGTGTGTTATTGGAATGTGCAGGATATAAATAAATTTGTTATTATGAACGTAGCTGCTGATTTTTATACAGCTTTTGAATAGTATTGTATTGTCTAAAGTGATTTCTACTGGTAGTTGGTTTTTACCCAAATTAAATCTTCTTAATTCATTAAACAATTCCTTCGTTTTCATTATGCTCGGATGCATGATTTATACTTTTAGAAATGAAATGATTTTCTATATCATATCGCATATGTACAATTTGATTAATAGCGTCCTTTATAAAATTGTAATTTTCTCTATTTGTTGTATTTTGTATTATCAGTGCTATTTGTTTGATTTTCTAATAGGCTTTCGTTATATTTTATCTGTTGAACTGTGTTGGTTAAATTTGTGAATGAGTGAGATAGAAAGAGAATTTTGCTTTCTAATACTAGAAATGAGCTTAGCTTGATTATCTTCTAATTTTTGAATCAGTTTATCGCATCTTTCACCCTCCTTGGAATCTAAATTTCCAGTGATTGCTTTAAATATTTAATTAGTGCCATTTATAAGACCTTTTTTGACTCTATAAGGATGTGATAAGACTCCGACCAATTTTTCCTTCAGTTTATCTCCAATAAAACTTAGCAGTTTTATGTAATTTGAACTGTCATATGAATAACGTCTATTCTGATTGACATATTTTGTTGTAGTTTTTTTATTAACTTCAAATATTATTGGATCTAAATCGTAGTAATGAATGAGTAGTGTAAGAATATTTCTCAACTTTAGCATTTCCTAGTTTTAAAGGTTATATTCTTATATTATTTTCTAGGTTCTTGGAAGTAATTCTGCCTTGGAGTCCGAGACACCCAGTGAATATAGAATGAAGATAATACTAAAATTAATTTAATCGAAGGATGATTTTCTCAATGGTCTTTTCAAGCTATTCATATGTATTTTATTTTGTAGAAACTGTTTATTTCGTAGAATTAATTGTTTGTATACTTGTATTGTTAACAAACAAGATAAGAATTCTAGGTTTGACTGGCGAATGATGCATAGTATTATAATTTGATTCCGTCCATAGTTGACAGCACAGTTAGGTATAGGAATTCCAACAACTGAGCCCTGCTAAGCGTTAGAGTGTATAGTATCATCAGTTACAGCTTCTAATGTTCACTGGCGTCGAGTTCAGTTGTTACCGGTTCTGAAACATTTGAGCTGGTTTCTTTAGTGTTAAATTCAAGCCGGCTAAGCGCGTCCGCATTGGTATTCATTGAATCTTTCTTATAAATAATTTTATAATCGTACTCTTCTAGTTCAATACGCCAACCTAACATTTTCTAGTTTGGGTCTTTTAGGGAAAACAACCACTTCAAGGGTTTTTGATCGGTTATAACATTAAATTTCTGTCCATACAGATACAGGCGGAAGTATTTGGTCAACCAAACGATACCATGAAGTTCCTTTCCGTAAGTTGAATGAGTTCCTGAATCATTTAGAGTTCCCGAGGCATAAGCAACAGGGAGGTCACATCCTATTGGTCCTTGAGATAAATCGCTCCCAAGGCAACGTTACTAGCGTCTGTCGTCAAATAGAATGTCTTGGAGAAATCTGGGTACTGCAAGATTGGCTAGTTTTACAAGTTTCGAAACAAGTGAGAAATTCACTGTTATGTTCGATATTTGCGTTTGGTTCCAAGCATTTTGTGAGAGGTTTTGTGATTTTGGTAAAGTTGTTATTGAAACGTCGATAGTAACTTATGAGCCCCAATAATCCTTTGATTTGTTTCGTGGTCCTAGGTTTCGGATAATTCTTGATTGCACTGATCTTGTCATGGTTGAGTCGAACTCCCTCGGGGGTGACGACATGCCTAAGGTATGACACCTCTTTCTTCAAAAACTCTGATTTGTCGAGCTGAATCTTGAATGTTGCAAGTCTAAGTCGTTGGAAAACAGCTCTGATTCTCTCTAGATGTTCCTGTAATGATGACGAATATATGATAATATCATATAGATACACTAGGCCATATTCGTTATAAAGGCCTCGGAGGATATTATCCATGACTCGCTGGAAAGTAGAAGGCGCGTTCTTCAATCCGAAGGGCATCCTGCAAAACTTATAGAATCCAGTTTCCGTATGCAGCTTTCTCTATATTCTTTTCGTCTAACTGAATGTGATGGAAGCCAGATCGAAAGTGGAGAAGTATTGACATTTACCTAATTTGTCCAATAGGTCTGTTATGTTAGATAAGGGGTTCTTACATTGATTGTCAACGACTACTCGCCATTTTTGTTATTTGGGGGCATCAGTCTTCTTAGTGATCACCCAGATAGGTGATGACCAGTGTGAACTACTAGGTCTTATGACTTTATATTTCAACATTTGATCAACTTCATCTTGAACTCCCCTTTTGTGTATGAAAGGATACCGATATGAATTAGAATATATTGGAATCTCATCATTTGTTTTTATTTGATGCTTTATGTTACTTGTTAAAGATATCAAGAAATTTTCTTTATTAAAAATATCTGAAAACTTTTCACAGATATCAATTATATGAGATTTTTCTTCTGCATTGGATGACCAGAAATAGGTAATTAAATCTGAAGGTACTGTAACGAATCTTAAATTCTGAAATATCATTTTATTCTAGATCAGGCAGTAAATACGTATATTACACGCAATCTCAATTTAAACAGTTCATTATTTCAATAGATATGCATGAATTCCGAATGTGTATTCCGTGATAGTCACTTTTCTAAATTTCCGTAATTTCGAATAAGTGTAATTATTGAAATAGATGAATCAAATTCATGGCCGTTCAAAATTGCATTTCATTCCGATAAAATGTGTTGCAAAAACAGGGGTCTGGCCAAGTTAAGACACCAAACTTTGTGGAGCCTTATGTATAAAAAGGCGAACAACCAAAAAACTCCGATAACACTTGCTTAGCCCGCCGAGAAACTACCGGAGCGTCATGTGCGCGAATTTTAGATCCAAAAAGTAGCGTCACTTTTATACATTGTTCGGGGCATAAGTAAAAACCCTTGGCACAAAATAAGGAATTGGTGGAGCAGACTTGTCCAGAACCTCGGGAAACATATAAAGGCCGTGACAGACAACAGATCGCCCTCTTGTGATTTCGATTTAGAATCAGTACCGTTGCCCTCTCTTGTGTTTTTGAATTTCAATCAGTATCAGTGCTCTTTTGTGATTATCAATCCGTACCGTTGAAATGTGATTATCATATAAGAATCGAAGTAAATTAATTATCCGAGTTCAAGTCAGATTTAAAAATCTGTGAATTAACAATAGTGTTTGTGTTTGTGAATTAAACATAAGGTTAAATAGCTAAATAGTTTATATTTTCGGGCATACACATATTCGACCTATTCATGCCACTTCACAATGCCTAAAAGAAAAAAATTGTTCATATTTGTAGCTCCACACTAATAATCGTCACCATTTACTCTGTGTTATCACCGTTTAATTGTATATCCAAAAATGTATTTCATTGTGGCTCTTAACTAACAATACACTTCACTTTTTATATTTTTTCCATCATCAAAAATAATAAATATTATACAATAAAGTAATTCGGGGTGATCCACATAACTAGATAATTCAATATAGTGCCATTGAAAAAATACTCTTATTTGAGATACAGCTAAGAACACTTTACATTATGAAAAATAATAGTGTTCTTGGAGAAAAGAGCATTTTTGGAAAACTTGTTTATAGGATATGTTGGAGCTATTTTTAACTACCTTTTAGATTGGCAAAGACAAAATAGTGGATGCTTGTTCCATGTCGTGAGCTTTATCACTACACTTACTGATTTTGAAATGATCCTTTGAGGAATGATTATATATGTATATTATTGCTTGTTTACATAAACAGACACGCTTACATATTTTGTTGTTCTCAAAGTTAGTAAATAATCAATTATTACAAGGGTAACTATAGTTACGAAACAAGTGATCAAATAATCGGATTCATAACATGGCGAATGGATTGTCTTTCAAAGTAAAATGATAACAAGATTCAATTTAATGTAATAAGAAAATTTCGTTGTTCCAATTTTTCATTATGAAGTATCTGTAGGAAGAATACACACTTTAGACTCCTCTACAGGAAACACTTGAATGACTCGTCCAAGATTTCAGCATAAAGGGGCCGAATTATCCTCTTTCAGTAAGACCATAGATTCTACTTTCAAGTTCTGATAAGATTTCTTCCATTTAGATCTTTCTTGCAGAGTACAGAGGTAATCTCGTGACCAACGTTGCTAAACATGTTGTAATTGCTGCTGGATGAGTCTTAGGAGACATAGTCGATTAGAAGGAATGTCCTTCACATCATTTTGAGGAAAGGCAGTAAGAGCTTCGGCAATAAGGTAGTGAGTAGGGGTTGAAGGGGAGAGATCACTAGAATCATTTGACAAGGGTGATAAGGGTCTTGAATTGAGGACAGCCTCAACCTGCGTTAAAAATGGTATTTGGGGAGTGAGGCGTGATTGTGGAATATTACCCATTTGGTAATGAGTTTCAGTTGGTTATGATCGGAAGCAAATCATACAATTGCGTAAAACTCTCCGAACAACGTTGCGACCATTGATTGGCCTAAAATTCATTCTTACTGCAGCCAAAGTAACTTGTGCTCCTGAATGCAACTGTCTTTTATGCTCAAATTGAATGACTAATTTAGTGAAATTACCTTTATCCGATAATGAAATAGGATACTTCTTATTTTAAGGAATGCTTGAGTTTGTGAGACTACCACCAACCATTTTCATCTAAAAATGGATTTAAGGATAATATTTTGCTCTTTGAAGAGAGAGGTTCAGAATTTTTTAATGCATTTGAATCTAGGAGAAACGAATGTTTCTGAACAAATCCGCAAATAACAGTTAATGAATGCTTTAATTCGGCACTTGATAGATGGCCTGATATACGAGTTTCTCTATTCACAAGTTTTGAATTGTTTATAAAATGAAAGCAATAAGCTATAACCCTTTTGAAATTTTGTGGAAGATGAAAACCTATGGAAAATATCAAAATTTTGTGAGGTTGATGCATGATCAACCTTCTTTATTTCGGGTTTCTCAAACTCTATTGAAAAATTACATTTAGGTCAAGCTTGTCTCTCCTCAGACATCCAAGGAGGCCCAACCCAACAAGTTGAACACTCTTTTAATTTTTCTGGGTTCATACCACGAGATATTATGTCAGCTGGATTCGTTCTACTAGGAACATAATTCTATTGACTTTTATCAGAGAATTGTTGTATTTCTGTGATACGATTGGCAACAAATGTCTTGAGAAAATGAGATCCAGTTGAAACTCATGAAAAAACAATAGTAGAGTCAATCCAATAATGAATATGATTTGTGTCAATATGAATAGCTTTCAAGATTTTCTGAGTTGACTGAATGAGAAGTGAGGCTGCGCAGAGTTCAAGTTCCTTCAGAGAAATCATTTTTAGCGGTGCAACTCGCGATTTGGCACACACTAAGTGACAGTGAATTCTTCCCATTTGATCTCTAGATCTAAAATAACAACAAGCACCGTAAACTCTTTCAGATGCATCTCCGAAGCCATGCGACTCAACTGATATTGGGTTCGGGCAAATAATGTGTCTGGGAATTTTTATATCGCTTAACTTCGGAATTTGACTGAAGAATGATATAAATCCATTGGAAGACTTTCATCCCAATATGAACCTAATTTCCAAAGTTTTTGAATAACTAGCTCAGACTTGACTGTACATGGACCCGAAAAACCTAGAGGGTCGAAGATTTGAACAACTGTTGATAAAATTGTACGTTTAGAAACGTGAGAAGAATGATTTCAAATAATAGTATATTAAAAAATATCATCGATTGAATTCCAAGTTGAACCAAGAGTTTTGGTGATTCTATCATCTGAAATGAACTTTTGAGATGATTGAGATTTGACATTAGATATATCCTCCAACATACTCTCATCATTTGAAACAAATTTACGAAGATTGAAACCAGCAGAACCTAGTATATGAATAATGTCTGATATGATTTGTTTACCTTCTTCTATTGATTGAAACTCTGTCAGAAGGTCATCTACATAGAAACAAGATGTGATAATTCTAGAGGCTTCAGGATACTTATCCTTGTTCTCTAAAGCTATTTGATGAAGTGATCTGATAGAAATAAATGATGCATTCGTCGTACCATAAGTCGCTGTATTTAATCGAAAATGGTCAAGTTTCTCAAATGGATTAGTCCGCCATACTTGTATGTCTCGCTGAGCCTCTTGTATATTTACCATACGGTACATTTTTTCTACATCGGCAGTAACTACGTACTCATGAGGTTTGAATTCTTGTTACAGTAGTGAATAAATCATCCTGAATTGTAGGACCTACTTTCGAAACATCATTGAGAGAAATTCCACTAGAAGTTTTTGCGGAACTTTGGAGAAGTACTTGATGTATTGACAATACCATGATGCGGTAAATAAAGAATGATATCTTGTGGAGTATCATGTGAAATATTAACTTTTGTCATGTGCCCGAGTTCTTCGTACTCGGACATGAATGAAACACATTGTTGTTTGAAATCTGGATTTTTATTGAGTTTCTTTTCGACTGTATAAGATCTCTTAAGTGCCTTTTCAAAAGAGTTACCAAGTTGAATTATATTTTTCTTGACCGGCAAGTTAACCACAAATCTTTATGAGTCATCGCTTATTGTGTAGTTCTTAAAAAGTGTGCTTCACATTCTGCTTCTTCTTGGCAATAGTTAGTCAACGGCTGAACTTCTTCAAGTTTCCAAAATCGTTCAAGCAGTTCGTGAATTCCTTCATCATCATTCATTGTGAGTTTACATACAGTATTTGGAATATTTAGATAAGAAGGTGGCAAAGGGCCTGATAATATTCAACTAACTTTAGTTTTTTGTAATACGGTGTCATTGTTAATGAGATTTATGCGACCTACACACATTAACCCCCAAAAAATGGAAGCTTCAATCAACATATCAATTGGACTAGTTTTATCGAAAGTATTGTCCGCTAAAATAATATATTTTGGAATTTCCAAATAACTCACATCGAATGAGAGAATGGGTAAATCTCTCGTTATTTTATTTGTAATTAAAAATGGTATTTCCAAACCAACATATAAGCTTGTTGTAGATTTGATAGTGACAACCGTTTTCTGTAACACCGATGTTGAGTTTGAGCCATAACCCTCAATTGAATGGTTCACATTTGACACAGGTAATTGCAAAATATTGAATAATTTTTGAGTAATGAAATTTGATTGAGAACAATTGTCAAGAATAGCCCGTCATTTGTGATATTTTTCATATTTATCAATCATAGAAGCATTCGCTGTTAAGAGTATAACATATTGTTCTGAATTAGTATTTTTCGATAAACATGAAGCAAGAGAAGATTGAGATACGTGTTATATTGTTCCTGAATGATTCTCTCCAGTTCTATCGTTTGATAGATTTACGTTTGAATTAATTTGACTTTGTTCTTTTTCTAAATGCAGTACGGTGTTATGCTTGTTTGAACATTTTTTACATACATAATGATTTCTGCATTCCTTCGAATTATGACTTTTACGTGAACAATTTGTACAGGCCTTCAGTATCCTAATTTCGGCTAGACGGTGCTGAGTATTTGATTTCAAAAAGTTACTGCATGAGAATATGTGATGAGCTTTGTGACAGAGAATACAAGATCACTGTGGTAGCAATATATGTTGATATTGAATTATGATCGATGTTTTTTAGTATTTTCGTGTAGAATGGGAACCTTTGATATTAGAATATAGATAGACCTTCTAACAATTGACATCTTTGATTCATGAAAGTTGCGAATTCTTTGAACTCTCAAGTTTCAAAGCATATTCTTCTCACTCCCTCTTAGTTGTGAAATCTAGTTTTGATATATAATGATGGTATCCCATTGATTAACTGGTAAAGATAAGAATTCTAAATTTCTAAGATGTTGATTAACAATATCATTAATATTTCGGAGATGTATATGTGATTCCTTTTGAATACCCTGTATATCAAATAAATCCTTGAGATTTGTTTGAATTATAACACGTTTGTTTTGATAGCGATCACATAGAATATCCCATGCTTTGTCATAATTTGCCTCAGACACCTCTAAAGCTATTAAAATGTTAGCCGCCGCCTCACCCTGTAGACATGATTTTAAATACTAGAACTTTTGAATCTTACTAATTGAATCGCAGTTATGTATCATAGCTTTGAATATATCTGAAAACTACAGCCATTTTTCATATAATCTATGAAACTCAGGTAAGTTCAATTTTGGTAAATTCGTGTTGGTATTTTGAATATTTGCATGTATTGATTGAAGTGGCTGGAAGACAATTCGCAGGTACTGTGCTTGCTGACAACTTTTTTATCAGATTTTTTGCTCGAGAAATTGAATCAAAATACATATCTTCAAAGTTAGTTCTATCTAAATTATGATCATTTTTCTCATCCTTTGATTCTAACTTTGACTGAACTATATCAAATTCACTCCAAAGTAGTTCAGCTTCCTCCAATCTGATACATAATTCACTGAGTCTTGAAGTGTCTGTCAAATCTGTCAGAAAGGTTAAAAATCGTGTTAGCTTACCATTAATTGTACCTCTTTTTAGATTTAATGCCTTTATTCCTTCAGACACTTTATCATATGAGGAACTTAAAGATTGTGAAGCAAATAAATCGAGGAGGAAAAGTAGTGTGGATAAGAAAGTGAGCTTTACCTTAACGCCTCAGTTATTGAAAATACGTACTGTCTCGTAACTTCGCCGCTTTCTATTTGAAATGTGGAACTGGTTCCGAACTGAATGATTCCAATAATACCGGGACATCAAAAATTATCTTGGTCAAGGATGGTTGTGGAATCTAAAACGTGTGTCTTACTTTACGTTTGAAATAATTATGTCACTGTCACACTGACATCATCAATAACCTATAAATTTCATACCTATTTATTTCAGTTGTAAAACAATAATGAACTACAAATTATGAAATAACGGTTTTAGAAACAAGAAAAACTAAATTACAGTAATTGGGAAAAGTCCCCCGTTTTGTTCGATGCTCAAGTTGACGCGCATCCTCATGCTGTGAAAACAGTTTTGTAGCATTTCTGGCGTCATGGTTGCACATTGCTGAACTATTCTGCCATCCAAACACCGATTTTTTGAGCATGTAGTGGCGATTCAGTAAAAACATGAGGGTTATCATTGCTCCACATTCGAATATTTTGAGAATTGATGTATCCCGAAAGGTGGAACCACGCTTCGTCAGAAAAAAAAGTTAAGTCCAGAAGATCGTCATTCATTAAATTATTGACAAACCAATGACAGTAAGCAAGGCGTCTGGGGTGGTCTGCGGGTAGAAGAGCTTGATGTGCTTGCATCTTATAGGAATGCATGTTCAAGTCTTTCTTTAAAATCTTCTGACATGCTCCATAAGAAAGTTCAATTTCCTGAGAAAGACCTTTCAAAGGTTTTGCAGGCTCCTCTTCCGTACGTTGACGAACGTCATTGACAACTTCTTCTGTACGAACTCTTGGTCTACCAGCTCCTTTTTTATAAGTCACACAACCAGTTTCGCGAAACACTTCAACACAATTTGTAAGGCACGCATAAAAATTGTCCGGTAATATTGCCACGTTTGGGAAGTGCTCTCGAAAATTGTCCAAGCACAAACGTTGACTGTATTGCCAATTTCCATTAACTAGCGCACCCGTTCGAAAATAGGCTTCAATCATGAAAATTTTGTGCTGTGTGGTGAGAGGCATGATTCGAAAACTGGATTAGAAAATTTCAGCACAATGACTTAACAGATTCTGACACAACAAAACATATTCAAAAATTTAAAGTAAGACAAACGTTTTACATTCCACAACCACCCTTGACCAAGATAATTTTTAATTTGTAGTTCATTATTGTCTTACAACTGAAATAAATAGGTATGAAATAGTAAGTTATTGATGATGTCAGTGAGACAGTGACATAATTATTTCAAACGTAAAGTAAGACACACGTTTTAGATTCCACAACCACCCTTGACCAAGATAATTTTTGATATCCCGTTATATTCGATCTTAATCTCGCTTCTTTGTTCAACAAATTAGCTGTGAAGGACCTGAATTATTCTTGTCGAATGACGACTGCTTTTTCACTCCACTTACTGATTTTGAAATGATTCTTTGAGGAATAATTCAATTATAGATGATTATATATGTATATTATTGCTTGTTCACATAAACAGACGCTTACATTTTTCGTTGTTCTCAAAGTTAGTAAATAATCAATCATTACAATGGTAACTATAGTTATGAAACAAGTGATCAATTAATTGGATTCATAACACCCCATATATTAGCATACAAAATTCAGAACTTTTTAAATCTAAGTCCTTCTTTTTCAGAAAAAACTAAAACTCTCGAGCAGTTTTCGTCAGAGAAGCTTGACTAGCATAATGAGCAAATCCCAAGGTAGCTTGAGATAATCCCTAACAAGTGCAGAAAGTCCGCACGCGACTATAGTCGTAATAAGCAAGCAGACTAGTGCGAGAAGGCACTTTTTGCACGAGTTAAGAACAAATGTTTTCTACAAGCATACGGAAAAGTTCACTTTGCTTTACAGTTTTTTTTATTTTTTATTAATTTAGGAGTGACACAAACGTGTAATAAGAGTTGCACTTCATGCTGTTTCAATACCCAAAATCAGAAATCATTATATGTAATAACATCATTGCTGGTTGAACTAAATGCCACAGTAGACAAAATAATAAGGGATAATCGATCATCCTATGAAGAGCATCAATTATTAGGGATCCTGCAAAAATTTTTGAATTTTCCAATGCAGGCAATAGACGATATTGAAAAATTAGAGGTCTTTTTGAAACAAAAAGAAGACAACTATTCTGTCATGGTATGTAAAACTTTAATTTCATCAAGTTTTGAAAAGTTGATTTTTTATTGCATTTGTGAAGATATAAATCTAGTGTAAATGCCACTTTGTTGATTTGATTAATTTTAGCTCAAACATGTACTTACTACATATTTGGGAAGTACATGGTGGTCCAAAAAAGAATAAGTTACTTTATAATAAATAATAAACGTATATTTACTTATTTACATGTTCAATTAGTGCTCTAAAAATGTTCCAAGGGTGGTCCCAGGAAGGTTCCGAACCCTATCGGGAAAGTTTTTACAATATCTGTGTAGAACTTCCCTGCAACTATTCTTAGCCACAAAATTGTTTTCTGGAAGGTTCCTAGAATGTCTCACGACTTCATGCGACTTACCTGTAACTTACGTAAAGTCGCATATGGAGGTTCTTGGGACTTTCTTAGGGTATATGTTGTGATACATGCAATTGAATATCACTGTTATATTCACTTATCAAAACGCACAAGGTATCTCTACAAAATTATGTTTTGTTGCTAGATGTTAAAATAGCCTTCTTACTTTATCCACCATATTTACATAAATCCATCTTAGGAGGGATGACTGTACCATTAAGGAGATTTAACGCTAACGATTTAACATTAGCTGTCTGAATTTTTTCCTTCGGGTAGATTATTATAGGATTTTGTATCACAATTTTGTACGTGTACACATTCTTTCAGCATCAGGATCTCTGATTGTTTCATTTCAATTGGAACTAATCCTTGTACAGGTCTTACGAGCTCTCAATTTGAAAAAATGAATCTTACAACTCGTATAACTCTATCTGATCCTGGATGCTATAGGCCAATTAAGCTTCTTACTGTTATCATTACTTATAAGTACAATATCATCAGCCTTGATTGTTCTCGACAGGGTCTTATTTAACTTATGATAGTTCCTTAGCTGAGCAAGATATTCAATACGAAGCCTTTTTCGCAGTACCTCTTTTATTTCTTGTAAGTAACGAACTCTATTTGTTAGATTTGATCAAGTAAGTAACAAACTCTATTTGTTAGATTTGATCAAGGTCTGGAGATCTAAATTCCTCAAATGCATTGACGAAGTAGTCTCTGCTAAATCATCGGGAGTATATGATAAATAATTAAGTGAACCTCCGTTGATAGTGGCTTCTATATGTGAAGTCCTACTGGATTCAAAACAATTGCTTTAAGCTTACGCTTGAGTAAATATTTCAGAATACGAATCAAACAGCTGAGCGTACATTGAAAATTAACTGCTTTTGCGTGAATAAAATTACGAAAGCAAGGAGACAATTGGGGACGGGTGTGAGGAAAAAGGTTGGGTTTAGTAGTGCAATTATCGATGGGAGAAGAAAAAATATGGAAAATGAAATCGACGCATCCAATCTAGAGAAAACATCATCGAAAGTTGCAAAAACAATTCAAAAAATCAGGTGGTAGGAAAAATGTTCGATTACCAACAGTCATTCCTATACCTGAGGCAGGAGGATTTATTCCATCCTTTATACCTCTGTTTGCCAGCTTATCAGATGCTGGAACATAGGAAGGAGATAGTGCACGCATCGCTAAGACCATCAACGATAGCAAAACCGTTCGAAAAACCTCGGAGGAAACAGAAAGACATAATGAAACAATGGAAGCTATAACTTTAGGAAATCAAGGATTTGGTCTATATTTAAAGAAATACCAAAAAGGTCTTGCTCTAAATTCGGATAAGTATCCAAAAAACTCTCAGTAAACCCACCCAGAAGTCCTCTGGCTGATGTGGGTCTACAAGAACTAGCAAAAACACTGAGTACTTATGCGTGATGAACTGTCATCTAGGGGACAGTGGAAAGACGAGTGTGGAATAGATAATTTGGTTAGCTCGGACAATAAAGGCACTCACTGGGTTGGGTTTCAGAAAGTCGCTGATACAGTTTTCTATTATGATAGTTTCGTAAATTTACGCCCACCTCACAAACTAGTGAATTATTTCAAAAAGTGTAAGATATTATTCAATCACCATAATTTTCGGCAGTATAATATTTATAATTGTGGTCAGTTATGTTTGGAATTCCTTTATAATTTTTCAGTTACAGTCTGTACTAGAAGAAGAGATGCGAATTGGATGTGTTAGTATAAAAACAGATTGTCAATAAAATTTTCATTTATTATGTCTCAGACATTCCCTATCACGGTTATGAGCACCTGCTTCTCTTAGTATCTTCATTCATATTATTCTATTGTATACGTACAATAGTATCCCGAATATTAGAGGAAGTTTTGATAAATTTGAATATAAAAATGGTAAGGGTGAGCAGTAGGAAGTAACTCTACCCATGAGGTCCTACGAGCTGACAGATATTGCAGATTTTATACAAACAGCAGTTTGTGGGTTAGGAATGAAGCAAGAAGAACTTGTCTGAAAATTATCAATGAAATCTATCAACAATACTCTACACACAGAGCTAAAGAGTGATTTTGAGGTGAATTTTATCCCGAATGTTAATATCGCTTATATTGGGATTCAGCAAAAAAAAATGGACAAGTTGTGAACCACATGTAGCTGACCGTACTCTGAACATAATCAAAGTTCAAACTATTAGAGTGGAGTACATTCCACTCTTTGAGTTACAACTCAATTGAATGAGCATATAATAGCAATAAGTTAGCTCATACGATATACGAGTTTTCGTCTCTTGATCCACCTGTTGTTTCCACTGATATATAGCCTAAACATTTTATTTACTTACCGGTCATCAAAAAGACGTCCCTCGATAATATATAAACGGATGGATTTTCGTGGAGAAGGAATCATCATACAGTTGGAGTTGGAAAATACCGCTAGAGATTATCTCTTTTAACAATAAATGTTTGTCCAATACCACCGACATTCATTATATTCATTATCTACGCATGTGTTCTCGTCGAAGCTAGACGTTCGTAGCTGGTGCACCTATACTTAAAGTGTATTCAATTGGGATTTCAAAAGTTTTATCTATTATGAGTGGTAGTGATCAAAACGTAAGGTCCACCAGTAGATCACAAGAAGAAGAAGAAGAAATGATTACTAGGGTTGTGGAGCGAGTATTATCTTCAGAGGAATTTCAGGATGAATTGTTCGACAAGTTATGGAAGCAATGCACTACCAAATCGAATCAAGGTTATGAATGAAAAGGTGGACGCATTGGAATCTAAGTTAAGAGTCTGCAAATGATTCTTTGGAACAATACTCTAGAAAGAATAACTTGAGAACTCATGGAGTTCCCGCCAAACGTAATGATGATGCAGAAAAACTGGTAGTCAATTTGTATCAGTCCCAATTAAATATGATCTTATCTCCTGATGATATTGATTACTGTCGCCGCTTAGCAAATAAAGAAACACATGAACCCCCACCATTATCAGATTCACTCGATTCCATATTGAGAAAGAAGTTTCCAATTGCAAAAGTAAGCTAAAGGAAATTAAAACAGTAATTAGAGAAGATCTTACAATGAGAAGAATTGACATTGTGAAAAATTGTATGACCTGTGGTGGAATAAAATCAACAAAGTAAAAACAGTATGGGATATCGATAATGTATTATAGTTAAATAAGCAGTGGAGCATTAGTATGAAAACACCTTGTGTGTTATACATTTACCTTCGTTGCCTTATCTGTTGGAAATATTGCATATTTTTCTTTTTTTGGTTTGTTTTGTATTGTTTTCCATTCGTAAAGTACCTATTTTATATTAACCCACTTCTCAGGAGTTCTAATTCTGACTGCCCAATAAGTACTGATAATATAATAAACATAATTATTTTATTGTGGTTTCTTTCTTCTGTTTCGCTTATTGCACCCAGATAAATTTCAAAAGAAATATAAAAGTTGTATTAAGCTCCAATTAAATAACATGAGTATGAGGTGTAGAATTGATTCTCGAGTTTATAATACAATACTATGAATACTAAAGAATTAACCATAGCGCATGTGAACATTTGTTCATTAATACCAAAGATGGCAGAAATTCGAAATCTAATTCATAATGAAAAATATAATATTCTTGCTATAAGTGAAACTTGGCGAACTAGTGATACTACATATGATATTTTGGCAATTGGCGGATTTCGTACATAGAAATAGACAGGGAAGAAGAGGGGGAGTGGCATTGTATATTGACAACAAAATTAGCGTTAAAATTGTAGAGACTAGTAATAATAATAATGATACTCCTTTGTAATCGGTGTCATATATAAGCCTTCCACATATAATTACAAAACATTGTTTGATAAATTTAGCAATTCTTTAATGCAGTCTATGCTGATTTCGGATAATATTTATTGCGTAGGGGTTTTTATTATCAATTTTCTAGATGAAGATAAACCAGCATTAAAACTATTTGAAAATCTACTAGATATGTATGATTCAAATCATTTAATAGTAGAACCTACAAGAATAACACAATCTAGTTTTTCTCTAATTGATTACAAAATAGTCAACAACATGTCTGGTGTTAATAAATCTGGTAACATAGAGCTTGAACTTACTGATCACTCGCTCGTATATCGTCATATGAACTTCTTGTTAAAAAAATAATATGAGCGTTAATATTTGTTTAGGGATTTTAGAAATATTAACCTCAAAAATTTTGAAATTGATTTAAATGATTTGTCTCTAAATAATATTTATTGTAACGTTCCGCCGAGCGTTGTGTTTTTGTAATAATAAATCTGAACTTAAATTAAATTAGATTTAATATTCCCAGATAAGTGAATAGGTTCGGAATCCTATCTCACTGCTCTTAACACAATGGAACTTGTAACAGTCGGCTGGGTATTATTTCAGGTAGCGTTAATACCTCATCGACATGTTATGTGAATTTTAAAATTGTTTGTTGGAACCTGTTCGGGTATCAGAGATCTTAGTTGATCCGTGTACCCTTAAGGTTCTTTTAAGCTGCCACCACTAGGCGTATATTTCAGCCCACCTAGAAGCTGTTTTTAACTACTTTGATCTCTTGATCTCTTTCAAGGGACCGCCTCGTACAATCACTTATACTTATAAGTTCATATCTATTCAAGCGTAAATTCTGATGGTCGCATTCGCTGATAGGTGATTGAGAATTACCAGTTAAACTCGTAAATCAAATAAAAAAAATAAATATATATTGAATAAGACAAAATTAACAAAAAATTTGATACATTAACCAACGACGAACGATTATAACATTAATCCAAAATTTGGTTGAAGGAATGATAGCATAGATCTAAACACGTCTAATTCAGGTTCACCCCAGAATGGGAACCTGTGAAACCGTTATCAATGTCGCTGGTTCTACCCCTTTCGCCAGCGAGCGAGTTCCTGCCAGGATCTCTGGAGAGTTTGAATCAAATGAAAGACTAATTAGCACACACGGAACAGTGATCGGTTTCGCATTCGATCACGCCGATGATTGATAAATAATGTTAAAAAAATTAAAGAATTCCTCCCTTTCTGGTAGGCTGGGGTAAACCTAATGACATTGATGCTCTATCATTTCCCCTAAGTAATCTCCGATAAGCGGAATTTGTATAGACACTCAAAATAGCCTGAATGGCAGGAAAAAATGGTAAATAACCACATTATATTATATTGCCGATTCCGAGGTTGAAGTCAATATAACAGTTCTTTGGCAATCAAAATGCACTTACCCTGTTGGTCTAATAACCCAATCCCCTTTCGAACCCCCCTTGTAGAGATAAGGCACAAATAATTTAAACACTCGATTTTTACGTTGAATTAAATTTGGTATGATGTGGAATTGGCACGAAAAAAAAAGATTTTAAATAAGGGAACAAACACTTTACGCGTGACGCGGAAGACGCGAACAAGTCCAGCGCTGCTTTAGCCCCCAGGGATGTATAACCCTTGAAGCATTGTTAATTTAATATCTATAAATTTCTTGAACTTGATTTGTATATTCTGGACAAACATTATATTAATTGATTTGATTTAATGCAACAATGAGCATCCCTGTGGACATAAAGCAAGCTGGCCTTACCGACAAGTACCTAGTGGAGAACTAACTGAGAAGGTGGTTGAGAACTGCCTTTTTTCCTCAAAGTAATTAGTTTTTATGAAATCATTGAAGCGGGGGGCCACCCCATGCTCAATCTCAGAAAATATGTTCAATTTCGAATTCCGGGATCAGAACACGCCCATGAAATATAACAACAGCCAATAGGAATCTAACTAGGCGAAAGAATTGCTCTGTTCAACTCCACGTAAACTTTTTCTGACTCAGGGAAAAAAGTACCATTGACCTCGTGCCGTGCTTACGTTTGTAAAACATGGTTCATGACTGACCGGCCAATGATACATGAAAGAGGACTCAGATTACCGTCACTAGGTCTGTCTGGTATATCGTGTTCAATATATGATAATTTATAAAATTTTCAATTTGAATTTAAATCAATATTATCCAAAGGCCCCAAAACAAATAGTAATAATGCGTCGGATTATTACATTATGACATAAATAGTATTGATGATAAAGTAAACTATTTCAATACAAATGTGATAAATTTAATGAATAAGCATGCACCACTTAGAAGCGGGAAAGCAGGTAAACCTAAAACACCATGGGTAACTGATGTCATAAGAACTATGATAAAACTAAGAAACAGAGCTAAACTAAAATTTAGAAAAAACAAGTTACAAGGGCACTGGGATTATTATAGACTGTTACGTAATATAACAGAGGTCTCTATAAAAATTAAAAAAAGCCTATTTGCCATTCAAATTGGGTTCCAAAAATACGAAAAATATTTGGCAAGAAATAAAAAAAAAGTGAATGGAAAAAGTTATACATATACAAATCAGTTTACATCTATCCGCTCATAATATCTTACGAGCAGTTCAATCGGGCTTTAGGCAAAACTACTCATGTACCACTGCTTTACTAAATGTACTGGATGGGATACATAGGGCAACAGATGCTGGACAAATTAGCTTTTCAGTGATGTAAGATTTTAGTAAAACGTTTGATACTATATCGCACAAACTTCTAATTACACTTCTGCATTACCTTGGATTGAATAAGAATTCGGTTTTGTTGCTTAGAAATTATCTTATTGACAAGACAGTGTGTGAAAGCTAAGGGTTATTTCATCTGGTGTTCCTCAGGGCTCCATTTTATGGCCATTATTGTTTACAATGTATACTTCACTCCTGCCAGATTGCATTAAATTTTATCATAGCTTTCAACAAGATCAAATCAACACTACAGTACAGCAAATAAATACAGATCTTTTTTTCATCCAACAGTTTGCTTAATCTCATTTTTTATATCTGAACTCTAAGGAATCTAAAGTTATCATCTTTGGTAAGCCAGCATCGATCAATAATCTGGACAAAAGTGAGATCATACTCAAAACTAATGATGCAGAAATTCAAATAGTTCAAGATGCAAAAAATTTGGGGTTGATTGTAGATAACACATTTAGATATAAAGCTCAAGTTGATAAATATATCAAATATGCTATAACTGAATTGAAGTTGTTATATCCATACAGAAATGTTCTACCTATTAATATAAAAAAAACGCTATGCGAAAGTCTGACCTTGTCTTACTCCAATTTTTGTTCACCCGTTTACGCTCGATCCACTGATGCCATCACAAGAAATTCAAAATTATTGCTTACGTAACATTAATGATGTAAGAAAGTATGATAGAATCACACATAAGTTATTTGATACTAAATGGCTAAATATTAAAAATCGGTTTAAGTTGAATGGCCCCACTCTTTTCCATTCTGTTATCCAATTTCGGAGACCAGCATATTTGTATAATAGAATACGGTTTCGGACGGTTATATATAATTTGTATGTCAGACATAAATTAACAAACACTCCTCCTCTGCATAAGTCTTATACCTTCAAACGATGTTTTTCATATCAATTATATAAGTTGTATAATGAAGTTTAGAACAATTCAAAACTGAATAAAATATCGTCTTTCGAAAAAGAAATGTTTCATATACTATTTCAGAAACAAACCGATGAGAATCAAGTGAGATAGCTTATTAGGTACCCATGTATTATCCTAAATAAGCTAGTAATTTCAAAATATTATATTGACAGAAGCTAGATTGAGTTAGAATGTAGGCATTTAGTGCATATTACAAGGGGTAGTTCCCTGTCCGTTTGAACTTCGCCCTGTGATTTCCAATTCAGTTGTTCATATTATAGTAATATTCGGTTAATGTAATACAGGGGTTGTAACAACTATTTTATGGAAATAAAGATGTATCATTATTATTATTATTATATACAACGAATCCATTTCAGAAGGTTATTGCAGCCGACGGCACTAGAGACCATGATATTCGATTTCAGCAATTAAATATATGCTCATATTATATCCTGATCAGCTATTACCTACAACGAGTTCAAAGGAGCAGGTTGCTGCTGCAATAATAACATCATTAGAGAATATGCTATTTTTCTCTTGGTTACCATGTCGGAATAGCTCCAAATATTCAACGAGTCAAACTTCATTGAAGACTGACGACATCTTCCGAGAACAAACTCACACTTATTATCCTCACACAACATCGATAACAGCGATGTAATTGAGGTAGTAATCAATTAACAAGATGTGTAGGTAGATTGAGCCTTGTCTGCTTCATTCATCGAGGCTGAATTCGAGCTACTCTTTTAATATATCAATAATGAATTGAATAGAAAAGAGATAGATAAAGTACGAGATCCTGGCACTGTGAGCACTATTGGAGTTTATCTAACATACGCCGAACATGAATCTATACCTCTAGCTACTTCGAGATGGTCGTATGAAGATGCAGTCTCCAATAATAAAACCAATTTATGGATTCCGCTGAATTCACTACTAGGCCTATTCGTTGACTATACCAAAGTTTTGAGTAGAAAACATAAGCTGCGATTGATAAGATCTCGAACCCATAACGATTGCTATATTAATAGGACAGGTGGCACGAAACGGGCGAAAATAAATGTGAAGATGATAGTACTAAAATTGCGACATGTCTATCCAAACGATCGAGTTGAATTCCAAATATTGGGGAATTTGAGATCTGATAATCCTATATTGATTCCTCACCGTAGTTCAGATTGGCATGAAAATCCACCGTTGAAGGAGGACAATCTAGACGTTTGGGCAGTTAAAACATTTGGAATGTCCAATGTATGATTCTAGCTTCCCAAATGGATCGAACAAATAATTCTGTTAAGCAAAGTACACATACTTGAATTCAGATTGTTATACATATGTAGCAATGAAGTTGAATTTCAAAGATCAATATTATGTGGAAGCGTACCAGATGTTTTATGACTTCCAGAAATCATTTTCAAATAAAATGAAAAGCGCGTCGATGCTAGATTATATAGCATACAAGAATAAAGCGATTTCGGTGATTGATTGTTCGAAACAAAACGATGCTATGAAGTCATCAACAGTGACGTTAAGCTGAAGATTCAAAGATTCCTGAATCTATCTGAAAACATCCGTGCTTATTGCGTCATCAACAACTACCCTAACATGGATTACCTCGATTACCGGATCAGTTAGGAATTTAGTGTGAAGAACCAAGTGATGAGCTGCATGAATAATCATGTTATTATTTCTGTTCCAAATGTTATACCGCTAAAATGAATATGTATTATTTCTCAAGCTGGTGGTGGTGATGCAATCATCAGGCGATCATATTCCGTGAGCTATGGTCGCTGGTTGCTAGCAATGAAACATATTGAAATAATGAGTGACGTCATCGGCCCACCATTATCGTTGATGAACTATGGTCGCCTGCTGAAATCTGCAATTTATTAGTTCACAAACTATAGTCGTCAAACTATGAGATGAATGTTTATTATTTTTGGTTCAATAAAATACCTCTCTCTCTTCAATTATTCATTTGAACAATAAACTTTTACAAATTTTTACCAACATTTTCAATATCATTTATTCATTTATCAACGGCAGAGCCAGTTTACAAAACATATTTAATAAAGTGTGAAATAAAAAGTATTATTGTATGCTTATGCTTAGTTTCTACATTACAATTTACAAAACGTATTCAACAAAGTGTGAAATACAAAGTATTATTGAATCCTTATGTCTACTTATGTCTTATTGAAAGGTGTAACAAATCACGTACCTTCAGAGAAAAGGAAAAGGCGAAGAGAAGCTTCGGAAACGCTATAGTCTTTTCAATTGATTTTTGAAAACCTGAAGCGACACATTAAATAAATTTAAGTTATTGAGATATTAATTTCCCAACTTCAGAAGACAAGAATCGGTCTGTTCAGAGCATAATTGGTATGGAAAAAATTTATCTGAAAAATATTCCAATTTCTGGTATTTTTTTGTTTAATATAAATATTTATTAGTTGAAGTAGTTCCGGACAGTTGATTATATTATTTATTATTTTGGGAAGGAAACTCGAGTTTATAGAGAGTCTTCTATCTTCTAATGATTTTGAATTTAGCCTGGTTAAGATTTGACTGTACACATATTTCTTTCGTTGAAGATCTAAGTGAAAAGCACAACTCCTCAAGAATTTCTTTTGGAAATTCTCAATCAAATCGATATTTACATCATACTATGGGTCCCATATAACCGAACAATATTCAAGAATAGATCTAACGAAAGCACAATATAGGATCTTTTTTTTTCATTTGAAAAATCAGTAGAAATTATTAACACAAAATCTAGAATTTTGAAAGTTTCTGCCACCATTCCTGATACTTGAAGATTAAAACTCATTTCGCTATCAAAGGTCTCGAATATATTTTTCTCTTTTAAGCATTACGTCATTCAGTTTATTTTCAAAAAATATTGAACTTCTAATTTTAGTGAACGTAATGATTTGGCACTTATCGATATGTAGTAAATTATTTCTACACCATACGGAAAAAATTCGAGAACTTCCTGGAAAGCAATTGCTCGATAAAGTT
This sequence comes from Endomychus coccineus, assembly GCA_958510875.1. Taxonomy (NCBI): domain Eukaryota; kingdom Metazoa; phylum Arthropoda; class Insecta; order Coleoptera; family Endomychidae; genus Endomychus; species Endomychus coccineus. The sequence goes on from OY294068.1 coordinate 134,791,110, forward strand.
TCAAATCGTCCGCACACATAAGAAAGTCTGAATATTTGAAAGCATACTCTATGTCCGATGCAAACAAGTTGAACAGCAGTGGGCCCATATGGGATCCCTACGGTACCCCTGATGTAACCTGAATGAGCGTAGATGTTGTATCTCCATATTTCACCGATAGAGTTCTACCAGTCAAGAGGCTATTAATTACTTGCAAAACATTCCCATCAATACGAAGCGCTTGAATTTCAGCTTTAAGTAGACTATGGTTGCCTCTGCCAAAGGCTTTAGAAAATTCAGTAGAGACAGAGTCAAACTGCAGCCTCTTTTCAAGATTTTCAGTTATGTAGTTTGTATATAGAGCAAGGTTGGTTCAAATGGATTTACCTTCGGCTGGGGATCGAATAAAAACTTGCAATTCCAGGAAGGTTTCTTTGTGAGCACAGAATCAAACATCTTAGCCATCTCTGACTGATTGCAAGCTGCTCTATAATTACAAAATTACGCGCGCGCGTGCGTGTGCGTGTGTGTGTGTGTCTGTGTGTGTGTGTGTGTTTGTGCGTGTGCGTGTGCGTGCGTATATGCGTGTGCGTGTGTGGGTGTGTGCTTGTGCGAGTACTTATGCGTGTGCGAGTGCGTGAGCATGCGCGTGTGCGTATCCTTCAAATCAGCCAGTTACACTCGACATTGTTTAGATGAGTATTTTCCATAAAATCTAATGGGCACATTTTCATATTCACCGATAAAAGACATTAGCGTTCATCTGATCAACATAAATAAATAATTGCTATGCAAAATAGTTCCTATATCAATTATGAAAGACATCAAACACCACTCTCAATATTATAAAACATCGGAATCCATAGAATAAACTCTTGTTTATTTACAATAGAATTGCTATACTGAGTGAAAATACAATGTACTGATATGTTGTTATTGTTATGAATATACTCACAAAATATATTCCATTCATAATAATATTCATGCGCTTCCAATATTCGATTTAATTGCAATCATTTTGCGAGTGGGACCTCAACTAGCTCAGGGTAATATTTAACCTCAGGGCTCGTAATGAAACGTATCTTCCGATTCTTGATTGGATAGGACTGCCTCTTTTGAGCGCCAACTACTGGGAAGAATTTCCAAAATTATGAGGTGGATAAATGTTGATGATTATATTAGAGGGAATAAAGACAAGTTTAAACTTAACAGTTTGGTTTTATATCTCTAGGGGATTATAAAAGAGAACAAAACAATTATTGTGATTCACAAAGAATCTTAATTCAATATTAACAAAAATAAAGCTCAGAAAAAAATGAATAGTGAAACAAATGAGTTCCCATAATTTGATTAAATTAATTTTAAATTACAGGTTCAATTTTATGAAACAAGAATGAATTTTAAATGAAAAGTTCAAGTTGAGGATATTAATTTGATATGATAACAATAATTTTGGATAGAGATCATAAACAGCTGATTGCGAAAAATTGGTTATTCCAACTAAAAATTGTTGCCGTCCTTGAAATTTGGATGAGCGGGGTGAAAGTGCTCTACCAGAAATTCTTCTACAACAACTCATGGGAAAAATAAAGGAGACAACTAGATTATTTGAACCATGAAATAGGAACAATGCGAGTAATATCGATTTCCCAGTTTCAGAAGACGAGGAATCGGACTGTTCAAAGCATAATTAGTATGAAAAAAATTTATCGGAAAAGTTTAATATAAAATGTTATTAGTTGAAGTAGTTCTGGACACTTGATTGTATTATTTATTATTCCGAACAGGAAACTTAAGAGCTATATTATTCAGTTTATATTAAAAAAATATTGTACTTCTAATTTTAGCGAACGTAATGATTTGGCACTTATCGATGTTGACATCTAATAGATTATTTCTACACCACACGGAAAAAATTCGAGATCTTTCTGGAAAGTAAATGCTCGATAAAGTCTTAGATCGTCCGCAAACATAAGAAATCCTGAATATTTGAAAGAATACTCTATGTCCGATACAAATAAGTGGAACAGCAGTAGGCCCATTAGCGATCCCTGCGGTACCCCTGATGGAACCTGAATGGGCGTAGATTTCCAATCTCCATATTTCACCGATAGAGTTCTACCAGTCAAGAAGCTATTGAAGATATTTCGCAAAGGAATAGCTAAAGTGTATAGACATTTGTGCATAAAAATGAAAGGTATCCCATGAGGTTCCATTATGAGCTTAGGGGGAACAGAGAGAACGTAATCTATATAATCTTATGATATAGTTGAAGAATAAGACGCAAACTAATTGACCATCTCAGAAGTATTATTACTAACCTCGTTTTCATAAAACATGGCTGAGGGTAGCTTATAATTCATAAAACAGCTTATAATCTTTTCTTTTACTCTGAAGGCTCTTGAATTGTCAGAAATATTATTTTCGATCCTATTAATGTAATCTCCAAAGCCCTGTTCTAGAATAGCTTTGCAGCAATTTACAGAAGTTATAGTAGCAATTCATGTTTCCTGTTTCCTTATATTTAAAATGAGTGGTTTTTTGTCGTAAATCATTTTTCTAAGGCTAGAACTGAACCAAGAGGGAAATGTAGGAGTTTTGAAATTTTTTGAGGAAATAAATAGATGAATTGCCTGATAAATAATGTCATAAAAAGATTAATGTCATTATTAACATCTGAGTTACAGAAAATATGTTGTCATTTAACGTCAGCTAAGAAGTCGTTTATCCCAATATAATTTCCGTTTTCAATACAAAAAAGAATTCCTCATATTCAGATTCCTTCGGAACAGAAATATTTGAAGAAAATTCAATGGCCGTGTGTCGAACACTATTTTTGAAGATTCCATTTGTAGCGTTTTGTACGGAAAAATGATTATTGGAAAATATCAAATATAGGTGAACATTGGTGCTATTTGTATTGAAATTCAGTTGAAAGAAATGCTATTCCCGGAGAATTCTCATTACAGTTCACATTCAACCCCAGATTGTCATTAATAGTCCAGGCAACGAACCGGAAAATAAAAATAAAAAATATAGTAAACTAGAATTTCAAATTTTTTTTTGCATTTTGTTCCTAATACCCCATTGATTATTCATGACTATCAAGACCGTGGGGGTTGCCCTTTCTACCTCCCCAAAACGGGGTTTTAACCCCTCAGAGGAGCATTCTTATAAAAACACTCCAAAATTAATGAATTAATAGCCGAAAATGACCCCTGGTATGTTTTTTGGGTCGCTGATCACGATTCCGTAGTCAGTTTTCTCGGAAAACTCCCTCCAGATAGGAAATTTGGGAAAATTTATAATATATTATTTATAATTTTGTTGCAAAAATGACCTCTATTAGGTTTTTTGGTTCGCTGATCACGATTCCGCTGGTATTTTTCCCGAAAATATTTCTCCAGATGGAAAATTCGGGAAATTTGAGATTTTCCTGAGACGGTTATGAATAATAAAGTATAATATAGTTGAAAAAATGACATCTGGTCGTTTTTGCAACAGAATTATACTTTATTATTCATAAGAGGTCATTTTTTCAACTAAATTATACTTTATTATTAATAATCGTCTCAGGAAAATCTCAGATTCCCCGAATTTTCCATCTGGAGAAACTTTTTTGGGGAAAATTACAGCGGAATCGTGATCAGCGACCGAAAAACCCAACTAGAGGTTATTTTTGCAATAAAATTATACTTTATTTTTCACAAACGTCTCAGGAAAATCTCAAATTTTCCGAATTCTTCATCTGGAAAGGGTTTTTAGGGAAAAATTACAGCGGAATCGTGATCAGCGACCAAAAAAACCTACCAGAGGTCATTTTTGCAATAAAATTATACTTTATTGTTTACAAACGTCTCAGGAAAATCTCAAATTTCCCGAATATTCCATCTGAAGAGTTTTTTGGAAAAAATAAGAGCGGAATCGTGATCAGCGACCCAAAAAACTTAATAGAGGTCATTTTTGCAACAAAATTATAAATTATATTTTATATATAAATTTTTCAAATTTTCCATCTGGAGGGAGTTTTCCGAGAAAAATAACTACGGAATCGTGATCAGCGACCCAAAAAACATACTAGGGGTCATTTTTGGCTTTTAATTCATTAATTTTGGATTGCTTTTATAAGAATGCTCCTCTGAGGGGTTGAAACCCCGTTTTGGAGGGGTAGAAAGGTCGACCCCCGGGGTCTTGATAGTCATGAATGATCTATAGGGTATTAGGAACAAAATGCAAAAAAAAATTTGAAATTCTAACTTGGTACTATATATTTTTTTTCATTATGGCCTTTTCCCGGCTTATTGCCTGGACTATAAACCATGTGGCATCAGGAATATTGTAATCTCCACATATTGTAAAGTTTGACTGAGCATAATTGCTGGTAACAAATTCAACAGTACTGATGTGATCTCCATATAAATTCACAAGTGACGAGGGAGTAATGTATATAGCACCTAATACTGAGGTTTTGTTCTTAAGATTAAAAAAAAATACTTGTTCTAAATCTACACTGTCGACAGGAGGTATTTTTATTCTTTTTGCGAATAGAGTTGATTTCAATGCAATTGAAATACCTGCTCCACTTTCTTTTTCTGTAACTGGTTCACGGCTTATACGAAATATGTCATAACCTATTAATCCAATTTCTGCATTGAGTAGTCGGGTCAAATCAGACGAAAAAAGTATAAGAGCTAGGAAAATTTGCGGGCAACACCGATCGACTCCGGGTTTTTCGCAAAATTTTCCTGAACGGATTTACAACATTCCCGAAGAAAATTTAATATGTGCTTTTCCATTTTTCAATTGTTATAGAGGAATATACAGGAAAATGGCGAATTTTTGATGCCAACAATGGCTGGAAATGCCCATTCGGGGGGTTTTCGAGGTCACTGATCACGATTCCGAAGTCGGATTTTCCATTTTTTGATTTATTGGCCAGTTAATGGCCAATGTTGATGGACAAAAGGTGAAAATTTTGCAATTTTCAACGAAAATGGCTAGAAAACTGTAGTCCCCCATTTTCGATCTATGAAGTAACATTCAAATTACCGTTACGTGCTTCAATGCTGAAAATGATGGAGCTATAATATATATAGAAATTTCAGAAAGGGGTGGGCCAAGAGATTATCTAGTATTAATGGAGTCTGTATGGGTCAAGATAATATGGTGGCGTGACCGTCTATATGACAGCTGTTCAAAAAAAGATGGAGGGGAAATGTGAAAGAAAGACGCATGGAGAAGAGTAAGAAGGGATCACTTTCTATATTGAAATCATATCAAGATCATCTCGATCTCGGGGAGACGCATACTTTCAAAACCGTTGATTGAGCACGTGGCTGTTGAATTCTATTGTGTTTATTGTGTAAACGACATTTTTTAAAACTCATTATTTTTTTGAATAATTAATCAATAATTAATTATTCATCCACACATTTTTTTTTACATTCACTAATTACGAATTGTAAGTATTTATATTCTTTTCTATTGTTCCATATCAACACAGATATTTTGAAAATTTTTCTTAATTTTTTTTTCATAGATCTCAATTTGCGTTTGGACAATATTACGAGTGGACATTTTCAGCCATTGTTGGCATGATTTCGAAATTTTAGAAATTTCCTAATTTTTTGGTCATGAAAATTGGCCATTTCCCTCAATATTCCTCTATAACAATTGAAAAATGGAAAAGCACATATTAGTTTTCTTCGGGAATATTGTAAATCCGTTCAGAAAAATTTTGCAAAAATTCCGGAGTCGATCGGAGTTGCCCGCAAATTTTCCCAGCTTTTTTGCTAATATGACTAAACTAGAGGTGATCTTTGGTAAAACAAGTTTCTACAATAACTATTATGTTATAATGGGAGCATAGGGCAGCGTTACGAAACACTGTAAGTTAAGTTCTACTACCTCCGGTGTTAAAGTAATAAATATCTATGTCGTCATCTAGTTTTTAGGTTGAGTCTTTGAGATGAATGAAATGCCATTATTATACTTGATGAAAAGACCGTTTTCTCCATTGATTTTTCTTGTCTCCATCTCTTCTTTCAATGTATCCAAATGTTCACGCTGTAAAGGTGTGAGATCGGCCGACAGAAAGATTTTTTAGTTCTGTCAATATTCTTTTTGCTTCTGATGACTCAAAGCATCATTAGAATTAACAGAAACAGCTTTCAAGCATCGATTGACATCTTTGTGCTTCTTTCCCACTCTGAAAACGTTTTCATTCTTTATATTGTTCATTTTAGTTATTTGATGTACAAATTTGTTAACGAATTCTGTTTCAGTTTGAAAATACTTTTGTTTAGGTGGATTAAAAAACATTACATTGCACATCCGTTTCTGGCATTCAGATAATTCCACAAAAAAAGTTTCTTCATTGTTAGCTCTAGTTGGTTGCATTCTCGAAGCTTCTACCTTCGATGTCAGTTTATCAATTTTGGCAAGCAAAGTATTTTCAAACCTTGTTGACAATCATCACAAAAAAATTGCAATTTTATTTTTGTCTTCAACTTCATTAGATCCACCTAGACCTGAGCATTCATAATGAAATGATCTAGAGCAAGAATCGCATTTTACCTCATCTTTTGAATTCGGATCAAAATTTTTTATACGTTCTATACACGAATTATCCATGTTGAAGATAACTACAAACGCCTAAATCCAGTCCTGTTTCAATGTTTACAAGTTTTTGTTGGTTTGTGAAAACGGTGTATGTCACTTCACAAATTACTTCTTGTTTCCTAAGCAGCTGATTGAATTCAATTCACTGTCGATTAATTCACTTCAATCGATTTGCACAATGAAAATTTGTACTTCAATGTATTCAGTGTAACTTCCTCAACAATTACATATTGAATTTGTATTTTTTGAGAAGAATACATTTTTTGAAGAGAATAAATGAATTTCATGAAATTTCTTAGTCGGAGAATAACAATTTATTAAATTATATATTGAAATCTGAAAGAGATTGATAGATATTAGGAATAGACTCAGCAGTGACTGAGAAATATGGCTTTATATATGTTCAAGCAGATCAATTAATTATTCCGTTATATCACTAAAACTTCAACATAAAGAGCCGCTACTGTATCAAGAAGAATGTCAATTCGAAGTGCTATGGAATAATACGAATACACGTGGTTCAATTGCTAGGTTAAACAAGCCGTAATGGAACGATGAACAATTCTGATAATTAACTTGACAAATTTATTACTCTGTTTAGTGAGGATAAAAAAATTATAGTTTCTCATTTAATTACGTGCAACCGAATACAAGATAAAATTATCTTGCTGTGTGACAGAGATAAGTTCGATGAACGAAAATTTGAAAGTTTAAGTGCATGCTCTTGTAAAATACTTCCAAGATATAACCAACGCTCTTTCTGAACTGAATCGGAAAGAACACTATATACTAGCGTGAAAAATAATGACCCTAGCCTCATTCATAATTTGACTTCCGACTCATTTCATGTTTGTTTGGTTGTGCAAATATCTTGGATGAAATGAACAGAATTTACAAGGAAATATGATATATAACAATAGTCGAGTTAAAAACACAACGAATGTTGGAAGGTCTCACTGAATGGCTGATAGATGGAACAAGTGATTGGATAAAAACTGTTCAAGAAATAACGCAAACATTGACTTGAAACCAACTATGGAAAACCAGGGGACCTTCAGTAGAAAAATAATGGCTGGAGATGATGCTAGATCTAGTTCTTCGTGAGCATTTATTTGAATCAACGATTAACAGTACCAAATACTGAGCACTGTTTGCAATATGGGAGATGAAAACAATAAAAATAGATCCCATAAAGTGGAAATAATTTCCTAATGTTTGTGTACAAAATTTCATCAACATACTTCAAACCGTTCTCGAGATATTTAACCATTTCCATATATATAATAATTGAAATTATAAAATTTGAGGGGAAACAATAAACACAGGACTTCATTTCACTACCAGCGAACATTTTTGTTCTTCAATAACTATGAAAATCTTGGAAGAAGAACAAGTTCAGATCATATTTGATATTATTGGAGAGTATCTATATCTAATGATTAGGAATGCGTACCGATGTTGGACATAAAGTGCGATTATTATTATTTTCCTTCTGATTATTAAATTTATGCAATTTCTTAAGTCTCAAGAGTTTATAACACAAAAACCGATCCGAGCATAAGCAGGGCAGTTTGGTTTTTATAATAAGAGAAAGTGGGGCTATAATTCTATTCAATGAGAAATGGGGGTTGTAATCTGAACCACCAGCAGTCGTGAGCATGTATACCTCAGGCAAATATCCCAAAGAAGAGTATTTTGTGATTAAATGACCTTTTATTTCAGCGTTGTCCATAACTATGGGAGAAATGATTGTTTTGCGTCACTCCTATCCCACGCTGTATATTGTAATTTATTATTCAAGTGTAATTTTTTAATAATTCATTACTGGATTAGGAATGAATCTAAATATAGTCAATGCAATTCTAGAATGAACAGAATAAGTTAAATATTTGCGTGATTTGAAAAATTGCTTGTTTGTGTGGTCAGACATAGTTTATAGAATAGTGTGGCACATCATAGATGATATGATCTACGATCAGTGAATTAATCGGCTTGTTCTGAGATTATAATGTTTCTCTACACGGTCCTAGTATTCATTAAGATTTATCTATCTTATTCAATTCACAATCACGTTCATCATTTAAATACGAGATAATGGCATATTCTTGTGATTGTAAGGATTATAATATGTTCATAACTGATCTCTTTCACTTCGAAATGATGGAATTTTGCTCTTCGTACTAAGTAAATAATTGTAAAGATCCGATATCATGTTGAAATCGTGACCAACCGCATTTTGAATAAACTTCTAAAATAACAGTGGATATACCAATATTTGCAAATTTATTTCAATGAACGCACAGATAGAACTCAAGGTGAACTTTCGCTATTATAATTTTTCCCAGGTGAATGAATAAATCTGCTAACGCTTTTTACATTCAATGGTGGCTTACCAGTAACGTCAGCATTGAATGCGGTTCAAACTGTTTTGAATGCATCCATGAGAACGGTTCGAAATACAAAACCAATAGATGAGAGGGGCAATGTCAGATCATACGATCATTAACAATTTTTTGACAGATGTTTCACAGAAAAGAAATAATAAACATAAACAATTTCCTTCTTTAATGGGTATGATAACTTGTTTCTCGATTGAAAATTGAAGGAAAATGAACAGTGCCGACAGTGGAATGGTACAAATCGAAATAGACGGTTTGATTCTTACGATAGATATAGATAATTTTGGATTTCGTTATTCATTATAGACCCAGAAGTGCGTAAGAACTATTCCACGCAAATAAAGCAGCAACTATTTGGAAGGGAGCAAAGAAAAAATGATGCTGACATCCCTGTACATGTTCAGAAAATGAGCAAAAACAAGACTCATCGAGATAAGCAGGCCACAAGATTTTTTCTTGTCCTGAGAAAATATATGATAAGGAATTTGCTGACAAAACTACCAGTAAAAACAGCATCTGGGCACAAATTGCCAAAACCCTGAATGACACTGGATTTTTTTATGGGAAGTGGAATTGAGGGTAGGAAAAAATGTCGACAAAAATTCAGTAACCTCCAGGCATCTTATATAGAATAGTCGACAAAAGAAAGCAGACTGGAGAGAGGAAAATTGTTCTTTTACGATGAACTGGAAGATATGGAGACAAACACAAAGTTGATCAATACTTGTCTCAGACTCTCTCTTCATTGAAAAATCTAAAATTAAAAAGTTGAAAAAAAAAAGAGATAAATCTGAAGATGGACACAACCATCCACATCCAATAGATTCAGTGAAGTGGAACATAGTGTAAAACCAAATAAAAATGTAATATTATTGAAAATATACGAACTCAATAAAGAAGTTCATAGAATTAAAGAAACAAATTTCTAAAATATGATGAATTTTGAAATAAGGAAAGTGAACAAAAATATAAGTAGATTATGAGTTTGATCGAAAATATGGGAAACAAAGACAACAAAAGAAAAAGATATAATGACGATGAGGATAAAGAATAACTTTGTTTGCTTATTTTTATTTTGGTACAAAGAATTGCTGTTATATTTTTCATTAATTTCATGTTTGTAATATTCCAAATGAGGAAGTATTTCATTTTGAGAAAACATTTTTAATTTTTGTTGACAATTTGTTGATTTTTTATTAGTTAGGATGGAATAAAGTTTTGTCGTGCCTCAGTTTTTAATTTTATCTGCCCATCACTTGAATAATTTTATGAAAAGTATGAACAGTTCCGGAAAATATATTCATTGGGAAAAGGAATGACCACACAAGGTACAATACTTCTATGGAAGTCAACTGTTGAGTTATATCATATCTTTTAACAATCGCTTCATCATTGTTCTCTTCCATGTGTCTGAAATCTTCAGCATCTGCTTCCTTTTCATCAATTTCTGTATAATCATCCCAATAATCATAATTCAAATAACCAAAGTTATGGAGAAGAGAACGTGCTAATATAGCTCTAACAGCTTTCGCTATAGATTTAACATGAATAAAATATAATATTCTCCATCTTGATTTCATTATACCAAGAGTATACCACACAAACTCTACATCTGCTCAGTCTTTTATTATGTTTTATTTGTGTTCTCGTCAAGTTACCATACTTCCTAAAAAATATCAAGTGATAAGGGGCCCAAAAAATCTCACCTGTATGGGGTTATCTACCAGCTAAGTAGTGGAGATGCTTTATCGCCCACTAACTGAAACTCCTCTGATTTGAAATATTTCTGCAATTTATTATTTGTCATTATATCAACATATAAATTGGAGCCTACAAAAATACAGTCTTTTCAAAAAACTATTACTGTTTACTACTTTCATCTACCCACCCAACTGTCATGAGCAGAGCCTGGAAGCCCGACATTGATGTTTGTCAATATTTTGTTGGAGGTGACAATACCCTGCAGTTTTATAAAATGCTTACTGTTCTTATCAATGTAGCTACCTTGCTGCTCATACGGGGGCTTGGATTCAATATTAAAGCAGTCAGTAGCCCCCCTACAATACCTGAAATCTGAAATAATTAAATGTAAGAATGAGGATGGCTACAAATGGAAAGTGAATATTGCACCTGGAAAACCACCTATTCCCTGAAATTATCTATGTGCTGATTTCTTGAAATGTAGGCCATTTAATATATGCTTCCTTAAAGTTCATCAACTTGTACACATTTTTTTCTGTTGTAACGATCTCACTTTTGAAAAAATCGTTACAAATCATTATCATGATAGAAACCTATAATAATTTGATTTTATATCCTTGAACTTCCTCCCAATTAAAGAATTCTATCTTGAATGATATAGTATTCAATTAATACGAAGTGGATTCAACGAACACTATATTGTTACCCCCACATCCGAATTATTAATTAGGAAGGGATACTCGGAATAAAACCGGTTGCGGTTGGTCTATGATCTTATTATTTCAATAACCTGATTACTTAGAACTAATTGTATCAACACAAAGCGTCCTTATCGCACCAATATCGTTTAAAATGCGAACGTCGCCGAAACGAACAGAAACACGAAATCGAAATTGCAACACAACAATGTTATAAGTATGATAGGTATATCGAGAATCCACTATTTAGTAGAAATCTCAAAAAATACGAACACGTTTCATCATAGTCTATGAACGACTAACACGAGACAAGTTCAAATATTTACTTTCGAACCAGATGCCACGATTTATTAGGTAATAAAAGAAGGTCTGGCCTCTGAGATATACTTTTGACCATTCTACCTAAAAATATACTTTTAACATTATAAGGACGCAAGTAGGAATATGCAAGAATATTAATTAATTAAGTTTGTATGAATATGACTTAGAGTCTGAACGTCAGTCCTATGATTTACAGATTTGGAATCACGTTTTATGTGAAGAGAATACAAATTTTATAATAATTGGTTCCCTTAGTTAAAATATTAACATTTTTGTAATCGAATTGATGATTATAATCAAAGCAATGTTTAGCAAGGGCGGTGGAATTTTCAAAGTTTTTGTTTCTTGTGCTATACTTATGGCCATACATTCTTTTGTAAATATTGTTTAGAGATTCCAGTATAAGTCCTATCACAACTTAACAATTTAATTTATATACTGTGTGGGTTTGTTTATCTTTAGGTATTACAGGTTTTAGATTTGAGTGTTTCTGTGTAGACAAGGTAGGTCTTAATCAAAGTTATTAAGTTGTTTTTTTTGAGTAGCATTGAATCTTTAATATTCCATTCATAATCAGGCTTACTCAGATTTATGCAAAACTTTGATTGTTTCCTGCTCTTATAACAGGCACCTAGATCTCTTGATTATAGATATTGTAATTTCATCCATATTATCATTCATTCAATTCGCCAAATCACTTGAGTCCATTTTCTGAATACACGTGGGATTAATATATCGTATTTTTTTTTTTGCTTTGAACTCTTCGTAATACGAACAACGTAGCGTTATCCAAATCGAAAAGGTACGAGACATATAGAGGATGGGCTAGAATTAACCACTCCATAATTATAATTCCACGAGCCTTGTTTCCAATACCTTCGATTATAACTTCAAACTCAATTCATTTTTCTCTAACCTTGTTTAAATTCATTTTGTTAAAATTGTAGTAAATTCTGAATAATTGTCACATATTAATTTAATTTGTAATTGTAATCATAATTTATCTTGGCTTCACCTATCAACATTTTTCTAGCTTAACTCAGCTATTCTCAGCGAATATTAAATTTTACTTCTCTTGTGGACATCCTACTCGTGTATTTTCTTCCTTTTTCGATAGGAGGATATTGGATCCAATACACTGCTAGCGACCTCGCGGAGCCATCATCAGGACCACAGGAGGAACACAGGGGAGTAATTTTAATATCTCTGTTGCAACTTTCATTACCATGATGAATTAGATGTTGGTCGTAACTGCTTAGTCAAAATAGATTGATTACCTTCATTTACAATTGTTTCAGTTTTATACCGGTGCCCCGAAAGGGCATGCGAGTTTGTATAACTATTTTCCTATTATTCATTAATAATTGAATATATTTGTTATTGTTTTTATATGCTTTGTTTCTTTTCCTTTTTACTTACTACCAATTCAATGATGCTTATTTCTTTATTTACAACAGCCTGAAATTCTTCTTTTTTAACTCGTGGTGGCGCCCAGGATTTGTTGTTTAAAAAGTAATAGGGCAAGTATCATCATTGTTAACGTAAAGGGCCGAACAACCACGAATTTGAGCTAGTTTGGGAAATATTAGTAACTTTTGTAAATTCATCTTTTTGATTAATTTAGAATCAAGGGAAGGTGGAAATTGTGTAGCTTACATTTGGCACCCAACAATTATTTTATTACACTGTTACAAAACAAACAGTTGAAATTGCCAAATTGAATTTGCCCCTACATATATTAATGTTTCCCCCTTTGCCTAATCACCACAATGTAACTAACAGTTGCTTATAGGCGGGTATAAGTGTACTCCTCCTCCACTTTAACGAACATTCAATTCGGGGCCATCTATCCGGGAGAGTAAATCTCTTACAGTTTGTTTCTGGAACCTGAACAACTGGAAAAAGTCGATAATTATTCACCCATTCTTCGACTAAATTATCAATTTTTGAATGTTTAAAATTGTGGAAAATGAATAATTCCTAGGAGATACTCTCTTCTGTTAACTGCAACTGATTCAGCAGAAGTAATACGTTAATTTGTCAATCATCAACCAGAATTGGAATAATATCGTGCAAATTCATTTCCAATTTTATAATGATCGTCAGCGACGATTGATAGAAACAATAATTATCATGTTGGCGACCATTGACGTAACCCTTTCAAAACGGTTTATTTTCTTGAATGAAATTATTCACTACGTCATATTGAATGCGGTTAATCCAAGAACAAACAGGTTGAATGAATGTATAGAAAACTTACATTTATGTCTACAAATGGCCCTCAGATAAATATAAATGCTCGTTCTCAATACGAAAATCGAATACTATGGCTATAATATCGAGAGAGGAAAACATTGTCAGGAAGTCATCTGCGATTCTGAGAAAATCAGAACCATAATGGAGGTGCCACTTCCAAACAATGCAAATGATTTCAGACGATTTTTGGGTATGTTAACATACTATTCAAAACGTATCCCAAGTGTTTCACGTCATACTCGCTTCGTCAGCTGTTAACGAAAGAACATCGTTCCCAATGGAAGTCTGCTTGTGCCTTACTCAAAACTGAAGTGAGGCCTATAAGACACCGCTGCCGTCCTGAGCTACTCTTTCATCTTCAGTCCTATTTGGTGATTGATAATGAACCGCTGTCCAAAATATTTGGACAAAATCGAATATTACCACTAATGACATTAGCTTAACCGCTGATATAAACATGTTTCCTCCCAGAGGAAAAAAAAAATGAAACGAAAATTCAAATTTTGACTTTGTTTGAACCACTGATTGAAACTGATCATCATGAGAATTCAGTAGATAGATTGAAAAGAAAATACCTCCAGAACGGAAAGAGATCCGGAATAAATCAGTTGAAAACCAACTTCGAATTTCATGAAGATAAGTTTACGGTAACCAGTGCCGTGCGGATGCATTTCGTCAGTCTTCGAAATGCCGCCTCCATATTTGTGATTAGAAAAAACTACGGAAAATGTGAAAATAATTAATTTTCAAACGTAACATTTTTCTATAAATAAATATAAACTCGTATAAACTTGAACATAAACATACATATACTATAATTTCACTCTGCAAATTACTGAATAAGGGATGTATAGTCAAGAGAAGCAGCTAATGTACATTCATAACAAATTAATGCCAGATTTGTAAGCTTTGACTGTTTTATGGAATTGCCTAAATAGTTTTTTATTAATTTTGAATTGGAAAAACTTATTTCTCCACTTGCTACAGAGACAGGGAGTGTTAATAGAATTCTTAGCGCTATAAAGGTGTTATGATAATTAATGACATTGAGTGGTTTCATTGAATGTTGTAATATGCGAAATACATCACGTAATTCCTCTTGAAGATCATTCCCATTTACATCTGACTCATTGTCGTCCGAAAGAATTGCCTGGAGACTAGTGCAATGGTTTTCAAGTATTTCATCAGTTACATCCCTGAATTTGAAGATGTATAAAAACTGAAATTTTTTGCTGTGGGTTTTCCTGAAAGGGTAAATCGTTCATTCAAGGAATTAAGTGTTAGATCCTAAATATGATTGGAAAAGTTTATCCTAAATTTATCTTCCTCCGTCAAGGGTTTGTTCACAGCTTTTTCGTCAAATTGACGCTTTTTCTTTCTAGCTTTAACTTCACTTTCGGTCGGAAAATCATTGCTACACTCAAGCTTCTCAGTAATTTCATTAACATCAATTCTCATCTGTTCAAATCCGAGTTGCCTGTGACTTTTCACTTTTTCTATTGTTTCCGCTAGCATCCTTTTACAATCCAATATATTCATAGTTACAGACTGCGATAGCTTCGAGACTGAATTAATTCCAAATAAATTGTCATGCCAAAGAATTACAGCGCATATAAACTTATATTGTTTTATACTTGTTGCCAACCTTCTTGCTTTAACTCTAGTTTCTGCATCTCGAGTGACGTCTTTCATTATTTCGAATAATGCATCATATATTTCACAAAGTTGATACCGCAAAGATTTTAGTGCATCTATTCTGCTGCCCACCTAGTAGCACTCAGTGGTTTGAGAGTTAAATGTGAAACATATTTTTCAAGAACTCACAGCGCTTTGTAGAATCAGAAAAGAAATTATATAGTTCTTGTACAACAGAAAAAAATGTTGTTTCTGTAAAAGAAGACGCTGCATCAATCACAACTAGGTTTAAAGAGTGACATGAACAAGGAATATAGTACGCCCACGAATACTTTTCAAGTATTCTGTTTTGTACACTCTTTCTGATTTCTTTCATATTAGCTCCATTGTCATAACCTTGCCCTCTGAGCCACTTCAACTCAAAACTTTTGTTTGTAAAAAAAGACAAAATATGTTCTGTTAAACCCTCTCCTGTTGAATTAGTTGCTTAAAAAAAACAATGAAGAATTTGTCAATTTCGTACTCATTTTCAATTGGGTTGCACATGTGACAACTCTTATTGTTAATGAGAGCTGTTCAATATGACTTACATCTGGGGTACAATCAGCAATTATGGAATAATATTTAGCTTTTTTTATTATTTCTATTTTTACTTAAAATTTCGTTTCCCATCAAATTTATAAGTTCTCCTTGTATATTATTGCTTAGATAAGTCACTGGCAAGCAATTCAACAAGGTTTACAAAATTTTCCTTATTAGGTTGAAACAAATGTTCACTTTTTCCTCGAAAGGCTAAGCATTGTGAAGCCAATAGTCTAATTATTGCAATAATTCTTTTTAGAACTCCTCTCCAGTACTGAATTTCGAAATACATAATTTTTTGATATTCGGCATCAATAGTTTGGTTTTTTTTCAAACGAGTGTGAAATTCTTTCCATTATCTGAAAGAAATTCTGTGATTCACAGACTTTCGTGCATTTTGAGCGCACGTACAAGATTTCCCCAGTCAAAATAACCTTTTTTAGACCTATCATGGGAAGACGAATTATCAAACAATATGTAGCAAAAGCAAAAAACGGCATCAGGCTTAACAGAGTGAATCAACCAATTTCTCTCAACAATTTCACCATTGCTTAGTACTTTGCAATAATGAGAGGGTGAAAAAAAATTCCAGTTCTTTAACTTGATCTGTACCTCTCTCAACCAGTATCTGACGAGTTTTGGATGACATGTAGAAAATATTCCATAGTGCAGGATCGCTAGATATATTGTTTATTTGTTGAAACTCACTGCTATTGCTACCCTGCTCTTGATAATCTTCTGGAGCTGAAAAACAACTGTTTTTCGAAAGTGATATGGGGTTCTTATTGAGAAATCATCTAACCAAGTGCAAGGTCGAATTTTTATTAGAACTTCGCTACTATTCAAAGCAACTGGTGAAAGCTGCCTCACTATCAAGAGTATCGAAGTAGTGTCCCTAATATTATTTCAACAAAAAACTGATTCAACCGACTCTTATTGTCTAAATTACCTTTTGTACTTATTATGTTATTAAAGTGAATACAGATTATTATTATTATTATATTATCATTAGTTATGTTTGTCAATTATAAGTTACAATCCTTCCATTGTGGCTTATCCAAAAGCATCATCCAAAATGCCACATCCTATGATGAAGATTCTTGGTTAGACCCAGTACCGCAAAGGTAGACAAACTAGTTCATCGGTAGTTGCTCCTACATTATACACTAGTTACGCCGTTTTCACTCAAGCCAAAATTGAGCGCATACACGATGACTGTCCTGGAAACGAGCTTACATACCTCAACCTTGAAATGTAACATTTTTCCTTCATTACAATCTGTCTTAACATGCCACCCTCTGTGCAAAACGTACTCGTTTCAACTTATTAAGAACTTCTCTATTAGGTACACTAATATTCTAACTAATTGCGATTTCAACCATCCTGAGGTTTCTATCTCTCCATAATAATTACAGTGCTTAGACTCAATAATAACTTCAGATACCAACCATCATTTTCATCAAATTGCCACCCACCCATTGGAACATCAGATCATATTTTTACTATTCATTTTGTTTGGCTCCGATACATCATGTTATTCTGAACTAACATCCAGCTAAAATTATTCACGAAATGGTGAGCAGTATTTCCATAGAAATTGAAATCAGCGGTTTATAACAGCCGCCATTTTCATCATTATTTATCGAACGTATAGGTATAGGGTTATTTGCAATTGATTTCAGTGTTTCTCGAAATATGAGTACATTATCCTGGTTTTATCCAAGTATGTTTAGTTAGAGTAATATTAGATCATTAGTTCATAGATGAAAGACAATTTTTAATTATACTAATTATCATTCATCATAGTTGTGACTGGTTACGCAACAAATCTGGCAGTGGGATACATTTCTTTGGATATGCTAATTTTTATAATTAATTAAACTCTACTTCAAATATTAATTTTTAGGTTTCCATCTAAAACGTATTAGAAACGTCTTCGGTGCCATCCCATCGATTCAAATCTTTATACACCATACACCGAGTATGTTGAAATCATAGAGACATATTTAAATAGAGTAACCGTTCCGTGCGCGGATTTGAATCACTTCTCTGAAGTGCAAAAGATGATAACTCTCGCGTTCTCTGTCGCACTTCTCATGAATCGTGAGAGAAGCGACAGAGAGAACGGAAGAATTATTATCTTCTGTCCTTCATTCAAACCCTCTCACGGGACGCTTACTCTATCAACATATATCTATGGTTGAAATACCGAAGCCTCCTTACATTCCACTAATCAACAATCAATTAATCTTACATTATTCTTATATTATCATTTTGATGTCTCTTTCAATTACTTTTAACACACTCATGAACTGTTCAGCGGAAATATTCTACACATAGAACAACATTCCGCAAAATTACTACCATTATTTTATTATGAAAGTAATTCAGCAATATTTCAAAACAGACTTTTGTTTCCTTCTCATAAATAAGTCTGGTATGTCATCTACCCCACTTTCGAAGAAAGCCGTGTCGGTTGGAACCTAGGAGACCGCGGCTAAAGCTGGGGCTCGAACCTGTCAACCTGACATGCCAACAGCAGGTGAAAAAGCGTCTCAGGCGCCTTTCGACAGACCCTGCAGCTGATATCAGGAACATGCACACCCATCACGTTGCGGCGATAGACCAAGTTGTTGATTACGTCATCTTGGCAAGCTGTGGTAAATCCCTCGATCTCAGATGTAAGCCCGGCTGATCTTAGGTAGCCGAAAGTCAGCTTGGTTGACAAACTCGTGCGTTTAAATGTTTCGTTAGAAAACAAAGTGTATAGGCTTCTCAACATCCTGCCTGAGCATAAGATCTTGCTCCCTGGCATTCATCTGGGCTTTCAGATGAGAAGGTTGAAACTCGAGGTTGCCCTCTAGCTGGCCTTCACGACTGATGTGAAATTCGAGACCAGGTTCTTCCGCAGCTTTTTGTGCTGCCTCAACGATAAATTCCTCACTGCGGCCAATTCGTGACTTTTGACAAGGCACAGGAGGGGGTTTGAACTTCTAAGAACTTCACAAGCTATACTCAGAACCACACTTCGATGCAGACCCTCCAGACTAAGGAGTCTTCCACCTCTCAGGTGACGTGGGAAATAAATGCGGGGAACGGACGACCTAGGATGCACACTGTGATGGATATGCATCATTTTCCGGGTATTTTTGTCGTGTCTATGTAGTTTATCGACCGTCCATTCCACCACTACATAAGAGTAAAGCAGGATATTCTCGTACACTTCCGGAGATCGTCTTCTCCTCAAATGAATTCCTGTTCAATTTCAACCCCATGCCTACAGCTCGTGTATTTTCTTGAAGATCATTCCGGCCTGTAAGAACACAGCGAAGATATTGATAGACCGGATACAGAAGGAAATCATTCAATGAGAATATTTAGGACACACGAGTTAGGAACCTGAAGCTACTTACCGACCGGAGCGAAGGAGTAGCTTCAGGTAACCGTCAAGATCCCATTTCTGAAGATTGCAATGTCTTCGTCAAAATTCGTTAGGGCAGTAGTTGCAAAATATAAAAATAATCAAATAAAAGTTATCGTGTGCATAATGCTACAGCATTTCAAACTGAAAATGAGTGCAGCATTACTTTATTTCCCATTAGTCTCATATCAGCTTAGATTTATAGCTTCCTATCCTATGGCCAGCTGATGCATGATCAATCATTATCTATCTCTCAGTTAAATTCAAGTTCTATCTCTTTGACAACAATGTAAACGTTACCTTACACCCATGCGTTTTCTTTTATCAGTATTGATAAATTAAAGAAACAGAACTATAATTATCTGAAAACGTCAAGCGTAAGGGACGTTCTAGGATTTTTGTATCCTTTAGCCAATTTGGTTCATATTATGATAAGATGATGACCAGCGACCATGTGATATGTTACTGACATATCCTTGGTATTGGTAATAATTTTAATTTTATATGCAGCTGTCATAGACATAGAAAATTCCATGTTAATAGTTACGGTGTTTACTACGTGTCAATTCAATATTTGGTTTCAAAATGATAATTACCTTTCATTCGTTCATAAATATTGAGAAGAAACATTCTCGGCAACAAATGCATTTCTCTGTATACTCAGAACGCAGCAAAAGATCGTTGCTATAAATGCAAGTGACATCTTCATAATGATCTTATTTCACCAAATTTGAAAGATCTGTCAGTGGAACTGTTTTGTGCCAGAAATTTCCTTTTCACTTGCCTGATTGGTCGTTTCCTCGTTTTGTTTTTTTTTCGATACCGGTATTGTAATTTCTGATGAGTTTGAAAATTCTGTTTTTCTACGCCTTCTTCCCATACTGTAGTGTAGTAGTACCAGTGCCACTCTTTAAACAAATCAATTTATCCATTAAGCACAAAGAATTGTCTAGGGAAGAAATTTCGAATGCCAACCAGTTGAACAAAGCAGCGCTTGCATTGTATGACGACATAGAGTTCTATGCTACTGAGGTTTGTTCTGATTCTGAAACTGTAACAATGTCCTCATTTAACATAAGAATGTCCATAAGTTTTTTGCCGGTCATCAACGTCGCGGAAGATAGAACCCAACAGCTTATCGACACGATCGAAATGTATGACTTATTGCTTGATGATGCTGGTAAACAGTTACTTATTAATTTTGTTCTCAAAACGTGACTTTCTACTAGGGCGAAATGAGGACTTTAGTTAGGGTAGGTTTCAGTTGAATTGTTAGATAGAGATGTGCTAACCCAAAAATCAGATATCGCCCCACAAGCCAAATTAGCACGTGTAAGACAAGGATATCAGCACACCGAAGAATTTGGTGAAGAATTAGAAGAATTGTTTGTCGACTTAACTATATCGAAAGATAACGGTAACGCTGATGCTTTCAAGGTATTAAGACATAAATGTATATCATTGAAAGACGCTATAAGAGCTGCTTAAGACAAGGTACCTCAAAGGTATTATGAAAACAATAATATTATGTACATAAATAAAAGAGGTAGAGCCAATATTAGGAAAAATTTTCAAAGAAACTTAAGAGGTAATTATAGGGGAATTTCAGGGGTTAGATCAGAGATACGAATAATAATAATTCTTTCAACAGACCAAACGTTTACACAAACTATAATATCAACAATGACATAATAATAATCAACAATGACAGGTTAATAATCTAGAAACAAGCTTTTCAATGGTAGAAGTAGGTCCGGATACAAGTCCAATTACACACGGGAATTCAACAACAGAGGCCCGAAGCCTCAGAACATCAGAAGGTAACGCCAACTTGAAATTAAAATTCGCACGAAAATTTCATGTTTTCAAAAATTTATCGTGTAAGACAAATGGTATTCTATGTCAAAATTTTTTGCATAAATATGGGAGAATTATTAATTTCGAGACAAATATCTTAACAATGACTAATTCAGGCAAACATATTGAACTAATATTGAATTCTGATAACAATGAAATAATGACGATTCCTCCGAGATGTGAAATTGAAAAATACGTGACTACGAGAATAAATGAAAAATGTGTGATTTTGTGAGAGCATGGTCTTGATCCACTTGACCAAGGTGTGATCGATTCCGTGTCTCTCCGCAGCATGACACACGGACCCGAAGGAGGTATTGTAAAACGCCCTTGATATCCAGGAAAACGCCTACGGCGCACTGTCCGAGACTAATAGTTCCTTCTAGGAATCCTTGGAGAGAACTTTGCATAGCCTCACTGCTTTCGGCATCTTATTAATGCCCGCACAGTGGGTAGGCCACGAATCACTTTTGGAGCTCCTCAGAGCTTCCTTATAGCTCTTTTCGGCAACCTTGAATGTCTCCCAGTCTGAACTATACGAAGTTCTCTTCGCTTTGTTGAAAATTTTTCTCACCCGTTTCCGATGTCCCTATACTTGGGAAGTTCACCAGGGTGTGTTATTGCTGTCCTTCCTTCGTTTAAGAGGGCAGCATACATCAAAAACAGATGTCAGGGCTGTGCTGATTTCACACAGAGCGGCATCTCCCTCTTCCCGACCTCCATGAAATGCAGAAAGAGAGCCTACCGCTTAGTTCCTCTCTGAAGAGGTCCCAGTTGGTGGCTCTCGGATTCCTGTAATACTTGTCTGGGTTGGAATCAGATTCCAATTCGAACAGAATGTGTATGTGGTCCGAAAGTGAGGCTTCCGTAAACACATTCCATCTTCGGACCCAACCTTTGCTTGCTCTGGAGCTAAGGGTTAGGTCAATTACTTCCTGCCTACGTGAGGTGAATTAGGTAGGCGTTGATCCTCTATTGAGGATCTCCAGCTAAGTGAAGATGAGGAGCTCAAGTAGTGCCGTCCCTCTCGATTTGACGCCCGAACTTCCCCACACCGTGAGGTGTTACTTGGCGTCGCATCCCAGAAGGAGTGGCACTCCCTGCCCCTCACAACGGCTAACTGATTCGACCACTTCCGCAGGTGGAGCAAACCACCACCTCCGGTCGGACTCCTTCCACGAGGTGCCATATCTTAACCGCAACCAGATCCCTGTGACAGAATTCCGGCATCGGAAACGTATCGAGTCCTCTTTGGCGTAGGCTTCTTACATGGCCGTGGTAAACATACGACTCTTGTATCAAGCATACGTTTATTTTGAGCTCAGAGAGCCTTTTCATCAGCACCGCAATTGGAGACTTGCCGTGCTGGAGGTTAGCCTGCAAACAGTTCATTTTGCCTGCCATTTCTGCGTTTGGTGGGTTAGATGTCGCTGGTATGCCCCGAGGAGAAGGAGGAAGGCACCAGTAAGGAGCCTTCCGAGGATTGGGATGAGGAAGGCACCAGCGAGAAGCCTTCCGAAGTTTAGGAGGAGGAAGGCACCCCTGAGGAGCCTTCCTCCAGAGAGGGAGGGGAAGACGGTTTTGGGTTTTATATTGATTCCCACGTGTAATGGGGAAAGGCTGGTCGCCATCCGCAGAGCATCATACGGATGGAAGGTCTGCATACTGCTGGCATTTGACCTGGTTTCTCAGAGGAACCGTTCACAACACTGTTCCCAGTGCCATTCAGCCCTCGACACGGTACTCTCACACCTTAGCTTGGATTTTTGGGGCATCCGGTCTGGGAGCCCTTATTCAATTTATTTGGGGCTATCCAGATACAGACGAGTGTATTCCTGGACGTTCGCCTATCCGCCACCTGCCGATTCGGCTGGTAGCTGACACCCCGAAGCCTCATTTTATTAAAAATTAGAATTCGCACGAAAATGTTATATTTTCAAACATTTATCGTGTAAAACAAATGACTTTCTAGGTCAAAATTTTTTGCCTAAATATGAGAGAATTATTAATTTTGAGACAAATATTTAACAATGGACAATTCAGGCAAAACATATTGAATTAAAATTAAATTCTGATAACAATGAAATAATGACGATTCCTCCGAGATGTGAAATTAAAAAATACGTGACTACGAGAATAAATGAAGATTGTGTGATTCTCAATGAGAACTTGTGTGAAGGTGTATTCATGGCTGGAACGGTGGCAGGATCTAAAGGTGGTAAAATTCAGGTTTAGATTCTTAACACTAGAGATAATAAAGTTGTCCTAAGGAATTGTATCCCAGAAATAAATGCGTTGAAGGACTATGGAGTCGGTAAATTCAATGATGATAATATATCCGTCAATCGCGTTGAAAAGGTATCCAACTTGCTTAATTTCAAGGGATTAAACAAAGAAGAATCGGTATAGAGAATATTTGTGCTAAATTTGCAGATATTTTTTATTCAGAGGGAGATAAATTAACAACAACAAATATTTATAAACAGACCATAAATTTAAAAGAAAACGTTAGTCCAGTATACGTTAAACAGTATCGATTGCCTCAATCAAATTTCCTTTGCCAAATATAACAGGAATATTAGATTCTCTTTCAGGTGCCATTTACTATAGCCATATTCATGTGAGTTCAGGATATTATCAGGTAGAATCAGACCTTGGAAGTAGACCTTATATAGCATTCACCACAAATCGCGAGCAGTAACAAATCAAACGTTACCAATGGGTTTGAAAGTGGGCCCTTGTAATTTTTCACGTTCAATGACTATAAGCTATGTCGGGACTCAATTACGAGTATTGTTTTGTATATCCAGACGATTTAATTATATTTGGGAGGAATTTACAGCACCATAACGCGATGTTGATAAAAATATTCAACAGACAGGTCAATTCGAAACTCATCCCAACAAATGTTAATTTTCAAAGGAACAAATATTTCATCTCGGTAACGTTATTTCTGCCGAAGGAATATTACCAGACGCTCAAAAAATTTAGGTGTTATTACTATAGAAAACATTCCGAAATTTGCTGGAATAGCAATACCTTTGAACAAATTAACTAGGTGAAATGCCAGATCCGAATATCAAAATTTCTTTATACTTTGTTTGTACTTGAGTATTCAGATTTTTCAGAAAATAATGAGTTTATATTACAGACAGATGCTCCCTGCTTTGCCGTAGGATCTGTACTTCCATATAAGGATAACAAACCAATCACTCACACAAGTAGACTTTTGAATAAAGCTGAGAAGAACTATGCTGTCAGTGAGAAAGAGCTCACAATTGTCTGTTCAGTAAAGTTCATTCGCCCATATTTAAGATTCGAACAGAAGAGAGACCACTATTATTTTCATTTAATCATAATAATCCGTCTAATCGCCTAGCCAAAATGTCGTTAGAGCATGCGGAATTTGATTTTTATGTAGAATATGTGCGAGGAAAGGATTATGTAACTACAGATGCATTATCCCTGGATTATCAGATGAACTGTAAGGTATGAATGAAAATTTAATTGTTGTGATGACTACAGCGCAAAAGAACCAAGCGGAAAAAAGTTCCTAAATGATGATAAAAATTTAGATGCTGGTACTGATAATGAGCTTTCGAAATAATCTTCTGCCTCTCAAATTTTTGATGTATTACCAATACTTGTCTCTAGATTATTATGTGCTAAATCCCGCGTTGCGCCCTTAAAATGTATATCACTTACCCGACTTGAGTTTTGCGACGCGATTGGCGAAATTAATTGAAAGGTTTATCACCTCTCTAGACCTGAATATAAATTCAGTTCAATATTGAAGAGATTCCACAATAATCTTGTCATAGCAAAACTCCGAACCAAATGGAGTAAAAACTTTTGTCGCTAACCGAGTTTCGGGTTCGACAATTATTGAAAGATAATCAGTGGTGGCACGTAAGATTGAAGTTAAGCCCTGTCAATATAATATCAATGCCAATGTGGCGAAATCAACTTGCATGGTCAATATTAGGGTGACAAGGTCCTACGTTCCTAACGAGAGAATTGGGAGAATAGCCAGAACTATATGTTGTTCGAGATCTAGTCGATTCACTGGAAAGGAAATCAACAATAACAATCTTAGTTTTCGTGAAAACAAATAGTAACCAAATTGAAACGAATCGTTGCCTACATTTCAAGATTTGCTAAAGACTGTAAGGGACATGACAATAAAACTGTTGGAAATCTGTCAGTAGCGGAATTGAAAAATGTTTCAGTCACGCTGCTAAAAATATGTCCGACGGAAAATTTTCAGGCGGAGATTGGAAGTTTAAAGGGGTGATGGTACATACCAAGCTGTTGTACATTTTTACTTTAGAATCCGCTTCTGGATGATAACAATTTATTGCGTATTAATGGCAGGCTCCAAAATTCAGAATTCGCAACTTATGGAACAAGACACCCGCTGGTAGTTCCGAAAAATCATCCGTTAACCAAACTAATAGTTCTTCACGGACATATACGTTTATTGTATGCTGGTTCTCAGGCCACGTTAGCGGCTGTTAGAGAATCTAACTGGTTTAGCGGTCACAAGGTGATAAGAACGATATTGCGAGAGTAGATTTAGCCGGCCCGGTTATTCCAAAGAAAATAAATTCGGAAATCGAACACTGACAAAGGTTAGTCGTGTATCTTTGTCTGTTTTCTAACAAAGGCTTATCATTCGGAATTGGTCAGTGATTTAACAAGAGATTCTTCTTTAAACGCATTGAAGAGGTTCATTTCTCGTTGAGGTACAAATTCTCCGAAATAATTATCAGAATTATTAATGCTAACGCATTAGTGAATTTCTCATGGTAGTTTCAATAAAATGTCATTTCATACCTGCGCGTGCGGCGCATTTTGGCGGCCTTTGGGAGGCTTGCGTCAAATCGGCAAAGGATCACGTGACACTAGTTGTAGGTGAACCGCGTCTAATATTTGAGAGCGTATACGGTCATTACTCAAGTATAAGTTGTGGTAAATTCCTGTACTTTAACCCCCCTCACGGCCGAGACAATCGACCATCAAGTACTCACTCCTGGCTACTTCTTTATTAGAGACGCTTTAGCCAATTTGCCCCAGGCAGATGTAAGGAATGTATCAGAAAAAAGGCTAGCGCAATCCAAGCGACTACAGGAACCTTTATGGCTCAGGTAGTCCGCAGAATTTTTGCACCAGATTCAGCAAAGCAGCAAGTGGAGGCAGCATTCCGTAGAAATCATAACCTCAGGAAAGGTAGTAGTTCTCGAGGACTATAGTACTGCTTCACTCAATTGGCAGATTAGTACAGTCGCTAGAGGAACGAAACTCAGCGCATATCGCTTGAAAAATGAAGGTGGACATTTTGTATGTTTCTATAGGTGATGCGCTGAAAACGGGAAAAATAATCAAAAAATTCCTACAAGTTAGCTTCAAAAGTTACGGCCATTTTTTGGCGCGAAAAAAGACGATTTTCATGTTTTTTGCGTTTAAAAAGAAAACGATGGCCCAAATGAAACAACATGTCGAGAGACAAATTGTACAAAAAATGAAAACGCATCGTTTGAGCCGGAATATAAGTCATTTTGAGGTTATGATCTTGAGATATGAGCACAATAGTGTTTTTTTTTGGGAGAAAACAAATGTTTTTTTTCTCATTCGAATATTGACCAAAAAAATCTATTCAAATTGAGAAATGGTATTTTTTATATACTTTCTACAGTGTTTTTTTTTTTATCTTCCATTTTGGCTTCACAATCGGCCATTCCCAAAAATCCCTAAAACTGAGATTGCTAGCCGAAAAATGGACTTATCGACAAAAAAAAATCCGCACGTAGATTTCAACAAATGTGATACAAAACATCCTTCAATACTGTTTTTGGGGCTGAAAAAAAATTTTTGGACAACTTTGAAAATTTCGGACCTCGGAAAATGTGCAAATTTTTTAGGTTAGACATTTTTTAGGATGATAAAATTTCAGGTTCTAATATAGTATTTCACGACGAGTATTCTGCGCTGAAAAAAACATTTCTAGGTTGAGAAGAAGTTGAGATATTGATATAAATGTGTTTCGGCCTCCCCAGTACCCAATTTTGGGCCTTTCGAAAAAATACGGAAATCGTTGGAAAGTAGACAAATTTTCTGATGTAAATCCAGAAATAAGACCTCGTAGCTGTCTTCATTTCGAATTTAGAGCGCGTTGACATAAAAAAAATCACGTGTAAAATAATGCAGCGGCTTAAATTTCTATACCGCTTATTAGTCCAGGCATGTAAGGATGAAAATCGACGATTTTTGTCCGAATTTCCACGAGGTCTTAATTTGGTCTATTCTTATGTATTTTGACACGCTGAATACGATGGGGTAGATTAAATTTTGATTAACCTTGTACTAGAAAAACTGTGTCTATTTTTTGGACCTAAAAATAGCCATTTTTCGATTTTTTGCGTTTTCAGACAAGACTATGAGCTTTATGGAAAAATGTTTTGAACAAAAGTTGTTGGAAAAACTAAAACGCAACTTTTGGATTCAGTCTCAAGTCGATTCGAGGTTGTGGGCCTAGGATGGGGCCCATTTAATGTGTTTTTTGACACATTGAAAAATTGAGTATATGTCAAAGAGTTTTCAGTTTTTCATATTTTGTTTAGGTGATAATATGATATTTTCATTCTTCTTTTATTTGATTTTGAGTATTTTGACCAATCCCATTTTTTGGAGTCACAATCGTCCATTTTGAAAAATCCGTATTTTGCAAGTTTCAGACGGAATACTAATGTTATCAATTTAAAACCAAAATTATTCGAAAGACTTCATCATTTTGCATATAATATCCAAAATTCGAGCATTTTGCTCCGGAGACATGACTTTAGCGCCATTTTGAAAATTTTGAACCAACGAAAAATCCAAACTTTTTGAGGTTAGACATTTTTCACGAAACCCAAATTCTAGGTTCTATTAGAAGTTTTGATAGCGAGTATTCTAAGTCTAAGCAGATTGATTTGGGTCAAATAGAAATCAAGCTATCCTAATAAATGTGTTTGGGCCTCTGAGAATTACAGAGAAATACTTCGGCTATTCGAGTTTGGAACAGCATACGGAGATACGTTCACAATTCCAAGTTATAACGAATTTTTATCATAAAAATTTAGCGCAAAATTCCATGTAGCGGCAATAAGCGAGGGTCGGTACAATAGATTCCGCGCGCGAAATTATAGTTTATAAATATTTTAACATGCACCTTAATGCTTATAATCGTTTTGTGTGAATGTGTGAGTGCGTGTAGACGTGTCAACATGTATATGTGACCGTGACATGATGTTTTTATAGGGTGTTACATGACAAATTTCAACATTTAAACAAAAAAATAAGATTAAAAATAATTTTGTTTTTTTTTCGTTGGTCCAAAATTTTCAAAATGGCGCTAAAGTTAGATCTTCAGAGCAAAATGCTTGAATTTTGGACATTATATGCAAAATGATAAAGTCTTTCGAATAATTCTGGTTTTAGATTGATAACAATAGTATTCCGTCTGAAATTTGCAAAATACGGATTTTTCAAAATGGCCGATTGTGACTTCAAAAAATGAGATAGTTCAAAATACTTAAAATCAAATAAAAGAAGAATGAAAATATTATATTTTCACCAAAACAAAATTTGAAAAACTGAAAACTCTTTGACATATAGTCAATTATTCAATGTGCCAAAAAACACATTAAATGGGCCCTAACTTAGGCCCCACAACCTCGAATTGACTTGAGACTAAATCCAAACGTTGCGTATTAGTTTTTCCAACAACTTTTGTCCAAGACATTTTTCCATAAAACTCATAGTTTTGTCTCAAAACGCAAAAAATCGAAAAATGGCTATTCTTAGGTCTAAAAAATGGCCATCGTTTTTCGAGTACAAGGTTAATCAAAATTTAATCTACACCATCGTATTCAGCGTGTCAAAATACACAAGAATAGACCAAATTAAGACCTCGCGGATATTCGGACAAAAATAGTCGATTTTCATCCTTAGATGCCTGGACTAATAAGCGGTATAGAAATTTAAGCCGCTGCATTATTTTACACGTGATTTTTTTATGTCAACGCGCTCTAAATTCGAAATGAAGACAGCTACGAGGTCTTATTTTTGGATTGAGATCAGATTGTCTACTTTCCAACGATTTCCAAATTTTTTCGATACGCCCAAAATTGGGTTCTGGGGAGGCCCAAACACATTTATGTCAATATCTCAACTTCTACTCAACCTAGAAAAGCTTTTTTCAGCGTAGAATACTCGTCGTGAAATACTATATTAGAACCTAAAATTTTATCATCAATATTCGAATGAGAAAAAAAACATTTGTTTCCCCCCAAAAAAAAACACTATTATGCTCATATCTCAAGATCATAACCTCAAAATGACTTATATTCAGGCTTAAACGATGCGTTTTCACTTTTTGTACAATTTGTCTCTTGACATGTTTTTCCATTTGGGCCACCGTTTTCTTTTCAAACGCAAAAAACATGAAAATCGTATTTTTTCGCGCCAAAAAATGGCCGTAACTTTTGAAGCTAACTTGTAGGAATTTTTTGATTATTTTTCCCGTTTTCAGCACACCGAAGTACGTGTTAAAACACTGCAAATTCACACCTTCATTTTTTTTTTTTTTCAATTTTTCCTCTGGCGACTGGCCTAGATAGGACGCATAACATCACCAAAGTAGTCATGGCAAAGCTTGCTTAGTATTAGTGAAAACGGATATTTATCTGAATGTTACTTTTTATTTTCCTTTAGCAACGTTGTATAGTTTCTATGTTTGTTATTCACATGCTCACCAAACTACAATTGACATGTTTAGCTTGTAGTTTGTATTCAGCACATAGGTGTTTTAATTTAAAACTGTGTCTTCTAAGGTGGCCGATATGTATGATTTATTATTATTATTGATAGTTAGCCTTGAGTTAGGAGTTTGAGAGCTGTAGTAATTAATTAAGCATCATCTATATTTATACTTATATTATTTAAAGTTTTTCATCGGAAATAAACAGAAGAAGGAATACATTCAAGATTAATGATAACGCCCACGTCTCACTTGTTGCTTACCGAATTCTGACGTCTCAAATTCACCAATTATTGGAGAACATTTTTGTCCACCTGGTTCTATTCAATATTTCACAATTAATTACTGATTAACGGTTCAGTTTAGATGGGTTTCACATTATAGAATTTTTGAGAAAACTCTATGCTATTTCCTCATCAAACTGCATTGATTATTCAGATCAAACTACTACACTTCTTCCAAAATAATCTACATATACAACCACTTGCTCGTTGCTGTTTTCTCATTGGACTTGTAAGAGTCTCATCCCTGCTTCATTTATATGCGATTTCATTGACTTTTTACACTCGACATACCCACTTATACAACTGCCGTGAATCTGTATCTATCGAAAGTAGTAGGGAGCTATTGCTCTCCATTTTCATGTTCTTTTTCCAAGTTATTTATTGTTGATAATATCATTTTTTCAGTTTACATAGCACACGGCGTGAATATTGGCATTATTACAGTCCTGATAAGAAATGTTTCTGTATCTTTTAGATCCACAACGAATATAATAACTGTCAGAAATAACTATGAGAGAGTTCACACTGTAAATACACTATAACATAAATAAGAAACAATCACCCTCATTCACCATAAATAATGTCAAGGTAATGAACCTTTCATCATCCTAGTAAACTAAATTAGAAAACAATTGAGCCTCTTCTAATTTAATTTACTCTGATTATGGCAATTTAGTAGCTGAAAGGTCCTCAGTACTTTAATAATATTTTTAGTGAATAAGAATGATTCTTTTCTATCCAAAATGAACTGTCAAGTCAATTGATGAACATAAATCAGAGATTTCAATATACAGGTGTCCCAGGTTTTAGTAGCAGAACTTTAACAGTCGATACAAAATTTGATTCTTAGAAAAAAAGTTCCTATTAACATATATGCACAGACGCTTAGTTTTTGAAATTGAAAAAAAAATTTAGTTTTTTGCGAATATCTCCGGAACCGTTCATCGTACAGAAAACAGCTTTTGCAAATGTTCTGTGCGATACAAAATTTTTTTTTAGTCATAATTGGTGAAGATTATGAAGGGGTAGTGGGTGTTTTTCTCCCCAACTTCTAGGCCACTAGAAAATATACGCTTTTGAGACCACCATTCGAACCGCCAATGTTTTCTACACAAAAAAGGTACCCTGGTCATAAGCTCTAAAGTTGACCGTTTTCGAGAAAAAATAATTGTGTTGAAAAACATGGTCAATTTTTTGGTTTTGTTACTTGTTCTAACGTTAGAATAAATTTTGTTTAATTAGTGAGAATTGACCATGTTTTTCAACATAAAAATTATTTTTTCTCGAAAACAGTCAACTTTAGAGCTTATGACCAGAGTACCTTTTTTGTGTAGAAGACATTGGCAGTTCAAATGGTTGTCTTAAAACCGTACTTTTTCCAGTGACGTAGAATTTGGGGAGAAAAACACCCACTAGCCCTTCAAAATCTTCACCAATTATGAGTAAAAAAAATTCTTTTTATCGCACAGAACATAGCTTACTATGAGTACAAAATGCTCACGAAAGCTGTTTTCTTTACAATAAACGGTTTCCTAGATATTTGCAAAAAACGAATTTTTTTGTTCAATTTCAAAAACTAAGCGTCTGTGCATATATGTTAATAGGAACTTTTTTCATCAAAATCAAATTTTCTATCGACTGTTGAAGTTCTGCTACTAAGACCTGGGACAGCCTGTATACTAAATACACAACTTGGATCCCTTCGCTTATGCGCAAAGTCAATATGACGTCACGACCGCCATTTGTCGATACGACATAATATTAACAAATAGTAGGAATACGCATAGAACTGTGATATTAATATTGTAATTTATACAGTAGAATCGAATTAAAAGGTAAATTTTATTGATTCAAAAATAACGTCAATTTATTAAATTTATGCCTCTTACTTGTTACATTAATTTTATCGTTAAATCTTTTGGAATTGAATGTAAACGCAAATTTAAATAACATTTTATAATTAATTTAATTCAATTATATTTATAATTTGTTATTTGGATACAACATTTTTAAAACGTTCAACGACAATTTTTGCATTAAATTTATTTTGCTAACTTTAAAATGATACAACAGTTGTTTTTGAAATTTGAAACACATCATAACAAGGTAGTATTAAACCTCCCTTATTTTTTAGAGTGGTGAACAAACTGTATTCTATTTTAGCATATGAATGCTCATTACGATATGTTAAATTTCTTGCGCACGTAATACTATTTAATTTCTTCTTTACTATAAATCCGCAAATGTAATGAAAAATGTTATCTTTCATTACTGACGAATTTAATAGTGATTCTAAATTTACATCCCCACTTTCTTCAATATCGTCTGCTATCAATTCATTGCGAGTTCTTCTTGACCAATGTATATCAAATATGTTACCAACCGGATCATCATCTGAAGCGATGCAATTAGCTGCAGGCGAAGGTGTAATATTATTCTTTAATATTATTTGTTTTATAGCTGTTTTGAATTGGTTTATATTAGGATTGTTATTCAAACCATACCTTTTCCTAATTCGCGAAAATATTAACTCAATATGATCTTGCGAAAATTTATATGTCAAAATATATTTGAAATTTAAATTTGAACTAAAAATAACTTTCGATGTACAAAAAATTGATTGATAAATGAATGAATAAATTGGTTTGAGAACCCGACAACTATTCTAATGATAGCATTATTTAAAAATGACAATTTCTATAAGTGTAAGTATTTTTCCAATAATACTGATATGTTGAGAATATGTTTATAGCATGCAGCTTGAAGCACCAGTGTTACTATTATAACATTAAAATTTTTACAAATGACCAGAGCAAATGAACAAAAAATCCACTCACCGGCAGAATTTGTATGTTTTAGGAGAATGATAATGTAGTGTTAAAACAAATTTTTTGAGCTCTTGACTATATCTAACACCGCATGTAAGCCTTGTTTTATTTTTAGTTTCATTGCGGAACAGTTCCTTTACTATACCACTAAATTGATTATTCAAAAAATCCTCCAAACTCGATTCTAACAGACCTTTTTGTTTTAAATTTCGCAGAAGCTGTTTTAGATTAGTAATGCGCTTGTTTTGTATTCTATTTCTTTGTTGTGACATTTTAAATTTATGTTTTAAATTTTTGATAGTACGATAGGAGCTTTCGGCATCTGTTTGTACACATTGATCCTTATACATTGGACATTCTACGGACTGCTAACTTTCCGCTGTATCGAGTGAAAGAACGTCTGGTTGCAGGTCATTATTCAACATCATATTCGGTAGCGCCTTCGCTTTTTGAGATGTACAAGACAATCTAGGTTTTTTCATCTTCGGTTGATAATATTCTGGAAAACTAGAAAAGGCTGATGGAACTGCATCAGTCTTCAGATGACGTACAATTGCTCCAGGTCGTATCAGATAATCAGTTTCAATGAAGTGATCTGAGCAAATCTTTGCGTATTTCGATGGAGTGAATCCTTTCCTTTTAACCGCATTAGTCCAAAGCTTCAGTATGACAAAATTCTTTAGTGGAAATCTGTAAAAAATATGATATCAACTTTATCTTAACGAAGCATTTACTGTGTACTTACCCAAAGAATCGTAAACCCTCCTTCATGCCTTGCCTATTCTTGCAACCGTATGCAGAACAAGATATAGTCATTTTTAAACAAATGTGCTATAAATATATGTCAATTAAATTGCACAGTTGTATTTTAAAGTTGAAGTTAGATAATGAAATGTAAACTTTGCTTAGTTCTGAATTAATATTTATGTTCAAATTAAATTGAAAAACATACAGGATGTTCCATCTCAGACGAGCCACCCCGTATATTTCTTATCCCATAGTGAGTGGAAAAATCTCCCGAAACACGTCGAATGATTTTGTTTGGGGGACATCTTTTGACGCATATTTGAGGCTTGAACGAGCAACCCCCTAATAGGAGGCGCTTCAACCCCTCAAAATTGAATAGGGGAGAGGGGTTGAGTGATACGTCATTTGAAAGGTCTTGGAAGCCTCTTTACAACGATGTATGAAAAATGTAAATTTGATGAACCGTTTTTGCCAAAAATTAATTTTGTTGCTCGAATGCGCCACCTTGAATATTTTAATTATTCGTTCAATGTAGAAGCTCATTTTTATTAAGCCTTTTCTACAAACTTGAACAATATTCAAAAAATCACATTCGTAAAAAATTGAATTGTGTTGTCATGCTTACAATGAAAAAAATTAAATCTGCGTGTTCAAATCAAATGTTCAAATTGTCTTCCACTGACTTCCATACAATAATACAATCTTGACTGAAAACCGTCTCTAACATGGTTCAGCATAATTGGAGTTATTTGACGACACTCATTTACAATTCGTTGGCGTAGTTCGTCCAAATTTTCAGGCTGAGTCACAAAAATTTTCGACTCAAGATGTCCCCACAAGAAGAAGTCCAGAGGGTTCAGGTCAGGAGATCGGGCAGGCCACTCCATAGGACCTATTCTTCTAATCCAACGACCGGGGTATTGCAAATTGAGGTATTGGCGAACTGGTGCGGCGTAGTGAGGAGGACCTCCGTCTTGTTGGAAATGCAATTGTTGTTCAAGTAGTAGAGGATCGTTTTCTAATTGTTCAGTTATTAACGGATCAATCGCATTTTCCAACATTTCAAGATGAATTTCGCCATTTAAATTACCAGGAATAAACAGAGGTCCAATTAGGTGATCTCCCAAAATTCCTACCCAAACGTTTAGCTTTTCCCGATGTTGAGTGTGAGCTTCTCGAAATACATGAGGATTTGTATCGCTCCAAATTCTACAGTTATGCCGGTTAACCTCTCCATTAAGTGAAAAAGTGCATTCGTCAGAAAAGCAAACGTTGTACAAGAAATTTGGGTTATTGTTGATACGCTCGACCATAATTTCGCAAAACTCTAGCCTTCGATCCCAATCATCATCATTTAATTCCTGAATTAATTTAATTTTGTACGGATGAAACTTGTGCTTATGTAAAATTCTGAAAACGTTAGATTGGCTAATACCGGGAGCTGCAGAAAGTTGTCGTACAGATTGCGTGTTTGGCATAAGTTGGACATGTCCCAATACCGCCACAGCTGCTCCTTCATCATTAACAATTCCAATGGGTGCCCTTTTTTTATCCATTACTGAACCCGTCTCCACAAATTTTGAAATCAATTCCATTACGTACTTATGGCGAACGCTACGTTCAGGATGGTTCTCGTTAAATATCCTTGCAGCCGCTCGGGCATTATTTTGATTTTGGTAATGAAGGCTAGCCAGCTCAACACGTTCTTGCAATGTGTAAACCATATTTTTTGAAATTTTAAACAAATCAGCAAAGTAGTAACTCAACAGATTGATTAAAATCATGAAATGATCGAAGAAACGTTGAAACCCGATAAACACTTTCTAAGAACAAAAAATGAAGGCAACATAAGGGAATGTTTTGCTGTTTTTTTATTTATTAGTTTGAGAGAATGTATTATTGTATGGAAGTCAATGCTGGATAATTTGAACATTTGATTTAAACACGCAGATTTAATTCTTTTCATTGTAAGCATGACAACACAATTCAATTTTTTACGAATGTGATTTTTGAAGATTGTTTAAATTTGTAAAAAAGGCTTAATAAAAATAAGCTTGGCGCATTCGAGCAACAAAATTAATTTTTGGCAAAAACGGTCCATCAAATTCACGTTTTTCATACACCGTTGTGAAAAGGCTTCCAAGACCTTTCAAATGACGTATCACTCAACCCCTCTCCCCTATTCAATTTTGAGGGGTTGAAGCGCCCCCTATTAGGGGGTTGCTCGTTCAAGCCTCAAATATACGTCAAAAGATGTCCTCCAAAAAAAATCATTCGACGTGTTTCGGGAGATTTTTTCACTCACTATGGGATAAGAAATATACGGGGTGGCTCGTCTGAGATGGAACACCTTGCACGTACCATTGATTCCACTTAAATTCACTGTGAGGTTCTAATTCTAAAATGTATAGGAATATTCTGAATTCTAAAGCTAGTAACATTCAAAAAGCTACACACTGTGCATACACACTACAGAGATTTTGCCGTATTGACAAATGGCGACCGTGACGTCACTTAAGCTTCACCTACAACTGGCCAGTGCTGTATCTAGTATTAGTATTAAAATCTCTGAGATAAATTGATTCATCCGGAAACCCTGGAGAAGTGTTACCAATTATTGAAATGAAATATTCCTGAACTGACGAAGATTGAGTTACAGGGAATGTTGGACTACTTGAGTGTCCAAATCCAAATCCAAACCAACGTAACAACACATACATTGATTTGTTATTGGCTTTTGCCAGATAACAATAATGAGGTCTCTCCAAGGTAGCTCGATCAGTAACATCACAAGCTAATAGTTCTAGACAGCTACTTAGCTCTTACGGAGCTCATCACTAGAACGAGGAAGCTTGCAAAGTTACCGAACGATCCCTGTTGAAGGTATAAGTAACCACCTTACAGAACTGTAGGAAGCTCAAAATACTTAACGTCATCTACTAGTAGATGTCTCACTAGGGAATCAATTAATGTACGACGTTGACGAATGTTAGACTACTAGAGTGTCCCAGATGGCGGCACCAAATCGAAGCAACGTAACAATGGGGAAATAAAGGAATATACCCATTTACCCTATTCATTTTAACAGGAAATAACGATGATGTCTCTCTAGTCTGGATCAATTAGTAGCATTACAATAATTCTAGAGAGCATATTGCTCTTACGGTGCTGATCAATAGAACGATGAAGCTTGCAACGTTGCTGAAAGTTGTCTGTAAACTAATCAATTGTGAATTTAAATTCTCAAACTCAGTCCTACAGATTGTTTAAGATCGTTGAACCATATTCGTTTAAATTTTTGAATGGATAAACGGAAGATATGGTTCTTTTTCCGCTGCTGGAAATTCGAGTTAAGTCGATACAACAACAATTTTTTGTAACCTCTGCCTTGAATTTCTTTTTGCCATCAACTTTCTACCAGTATCATTTTCTATATACGGTTCCTGGCATGATTGCTAATGGATTCATACCATTATCAATATTACTCATTATACGCATCTACCAAAATCCTTGTAGTAGCTCGAATTATTCCAATGAGTTACAGCACCTTCATGTCATGAGAACTGTGTTCCGTATAATGCGTAATATACAAACTTTTGCTATATTTCATTTATCATCGAATCATACGAAACTTTTGCTTGGTGGGTATATTTGAGGTAATATAATTTCAAATATATACACCAACAATTGGATGGAATTACAGCAGCGAAATATCTAAGGAATCATGCAAAAATACGTGACCAAAAAAGAGATAATTTGATTCAGCTATGCAATTTTATTCATATGGTTAGCAAACTTTTAAATATGAACACTAACCCAATTATGTCTTATAATAAATACCATGAGTTGTTCGTTCAGAAAGTTAGAGTTGAAAGTGGACATTTTCCATTGACAGAAATTTCTTTAGAAATGATGCAGTTTGGATGAGTGTGTAGTTTCGAGACTTACGTGATCCAGAGTGTTTTGCAGAAGAGTCTTGAAATAGTTTATCTGCATCCCTCCTAACACATCACCATATTTATTACACAAGGAGAGCTACAATGTTGAAAAGGACTGGAGAACTATAAAATTTGAACGGGAGCTTAGTTGACTATGCGACGACTCGAAAATTTAGATATATTACCTTCACAAATTGATTCACTGTTTACGATGCCTGCAATAGATGGTACACAGACCACCATTCTATCAAAGTTTTAACATATTCAGGATTCATGAGCAGTGATCTGCAAATGGAGTAAACTAGTATCGAATACGAATTCTATCTTATGTAGGTACATGATATGTACTCACAGGAAACGGAGATTCTAGTAAGTATGTTGAGCAGGTAGATATCTACGTGAAAATTGTAAGAAATTTTATTAGTTAAAAGACTTTGATATATTGAGAACTGAGACAACCAACTAATTCAAACTATAGGAGTATGAAACAATTGTTTGTTTTGTAACGAAGCTTTGAAATATTGAATAATAATAATAATAATGGAATATACGTATATTGGTCATACATTTTAGACTTCGTTTATATTAGTATATGGAATTCATAATTCTGAATAATTTCATTGTTGTATAGGAATTTAGATAGTACCGGGTATAGACATCCAAGTAGTAGGAGGATAAGATTTGCATTCATTTCAATTCAGATGAAACAGATGAAAGCATGAAAACCACTGCACAGAATGGGGAACTGGTGGAGCATCATTCACGCTAAATGATCGAAAAAGGGCTCGGCTGGAGCTGAGGTAGGTGACTTGATCATCACCTCGATTGATATAGAAGAACGCCTTGCAAGCGTTGAGAGAATAGTTGGTGAGACAGCCTGACTGGATGAGACAGCCTGACTGGATGAGCCAGCCAGACAGACAATGTAAGTCGTCCGAAGTGACCATAAACAATCATTCGTGCCACCAAAAGTGAGTGTTCCGCCAGTTACCATTGGAATATCAGGTAACTTTGCTAATTGAGTTAGTACATTGAGTTCCATTGTTTTGCTCGCGGTACGGCCTTCTAATATCAAATATCGGTTAATTAGTAA
The DNA here is from genome assembly GCA_958510875.1 of Endomychus coccineus. Lineage (NCBI taxonomy): Eukaryota > Metazoa > Arthropoda > Insecta > Coleoptera > Endomychidae > Endomychus > Endomychus coccineus. The sequence continues at coordinate 134,830,270 of OY294068.1, forward strand.
TTGTTGTATTGTACCTGATGAGTTTATCCTGTTTAGATTTTCATAACGTCCCGTCAAAATCAATTGTTTTTTGCATTGATAATCGTAAAATTGAATTTATTAAGTAATCGTATTGTGTCAGAGAGTGTAAAAGATTAGAGTGAAAGGGAATCACGACACACCAATATACACTATGTCTACTTGGAAATAAGGGTGTGTCGTAGATAGTTCATCGCCATGGTTTACACGCTGTGACTACCCGGAAGTAGGCTCTGAAGGAGGAATAGAGTGAAAGTGAATCACGACGCACCAATATACACTGTGTCTACCCGGAAATCAGGGTGCGTCGTGAATGATTATGACTATGAAGGTGAATGTATGTTCGAGAATCGTAATCTCCTTTGTACGCTGTGTCTACCCGGAAGTAAAGGATTCTTACTGACGAGGTAATTATAATTCTAACACGCTGTGGTTACTTGGAAGTGAGAGTTATAATTGTCAAATTTATGGATAGTATATGATTGCCTGGCACTGTCGTACAATTACCGTTGCGACCATTGACGAGAATTTACGCGTACCAAATTGAAAGAAGTTCAGGATAATTGAATTACAGTATTCACCATCATTAAAAAGTTCCCAAAAGATTACTGATATTACGTGGGCGTTGTGATGGTATTGTGGAGGAACAACTCAAAACTTGCTTGCGTTTGCTCTGCTTGAGTATCCCATGCACGATAATTAATTTTGCTAATAATTAGGGCATGAATAGCCGTGTTTAATGATACTTAAGTGACTATTTGTTTGCAAGGCTATGATAAGGAATTAGCCTGCTTGGACCGCTTTCTTTGCGATTATTGTTTCTGAGCTCACTTCTGATTTCCCCGGGTCGGGATACATTATTAGATATTATATGGAGAGAGTTAAATATTCATCTATGTTAAAGCTATGAGTGAACTCATTATTGAGAAGTTCCGTGTTTGTTTAACATAACTTTCTGCAACATCATTTAAGTAGTCTAGAAGTAACCAAGTATTAATTGTAATCAAAGCCTGCAATTCTAATACTATTCAATCTGCCCTATTGACCTTTGGTTATTTACTTCACTGATACTACCCTGGGACAAGGCTATCCATATAGATAACACTGTGATACGCTTTGTGGTGAGGGCCCTAGCAGAAGCCCTCAACGAGGAGTAAACCTCAACAAAAATCTGGCAACCGAGAATTCAACATAATAGCCAATTAGATTCAGATCTATTAGACTTGAAAGAGTATCGCAGCCGTCGTAAGTAATTATCGCCAAAAAGTAACAAGGTACGTCACAGTTTGTTCGTCCATCCATATAATTTCTGGTTTCATTTTGTACATAACAGATTTCAAATGACCTAAAAAAAATAAAAGTAAATACTCTGAGGTCTGGTGATTCAAGTGGCCACTCTTTATGTTCGTTTCTTCCAATCGACCGATATGGAAAGTGTTCATCCAGCTACATTCTCTCTTGAAGGACGTAATGAAGAGATGTTCCGTCAATTTGATAATGCAGTAAATTTTTAGTCAAAATAAGATTACCATGCTATAAAATGGGTCATAACTGCAAAATGTGAAGGGATATTTATAAATTGCAAGGACCTGTTGCGAAATTTTGATAGGAAGTATTTTGGTGTAGAAATAAGTGGAATCATCCATTAGGGTTCCCTAACCACCCCCACACGAATTTCGGATGGAAAGATGAATAAATTGGTGAACACGTTGGACTATACATCCAGGAATGTGAGTTCGAATCCCGCCTATGGTTCAATGTTTTACGTTTATTCATCTTCATAATCGTATGGTAAATTATCTAGGTTATCTTCATAACTCAGAAAATTTAATTCTATATCTTCATACAACAACATACCTATTGACATTGCTGGTTAAATTATAGCAAAAAAATACGTGTGGCACTCGGGGACTGCCGCGGTAAAGCTATTGCATAGCATTTTTTATCAACTTATGCAATTATTATTATTTATTTATTTTTTATTTATGCAGTATTTTTTTTTCTTTGATATTAATTCAAGTTACACTTTTTGAGCGTGGTGACCGATAAGGAAACAAATTTTTTTCTTTTATTGAATAAATGAGAAGTTAATATCGTTTAAAATATTTTTATTATCTTACAATACCTGTAGGTTATTCAGGAATTTTTATCATTGAAACTATAGGTTTATGGTAACTGAAATAAGAAACATAAGTTTGACACTTGATATCCTCTAAATATCTGGAAAATACTGCGTCAATGGTGGTCCCATAATTTGTTGTGGCTTCTTGTGGATCATTATTCATTTTCAAATTCAATTTTTTCGAAAGAAAAGTTGTCAACCGCCCTGATTTTTTACCAGCGAAGTTGATGTTGAAATCGCCAGCCAAGATAAGTGGAAATTTATTACTCCAGTAAAGTGCAATGAATTAAATGCTCTACCTCGTCCAATTTTGAATTCGGAGAAATGTAAATTGCTACCATGACTATGTGTAAGCCATTTCTAAGTTGGCATAAGCACGCACAAATATCTCCAACAAATGAGCGCCTAACATTAACATCGCTAACGTGTGCAATATTTATTTCAATATTCGGAGTCATAATATTAGTAACATTATTATTATTTTGGTAAATAGCTATCCCACCTTTTGGAAGTGAGTGTGGCATTATAAAGATATAATAGATACCTATTATACACCTATATACTTTCTCACAAACAGCTGCTTACGTATTCGTCCGATTTCGGAGCAGCTCGTCTCGATCCGTGCGAGCTTCGTACAGTCGTACCATATACATACACGTTAAGCGAACGCTCGGCCGAACTACATGGTAGGCGGAGTGGGGTGTGTTAGGTTTTATTTCCGTTATGATTCGGTCGCCGCGCTCAAAGCCCGCGATAAAAGCTATGCAATAGCTTAAAAATGGAAAGAAATAGAAATGCACTTGCCGCTACCATTGAATGAATTTCAGTAATAGCCCAATTAGTGATGGAATATCTTGAAATGAATGTTATCAGAAATTTGAATTTGGAACTACCTTTCTTCAAAAGGTATGTCGATGACTGCCTCACAGCTATCCCACAAGCACAGTTCAGGAATTCACTTAACGCGTTCAATAACTATCATTCGAAACAACAATTTACTATAGAAACTGAAAACAACAAGCACGACGAATTTATTTATCTAAACTTGTTTTTATCTGGCACATTAATATCACTTGGCGCCCTACAGCCGGTTTGATCATTATATGGCAATCCTTTGCCATGACTTCACTCATGCTTGACCGGTTCTTTTTTTAAGAAAGGCATATCATTTGGTGTGTGAAGGCTTTTTAATAAATTGATAGATTGAGGTTATCAAAAACGGGAAGGAACGAACGCAAAGGAAGACATAATTATTGCATAAACAGGCAATAGCGGAAGAATAATATAAGTTATCCAATTTGTGAATTAAAATTATGAGAAAAATAACATTTTGTAATGGTATCACTATTGACCGTGTACAACATACAATGTAAGTACTTCAATTTCCGATGGATGTCATATGAGGCTAAGTATATTCAGTTAGTATTGACAGATATTGAAACATTTAGTTATATCTATGAAGAACTTAAAGTGTTAATAGGAATTTAGGTTAAGAAAACCAGAAAAGGAAAAAAGATATATCAAGTATGAATAGAAAATCTGATTCGTTAATAGAATCACTGGAAACTTTGATTTAGAAAAAAGTGAATTCTCACATGAACAACCAGACATTAATTCAGAAGTACAGAAATATCTTAATGCTAGGAAGTAGTTAATCATTACAATTTCTTAAATATTAATCGAAAAACGTGATTCTACATGAAATAGCCTGATTATTCAACAAGTCAACAGGTTAGAAAACGAGATAAATTGAGACTTAACGAATTGTATGATTCAATAAACGCTTTTTTTCAGAATATCAAAAGCACTTGTTTGAAAGAAAATCTAAGTCAGTAATGAATAACGAATTCCACAAGCAAGGCATTAAAATAATAATCGAATTATTTGTGGATTTAACGATGGCAGAAGCTTCAGGTAATGACGAAGCGACATATATTTTAGAGAGGGTAAATGAAAAAATGACTTGAAATATTTTTTCAAACGGACTACGTAATAACAGCCCACGAAAAGTATCGAAGGAAGAAACTACTCGACTCTATCACAGGCAATAACCGGATCAGTAGAGGAGGTGTTGTTACCTTATAGAACAGCCACACTGGAAACATTCCATATGCGAGGAAGGCAACCCTTTCGACAAGAAAATAATACAAATAGGGAAGTTAAGGTTAACTCATTCACAGAAGAAGATAAGCAAGAGCCAAGATAATTTCTCAAATTCAAGAATGTACCAACCAAAGATGGGATAACAGACCTTCATCTAGGATGTTTTCATTAGAACTTAGTCGAACATCGTAGTGGGAACAGACAACATCCCCAAAAGATGCTACCCTGCAGAAGCTGTAGCGCGTTCTAAACCAAGATGCGATGATACTTTCGAGGAAGAAATCGTAAATACATTGAACGAAATTCAGTTTTTTTTCGTCCTAATTCTAACAACGTGATTCTAAGTATGAACGAAATGAATTGTATGAGAATGAAATACGAAATGAACGAATTGAATTTTCTATTGGATACAGGAGCGACAATGGGTATAATTTCTGGAAATAATTTGCAATGATATCAGTAAGATTGTTAAATGTGAATGAAAATGAAGTAAGAATTAGGAACTTTACAGCTGATAGAACAATTGGGTAATTATGATTTACGTCATTTTGGACAAAAACAATTATCACTTTCAGGTGTTGTCTATTTTTCTCATTTGAATTTATCCCAAGAATATTATCAGGTCGAACTTTATCTGATCGATATACAGCTTCCAATACGGATAATGGCCAATATCAACTAATAATGTTACCAATGGGGTTAAAAATCAGTCCCAGTGTATTTTCTAGAGTGATGAGAATTGCCATGTCGGGCCTAAATCACGATTCACGTTTCATACATTCAGATGATTAAATTGTTTAAGGGAATAATCTGACAAACCACAACAAAAATGTAATCAAAGTCTTACAAAGATTGAGAGACGTCAATTTCAAACTCAATCTAAACGAATGCGATTTCTTGAGGTAATTTTGTATTTAGGTTTGTTATCTCAGCGAACGGGATATCTCTCGATCCAGAGAAAATTCGAGCTATTCAAAATTATCTTACTTTGAAAGATGTAGCGATACAAAATGATTTGTAGACTTTGCAACCTACTGTAAATGAATTGAAAATTTTTAAATAAAATAGCAAGGAAAAATACATCCTTTGTGTGAGACGAAAATTGTCAAAACACTATCGAAACTTTGAAACAAGCTCTCATGAATCCACCAGTTTTACAGTATTCAAATTTCACAGTATCCACAAACAATGGGTAGTAAAACGTCAGAAGAAGTTTTTGCGCGAGTTATGCGCACGAACTAAAGTACATACGAACAAAGACGAACGTTTAAGTAATAACAAATCTAGCGAATCAGGATTGATCACCGAATTATTGAAACGCTCAACTGAAGGAGAGTACAAATAAAACTTCTGTGAGAAGAATAATTAGGCAAATTAAATATTAGTAAAAGACTATAAGGGTGGGTATTTGAGATAAGAAGATGATATAAAAATAATATTCATGAATTTAAGAATCCGATCCACACACGACTGAAGTACACTGTGGAGGATAACATTTTCAAAATAAATAAAATTACAGAATTATGCATCATGAAAAATAAGAACGAATTGATAAGCGCGATTATGAGGAATAGAAATAAGATAGAAGAAACCGGTATAAACATAAATACGTTAATAAAAATTAATGTATTCATACATTTAAGTTAGCGGAACAAATTGGTGTTAAATCAAATAGTGCCCCACCAACTCCTAACAAAGCAGCACCTAAGGCGGATGCAGTTTTTGAAGAATTGAGTGAATGCAATATTCATAATATCGAGAATGTCTCCAAGCATACTCAGCATGAACTGAAAAATCTAAGAAATACTTCATCTGAATCGAAGAATAAGGGAACAGATAAAAAATCAAGTACACCATCAACAAGTATAAAAAGTGGGAAAAAGAAATTTTAGTGTAAGGTATTTTAATATAACTATGGTATCCATCTACATTACAATGATGTGAATTATAAAATTGAAATACTATTCTTATATCACTCAATAAAACAAATAATATACCCCAATATCAGCAAACACGCCAGAGAAATTGTCTTTATTATTTAACTTAAATTATACATCAGCTTTCTATTATAAATAAGAATGAACCCATACATTAGAGATTTTGAAAATTGTGTTTTACCCACCGAGCTAGTTGAAAATGCTTATCAAGCTCATGAAGTAATTAAGATAAATCATAAATTTAATAATTTTACAATTGCACATAATAATATAAGAAGTTTAGCCAAGAACTTAGGTGTTATCAGAGACACGGCAAATACAAAATATAAACCTGTATCAAATAAAAGGATATAATTTAATTTATAATGATGCAAAATATAATAAAAATGATGGAGTTGCAATCCTTTTGAAACAAGATATTAACTATACTTATAACATAGAATGTATAAACTATACAACTGTAATTAGCTTATGGTAATCAAACTGTTCTGATTCTTGCTATTTACAGATCACCTTCCACAGACCCAAAAGATTTCAATTTTCATTTGGAAAATTATTTGAAACTAAAAGCATTAAATGCCGATATAAATATCATAGTAGGAGATTTGAATATAAACATATTACAAAATCACGATTACTCTTCAGAATATCTCAATATAATGTCCGAATTTGGTTTTCAATCCTTGATAAATAGACCCACTAGAATCCAAGGTAATTCCAGTTCATGTATTGACCATATATTCATTAAGAGTTCTATGAATATTGAAGACTATTTAATACCTCTTGTGATAGAAACAAGTATCACTGATCATTTTACAATTGCAGCTCAAATAATAATAAACAATACGCACCATATTACCACAAATAAAATGATACACATGAAAGAAATTGCAGATTTTGAAGAACTTAATAAATATCTAGTGACTGAAAATTGGAAGGAATTTTATGATGCGTTAAACATAGAAAATATGACAGAAATTTTTCTGAATAAAGGGCTATTCAAAACATACTAGAATAATGAAGATCAAATCGAAAAAAAGAACAACCTGGATAACAGAGAATCTTATAAAGATAATTGAAATAAAAAATAATATGTACATTACAAAGAAATCAGAATAATGAAGAACTGAAAATTGAATATAAAGATTATAGAAATAAAGTAACGATATGATTAAACGGTAAAAAAATTTAATAAAATATTTGCAAATATAGGGAAAAATTTATCCAAAAAGCTTAAAACTTCTCAAAAATTTAAAGAAAAAAAAACTACAAACATGAATTCTATTGTCTTAGCTGAAACAGATCCTAATGAAATAATTTCAATTATTAGCAATTTAAAAAATAATAAATCACCCGGCTACGATAATATAAGTGCTGAAACAATTAAACAGATTGCAAGGAACATTGCCCATCCATTATCCTTTTTAATCAATAAAATTTTGAAACATGGATATTGTCCATCTGCTTTTAAAGTCGCAGTTATTAAACCAATATATAAAAAGGTGATAAAATGGAACCGACAAATTACAGGCCAATTTCATTAATAACAAGTTTTACAAAAATTTTAGAAATAGTATTAAAATCAAGATTAACAAAGTTTCTAACTAAATATAAAATATTGTCGAAACATCAATTTGGATTCCGGGAAGGAAAATCAACGCAAGATGCAATAGCTTGTTCAACTGGGAGAATTTATAAGGCCCTCGATAAAAGCAAACCTTCGCTATGTGTTTTCATTGACCTGGCGAAGGCTTTCGACACTATTACCCATAAGATCCTTTTTAATGCTTTATATGTTGTTGGAATTAGAAACAAGTCACTAAAACTTATTGAAAGTTATCTAACTGACAGACAGCAATGTGTTAAAATAAATGCAAATTGCAGTAAGTTTACCACACTAAATTGTGGTGTCCCACAAGGTACTGTATTGGGGCCATTGCTGTTTGTCGTTTATTTAAATAACTTATTCAACCTAGGAACAAAAGGTTCCATCATAAGTTTTGCTGATGATACGGCCATATTTTATGAGTGTGACAGTTGGTCGGAGTTGGAACAAATGGTGGAGCAAGATCTGAAAAAATTTAAAAACTGGTTTGACAATGAATTATTAACAATTAATTATGAAAAAACTCTATTCTTGACATTTACATCATATAAAAATAGCTTTCCAGATTATGATACATTAATTATTTCAGAAAATGAAAATATAACTATCAGAGCGGCAAAAACCGTAAAGTATCTCGGAATATCCATAGATAATCATTTGAGATGGGATTCACACGTAAATTTTGTCACACGGAAATTAAGATACTTATTGTACACATTTAAATGCCTGAAAGAAATACTAGATCAAAAACATCTTAGAATATTGTATTATGCATTAGTTGAATCTCACCTAAGTTACGGAATAGTAGGCTGGGGAGGAGTACTCCAAATATATTTGAAGCAGCTAGACATCATTCAAAAAAGAATATTGAAAATGATTTATGATGAAAAAGTAACTTATTCTAGCGATGATTTGTTCAAAGAAGCTGAAGTGTTGGATGTTAGGCAGTTGTATTTTCTGGAGGTAGCTGATAGGCACCATTCTGAAAAAATATTTACAAAACATGAATATAACATACGCCAGAAAAACTTACCAATCGTTAAAATGTCTAAAACTGTAGGTCAAACATCATTTATTTATCTCACTGCAAAAATTTACATAAATTACACATAACAAAAAATTCAAACAAAAATGCAGGAAGTATTTAATAGAAACACCGCGACAACGAATACACATAACTATTGATATGAAAAATAAATAATACTTACGCTTGATATGCATGCCCAATAGTTCGTTTTTATTTAGGATATTTTATTAAAATAAAATGTTCATTATATGGATTCACAATTGTTGTATTCCTTGAATATTACAATCTCAATAAAATGTATTGAATTTTATCGATCATGATCATGATTATTATACTTCTCCCGTTATGTCATGTTAATTTTAGTACTCAAAAACATTTTATTCAACTATTTTAATCAAAGTTATACCTTGTTCTATTGTTCATGATCCCAATATTTATACTTCTCCAGCTCTTTGATGTCTATTTCAATACTCAAAAATATTTTAGTTGATTATTTTAATCTATTTAATTATTTTAATCTCACTTCGCACTCATGCAATAATTAAATTGAGTAATCAAATCAGTATTTATTTTATTTTATTTTATTTTATTTTTATAAGATTTTATATTTATTTTTCTACAACAAATTGTTGTTTATTTTAATCTTATCTATGTATGCGTATGTCGTATTTTAATAATTTTCATATTCATATATTTTTTTCTATATTACTTCGCACACAAGTTTCAATAAGAACTCATGCGACATGTCTTATGTTCGTAATTATACTTTTAAAATTATTCTCGCACATTCATATTTATATTCAATACGCACACAAGTTCTACATGAACTCTTGCGTTATGTATTGTTCACCTAATTTACCTAAAAAAATTTGCATCTCGATAGTTACATTGATTCGGTTTGGTGTCGCTGTGTTTTCTGTGGCTCAAGTAGTTTAATATTTCATGTCACTTTGAAAGTTTGAGAAATCTATTAGTCAATAATATGGTATATCCTTTGATTTCTGTAAGACATCTATTCCTAGATGGTGTTAAATAACTTGGTCATTTCATCACGTTGTATATCGCTTAGGTGTAGGTACCTTCAACGGAATGATCGGTCAGTATTGTTACAAACTTTCTTTTTCTACTGCTGACAGGGCATTTTTTGAGGATTTTTCACTAGGTGGCCAAAAGAAAAATATCTCCTCAAACATCCCCTCCCCCCCAGCTAACAGCTTCTCTACCGACATACATGCGCGAGTCTCAAAACATTATATGTTAAGACGACTCGGAACCTACTGTAGTGTAAGAGAAACGCGTAGAACGTTTCACCTCCCTCCATGATTGTTGAGAAAGTGATTTCTCATTATAATCAAATTAAATCAAATCACCGACTGTCAACTTCAGATGAGACCATGAACTCGAGAATGTTTGTGGCACTGAATGGAGTAGGTACAGCTTTATATGATCCGAGGCCAGCTGTAGCACAGAGTTCCTTCGCAAGAAAGAGAGGCGTTACCGAGAACCTGATCTCACCTTGTACTCAGACAGGGATTTCGTTCGGAAGTTTTTTCGTAAAGATGGCGGTTTGTGATTTTATAATCATATCTATTCAATAGACGAATTGTGTATCGACGGGTTGTGACTCACTCATACCAAAACATTTGCAATAAAAAAAGTAATCTCAGAAATAGTTATTTTTCATATCCAACTCATTATATACTTGCCCACAAATTCTTAATTATATGCTGACAAAAATCCTCGAGCACGTGCAGAATTTATAGAATTTATGTATCTAACGGAAGTCAATAGTATGTTTTTTTCCATATAAATCCTCATCGACAGTATATTTGATGAACTGTCATTCATTCGTTGATAAATTTCTTCGATTAGCACCAAAAAACTTCATTAGTATTAGCAAGCTATATATTTTTTGACATTTTGGGGAAATCATGTATGTTTAGAAAATTTCTGACATCATTTCAGTTAGGTGTTGTTCACGCATTTTCGAAAATTGGTTGTGGCCATTTGGCCACGTTCGTATTACTTAAAAAATGCCCTGACTGCTGAGCTCTATGGGAAGTACGAAACAGCTGTGTAGAACTATTATTTTGTAATGTTACTAATCGATCTAGACTAGAGACAATATCATTGTATCTGGTAAAAACCATCTAGAAACAAAAGAATGTATTCATACATCCATTTGTATCTCGATAGTTAGATTGATTCGGTTTGGTGTCACCATATCGAGGTCAATGTCTTACGGTGATCTGGCGGTCAACCACCCTTCTTGCTTCAAAGGGTTGATGCTTTTCCCTTTTTATCGGTGGCACATCCTAGCCATGACTCCTTCAATTGATGCACATCTACAATGTAGCCCCTATCGAACGATACTTCAACCACCATCCTATCACCTGTTCTTTTCTCTATCGAACTGGTCAGCCTTTTACAACACGCTATTAATCTATGGACAGCTTGCGACAGGTTGGGTTGCTTATGAGGGAAGAGATCAAGAAGTGTATATTATGAAAAATCTGCCTGATTACTGAGTAAATATAACATATCATAAAAATGTATTATTAGAAAACTATGTATGTACAACTCTTCTTGTATTTATCACTATCCCAGTATGATATAGCAATATAGGTTGATCGGCTACGTACACAGTACAATTGATATTAGATTAGATCCTGTGAATTATGACTAATATGTAGAAAGCTTTTCGAATTGGTTCCGATCAAAAGAATTGGGAAAATTATTTAAAAGAAGCAAATTTGTGTTCTATTGCGGCGAGTATTGTCAGTGATATTGAAGTCTCCCAAGATTATTAATTCACAATCTTACATTTTCTAAGTGACTTTAAGTATTTTTTATAAAAGTCTGTACTGGTGGTAGGTCGAATATAAATAGGGATTATACAAAAAGAGTATTCCTTATCAGAAATTATGGGCCCTACAACATCATTAATGTATTCATAATTTCTGTAGACGATATAGACCTATTGATTGCTAGTATCGTACCGCCACCCCTAGAAAATCCTAATGCTTCAGAATTTCGGTCACGACGAAGAACGTTAAAGTTACTACAGAATAGTTCGTAACTATGTACAGCGCTATTGGAGTAAAAACTACAATTTCATGATCTGATATAGTTGACTTTCTAAATAAGCCGTGTGTTTTGGTGTTTATACCCCTAATATTCTGATAGTAAATGACGATTCGGGAAAATTCACATCCTGCTAAAGCATTTTTTTTATCTTTCACATTTCTACATGACGCTAGATTCGGTAGGTACTATTGAGAACAGAACAAAGAGAAATTATTTTGTTTTAGTTTGTTCTTGTAAACGACAAATTTAATGTCCCAGACATGGTTAACATCAAAATGTTTTATCTCTTTCAAATTGCCTTCAAAATTAGCACAATTTTATTGAATTAAATTTTTCCATTTGTTCACAAATCTATGCCGTAAGAACAATAAAAATAGATATACGCAACTGTAAGAGGTGATATTGTCTTGCCTACTATCATTGTAGGTCATATGCGGAATATCAGTATCCAAAAATGATAACTAGACAACAAATGTGGTACCTATAGAAGAACAGATACGAGGAATTTGCTATTTGCTTATATTTTATACATTCGCATTACTGTAATAATCTGAGAATTTATTAGTTTTAGGTCCCTTGAAATGATTCGAATTGAAGTTTTATGAATTATTATATAAGAGACGTCAGACGAGCCAGACTCGACTTCTGGGCAGCAAGGAAGTATACTTAGCAACGTAAGCACAGAACGAGGCCAGTGGAACTTCTTTCATGAGTCAGAGGAAATCCACGTGAAGTTGAAAAGAGCATTCAAGGATTGTTCTTGTGCCTAGTTTTATTTCTATAGGTCCTATAGGAGTTTGCCCGCCGTGTTCTAAATTGAACATAGGGGCGACCTCCGCTTCAATGGTTCTATAAAAACTAATTAGCTTGAGGAAAAAAGAGAGTTCTTCACCACCTATTTGCTCGGTAAAGTAAGCTTCTTTTCCACTTAGTTTTCACTCCTTAAGGAATAGTCCATTGTTTGCATGGATTCCAGTCATATATATCTTACCTAGATTCCACTATCGAAGTAATTGAAATATTTAATAAACTATCTCTATAAAGTTATAAATAATTTTCTAGTCCAGGCAATTAGAATTCAACCCATACTAACTTTTGTTCCTCATATCGTATTTTTTTTGAAATCAATCAATATTCTGTTTGTCGGTATTGTAAAAAATTTGATTCATATAATTAAATAGAGATTAAATTAATTTATCAAGTTGTATTCATATAAGTCAACGAAGAAGTTCTTTGAATTCAAGGACTCCAGAAGAGCGCAACCTACGTTAAATTTTGCTTGTAGTATTGTAAAGGAAAGTAACTCCGGGTTTCTGCAGGTAGCTTGCATAGGGGTGATTTGGAGTATTGAATTGGCTTATAGTTACAAATCCAGTTGTGTAGCAAAATTAAACGTAGCACATGTGTAACTGGAGTTATTCGGATCACGCTCCGCCCGTTCAATAGTAATTCCGCTTATCGGAGATCTTTTAGGGGACATGATAGAGTATCAGGTTTGTCCCAGGTTAACAGAGATGATGAGAGAAAATGAGAGAGATAAAGAGAGAGAATGGGAGAGAGAAACCCCACTAGGGGGTGAACCTGAATTCTCCAGTCCTTAAATTCATATGCTATCATTCCCATAACCAGATTTTTGACTAATTTTATAATCGATCGTTCTGGTGTGATGTACTTAATTTTGGTAACTTTTCTCCAATACATATTCATCATTTAATTCATTAACGAGTTTAACTGGTAATCACCTGTCAGTGAATACAACCTTCAGAATGTACGCTTGAATAGTTGTGAAAATATAATCGTATGTAATCGAGATGGTCCCTGGGAAGGGATCGAGAGATCGTAGTCAGAAACAGCTTCTAGGTGGGCCAAATTATAGACCAAGTGGTGGATCAACTAAGATCTCTGGTACCCGAGCAGGTTCCAACAACCATTTCTCAATTCATATAATACGTCGATGATGTATCAACACTACCTGAAATAATAATACCCAGCCGACTGTTACAAGTGATGGATTAGCGGTAAGATAGGTTTTCAAACCGATTTACTTGCCTCAAAAATTAAATCTGGAGTTGACAGAAGCATTATAGCATCAGAAATTAGAAGTTTGGAACATGTGGTTATAACTTACGGTGGATGTTTCCTTTGTTTGGAAGTAAGGGCATAGAGCGGTTGGTTTCTCATTGGAACCGGTGGTAGATGATAACCTTAGTCAAACAGTATTTCAGATTCTAAAATATACGCTTGACACTGTTACATTATTCACAAATAATGAAATTCAATATACGTACCAGGAGGTTTCTCTGTATGATTTTATCACATTTATCAATAGTCACTAATGGTGAGCTGATATGATAAAGTAGAGATCTCACATATCATTTCAATATGACTGTTCATTGGTAACATTCTTATGAACATATTGAGGAATGTATTTTAGTTTGATATGTCGCAATGGAATTTGAATTTTATGCGAAAACTTACTCTGGAAATGATAATTTCAAACAAGCAAAATCTATATTACAAACCACGAAAAAATTTTTTTTTGTGGGAAAGTCAATATTACGTCAAATAGTGAAAAAGTTTGAAGTAAAAATGATTGCAAGGTGCTTTGCAACCTAGAAGTTGAAGTATGAAACACATCAAATTGAATGATAAATGAAAAATAATGTAACAACTTGCATGATTGTTCTTGCTAAGCTGGTCAAGCGGAGAAATTCAAACATTGCAACACTATTATTTTGTTGCAACTTCGATTGAATTTTTGAATAAATAATTCTTTTTTTTCTTAAACCTTGTGCCAGATTGGCTAATCTTACATTTGTGTACAAAAAACAGAAATAATGAATCTGAAATATACGATATCGGAGATAGCATCTGAAATTCTAGGAGGTTATAGGTAATAGTGAAACACAAAATTGTGTTAGACCCCCACCTAGCCACGTGGTATGAGCGAAAGATCATTGAACTTTCTCGAATTTGTTTTGAGAAAGTTATACTTGGAAATTAACTCTCCAGTAACGTAAACATCGTTTTTAGAACATCGATTCGCATAGGGATCTTATCTTGACATATGATTTGACCATAGCCATCGATTTTGAAATTTCTATTAGTATGATAAACGTCATGTGAACCTATTAACTTATATCCGAATCTCATCAACGAGTCCATTAACCTCATAAAGGCTAAACCAAAACTACCCTTTACGTGAATATATAGCTTGTGCCCATATTGTAAAGTAACATTTCCGCTGGTTTTCTATCGAACTTCGAACTACATTATGAAGAATGTGCGAGCTGTTTGTATAACACATCATTGAGGTGACATGTATAGCCTTGCGTAACTTTCTCGTGCTTTAAAGTTCGAAATGAAATGACCCAGAACTGTCAACAGGTTATCAATGTTAACCGATTATTCTATATCTATAGCTTTTTCACACAGCGTGAATGTCCTTCAAACAATAGGTGTTCTCCTTTGCAAGTGTTCTCCTTGGTACCTATGAGTGAAAATAATCAATTCATCTGATGACATCGTTTCTATCCCATCCCAAATTTATAGTGAAATATTGTTGATCACTTCGTTATCATATCATTATTATGTGCAGTTCTATCATATACTAGATACTATTTATGAGATAATGTTGAGAAGGACAATTAGAGTGAGGAAATAGGTGTTATGTTAGTACTCCTGGCCTTGTGGTGTACTCACAGAGATTGTTTTATTTATTGTATCATTCAACCTGTGTTGTTTCTATATTTGGATTGTTTTAAATATATATCATTTCTAGCAAGCTTTATAAAATTGTTTACACTTTGAATTGTCTTAATAACAACATTAATTATAAATTATCAATTGTTGTCAAATACATGTAATTCAATTTCATAAAACGTTTTATTATAAACTTATATTAGATGCAACTTAATTGATTTCTTCAATGTATTAGATGATGTTGTAAAACTCCGATGATGAATTAAGTTGTATCTAATATAAGGTTTTATTGAAAAAATTATGGAGTTGAATTACATGTATTTAATTCCAATTAATGTTGATATTAGAAACAATTAAAAATGTAAATAATTTCACAAATTCAACTAAAAATAGTATATATGTAAAAAAATCATAGATTTACTGACACAGATTAAATGAAACAATGAATGAAACAATTTCTCTGAGTATGCCACAGATACTTCCCCTCCCAGAAAATGACATAATCAAATCACAAGTAGAAAGTAACCTTCTTTTTAGCTCTCGGTTTTAACGAGAGATATGATTTTATGAATGCTGATTTCAACCGAACCACAGAAACTAATTTATAAACGTTATTGATTGAAAGTTTACAAAACTTCTGTGATCTCGAAATAATTTCAAAAGGTTCTTCATAAGGGAGTTGTAACGAAGTTTAAATCGTGTCATTTCCAGTGAAATTTCATAATCAAGGATTTCCGCAAGTATTTATATTTGGGTACGAAATTGTTAGGAATGTTCTGTCATTTTCTTTTCCAAACTTAGAAATGATGTCACCAAAATACTCTTGTTGAATCTCTTCTAGTATATGAATTACGTGCGTATACTCATTCACCAAATTCATATAATTATTAAGTATATTTGAACACTCATGGTTGATATTATTGTAGAACCCTGAAATAGCAAGATCAACTCATCAATAGCAATATTTGATGCATGTATCACGAGTTACATACGGAAAATCTTGCTCTATTCCATAACTATAGCATTCCACCAAAAAGTGGTATGGATGTTCTTGTTATAATACTATTCAGTAAATGATAATATATTAGTATGATATAATTATTACTAGATGTTAGATGTAAAATAGTAGTCAGAGAGTGTACTTGATAGTGTAACGAAGTATAACTTCGATATCATAAATCTGTTGTCAAACCTATCATCATTGTATCATGTAGTGTCATTGAATCAACTATCAAACATACAT
This sequence comes from Endomychus coccineus, assembly GCA_958510875.1. Taxonomy (NCBI): domain Eukaryota; kingdom Metazoa; phylum Arthropoda; class Insecta; order Coleoptera; family Endomychidae; genus Endomychus; species Endomychus coccineus. Next base: position 134,847,115 of record OY294068.1, read on the forward strand.
CATATAAACTATGTGTGTAAGTCCTCAACGACTCGAATCCCACTAGTCTTGAGCCGGCGTCCGTATCCTCAAGGAAATTCTAAAACCAATTTGTGATATCCCACGATACTATTCGAGAGAACTGAGTGCACGTAGAAAAACAGTTTGTAGAAAATAACTTTATTTATCTTCATCAAATGATGATTTGGTCGAGGCCATAGTTCAATCAGGTAATGCACACTGGCTGGTCAAAGGTCATAAATAATGAATAGTTTTCGGTTTTTGCAAATATTATAGAAGCTTAAAGTTTCTTGATCGTATGACAAAATCGACAACCATGCACTCGTCGATTTATTCTCACTTCGCCCCGAAAGTTGTACTTTGAATATCTATATAATCTTATAAATTGCATAGTCATGTATTTTCATCAATTAGCAATTTATTTAAGATATATATTATCATGAAAACAGAGTAAAAATTTAACATAGATATATAAAAGTATTTGGAGTAATGATATTTGTTATTACTCAGAATAATTATGCAATTGTTAATCAACATTGAACTCATGGCTATCAACATATTACAATTATAAGTAAGAAGAGTTCTTTATAAAAAAATAAGATTATTAATTGATTTTATCTTGAAAGTTAATAAAATATATAACTCGTAATTCTCGTGATAGTTTTTGTACTGTGATTGAGTGAATAAATAAAGCATTATAGTTAAGTTATTATCATTCAATTTGTTGAATTTAAAGGGAAAAGTTTCAAGAAAAGTGAAGGACATTTTTCACCATGTTCGGATATTATTAATACTGGAAAACTTGTTTTGGAGAAGAAGAACGTCGGACGCATTCTCAACTGCACAGTAGCTCATTGACTGAAATTTGATTCATCTGGAGCCAACCATAACACTTTAGAGATTAGATAGTAGTATACTGTTCCCACATTTACCGAAAATCAGTATATCTGTTACTGTGAATATCCGAAGCAGAGTTTATCTTAAGATACACTGGTGTATGTTAACAACCATCAAGCTGATTGTTTGTTATTTATTGTGTTCTTTATGTTTTCGGTCATTCACCAGTGAATGTTATCATATACCACGACGACTTGGTTAATCTTCATTCTCTTCATGATGAGTTAAATTATGATGATTTAGCAAAGATATCTGCAAAACAGAAGTTCGGGCCTGAATTGAAATGAACTCACAAATTGTTACAATACATAAAATCATAGAACTATAATAAATAAAACAAATAGAACTTGTTTATTAATCAAAATCTTAAATCAGTAATACAAATAGCATTACCTACCAAGTAAGGTGAACAATAACGTACACTTATCATTAATGCTATTGCCCTATTGGCTATAGAATTTAAAAAATACTCATTCGTTACAAGGTACCTATTCATAGGTAATTAGGTATTACAGCATTTTTCGCTATAAGAATTTAAAAAAACTTATTTATTAGTACATGGCAAACTGTTATGGCACTTAGAAATACAAATAACTCCACGAACTTCACAGTTACATTTCTTGGTGTTGCATTTTTGTGCATAATTGCAACGCTTATATCCTTGTCCTCCAAATATTGATTCCAAAGCAACAATTTCACGCATTCATATTTTTGTAGAAGAAGTTTCAGATATATTGATAAAATTTTCCTTACTGATGGAAAACTGATTTCTATTATACATCCACATTTGTAACACATGTAAGGATATTTCTGGAATCTGTACGACCTCTATCAACATCAGGAACACGCAACCACTGCCGGATTTAGGGGAGGGTAACCGGGGACTACAGCCCCGGGGCCTCCACAAAAGAGGGGCCCCCACAATAGACTTCGGAAAAAAAATCTTTTAAATTCCGACTAGTAAACACTAGTAAACAACTTTTCCTTTGATATTTTTTTTCGCTAATTCTTGTTTCTGATTATAGTTATATATGTTTGTTAAATACTAAAAGAATTTACTTGGTTTCACAATAAATTATTATTGAAAAACTCGACTGAAAAAATTGTTCATTTTATTTGGAAAATAATTTGGGGCCAGGGGGCCTCCACTCCTTTGTTGCCCCGAGGCATCCAGACTCTCTAAATCCGGCCCTGCACGCAACCTTACAGTATCTCCATATATTGCAGGAGGAAAATTTGCCTGCGATACTTTAAGCATTTTTTTTCCTTGATCTTGAAGTTCAAGTTTTGCTAATTCTATGTTTCTTTTAGATGCCTCTTTTCTGTTGCACAGTAAACATATTTCGGATTCTGATATTCTGCCCTATTAGCGGTGCCGCGACGGGTGGTCGGCGTGGTAAATAGAGAGAACAATAGCACTCTAACTTTCTCACTTCATTTCGAACAAACACTGGCGTGTGTTAACATTCACGTAATTAGTAAATTGCAGTATCTGAGACACACAAAATCGCCTTGGAGTATGTTAACATTCACCGGTGTATGTCCAAAACAAACAAAATATTGAAATAATATCGGACTTACACCATTAATATTGGTGATTGTCGACACACACTGGTGCATCTTAACATTCACTAATATCGGACATTCACAGTAACATATCTACTGAACGAATACGTAGAAAATGAATGAATCTGATGATCAATTATTTCTCTTCATCAATTCATTGGTGAAAACCACTACTCTGTGTTTCATCACTAAGAAACAAATCATGACTATAGTTTCGACACTAGCGTGTCATCTTCAAACGATACTAATATACGAAAATATGAATAATCTTGCCTATTTATGGCACAATAGAAGAGAGAGGTAACATGTGAGGTTCCCGTTAGGGAAATACATTGGTAGAATAGTATAATTGAAATTGGATAATGAGGTAGAGTTATTATTAATTTTAATGCGGAGATATACTAGGAAGGCACAAGATGATTATAGAAAATTTTACGTTATCAAGACATCGGACAGAATGCTGGAGTACCTACACATTTTATTGGTATTATTTTTAATATCTTTGAAAATTTCTATTGATTCTAGTGTGTTTAATTCAGAACCTCCACTCTGGTTGTGTAGAATGTTAACTACATCTATTCATATGGTTAGAGAAAGATGAATCTATTTTATTAAGTAGAAAGGAAACGTTCCTTACGAGTATATCTAGTTTCTATATTGCGACTAGATCAAATGTAAAAGTTATCACACTCTGAACAGGCTAATTTATATAGGTACTCCATGTTTATTAAATTTATTTGCTTTATCTTTAGCATTGAACAAAAAATAGGATAATGTATTTTGAGGATCGAAGCTAACTGTTAGATTATAATCCGATAAAATGTCCATTCTTTCACTTACGGTACCAAAATATGCAAGGAAAACGTATTTTGATGAAGAATCAGGATTTTTTGGTAAAAGGATAGATACTTGAGTAAGTTAATTTCCGGTTTTCTTCTGTCAATTAATTTGGATATAATTCTAGGTTTAAAACGATTGTTAATGACTACAACCTTGATTATATTCAATTCTTCATTCAGATTTCCAGGAGAAAGAGAAAGTGAATGTATTATAGAATTGTATGCTGCTAATTTGTGACTACGGGAACTAAAAGATTTGGCAATAGTTAATTTGAAAGTAATGATATTATTATGGTGCGTGAGGGTAGGGTCTAGAAAATTTATTTTGTTATCTTTCCCAGTTTCAAAAGTAAACTTAATGTTATGATGGATATTATTAAAGAAGGATAAGAAAACATTCAATTGTCGTGATGTAACTTTGAAGAAGGGTAATCATCATCTACATATCTAAACCAACAATGAATACGTTTTTAGGTAGAGGGGAACTCATTATATTTTCTTCAATAAAAGAATCTGCCAAAAGAACTTAATGGAAATCCCATAGCTAATTCATTATTTTGTGTGAAAAACTCGTTATTAAATTGACAATAATTTTGGCTAAGGCAAAGATCAAAAGCATGTTCTATTTTAATACGGGTTTTGTATTTGATATTAAAATTTTACATTTAAGGGAGGGGGGGATATTTGAAACATCGAAAGGTACCAAATTCAATTTTTAGGGAAATTTGTATTTATTAACTTTGAAAGTTCCAATGAGTGTTTTACTGCATACTTAGGCTTGAAGTTACTTATATGTTTGAAAATTAAATTTTATTGCTAGGTTATGTGTCAGGCTATTATATAGGCCGTAAAGTTTAGGAGAAGATGGATTACAGTTAATTGACCAGCTCTTTTAAAAAGTTTTCAACTGGAATTGGTTTGTATGATCTATCTTGATTTGAGTCTAATCTGATGGAACTCATTTTATCGCTATAATCCATTTCATCTAGGATGATAGTTGCTTTAGATTTATCAGCTTTCGCAAGCACTAAATTGTTGATTTTCATTTTATGTTTGATATATTTTACAGAGATTAATCATTGTTTTTATGAGAATGAAGGTGTTTATTTATATATGTCTTAGTATCATTTGAATTAGGTACATTTGTAACTGTTCGCCGAATTTGTCTTTGCCAAATAGAAGAGATTCAAACCTGTTCTATTGTTTATTCAAATATAACCACTACTAAATGAATATGTAAAGGTTTTATGTAAATCAGCAGCGAGCGAACTGAGTACGCAACATTGCAGGTGATCTTAATAGTTGAATTTCCTTCTTGGATAATGAGCTAGTCCAGTCGTCCTGCAATTTGAAAATTTTTCCACATCTCTATTTTATGATTGATATTTATGTTTTTTGGCTCGCTGATCACGGAGATGGAGGTTAAAAAATCGTAGATTCATGGCGTTTTTGGCGATTTAAAGGAAAACAACACATTTCATCGACTAAACAGTGGGGAGCAAAGTTCTAGAAAAATAAAAAATGTGTCAAACGGCGACAAATGAAAGTCTCTATGTTATTTGAGGATTGATATAATGCCCATTTTGTGTTTTTTTTTCGGTAACTTAAAAATTGAATTTCGTCATACAAATTTCCATCTAAGAACTTTATTTTCTGCTCAATGGTAGTATTTTATGTGTACTTTTGAACCAATTTTGGTTATTCGTCTATCTTTTTTTTTGGCGCCAAAATTCGCCATCTTAGATAAAATGGTTTTTTCATTATAACTGAGTTAAAAATAGGTCTTTTGACCCAAACCAAAATGCGAATTGAAGAATTTGATGTTTCCTATAACATATCCAAAATCCGAGCACTTCGAATGAAAAGTGGAGAAATGGAACCGTTTCAAAAAATCAAGGTCCCAGAAAAAAATTTATAATTTCCAGGTTAGAATACTCGTATGAAATTAAAATTTTACATGCAAATAGAAGACCATCCTACAAGTATTCCAAGTCTATGTAGGTCTTTTTTGAAGAACTAGAACTTGAGATATCTTTTGATGTAGGTTTGGGTTCACAGTGAGCCCAGGTTTGACGCTAATCAAAAAATTCAAAAAAATTCTCACAAAAGAGGCTTTTGGCTATCTAACTCTGAATCGTCGACTTCCCACATATCTTTGAAGAAATTATAGCGCGAGTTAAGAAAAAACCGCAGCAAAAAAAATACAAACGCGTAAGGTAGATTTCAAAAAAATATTCTAATTTTTTAATTTTAGGATACATTTTCATCAAATGTAAATAATAAAAAACAATTCATAGATTCACTGGTAAATTCTTTAACAGACAATGGTAATCAGATTTTTAGAGCTTTGTGTGATGAAGATGCATTAATTGTAAACACGGCTATAGATTTGATTGGAAAAAATCCAAACAAAAATATTCTTATAATGGCCGAGGATACTGATGTCCTAGTTTTATTAACTCAATTAACAGATTTGAAAAATATAACAAAACCCATTTATTTTCAAAAACCAGAGAAAACCGTCGAAGCTAAAACAAAACCAGCGGAATATTATCATCAAAATTCCTTCATTTATAGTCTTGATATGACTTCATCACACCTTCCATTTGTTCTTTACATGCTCTTAGTGGATGCGACACAACATCAGCTTTTTACAGGCAGGGTAAAAAATATATATACAACTGAGCCAGATGTTGAGAAATTATTGAGAACTGGTAGAAGTATTTTATATCAAATATATGCTCCTAATTGCAAAAAAAAATATTGAAAACCTCGGCCACTCACGCTTTATTCCTTATACCAATAGAGTTCAAGAGTCGGCATGTGAACTTGAATGCTTGCCACCAACCTGATGATGCAACCAAATTACACATTTTACATGTTTATTATCAGGTATAGGTTTGGATAGGCAATGATACCATTGACCCAACCAAATGGGGTTGGAAAAAGACAGAAAATGGTCGTGAGCCTATTCAAACATATGAAGAAGCTGCACCTAAAAATTTGCTAAAAATAATGTGGTTGCAAAGTCAGTTGCAGTGGCAAATGTTCTTGTGAGAAAGTAGATATACCATGCACAATTCTATGTAAACACTTCGAGGGTAAAGACTGTGCAAATAGCGCTGAACCGGAAGTTACATTATTAGATGATAATGAATTTGCAATAAATGACGATGTCGATTATGATGATGATCGTAATGATAATGATAACAGTAACGTAATTCCTTCATCAGAAGGAAATGATGATGATCAAGAACCTGAAAGTGATTTTGAAAATGATAACGATAATATCAATAATGATCATATCACATTAGCAACTTGCTATGAAAGTGATGAAGAAACTGAGGATATGACATCATCATACTCTACTAGGACTGATAATGAAGAAAGCATTGCACCTAAAAAGCGTAGAGTATAAGTATTATATAGTATGATATCATAGGTTGTTAGTTTATTAATGATAAGAATTAATTGTTATTTATCCCAAATAATAAAATCTGCCATGTACAAATGTATTATCGATGACTTAATTTTAATTCAAATAAGGAAGCAATATATAATATATATATAACAATGTCTCTCATAATTAAATATATATAATTTTTTTTTTAATTTTCCTATCCAAAAAAAAATACAGAAATTATTATTATTATTATAATTATTTTTCAATTCGTCAATAATAAAATTCCTGTTTATTATTAGTTTATTGATTATTTTTCATTTTTTCAATTAAATAGTACCATTATCGTAAAAAAAAGATATTATCATTATGATTATTATGAAAATTATTAATAATAAATCTCAAATTCATTATTACATTGATACTATTTCATTTTTCTATCTAAAAAATACATTCAAAAATTCGATTTTTTTTAAAACTACCTTACGGACGCTCGGATTTCGAGCACGTTTGTATTTTGTTGGTCCGGTATTTTTTTAACCCGCGCTATGATTTTTTCAAAGATATGTGAGAGGTTGACGATTTAGGGTTAGATAGCCAGAAATATCTTCTGTGAAAATTTTTTTGATTTATTCGATTAGGGTCAAAATTGGGCTCATTGTGAACCCAAACCTACATCAAAAGATATCTCAAGTTCTATTCACCCCTAAAAAATCTACGGTATTTCGAAATACTTGTAGAATGATCTTCTATTTCCATGTGAAATTGATTTCATACGAGTATTCTAACCTATAAATTACAATTTTTTTCTAGGACCTTGATTTTTCAAGACAGTGCCATTTCTCCAATTTGTATTCAAAATACTTGAATTTCAAATATGTTATAGAAAACATCAAACTCTTCAATCTGTTTTTGACTTGAGTCAAAAGACTAATTTTGAACGGAGTTTCAATGAAAAAACAGTTTTTTCTGAGTTAGCAGATTTTGGTGCCAAAAAAAAGACAAACAAAATTGGTTCGAAAGTACATATGAAATATTAACATTGGACAGAAAATAACGTTCTTGGAGGAAAATTTGTAATACGAAATTCAATTTTTATGTTACCACAAAAAAAAACACAAAACGGGCCTTATATCAGGCCCCGAATAACTTAGAGATGTGGAAAAATATTTTTTAAGTGTAGCTCAATTGCAGGACGACTGGACTTAGAGTAGCAGTGCCAATATTTGGTAGTGTACCTCGATCTTAGATTGATTGATCGTCAGTTGAGATTCAATCGTGTGGGACAGTGTAGCTCTCGCTCCTTTGTCTATTACGTAACTAGTCAATTCGGATTAACGTGTTATATTCGGTGTCCGGATTTTTACTAAATGATTTCAAGTCCGCGGTGGGCAATTGAAGTAACACTCAGGTCTCAAACACAATCGATAGATAGGTCTGAAAGTACACTTAGAATTTTGGATTCTGGCAAAATAATTGAAGATGTATTATTTTCATGATACTCTGATATTTTAGGATAAGGCAATCCAGTTCGCAAACTCCGCTTCTTAACGCGGCTCGTGGGGTTAGGTCTGAAGTTCCTTTTTGCCAAGAATTGGAATCTCATTCAGTTCGCAATCCTTGCCTTAAACACAACTGATAGATAGGTCTAAATGTACGAGTTTCTATTACGGACTCTGACAAAATAATTAAAGATTTATGATTTTCGTGTTACACCAATATTTTAGGAGAAAGTAGTCCAATTTGCAAACTCCGCAGTCTTAGCTCGGCTCACCGAGTTAGGTCTGACGTTGTTTTCTGCATAGAATTGGAATATCATTCAGTTCGCAATCCATCGGTCTTAAGCACAACCGATAGATAGGTCTAAATTTATGATTTGGTATTCGCAAAATAATTGAATATTTATTATTTTTTATATCTGAAATATACTCCGTCGTAATTACTTCAGTTATAACGAAATTAGGGTTCCTCTGTTGAAAGGGGTCTCTTGTACAACAATGTACAACGTAGATCGGTCAGGAGTTCGGTAGAGAGTTCCCTTTTTATGCAAAATCGGACGCCTTATATACTCCTCGAGATCTATCCTGCGGTGGAGATGGTTTATCAACGCTCGCATTCCAGCGCTGTGTTTTTATACATAACGTTGCACAAAGTTTGCTTCCTTAATTTAAGTGATTTGACGTCACCTCAATGCATATAAACTAAGTAACGAGTTTTACCTCGTTACACATTCTTTAAAGCTACTTCTATTTCGGCAATCGCGGCTTCTGAACTTGAGTTATTCCTAATATGGGGTGGATATTTAGGTCCTTTGTTTAGAATAACTCGTTATTGGAAAAATTAACGTTTGAATAATTGATGATTCTATCACTAAATTCTACATTGGTAATATTAATATTGGTTTCACTATTAGGTATTGATCTAGAAGAATTTTCTAACTGAATTTTGAAAGAATGACAGTGCTTATGTTATCTTTTTCATCATTAATAAGTTCCATTAACGGCAACAAACTTTGTCTTTATTCGAAAAATGTTTGAGGTTCTCTCTCAAATTTTTCTCATATATTTAGATACACTGCATGGATTTTGGAACAATAAAATGCATTTATATAAAATCGCTTAGTTACATAACTGAAACTATAAATGCCTAACGAGATTAACAAGTTTTATAATTCATTCACTTTGTGTGTAAAATCAGTAAATAATATATAATGCATCGTAATTCGTTCTTCACTCATAATAGTAATATTTTGATGAGTACAGTTTAATGTTGTTTAACAATTACATAATTAGTGTGTAATACTGAGTAATAATAAATATCACTTTTTTTTATTTGTGTAAAATTTGTACAGTTCGTTTTCATCAATATATATAAATTATATTGAATAGCCAATGGATGAATATATGACCATGTGACTCATGAGTTATTATGTATTCGTTACATTCAAAACTACAAAGTGAAAGAAGCTATTGATCGTGAATAATTTAAAGAATTCCAAATTATTGCTGGGGCAGTATGATGGGAATTTTATGTTACAATATTTTTGTAAAAAGAAACGAAAATACAAATTATGACCAGTCATGACTTTATTGATGTACATCGATCAAATAACCACTCTATAGGGAATGTGATAGTGGATAAAAACATTTTCCACTTGAATTCAGCAGATGAAGGTTATAAGGAAACTTTCTTGAACCCCCTGGAATACGAAAACTGAGTTTTGAACTCGGGAGATGCCTCCTAACATCTCTCTAAAAGTAACGTCATCAAGTATTTATTTTTCAGTAAATGGCAAAGTCATGACTTTATTTCTTGTACTAATTTATTATCTTCTCACAACAATACACGGGAAAATTGATGAATGCTCATATCAAGACTCAGATCGTTGATGAAATCGTCTCGACGCTACCCAGAATATCTGACGATCGCTTTATTATTTTTCTGTCTCTAATCCTACGCCAACCAGAGTGTATTTCGACTTTTGGAGGAAAAAAGGCAGTTCTCAACCACCTAGTCAGTTAGTTCTTAACCACCTACTTGTCGGTAGGTTCAGCTTGCTTTATGTCCACAGGGATGCTCCATTGTTGCATTAAGTCAAGTCATGTATAAATCAAATCAATTAATATAATGTTTGTCCAGAATATAAAAATCAAGTCCAAGAAATTTATAGAGATTAAATCATTTTGTGACGATTTCCCATCATACCAAATTTAATTCGATGTAGAAATCGAGTGTTTAAATCCTTTGTGCGTTATTCCTACAAGGGGTTCGAGAGAAAATTGTGTTAGTAGACCAACAGGGTGAATGCATTTTGATTGCCAAAGAACAACTGTTATATTGACTTCAACCTCTGAATCGGCAATATAATATAATGTGGTTATTTAATCTTCAGATTATGCTGCGCCCGCCAATGTTTAATTTGTTAATATATATTATTTTTCCTGACATTCAGGCTAAGTAGTGCTCAATTGTAATTCCGCTTATCGGAGATTACTTAGGGGAGATGATAGAATATCGTGTCGTTAGGTTTACCCCGGGTTACCAGAAAGGAAGGAATCCTTTAATATCGAACATTATTTATCAATTATCGGTGTGATCGAGCGCGAAATCGATCACTGATCGAAGTTGTGCTAATTAGTCTTCCATTCATTTCAACTCTCTAGAGAGAACATGGACAAGAACTCGCTCGCTGGCGAAGGGGGTAGAACCAGCGACATTGATAATTTCCCACAGGTTCCCACTTAGGGTCAACCTGAACTTGACATCTTTCAAATTCATGTATCATTCCCATTGCTAAATTTTGGACTAATCTTATGTTCGTTTGCTGGATTTTGATGTACCAAATTTTGTTAACTTTTATACAATATATATTTATCATTTAATTTGATTAACGAGTTTAACTGGTAATTCCTAAGAACCTCTCAGCGAATACGACCTTCAGAATTTACGCTTGAATGGATATAAAGATATAAGTAAAGTAAATGTACGAGGCGGTCCCTTGAAAGAGATCAAGGCATCGTTTTCAAAAACAGCTTCTAGGTGGGCTGAAATATACACCTAGTGGTGGCACCTTTAAGTAACCTCAAGAGTACACGGATCAACTAAGATCTCTGATACCCGAACAGGTTCCTACAAACAATTTTCAAATTCATATAACACGTCTATGAGATATTAACGCTACCTGAAATAATACCCAGCCGACTGTTACAAGTTTAAGTGTTACAAGCAGTGAGATAGGATTCCGAACCTATTCACTTATCTGGGAATATTAAATCTGGAGTAATTTCAGACAGATTTATTATGATAACAATACGCTCGGCTCACCGTTACATCAGATTTTACAAAAACATCCCAATGCGTAGATACTGGGAAGCTTTCACTGTTTGTCAACCCTAATTTGTACGCCACTGGATATTTTGCAAATACTGATAAGATTTTCTGATCCTGCATTCGATGTTGGATTGGAGTAGCCGTTTTAGAGATATTTGAGCATGAATGTTCAAAGAAGAGCAATAAAATAACAAGTTTAGCAATTAATACAGGAATCCTTTGGTACTGTCTTTTTAATAATTCAACAAAGAAACATTAAATGATCATCGTTCAGGTAAACAGTTTTTACATGAAACATACATCACAGAAAGTATAGTTTTGTCACAATTTTCACTTTTCAAAATGTCTCCCATCTGCTCATCGACATATACATAATGTCGATGCATCTGCTATAATGCAATCTGGTTTGCAAAGCAATTAATACTAGACTAATTTTTTGCTCTTGTGTAATTTCAGTAAACGCATCTACAACTCTTTGGCGCAATTGTTTCGTAGTATCAACGGACTGAGCATAGACCTTTTCTTTGATTTGGTACCAAACGAAAAAGTTCAAGAGATTAAGGTCAGGTGATCTAACAGGTCAATTTAAAGGAGCATTATTTCTTCCGGCAATTCATCGATACATTTCTCCAGTCAAGGGGGGAAATGATAGCCTAGTAGCTCATCTAGGAGTGTGGCAGTCCAGATATTTACTTTGTATGAATGTTGGTAATGAGTAATTCATCTAGCATAGAGTTCACGTCAACCAAAACATTGTGCAACACACTCCATTTCTGATCAAAGTTCGCTGGAAATGATATTGGAAACGAAAGTATTATCTTGTTCATGCTGGCCTAGGAGTTATTCACAAAATTGCGTGCTTGAGGGTAGGTCTTCTGACAAGAGCTCTTGAGCTTGTCAATAATAGAAAGCGTTCAGTTTGTTTCCTTTTGGTACTCCAAATTATCTGACGCGACACATGTGTTTACAGTGACAAACGCCTTGTACTAATCATTACATCTTCTTCCAGTATATGCATGATGTTTTCAATTGTTCGAACTGTACTTCGTCTTCCTTTATCAGCAGTTGTACCTTTTTTTTCCAGTTTCACTCAAACGTCGTTCAGTTGGAAGGAATGTTTCATAAATAGGTAAATTTTTTCCAGGATATTTCTCACTACAGCGTCTTAAAGCAGCCCTTTCACTACTATCACATTCGCCAAAAGATAATAATATGTTAACTTACTTGGAAAATGTGTACATTGCCATTTTCACTGGTACTTTTTACTGTTACAAGCAAAGCAAGTTGAAATGTAACAAATTTGATGTTTCTCGCGGCAAAACGTAATAATTTCCAAGGGGAACTGAAGTTTTTATCTTGTCACTTACGCAATCATATGATTCCCTGAAGTGAAAATGGTGACAGAATTATAATTTCTGTGATGTATGTCTTATGTAAAAACTGTTTTCCTGAACGATGATCATTTAATGTTTTTATGTTAAATTATTTAAATGTTAATACCAAAGGGTGTCTGTTTTTATTCCTAAACTCGTTATTTTCGACTTGTTCTTTAAACATTCAAACTCAAATATCTCTAAAACGGCTACTTCAATCAATTTTTTTCTCTCTAAATCGAATGTAAAATCTTAACAGTTTTGTAAAATATCCAGTGGCATACAAATGAGGATTGAAAAAAGGAAAAAACCTCCCACTATTGTAATCATTGCGCACCAAAATATGTGGAGCGATATTCTGCTTATCTCAAATTCGTAACCGAATTTCTCCGTTACCATATGTTCAGGCTACATTTAAATAAGTTTAGAGCATCAAGGATCCTAATTTCTCAAGGGGGTCCAAAGGTTCAAAGTGTTCTACTTCTCTCACCAATTGTAAAGCAAGGTTGGATCCAAGAAAATTAAATATGGGTGTCAATCAAAATTCAGTTAAACAAATCTTCCAAATAAGAACTGAATTCCAATAGTCTGATTTCCCAATATTAGACTTTTTCCTTGAGGAAGAATTGGAAAATAAAAGAATTTCGTAAACAATAACCATAACAAAGTATATTAATCGTATGATTTACAAAAACACTGACTTATGTTCTACTAAATCAGTAATATATTTATTACAAAGTTTAAAAGAAAGTAAATGATCTGGAATGGTATTCTAATATGAAATTGAACAATTCAGAAACAACCTGGAAGGTCTGAGCAAAAAGTAACAAACACGAACTTATGTCATTTTGATAGTCATCTTTATCTCCTCATCTTTGACGTCCGTTACAGCAAAGGAGGAATCATCACAGTTCAATGGCCAGAGTAGTGTCTAGAAGTATGAAAATTTACCTGGGGAAATAAGAGAAAAAACACAAGTTACTGCTCAAAACACAAAAATAAAGTTCGTAAATTGTCAGGACAAGCTCAATACCTTTTAGGCTATCGAAATTTCCAAAACTCATGAACAATTATTTAAATGAAGTGAAACATTAACTTCCAGTAAGGCTCGAAGATAACGATAATGAAAAATCCACCAGTTTCAAGAACAAAAATTATTTAATTAAAAATGATGAAAACATATCAACTTCGCATTTCAGTGAGAAAATCAAAGTCAGACCGTAATAGTGACAAACAAGCTGCTGGGTCCTAATTTGATTTTCGCTGTAATGGAATTGATTGAACAAATCCGAAACTTAGAAAAGTCGTTAAGAAAATGGATGAACAAATCCACGTGAATGTAACAAGTTCAAAGTTCAAATGATCATTTAATTGGGATAGACTTCCAAAAATGGTACTTATCAGAAAGCCTTAAGACGCTACAAGTCAAATGGGCTAATTATGAAATAATACGGATTAACAATTTGAGTTAATTACAATTCCTTGTGAATTAAATAACAAAGGAAAGATATCTCAATTTTCTCAATAGTATTATCAGACCTAAATGAAGAGACCAATGACTTTTCCGAAAATTCATCAACATGACTCATGCACTAGCGAATCTCTCGGTACAAATGAAAGCAATGGAATAAAATCAAATTTTAAGATTGCATGACTTACCCAGTTTAAGAACTGTAACAGAACTGACGCTAAATGCTTTGCTCTCGATCGTTATAGGAAATCGATCCTCACGCATGGTCGATACTACGCACAAGATTTCGAACGTCTATATCTACTATACAGTCTGATACAATTATTAGTTAACGGAATAATAATTGTTTCCACAATTGAACCAGTTATAGTATCTACGCCACTGGATTACTTCTGTAACAGTTAATTTCCCTAAATCTGAGATATACATCTCAGCATAAAATAAACAATTTTCAGGGTTCCTCTCTAAGGAGACACTTCAGAGAAAAAAATTTCAGAGGTTTTCTCATTATTTGACGTACTCTACATGCTCCTAAATTTTTACCATCTATTTTAGGAACACTTTGTATAGGTAACATTACATTTTGCCTGTCATGTTACAATTTGATAAATTCAAGTCTGATGTGGATCTGTTATGAAATGGAGTTCCAAATATATTCAATCTATTTGAATCCCAGTAGCAAAGGCAACCCTCAATACCCAACTATAATTATCGAATTCTGAGTGAATTATTATTCTCACATTGATTCAAATCGATGCTTAGGATACTCTTTCCGGAGGTTGTGATGTGTACCTAGAATAATACCAAAGCAATGGAGACTGGCAATCGAGAAAAATATCTACTTTATTCAAACACTGCGTTTATAGTCTATAAATATTTGCTGCTAAGCGTACTCTAACACATAATTTTCAGAGATTGGTTTGGTTATAATCTCGCTTTATTTACTTTAATTAAACAACAACGACAAGCCATATTATACCAGCACGTAAACAATTTTCTAAGTTATACAATGTTCACTACGATAGCTGCAGTATTTTATCGTTATTAATCGATAGTTGTGGAATATCAAGGAAAATAAATCTCGACGCTACACGTTTACTGAAAGCAAAATGTTAACTAAATGTGACACTCATCGGTTAAGTTATTTGATTCACCTCAACTCCATATTATGCAGCCTTCAATCGCGGTAACGCCTTACCCAACAAAGCTTTCGTAATTCTCAAACTAATTTCGCTGCAATATCTGTAATCTACTAGTGATAAGTGAAACTTCGTCAGCTCGTTCGTCAGAATATTAGTTTGATGAATCTATCCCGTGGATAATTATACTTGGTTCAAGACTATTCTAAAAATTTCCGAATTACTTTTGGGAAACATATTCCATATTTCATTTTTCCATCTCGGGTTGATATTTCAAACTAAAAACTGCAGCTATCATTGATAACTCACCACTAAGAAACCACACAATATTTTTCCTAATGATAGATTTGTTTTCGCTTTGGTCAATTCGTAATCAAGATAATTCTATATCGAATGCTCAACTAATGATGCGAATACCTGCAAACAAACCGTCAATGCATGAGGGCATACTGTTACTTAATATTACCTGAATGTTTCAGTAACGACAGGTAGATAACTTTTTTCAAATTATGGAAAACGATGGGGAACTTTGATTAAATATTTTATCGTTATTCATTTTGTGAAATAATTGCTGAATCACGATTTACAATTTTACATTTTTGAGAATTTATAAAGGATTGTATTGTATTATGAAGGATTGTTTTGTAAAGGATTGCATCATCAATATACAGTATTATCAGTTTTGAAGAAACCTTTTGTGTCTCTAATGACCATAACTAGCTCAGAGTAATAAGTCACCGCAGGGCTCGCAGTGAAACGAAAGAGTCCTAAATCAAAAATTTTCAGCATTACGAGGTTGAAAATTATATCAGAGAAAATAAAGACAAATTTCAACTAAACAATTTGGTTTTATTCCTATAGGGATCAACTCAATAAATTAACAAAGAATAATGAAACAAATCAGAGTTCTAGTAATTTGCTTAAATTGAATTAAAATGACAGGTTTAATTTTATGAAAGAAAAATAAATTTTGAATCAAAAGTAAATAAGTAAATCGGCAGGAAAATTCAGAATAATTCCACAACTGATTATGTTATCTACCCAAAATGTATATTCAAAACTGTAGAAAGGAATTGAAGTCTTGAATAGAGAATAACCGGAAATAAGTTAAGTAAAGAATAACTAACAATCTACTAAATTACAATATTGAAAGATAATGATTGTTTATCAGTTTAAGGAATGATAACAAGGAATAGTGAAGTTTGGCATTATTTATATTCGCTCAGATGAAATAATTATACATTTATATCACCAATAATTCAGCATAAAATGCCGGTACTGTATCAAATTTATTATGACGAATATCATTTCGAAGTGCCACGGAATATCACGAGACCAAGTAGTTCATTTGCTAAGTTTAACAAGCCGTAATGGAATGATATGTACAATTCTGATAGTTTACCTGACAAATTTATTACTCTATCTATAGACGATAACATTTCTCATTTAATTACATGTAACCAAATACAAAATATAATTGAAAAAATGATCTTGTTGTATGACAAGGATAAGTTCGATAAATGAAAATTTGAAAGTTTGAATAACGAATATCACATTGATATTATGTGATTAGAAATATCATAATAATATCTCTCCACAACTATATAAACTTTGAAATTAAAAAATTACCATGAAATAACAAAATTGATTTTTATCGATCTTACCTTGTCAAGGGTTATACTCATGATGTCCGCCTTTACATCCGCATTCAACCTCTCCCCGGATGTCGCAAACGTGTGACGTCTTGCGTCAATCTTCTGTTTCTCCAGTGACACGCTACCGCATTGACATACTTAGCTTGAGCTATCAAACTGAAGATGTCAAGGTTGTAAGATTATTGACGTCGAAACGTTACAATATTTGTACTCCTAGTGGGTTAATTGAAAATTCCTGGCCTGATATAGATATAGGTATCGGATTGTTGATAACATACAAGTTGAAGTTTTATTACGATTGAAAGAAACAACATTTGATTTCATCTCTTCTTATAACTGTCACTTTTATCACGATGTGAGAGTATTTCTTATACTTACAATTCTTAGGCTTCAATCTATTTTTTACTGAATGATCACAATGTACAAATGAATTAAAAAATGCTGTACTGGACAGCATTGACGTATACCTTGAATGCACTTTGTCAGGTTAGAATTTTTAGCTGGATGTTTTCGGGATCCTCTTGAAATTCAATCTCATAGCTATTTATATCATCTTATTGCTTACGACATAGCGTACTTTTTCTAGCCAATTATAATTTGACTTTCATATTCTAGAATGCCTCGTTTTGGTATTTTACAACACCAAGGAACTGGACCCACGTCACGGTACTCCGCGTAGTTCTACTTTCTAGAGAATCCTCTGGATTTTATACAAACTGATTATTTCTTTATTTTATCCTTATTTATTATGATTGATTCAAATTGGTTTTAAATAATTGTTCCATATTTCTGTATCTTCATTTTGGTATATGATATGTGTTGCTATTTCATTTTATTCTAAATCTTACTTATTACTTTGATGACATTTCAAGATAGTTGATTTTCACTTCATATTACGTTTAAATGACCTTATTTTACTTCTAAATTCATTCTAGTTAGTTTATTTTCAATTCGTAATCTTTCTATCATTCTTAGTCCCTTTCTTTACTTGACTGCTCAAAATTATATTCCCTACTCACCAATCAGTTATTTTCTCTTATCTACCTTGTATCCTTTCACTTCTGAAAAGGATGGAGATGTATGAACGAAAAAGCTATTTATTAAATTCCGAATAATCTCCAGATGAGGGTAACTCATTATTATCCCCTAATAGTATTTGAACAGGCACATTTTTATTTATAATTCAGTTTACTCTGATGATGACTATGATACCCTAAACGTTCTCAATACTTTAAGGGTATTTTTAGTGAATAGGGGTGAATATTCTTTATTTATAGTGTTACAGTGGGGACTATTTTATAGTTTATTACTTCTACTTCTTATTTTTCTAACAAACTATTAACAATTTATTACAGTTAACTACTTATTTCTTCTTATGATTACACTTCACTCCGCAGGAATTGATGTTTTCTCTATTCTATAGTGATCCTATTCATGTTATTTACACTGAGTCATTAGGTTCTATTTTCCCCCCACACTCCTATAACTAAAGTTGACATCCACGTAAAGTTGTTGTATCATATGGGAGATTTGCATCTCTATAAATCCACCTTGCTTTAAAGTCCCTTACAGGTGTGATTATCGAAGAATGACAACACTTTGCGTTGGTAACTTTTCTTAGTACTGCCATATTATAACCATTCCCCTTAATTTCTTTTTCTTTCTTGGAGGAAAATTAGATTGAGAATTCATTCACGTATTTCAATTTTCTTTTTATTTATTAGTAAGTTGTTTCTATTAATTTGGTCCATATTTTCTTTTCCTGTTACCGGATCTTCCAGGTTCTTCAAACGGAAACATTAATCTAGTACGAATCTTTTCATCTTTATTAGTGACCTTTACAGTTCTCACTATTACTAAATCACCCTTTTCAAAACCTACTAGTTCAACTCTCTTTTTATATCTCCCTTATTATATATATTATATTATGGGCATCCTTATCTGGTCTTTTTTCTTCAATGATATATAAAGGTACTTCATTGGTTGTAGTATCAAAAATTCTTGGCTTACGGATATATTCCGCGTCACAGTGGCACGATTTGATACCGAAGTTTCGCCAACCATTACAGGTGGCACCTCCAGGGCAGGCTTGAGGCTTGAACTGAAACTGATTCTACTGGTTTCTGTAGCGTTATTTATTGTATTTATTTGTAGCGAGAAGATTTAGAAGTTGAGATGACCATTTGATATTTTTGTTGACCTCACTTCAAATATCTAACTGAAGAGAAGAATCTTACATTCAATCATAAATGATTGTTTTAAATTTTCTCTTGAAGTAATCAGAGATAAGGTAGCTATTAGCTACCCACCAACCCTTATAAACGATAAATTTTTCACCGTTAAGTGCTGCCTCTATTGCAAGAATCTTTCAATATCATTTTGTCCGCGTTGCTTCATCCTGGTACGAAGAATGAGCTTACTCCTCACATATGTGTATGTGTCATATGTAACTTGACACCGTGCAGAAAAGTAGACTTGCATTAGTTGCATATGTGTAGTATAAGATACATACATTATAATGGTGTATGTGTGAGATAGAAACCTAAAAACAAGATACGGGTCCAACCAATCATTTATGTAGCCACTGACGAAATAAATATAATATGTGGCACGTATTAAATTACATAATTGAAGACTATCGAATCACTATTCTATTTTTCCTTCTATATATTAATAGATACACTATCAGCTTTCTAATATTTTATTTCCCTTACAATGATAATTAACGCATAATTGTAATAATTCGAGAGATTATTACTTTTGGGTCAGGCAGGCGTAGCGACGTTCTGTTTCGTAATTCGATCTCTCCTTTCCGAAGCACCGACTTTTCGGCGAGAAAGTATGCTTAGCAATGTAATCACTGCACTGAGTCAGAGGAAATCCACGTGGAGTTGAAAATAACCTTCACGGACTGATATTGCGGTTGGTCAATTTTCAATAGGTCGCTTCAATATACGTATGGGCGGGGTCAGGGTGTGCTGAATTGAACATATTTTCTAAACTTTGCGCGTTGGGTGACCCCCGCTTCAATGGTTTCATAAAAACTAATTACCGTTAGAAAAAAGGGGAGTTCTTCACCACTTACTCATTCGATAAGGTTGTCCAGCCAGTTTTTAAGTCCAAAGGAATAATCTATTGTTTGCATTAATTCAAGTCTTGTAAATTTAACCTAGATTCAACACTCAAAATAAATAAAATATTTTTAATTTCTTTTTCATTCTTGTTGATATACTATCTCTGTAAAGTTTGTAATGAAATGCCGTAAGTGTGAATGTAAGATCTTTAACCACGTTGGTCGCCCAAATGTAATGAAATAATTGTTGGGTGCCAAATGTAATAAAATAATTGTAAACCACACAATTTCCATCTTCCCTTGATTCTCAATTAATCAAAAGATGAATTTACCCAAGTTACTAATATTTCCCAAACTAGCTCAAATTCGTGGTTGTTCGGCCCTTTACGTTAACAATGATGATACTTGCCCTATTACTTTTTAAACAACAACCCTGGGCGCCACCACGAGTAAAAAAGGAAGAATTTCAGGCTGTTAGAAATAAAGAAATAAGCATCATTGAATTGGTAGTAAGTAAGAAGGAAAAGAAACAAAGCATATAAAAACAATAACAAATATATTCAATTATTAATGAACAATAGGAAAAAATAAGTATACAAAACTCGCATGCCCTTTCGGGGCACCGATATAAAATTGAAACAATTGTATATAAAGATAATCAATCTACTTTGACTCAGCAATTACGACCAGCATCTAATTCATCATGGTAATGAAAGTTGCAACAGAGATATTAAAATTACTCCCCTGTGTTCCTCCTGTGGTCCTGTAGATGGCTCCGCGAGCAGTGTATTGGATCCAATATCCTCCTATCGAAAAAGAAAGAAAATACACGAGTAGGATGTCCACAAAAGAATTCAACGAAATGAATTTAAACAAAGTTAAAGAAAAATGAATTGAGTTTGAAGTTAGTTATGAGTTAAAGTTCAGAGATGCCTAGAACCACGTGGATGGATTTCGTATCAATAAGACTCTTTATTACGATTACGGGATTGTTTAACAAGTCCCACGTTATCTCTATAATCGAAGGTATTTTAAACAAGGCTCGTGGAATTATAAATATGGAGTGGTTAGTTCTAGCCCATTCTCTATATGTTCCGTACCTTTCCGATTTGGATAACGCTACGTTGTTCGTATTAGGAAGAGTTAGAAGAAAAAATATACGATATATTAATCCCACGTGTATTCAGGGAATGGACTCAAGTGATTTGGCAAATTGAATAAATGATAATATGAGTGAAATTACAAAATCTATAATCAAGAGATCTAGGTGCCTGTTATAAGAGCAGGAAACAATCAAAGTTTTGCATAAACCAGAGTAAGCCTGATTATGTATGAAATATTTAAGATTCAATGCTACTCAAAAAAACAATTTGATAACTTTGATTGAGACCTACCTTATATCCAGATATCAACCGCAACCGGTTTTATTTCGACTCTCCCTTCCCAATTAATAAATCGAATGTGGGGTTAACAATATAGTGTTCGTTGAATCCGCACTATATTAATTGAATACAGATAACTATATCATTTAAGATAGAGTTCTTTAATTGGGAGGAAGTTCAAAGATATAAAATCAAATTATTATAGGTTTCTATCATGGAGAATGACCTGTGACGATCCATTCAAAAGTCGGGGCGTTACAAGTTATAAGTAATTTCTCAGTCAATGCAAGTAGAATTTGAACCCATGTTGATTTTTGTTCCTAATATCATATTTAAAAAAAAATCAATTAATGTTTGTTTTCAAATTAAATTCGAGTAATTAGATAGAGATCAAATTAATTTATCAAATTGTGTTCGAATAAGTGTACAGTGAACGAATTTTTTTCTAATTCAATGGACTCCATAAGAGTGCAACCTACGTTAAATTTTGCTTGTAGTATTGTAAAAGAAAGAAACCCATATCTGTAGGTAGCTTGCATAAGGGTAGTTTAGAGCATTAAATTGGCTCATAGTTAGAAACCAGTTATGAATCAAAATTGAACGTAGTACTTGTGCAACAGGAGATAAATATTTATTTCTATGGGTAAAGCAGCGCTGGACTTGTACGCGTTTTCACTTGCCTGATAAATTAAATCTGGAGTTGACAGAAACATTATAGCTTCGGAAATCAGAAGTTTTGAATGTGTTGTAACTTGCCATGGATGTGTCCCTTGTTTGGGCATAGATCGACTTGTTTCACATTGGAATCGGTAGTAGGTGATAACCTCAAACAAACAGTATTTTACAGATTCAGTTAATATACGCTCGGTACTGTTACACAATATCATAAATTTGGTATATAATATTATTATATATTACTAAATAGTATTAACATTAGGATGAAAACTAAATTATGCTAGTACTCACTCTCGTGTTTTTGTCATAATTTTCATATGGCTCATACACAAACCATCATTAAATTATACATCTTCGAATTGGTAATAATATCTGCCATGGTGTCCACTGTTCAACACTATGACATTTTTGTTATTTGAATAATTAATTCGGAATTGGAAACTAAGGGTTATCGGTTCGGCCGGATGGCATTTACATTTGATTTGTAAATGTGATGCTGGGTGTTTGAAAGTATCTCCTAAACGTGTGAAGATAGGGTTTCAACAGTTTAACGTTCGTTGTAATATAACCGCGTCATGTGAGTCATCTTTGGTAACTACCATCGCTTCCTCCTATGTTAATTTTCAAATTTATAAGAAGCTTAATTAGGTATGTTATTACTATTGAAATCAAACAGACCTGTTCAACGTCAAATCCTGCTTGTGTTTGCAGACGTAGGAGTACCATCAACAACTACCATGACTATTGATCAGTCTGCTTACCTAAATGTATCATTTCACTCTACAAAAGGAATGTTCGATTTCATTTTGCTATGAAAGGTTTAATTTTTTCTGATTGTAGAATTTATTCTTTCTAGTATAGCAGTAGTGCCAAAATTGTTGACGTAGAAGCACTATCAACGTTCAGAAATATTTTGATTAGGTTCTCCTACATTTATTTCTCCTGAATTTAGTATTTCATTCTACAAACAAAAATTAGGACTGAATGTAAAAATCGATATTTTTTTAATTTAGAATACTCTTCGATTTTACATCTAAATGGAAAAAAATACAGTAAAAAATGAATAGTATTATTTGCATTGAAAAAAGGCATTGATTTTGGAATCAAAAAAATCTGTCAAAACCTCACGCATTTGTAGGCATGGAAACACTATTAACATCATCATGATTTCAAGTTTATTTCTGATTTTAGAATGATTTTACATTCAAATAGTGAAATTTACTTCTAGTAGGCTTGTCAAACTAAAGCTTTTCATATTGGAATTGCATTCGGGAGTCTAATTTCACCATTCGCTAGGAAATATCATCCTCACTATCATAAATATTGTGGAACATGAATCCCTTGCGCTTTTGTTGAAAAAAATAGATGCTTGTGTACACATTTTTAATTACTACGTTGTAAAACTAGCACACATTCAAAAAAGTTCGCACAACCCTACTTTCAACAGTCATCATAAACGACAGTGGCGCTCTAACTTGCAGTACCTATTGAAATGTGGAGAGGGGCATATTCCACAAATGCTTTTTCTTCGTATGAAATATATTATCCATAGATGAACAATCTCAAAAAATGAAATTGTTGCTGACAAAAAAAAACTTTTTTCGGTAGATTCAATTTCAATTCGTTCATTCTGAAACTGTTGCTTCGATATTTGAGTCCTCGAAAAACTCCTCAAATGAAGATGAACAAAAAGATTGCACTCTGTAATTCAGCTCTCAAGGCTGGAACAAATGGAATGCTACATTTACTGGCGAGTTGAAGGATCATTTTCTCTACTTTTATATCATTATTATCATCATTTGCTTCCAAACGGAAAAGGTAATAATTGTTGAAAAATACGTTTCCATCTGTGAAATCATTTTGGTGCAGATAATGATGATGATAGTTATAAAAATAATTATATAAAATTCTCGGGAAATAGGTCACACTAACACATATGCTCATTATTTTGGGCTTTCTGTACGTTTCGGTCTAACGACCATCATCAGAAGACGTATAACTGTAGAAACGTGATTTCTTAAAACTAATTGTATCACTACAAGGCGTCCTTATTGCACTAATTTCAATTGAAAATGCCCACGTCGCCGAAACGAACAGAAACACGTACAATCGAAATAATAATACAACGATGCAAGAATTTTTGCTATAGTACATTTTTAACAATTTGAGAAATAATAGCTTGAGTAAATGTAATATAATATTCCGGACTTTGTCGCGAATAGCATAATAAGACAGAAGAACGTACATCCCAATAATACTACGTTCTAGCTCCATATTCGTTTTCTGGAATAATGGGATAATGAGGAATTATCTTTTATAAGTCCTAAAGTAGGTAAATTCCGAACATAACTCTATTTGCTTAATTGCTTACATGTTATATCAACAGCTTATATAATGAGGTTGAAATAACATGCAAGTAAACCACCATGTGCAATACCGCTCTGTCAGCAGGTTATCTTGTTAAGATACATCATTCCATCTCAACATCGATCTGAATGAATATCATGGCAAGAAGAAGAAGCATTTATAGATTAGGATAGAGAAATATCAGTCAGTGATAAATTAATTATCAGTTATCATACGCTATTAGAAGTTTCAGTTATGAATTAGTTCCTAATTATGATCCGTTATTACATGTGTGTGCTGTACCAATAAATCGATAAACCTAGGATGATATAATTGTACTCTACCACACCATCACCTATCACAACCTCTAGAACCTGGCACAACCATATCACCTCGCGATCTTTACAGCTAGTTTGATTATTGTATGGCGATCCCTTTTAGCATGAATTCCCTGATTATTATAACCTCGTCTCCCACTACTGACCCCTCCAGACACTCTCATGTGTAATGTTTTCATATCAATCCCTGTAACTACTAGAATCACCTTATTCGAAAGGTATCCCGTGGAAGGATCAACAGATTTTAGAATCGTTGTGGCTTTACTAGTTGTATGTGTTGTATATTTCTGGAAAAGATTCACACTACTTGAGGAAGTTGAATAGAATCAGCCATAATGTGACGGAAATCCTTTATAAACTTTAATGAAATAACTGTATCGATATCGGTTTGAAACATCTACGGTATAACTCACAACTAATTAATGTACTAAATTAGTGAAAATCAGACTTTGGATGATTATTTAATTTGAGTGTAGGATCCGATTATAATTATAGGGATGATATTTGTGAACAGTAGATTGGATGTGCAATGCAAAATCAAACACTACCTTTTGAATGAATGGATATGTGAATCAGCAAATTTGCTTATGAATTTTGAGGCTCCCAGCTAGATGCAGTAGACATATACACAGAATTCGGAAAAATCAAACTTTCGCGAAGAAATTATAGACCATTCACTTGACCTCAGTTGGTCACAATTCCTGGAGCGTCCCCAACTATCTCTTGTTACTTCAAGAATAACATATTTTCGCTCAATAATACCCCAAAATAACTTGTGCTATCAGAAAAACGGTTAGTGATGCCCATGAAACCAACGAGACGAGAATTGCATGAAGTCTCGTCTCGTCTCCTCTTGCCGATGAAATATGAAGTCTCGTGTCTTGACTCGTTTTCGTTCGAGAGTCTTGCTATAGTATCAGAGTCTCGTCGTGCATAATCTTTTTTTTTCAGTATTTATGTACTTACTATATTGTAAGAGTAGGGAGACACAGCGGTTGAAAGATAATATCATGTATTTGAAAGTGATATTTACATATAAACAAAACACAAACTCTAGAAATAAGTAAAAAATCGGCTAACGGCCTTCTCGATTGCAAATTTTTTTGTTTTCCTCCCAGTCGCTTAGGCATAACAAACATCGTGCAGATTCATAATTAGGGCAATTTCGATGTTTTCCTATAGTTAAAATAATAATTATAAGGAATGCGATAAAGAGTTTTTCAAGTTTAAAATCAAGTTGTCTTTGAGGAATATATCGTGTCTTAACGAGGGGTTTGCGACAAAAACTAATACTCTAAATTTGATGAAAATTGAAGAACAATTAAAATAACTCGTTTGCGTTTAACTAAAAGCTACATAATTATCTAATATCATTTCGGGAATACAAAGTCTAGAAGTGCTTACACCTGCCAGTCGTTTTTTGAATTTCTGTGCTTCCGGAAATAATATGGAATATTGTTTTGGATGTTTACTGCGTAATGTTTTCTTAGTCCGGTAGTATTGCCCCGTGCTATTCTAATTTCCTTCGAATTCACAAAAATTTTGCACCTGGCTGTTTTATCTCAATTTGTCTATTCAATATTAATTCAATGTTGAAATATGTATCGAATTTGATTTGTGAAAGTTGTTTTGTGTTTGTGTCCCGATTTCTTTGTTGTCAAAATTCCTGAGTTGGCGAGTTAGATCTGGAAGACTTTCATAGGAGACTTGGGACGAGATAAATGGAAGTCTCGTTTCATCTTGCCCGTAGATCGTCTCGAATCTTCTCGAGTCTTGTTTCGAAAACGAGACGAGACCATGCGAGACTCTCGTGGGCACCACTAAAGACAATGCTCACGATGATGAATCAAGTGATTTCACTAATATATGCATTGATCTACTGTTGAATTTTGTTCCACGGGGTTACTTGCAAATTAGGATGTATGGGAAGCTGTGACGTACACTGTAGATAACAAAAGCCGCGAGATAAATTGCTTAGTATAGGCAAGTATAGGGTTTGAATAATTCTCTTTTTAGATATATTTTTAATTTTTAATGTAAATTAAACATTTAATTCTCTTCTGGTTTATTCTTTTAAGATGCTAGTGCTAACAAAAGTGCAAATATGAGTACATAATACTTTGGGATCAATTAAAGTGTTTGATCTGATCGTTATTGTCTCATAAATCAATTTTTTTGTACAAAAGGAATAAAGTTACTATGTTATCATTCAGAACACAAAGACAAAAACCATATTCACTAACTTTGGTACAAGATATTGTTCAATATGAATGATAGGTACATACATAAAGCAGTAAACGAAACCGTAAAAATATTTACAAAAAATAATTAATACAGAAGAGATTTTCTCAATTTGTTTCATTCGTAGTTGAGTCTGAAATTTTCAAAAACACGATAAAATATTTCACAGCCGAAATTATTGTCAGTGGCATAGAATGCGTTTGAATGCGACAATTTTCCGAAATGGCTGAATTTCGCGAAATCCATCAAAGAAAACGAATCCACAAATAGCATCACGAATATAAACAGCAGCTTTTCGAGTGACGCGAATAATTATTGAATCATTGCAAAACCGAACAAATATTATGTGTTGATAAAGTTTGATCGCGCATTAAAAAATAGTTTGATCTGAGTTTGTACCTACCTATTGGAATTATCAACGTTTTCTTATTGTTTTCTAATGTTAAAGAAGAAGACACTATTCTCCCGTACACGTAAGAAGGAATAACTCTTCATGGAAATTACTGGATATTCAAAATATTCATCTTTATTTCAGGATTCATCTTGAGTACAGTCAAAGATTAAACGAAAACTCTGTCTAAAATGAATTGTGAACTGGTAGAGCAGTGCTACATGGAGGTTAACGGTTGTATGGTTTCAAGAAAATACTATTCGACTACACTTTTTCATCAGCAGTCACTGCATCCAATTAAAATCATTGTCAAAACCAATTAACTGTCTGTATATGATACCGGAAACTATAAGAGCGGCACTTTTCCTTTTCAAGCAAGCGAATACTTGGGGTTATAATGATACATTTTGGGTTATTGGGTGTCAGAATTGTAGACTAGCAACCGGTGGTGGATAGAAGGTATGAAGATAAGGAACATAAATTCTAATAACTCAGTATGGGAAATATATTATTCCGATTTAATGTGTAACCAATAATTCTTAGAAAATTTACCTGTGAACGTCTCTCTAAATAAATATGCAAAAACTTCGAGTTTATATTAATTTGCATAGTTTGGCAAGTTGAACAGACACGTTGAATAATCCTTGACAGATTCGAAAATCTCCGGGGAGGAGCATTACAACTCTACGGTTGGTGTGACAATCCAGCACCCACGCTGTGGACTATGGAGCAGCCTTCTACATGCCCAACAGCAGGATTGCAGACAGACGCCCTCCAAGAAGTTCTTTGGCGGGGAAAACTCTATATAACGGTGATTTAGCCGCGCAGCATCGCAATTCACGTATAGGGTGCTGCTTATTCACACCCTAACAGTCAGTACAAACATTGTACTTCCGAGCGGTTCCACTGCACCGATCCTCTATATCCGCGACTTCGAACTTCCGTTCTCTTCGTGGATTCTATCACTTGTAGCTCCGCGCACCGCAAACTTTCAAAGTTTACAACAGTCAGCGCTCCTGAAGGTAAGTGAATTTTGTGCAATAATTGTTGTGCTTCAACGAAAGATTTGCAATTGTAATTCAGAATAGGTCATGTATCATTTCGTTATTTTCATATTACTATTAACCAACAAAGTACACGAATCCAAAATTGTAAATTGTTAATAACTGTTAGTTATATCTAGTACTCACAATGAAATAGAAAGGAGTGAGCAATTTTCACTTTTTCTCTAGCAAACTAATTGGAAGAATTGATCACTGAATATTTCAATACTCAAAAAAAAAGGTTCTATACAAACAGATTTATATGAGCAAAATGAATTTTTGATAGCAACTCAAAAATTTCGGAAGCAAACGAGAAATTGTAGAACAAAAGTTGAAGGAAATCGAATTTTCTGTTGATACATAGATTTTTTTAACACTAAATTTCTAATAACTCGAAAAACGCGTGTCCGAAAAAATCTCCCTAGTAAAAAATTACAATGTAATATAACTGTTGATTAATTTCCACTATATTGTGTGACAAGTTTCGTATACGATTTGATTCCTAGTAAAGTGAACTAACATGAAAGAGCAACAGCATGAAATTAACATTCTTACAGTTAATAATAATAAAATCAACAAAGATTGGAAATAACTTCATGAAAGTATGGTAAGTAAAAGAAAAGAAATTTATCAAATCATTATACAGATATTACCTTGTTTTTAAAGAATAGCTAAACATATTTCGATAAACCTAGTAAAAAACGTAAAACCGTTTTGATGAAACCAAAATTGAATATTGCTTACAGATAATTGTTTAGGTAAATATGATAAAAATGAAAAATTATCGAAAATAGAAAATTGGTTGCTCACGAATTTAAGTGTGGAGGTTTGCAGTCAATTTTACGTATCCAAGTCTTTTATTGACCATTCATTAATTAATATTTCAAAATGTTAAATACGGAGGGTGAAGGTTCGAGATTACATGTTAATGATCTATATGATTCATTAATTAATATTTCAAAATGTTAAATACGGAGGGTGAAGGTTCGAGATTACATGTTAATGATCTATATGAAATTTTCATGATTACCTTTTCTTTTATTTACCATCTTTCTCAAACGTTATTTTTCATACCCATGTATCAAAAAGATCCTACCCAAAAAGAGATAAATGTCATACAGGTATGAGCAAAATGAATTTTTGATATAACCCAAAAACTTCGGAAGCCAGCGGGAATTCACAGAATAGCTAAAAAATGAAATTTTTTTAGGACGATTTATTACAATCCAACTTGTCGTTAAGTAATTATCTATGGATATTTCCTGATATATTTCTTACGATTGTCAAAGATTTAATCTCAAACATTCACTCTCCGAATATAACATTTTGAAACATAATTCAAATAAATGGTTTTCTGTCAATAAATAACTTGAACAGTTTGAATCTGTTTCTTGACTATCCAAGCTACTTTTATGTTCTGCAATCCTAATTTTGAAATTCCTATAGGAACTGCAACTACCACATTTAAGTTTTCAAACACCCGATTTTCTATTTTAATTCATTTTTGATTTACCATTTTTAATATATTTACATAAACAACTAATGGTACAAAAATTGAATAGTATAAGATATCACGTGATGAAAATAACCTTTAAAAGTATGATTTTCACTACATGAAAATGAAACTGTTATTAGTTTATTTTATTTAAATTTGAAATTATTGGTGCTATAATATAGTTTACACTTTTCACCTTTTTTCCACTCAGAATATATTTTTTCTAAAGCATTTTTTGACAAAAACATTTTCACATATATGTCTTTCATAATGACTGCATCGCAGCTGAAAAGTTTTTTAAATAAGTTATA
This sequence comes from Endomychus coccineus, assembly GCA_958510875.1. Classification (NCBI taxonomy): domain Eukaryota; kingdom Metazoa; phylum Arthropoda; class Insecta; order Coleoptera; family Endomychidae; genus Endomychus; species Endomychus coccineus. The sequence continues at coordinate 134,877,580 of OY294068.1, forward strand.
ATTCAATCAGAAAAAGAGTGTTATAGTGTAAACTATATTACATCATATTACATTCCAAAGTCATACCTCATAAGTACAACTACTGTTTCGTCGGAAAAGTTATTATTGTATTAGGGTTACCAAACTATTTAAGCTAGGATGAACTTCTTTAATAACCGAGTAGACTGAATGTTAAACATTTTTCTCTGTGATAATACATATCATCGATTATATCAGGTTAATAACCATTGTTTACTGCTTTTTGTTTGATAATGTTCAGTAACTTTATCAAAAAACTTGATATTTCATCTTCAGAAATCATTAGAAATAAATGAGTACAAAAAATATGTAATATACTTAATGACAAGTTAGATTGTAATAAGTCACACTTTAGAATTTATTTCATCGGTAACGTCTGTATGGTATTTCCATGAATTCATATATTTTACTAGCCATACTTTGATAATGTTATTTCTTCCTCTGGTAATCCCATTATTATTAATGGTTTATACAGCTGCGGAAGTAATATTGCATATTCAACATTTCCTAGCGTGTAAGATATAAACTTCGAAATGTAGATGAAGTTTTTGACAGCTGTAATTACTCAGACAGATATTGACGGAACAAATTGAAATTTTATGAATTGAGTAAATATCAATTTTCCGCAGAATTTTTTTTCTTACTTTGCACCATTCATACAATTAGACAAGAATTCAATTATAACGGAAGATAACCGATGAGTGGTATATATTGATATCATATAATTTAGCTTAAGCTAACACCCGTTTTTCAATAATGAATAATTATATAAGCTACTTTTCAACTCCGATGCAGCCACTATCAAAGACTTAAATAAAAGAAATATTAAACGTTTGATTTTCACTAATTTAATAAATAAATGTGACACCGTAACTTCTTCAAACAGATATTGGAAAGTACTGGGAGACATACGGGAACTTATTCTAAAACTAAGAATATGAAAGAATGTGGAATACTTACCGGTGAAATTTGGGAAAGGGATAATTACTATGAGTAATAAAATGACCATCATGCTAATTCCATAGAATGAAAATATTACTAGTACTTCTTGGCTGGAAGTGAAGATCAAATATTCCAGGTAGTCAATATCCTATTATCATACAAATAATTATGATACGTGTTCCTGAAGCCAACCTGAGACTTATCGTATTGGTGATAATGAATTGTTTTCAATAGAAAATAAATAAAAAAACTGAATAAGAGATTTTTATGTTTATACATTTCTATAGCCTCTAAAGTTCCTAAAGTTTGTCGCTGTAGTTTGAGAGAGAAAAATACGATTTTGTAATTATATGACCGAGACATGGTTTGCCATGGCAGACTTATCAATGATATTACAACGAATATGATGAAACGCCGTTTGATCCTGGTAGAAATAATATTTCTCTTAGATAAGCAACATAACATTTATCACAATCATTGCAATGGATTTTATATATACCTGATTTATCAAGATCTGAAATTTTACTGAACGTGCTATCGAGCAAGTGTTTTAATTTAGATTTGAATTTGAATGAAGGTTTAACATAAACATTTTTGAATGTAGGTATTAGTAAGTTCATCATTGAAGATTGGATGATAAATGATTGATTTGAACTTCATCACTTGTTGAATTCGTAATTTTTGTTTGTTAATTAATTTGTTTATTGAAGATTTATCGTACTCATGAGAACAATACTATGAATTCCTTCGGGCTCTTTGTCATATTATATACAATAATCTATGTAGAAACTGTTTTGTGACTTCAAAGGTAAATTTAACATAGGAATATTAATCATTCAAGATATTAAAAAATGTATCTATGTCGAAGTTTGCATCTATGATTGCAAAAATATCATCAACATATCTGAACCAAACTTTAGGAAATAAATTAGGTATAGGAACACTTGGAAATAAGGAAACAGCATCAAAAGAAATGAGTCGATCACCATCGTCAAGCTGCAAATTTTCTCAATTTGTCTACGAGACTATCAGAATTTCTGATTTAAAAGCTTCTCAGGTTAACTGATACGTAGATCACTAACTTCCCTTGACCCACTTTTGTTAATTTAATTTTTCGCTTTCCGACATTTCTGTGGGTTGAATGTATGATTGTTTTGCTTTTCAATGGGGGATTGGGGATCAATCATCAATTCTTGTTTTGATCCCCTAAGTTGAAGTGGGAATAACGCTTTTCACCTTCATGCATATTACCTATATGGGATCCAGTTTGTTCTGTTCGTGGGTGCCGGGTGGTAGTGCCAGATCTAATGTAATGCCGTATAAAGAACCTAGTATAATAAAATCTTATTTTCGCTATTAAACATTCACACATCAAAAGCGACTCGACATATGATACATAGTTAGAAAGACAAGAAAAAATTCGTCTTAACTGAACCATAGATGACCTATGATTCACATTTGAAAAGATACAAGCTTAGGCCATAAATCGAAATGACACTTTTTTTTCGCGGCACCACTGAATTATAAAGAAAAAAGTGCCTTGAGAATATAGAAGTTATTTTCACCCAACTTTAGAAACAACGTCAATATTCAGATGTATCTAAAAGACGAAAACATAACTTCTCTTTATAACACTAAAACAAAAGATGTTGATTTCTGCCAATGAATTTGTCTCAAAAAAAGAGATAGTTAATGTGATTTCCATTCTTGTATCTCCTCTAATAACCCGGTTACCCTATACGAACATCGAAATTGTCCACTCTGTTACATGTAAGCAAAGCAATTAATATACATAAAAGTACCAAATTGCCGATTGAAGAAGATTGCATTTGAAAAAACATGTTTTGGAAGATTCTTGGAATAATCATTCGAAACAGAGTATCAAATAACAACATCAATTGATAGATTCAATCACCTTGTTCATATTCAGGAATTAAAACAGGTGTTTTGAATAACCAACATATCATGTTTAGTAGGTGGATTTAACAACTCAGTGTCAGGAATATCCAAATTTTGGAAAAATTCAAATAATTCATAAGTAATCTCTTGTATTAATATAGTATTCCACTGTAATCAATGGCTGAATTTTTCGAATGTGAACTCATAGGGAATGAACTGGACTACAATACTGTTTTATTGGAATGCTTCATCTACTGTAAAATTAACTTTCTGGGGATATTGACTAGTTTGCAAATCAGGTTCATCTAGCAAAAATATATAAATCATAGACCTAGACATAGACTCAATTGACAATATTTTATGAAATGCAGAGGTTGATAGCGAAGTAATAAAACCTCAGAAGCTTTTGATACTAACTACTTAACTAGATTCCTAACTTGAAACCAACAAGTCTATATAAAAGGGATTTCAACAATGACAATTTGGCTCTTATTTATCAACACTTAAATAACATACCTAACTCATTTGAAAAACCAGATTTTGAAAATTATGTAAATAAACTGTATAAAAGGTTTTCCGATCTACTGATTAATATCTATACCTAAATGCCCTAAAAAAGCTCACCATCGTACAAGTGGAAATGAAAATGCGAACTGGATAGCAGAGGAAATTCAACAACAAAGTCAGTTGAAAAGGAATTTATTTCTTGAGAAGCATCCAAATTATCCTAAGATATTCAGTGAAGTAAGGAATGATGTTAAATGAAAAATTGTTTGCGGATTCTGCTTATATAAACATCAGTACAAATCAAGTTAAAGCAACCTGCAGTATTGTTGCTCAAACACTAAGCCACAATGTGAGTTCATAAAACAAAAATTTTGATACTTTGACAGAAAAACTTTTCCTAAAGTTGGGATCCTAAATCAAATAAATAATTTTTTTATCAATGTGGGTTCTAACCTAGAGAGAAATTGAATTGTCATGCCATGATTCAATGAATCTATATTAAATCGACCTGATGCTGTGAATCTGTAAAGTAAATACATTGGGAGTGATGAAAGCTTTCACAGTACATAGGCTATGATGACAAGCCTGTGAGGCTTTTAAAATACTGTGCTCCGCTGTATTCTTTTATAAGTGCTAGTGATTTTGTATAACACATTTTTTCAAATTACTTCAAAAGATATCAATTTTAGTCTCAAGTACCTAATATTATTTTACTAAGAATCACTTGGCCAATCTGATAGTGGAAAAAATATGGGTATTATTAAAAAAAATTAGTTTGATATTTCAAATTCACGCTACTCTTTTCTCCCTTTATTCTGAATTTCATTTCATAACTTATTGAAACATTATTAGGTTGTCAGAAAATCTTCAACTTTGATTAGTTTTCAAGATAATTGCATTTAAGTAAGACCCCGCAAATGCTATATATTTTGCAAAAACTCAAGAACAGTTCAGAATTAAGGTTGGGTTGTATCATCGAACTCACTCTTAATTTCGATGGATGCAAAATGCAAAAAAAGAGATTCGTTTAGTGGATAGGTTGAAAATGAACATCCTGTGGATATATGCTTTTGTTATTCGCGTGTACAATCCAAATAATAGTAATATCTTCTTATTCATGAATAATTCATATTTCAATATCCATCCGGATATTAGTCAGAGAGTACTTTTTGAAAATTGTTTCATTAACTTAAGAACACCAATATTGTAGTGGATCAAATACGCTGCTACGAGACGAGCATCTAATCGGACCAGTAAATCAAAATTGCAATAATGTATACAGAGATAAATGAGTTGGCTTAGAATATTCAAAAATAGGAATAAGTTGAATCTTTTTAGCGGTGAAATATTCATTCAGTGAGGCTCTTTTTCTTAGTAAAGATTAGAAATAATTTAGGATGATCTGATGATAATTCTCAATGTTGGAGCAATTTTATTATGATATATTCCACATTTATCTGGAGATCTGAATTATTTTTTGTTCTTGTATTATAATCGATGCTTATGAAAAATCTGTTGGTTTTGAATGTATGGACTCGTAATAGAAGTACATTATTTTCTGTTAAAACGTCTTTGCATCTTTTTCTTCAAGACACGTTGAAAATTTTTGGATTAAGAATACTCGCCATTTGCTCAAAATCATTGGTTTTATCGATCTATTGGAATCACTTGCACAACAGTTCATAGCTAAGAACTAATTCATCACTGGTTAATTATGATTTATGATATCTTAACTTCGAATAATTGCTCCTGATTCTAATTCTAACTATGATAACTTTATATTATTCTAAAAATACTACTCATTCCTAATACATTGATTTTGATACGCCATTTCATAACATTCATTCATATCGATTGTGTTGGCGTGGATGATGTATCAACAATAAGCTAACCTTGCTCACGGTGCATTATTACACATGTGGTCCACTTTGTATGTTATAACAAACCTCATTATATAATTTGTTGATATGACATGTGAGCAATTGAACAAATAGAGTAATGTTCGGAATTTACCTAATTTAAGACTGAAGATATACCCTTATTACCTTTCCATTAGACCTTCCAAGGCCGGGTAAAAAAATGTAAACAGAGGGCTTTTCTATTACTCGATTTGTTCTTACAATGATTCATGATAAACTTCTATTGGTTATTCATACAATATATCAGAGACACTTAAAAAATAGTAAATGATGAATTAATGATTAATAATTTTTGCAAAATATATCATCGTAGGTTTCATCGGTTTATTGGAAACACTCACCCAACGGTTCATAACTAAGAACAAATTCATCACTGGGTTTTCATGATTTATGATATTTCAACTTCTGATAATTAATTCTGATTCTAATTCTAAATATGATTACTCTATCCTAATCTACCCTGCCTAAATAGACTTTCAGCCGATGAAATAAATCGGGCGACGACAACATATTCACACTGTAGTCGGTAATTCATATTCATCTTCGACTTATAAAGGGAAAAATTTAAGTCGGTTTTATCCATTGCATAATTGAACGTGTCTTCTATTCAATTAACTATAACTTATTGTAGCATAAATTGTATGGTATGTACATTAAGTACTTCATATACTTGAGTTAAAAATTACTAAAAGTGATGTTCAATTTGTACATAAGAGGAAGAAAAAATATCGAGAACTACTGTTGAAGCACCGCAGACTTCACCAAGACCATTGTGTGATAATGGTGGTGATGATTATAAGCGCCCTCGGTGCAATGATGTCCACGTTATCTTAAGATCATACCGACATGTCGCAAATCGTCAGAACTCTTAGCTGATCGCTTGCAGAAGGGTGTTATCCGCCAATCGTTGGGCCTCCTCAGAGATCACAATTTTTGGACCCAATGATCTCTCACTTCACGGATGTAATAAGTGATCATTGATAAACAGGGTTTCATTGGATTAGTCAAATCAGTAATAATAATAATGATGAATTCATTCAATGAAGATACAATGAAGAAACAAAGAGCAAATTATCATTTTCAGTGGCGATAGTGAGCAGTGAGATTGGTCAGCACGATGCTCAGAGGGTTAAGACGGAGTGATTGAGTGAGCCGAAAAGAGGAAAGACTTCGTTCGCTAAGCCCACTCTTTCTGGATTACGTTAGTGAAAATCAAACTCTTGAATTTATTTCAGTTTTACATTTTACTGTTCTCAACGCTCATTCCGTCTTTCGCATAAGCCCGTCTCATTTACACGAGTAAAATACCCTGTCGGCTGCCGTCGACGGACCGGACTATCCGAACGTGTTGTTATATTTCTGTCTACGATCGGCCAGACAGTAACCGTTCCAAAGGACGTGTGAAACAGAGTGAATAGCGTCAAGTATTTTGATGGATCGCTGTGTGCTCAATAACTCGAACTCGACTCAAGGTACGAGTTTGAATCTTGATCTAGGTAAATTCCGAGCGTCATATCCAGTTTGTTTCAAAATTTCAAGGGGATTACATTTACCTTTTGGCGTTACACATAAGGACATATTTGTGCCGTATAATAATCTAGAGTCATGATAGTAGTAGACAGTAAAAAAAAAACTTCACAAACATCGAACCTTCTCTAATTATTTTAAATATCCATTAAATTATAAAATTCTCTACGAGAGGCTCATCAATTAATCATTATTTTAATTTTGATTTGAATTGGGATGTCTAATTGAGAAACATAACCAGAACAGAGAAAAATAATTCTTCAATATCATGCACACCCGCCTTCCTAAACAAATCATCACTAAGATATCTATGTGCCCTTCTCATAATTATTTCTGGAATTCACTTCTACTAGGGACTGAATGCCTCATATAGAAATGTGTAGCACCACACTATAATTCCATAAAGGGAATGGCTTTATATTAGAGCCTAATACATTACATTATATTTTACATATACATGATGATTAGCTTCCCAAGATAAAGTTTTTTAAATACTACGCTGGTCGCTTTAACTCTAAGCATGAGTTGTTGTTCGTATGAAAAATGCAGTTGAAGTTCAAAATTATTCATCTGTTACGATATATTGAATGATGCAGGTATAACAAAATTTCAAATTCTCGCAATTTCCCTGCAATTCCCTCACTACGATTATTACACGTTCTCGCCTGAGTCTAATATATTTACACGATCAAAACATCCTCGAGTGAGTGTGATAATACTGCAGAGAACCTATTTTTATGAATAAATCATTTTCGTATCCAGGAAAGGTATTCATGAATTGTGAAAAGGATTTGTCGTTAAGCGAGGCTTTGGGGCCATTATTTCTGCGTCAAACTTTTCGAAAAACTGTCGATCGTCCAAAGTTTTGCTTGCAAACTGACAACAGTGAATGCTATGTGAAGCACGATCGTTATACCCATTTATTTATTCAGAATTCAATTCAATTTGCAACTTCACATCATCTATAATTATAATATTTGTAACATTATATACAGACATTAATCAAGCGGGTTTTTCCTCGGTTTTTCTATATTGATTATTCTCAGAAACAATTTTACACTATTCCAAAATCAAATGTTTAAATGAATATCCGGTATCTGATTTATAATACTATTATTATTACCCCTACGGGGACGAAGCATGAAATAGACAAATTATTTTTTTATATTTTGACTACACCAGAGGAAAACTGCTAATCTTTATAGAACATCGATTGAGCTAGCGGTGGAGTGTTGGAATAGGAGTTAGACTTTTTGCTGAACGTTTAGATATTATAGGCGGAGAGTTTCACATGTTTGACCTTCGATAGAAACATGAAGTCCGGTGGAAAGGTTTTCGGCAGATTTCGAGCTTGGCAATGAAGAGACGACCTGCTTGAACTCAAATACCTGGAATCTCTCATGGTGGAATATCCGACCATGGAAATATCTATAGATTGTTTATTTTATAGTGATATAAGTCGTATTTATACATTTTTAGATTTTTCGTATCCCAAGTATACCTCTCACTATCAGAAGTATGTTTATTAATCAGTAAAGACGATTTTCTATTGAACATTCAATCTTATATTATACTTCATCATGAACCAGGGGATATAGTGTGATAGAATTAGCTTTTTAGAGTTTTTAATTCTGAGTTCGGAGAAACAAATTGCTTTAAGTAGATAATTATGATACAAATTGAAGGAACTAAAATCGAACACTTTTTAATCGTCGCAACAGGTCCAAAAAAAAATGGTAAAAATGGCATATTTATATTTATTTTCACATATTGGGTTGACAAGAGCATTTAGAATTTCTGTACGATACGAAAAATCTATGATAATCTGTAAGAAGCTAGCGTACTTTAGAAACAGAGAAAAGGAAGATTTCAATAATACTACCTTCAGTTACTGCGAAGACTAGAAATTTTAGTTTTCTTGATTGGAATGTTGATTTTTGTAAAATATGGAACATCTTCCAATACCAAAAATGTGATTTGTTCTCTCCTACTAGATCCCCACAAACGAACAATTAAAACTAGCCACTCCTTCCAAATTGAGAAAAATAGTTGAAACTTCTGACGTTAACTTCCCGACCCCCGTAATAAGTTGCATAAGACTTATATGATGATACTAATGGTAATTTGTCAATACCAACTTAACTTCTAAAATTTAAAATGCAATAAGATTCTCGTATCGTTGTAGAAGTCATAAGCGTCGCTGAATAGGGGGTATGAGCTTTATTAAGGCACGCATGGATAGTTGCACGAATACCGAAGCACGAGTTGGGCAATCGTAAGAGTACGTTAATAAAGCGTTATAACACATATATTATACAAATTTCACTCCCGTAAAAAGTGAATTATAATTCAAAATTTGCCCAGATTATTGGGAATACCAGAACATTGAAACTAATAATTGAGATGATGATTTTTAAAATGGGGTGAAAACGCTTCGTTTCCTTGGGAACCACAATACTGCTCTTTTCATTGATCTAATTTTATTGATTCAAAAGCAGCGAGATTATAAAAACGTGTGAGGTAATAAGCTCCTTATCTCATGCAAACTGGGTGAGATGAAAAGTTCTTATCCCACGGGTGTGGATAAAATACACTATGTACACCATTTGAATAAGATTTCAATGTGACATCGAATATAGTAGCGTCTTTCATTAGCTATTCCTGAATCATTTTCAATCTACTGTATGTTCCTACAATCACACATTTAACCCGTGAAAGTGTACGAATACGATACGATATAAATTCTGTTTTCGTCGGCTGGATTGATTCTATCAGTTTTGTGTTGAATAAAAAAATTTGCGAAGAAATTTTGAAATGTTCCTTCATTTTATGGCAAGTTTACGAAACCACGGACAGTTGTTAGTCGCAGTTTCCCGGCGTTATGTTATTTGAAACATCTCTCAAGATTGAAACTAGTGTGGAGTGAAGCTTAGCTGTCAAAATCTGCAAATGGAATCAGGCTTACTGTACTGATCTGAAGTTATTTCTCTACCTATTATTTCTATCAATTTTTGTGGGGAACTCAAAGTGAAACAGGATAAAAGTGAATCTTTCAAATATTTTCTCATGAAATTTGTGATTAAGTTTCTCATTAGGTAATGATTTTTCAAATATATGGATATAAAAGTAGATTTTACTCTGCTAAATTCTTCCTATATAGGTACTGAGATAACAACTATCAATCAATTTAGAAAAACCACTTTCCTGAGTAAAATTTGGATATATGAATATACCGGGTGTCCCACTAAGGCCAGCTACCGGCTGTACCTGAGAAACTATTTGTCCTACAGCTTTCGGAAATAAATATTCCTGATCAAAGTGACCCTGAGAAGTCTGTTTAAAATATTTTACACTTTCAAATTTCCCCGCTAGAGGGTTTATTTTTAAATCAAAACCGAAATATTAAAATTTTTCCATAAAATCAATAGTGACGGAATGTTTCGTGGATCGGTTTCAGACCCCCCTACAAGAACTCTCGAAATAACGGGTGGGGAGGGGGCGAAATCGTATCGCAGAAAATGTGCAATAGCTCCCGATTACGTTAGCCGATTTTAGCCGACATGGTTTTTTCATCAAGGTATTGGATAGCTTACTCTGAAAACAATACTCATGTTTGTGTTCAAATTGAAATCGCCAGATAGCGTTATTTGATTACTTTAGTTATTCATAAATTTTTCCATGAAAACTTAAATGAGAGGCTATATTTTTTATTTTTTCAAACTTAGTTATTAGCAAAAATACTTTTTTTTACATATTCTCAAATTTTTTAACGAAATTAAACGTGATACTAACAAGGGTCTGACACATTACCTATTCAGACAGGTATACTCAATAATGATTTTTTTAATTGTTTGGTCCGTCAGACATCCATTACCTTAAAAAAATAGGTTTACCTGTTCCAAAGTAGATGGAATTACTATAAGTTCTTAAAAAAAATCTGTTTATAAACATTTATTTCACGAATTTTCAATATAATTATTAATAAATATTTACCGGGTCTAGTAGACAATGTCTTCACGTCTCCCCCATAAGTAAAATCTAAAACCGATGAATCGAGGGATCTAGGTGGCCAGTAGAATAAACTACCTCCTTCTATGGATTTATTGGGAAACTGGGTATTCAAATAATCTCTCACCTTGAGAGAATAATGCGCAAGGCAACCATCGTGTTGAAACCACATAATTAGATCAAAAGCTCTGATAAATGGATTCTTAAAAAATCTAATTACATTGCACCATCAAGAGTCTCCTCAAATAAAAATAAATTTGACCATCGAAGATACCGCATCACACATTTACACTGAAGTGATTTTAATAGTCAATTTCTATCATCCAATGAGGATTGTTTGCCGACCAATAATGAGTACTATCTAGATTTATTGTACCTCTACTAGTGAATTTAACCTCATCTGTCCATAAAATGTGAGACAAACAATTGGATTTTCTCTTGTCATTTCAAGCATCCAATGACAAAAATCTAACCTGCGATGAAAACCAAGTGGTTTTAGCGCCTGGTGGACGTGTACAATGTACATGAGATGAATGTAATTTTTCTTTCGTGAGAATCCTGAACAGCTGTACCGGGAATTGCCAGATTCTATATCACTAATGCTGAATTCAGGATACGCTTCAACGTAAGCAAATACATTTTGAGTCCTGCGAATTCTATTTCCAGTTTGTGTTGCTGGAACTTGTCCGGTCTCTTGCAAATGTCTTGCTCAACGCATGAAAACTCTTTTTGAAAAATATCGTCTCTCATGATACCTTACAGCGTATTCCCGGGAGGCAACAACTACATTTTCTAAACTTTGAAAATAATAATAATAATAATAACAATAATAATATTTCTTTATTTCTGAATTAACCTCATATATACATGTATACATAAAGCTGAAAAAGAAATGACGTCAAAAGTATAGCATATTTCAGAAGATATGGTTCATATAGTCATCTACATTGTACGGTTCTAGATCTAGAATCTTTTATTTTTGTTGTGAACAGATTCTGGTTTGCTATTGATTTAATAGTATTCGGTAGATTATTAAATATTCTTATACACATGTAAGACGGATTTTTTCCAGTTAAACAAAGTCGATGTTCAGGGTAGTTTATGTTAATGGATCTGGTTTCATATCTGGTGTTTGATTCTTTGATTATTCCAAATTTGCTCTTGTTTCTTTGTAAGAACATCAGGCACTCGTATAGATAAAGACCATATACAGTGAAAATTCTTTTCTCTATGAAAAGTCCTCTGCATGACTGTCTAAAATCCCTCTTATATATGATTCGGAGTACCTTTTTTTGGATAATAAAAATGTTCTCTACAGTTGAGCCTATTCCCCAAAATATTAGTCCATATAGCATGACAGGTTCAAAATTGGCATGGTATAGCGTTCTTAATGTTGGTTCATTTAAGTATTTTGCAGTTATTCTAAACCTTATTAAGCTTACTAGCAACATATTCTATACGTTCTTTCCAGTTCAGAAAGCGGTCTAGTATGATGCCTAAGAACTTAGTATGATGATTTACTTCCAAGTTTTGTTCTTCCAATTTAATAAATTCTGGTTTGTTTTTCCTACTGTGACTTGCACTAAAAATCACCATTTTGTTTTATCCTCATTTAAAATAAGTTTATTTTATTGAAACCAGTTTTTTGCCTTTGTGTAGGTGTTTGTTGCTTCAATTGAGAGATTTTGTTCATCTTTCGCTCCCACAGTCAGATTTGTATCATCCGCAAATATGGTTATGTTCCCGTTTACATTTAAATTTTCTGTTATATAACACAACTCATTTATAAAAATTAGGAATAGAATTGGTCCTGCAATATTTCCTTGAGGTACTCCTGTATTATTATATAATATGTCTGATTTTTCAATGAGTTCTTCCCTGGTTATTTTAATACGCTGTGTCCTATTTGAAAGATATGATTTAAACCACTCACCAGCATTTCCTCGTACACCATATATTTCCAATTTTTTCAATAAAATGTTCCTATCCAGGCAGTCATACGGTTTTGACAAATCAAAAAACATACCTAATGCTAGTTTATCATCTTCTATGAAGTTTAAAAGTTCTTTGGTGAACTGGCAGATGGCGGTTAGTGTAGATCTCCCTTTCAAATAAGCATGTTGGGAATGGTTCAGTATTTCACATTCATTCATGAACAATATCAACCTTGAGCACATTGCCAGTTCAAAAATTTTTGAAAAACTGGGTAGAAGACTAATTGGTCGATAATTTTCCATTAACTCTTCATTTCCCTTTTTAAAAAGGGGTTTGATTACAGCTAGTTTCAGTTGAAATATTCCATGTTTGAAAGAATTGTTTATTATATAAGATATCACATTGCTGATTGATGGTATGCATAGTTTGACTATATTTATCGGGATCTCATCATCACCACTACTATATTTATTTTTCAATGTTTTTGATATTTCTATTATTTCTTGCGGATTTGTGGGTTTCAGGAATAGAGATCTATTGTTATAATGTATATAACTATGATCTGAAGTTGCCTCTGGGAGATGCTTCACCATATCAGAGATACACTGCCAGCATGTCATATGCTTCAGCAACAGTATAAGACATGTTTTTATATTTGTTCACAGCGTTTGTACGCAAAAATGCAAAATTCGAAGTCACAATAACAACGAATTACTTATTACAAGCGAAAACTAAAGACAGCTAAACACTGTCAAGATTAACGTTTTCCATGGCTTACTTATTATTAATGATCATTATTTCCATTTATTGTTCAATTACAAACGCTGCGATTTCGTGTTGAAGACTTTTATTTCCTTCCAAATATTAATTTTTATGATATATTAATATTTTTTCTACTAGTTAGTTACTATCTTATGACGATAATTTTTGTTTCAGATGCTTCTTAGATTTTTGTTTGATTCCGTTAAGAAATTTGAGAATATTAAAAAAAATATATTTTCGCTCATAACTTAAGCATGCAGAATGATAGCGACTTACGGTTTGTGACATTTTGTACGTGATTTTACGGGAAACAAGATGACAGAATGAAAAAATAGTGCCTCCCATTCAATTTTTCATGGAAAAATTAATGAATAACTAAAGTAATCAAATAACGCCATCTGCCGGTTTCGATTCGAACACAAACAGCATTTTCTCAGATTAGCAATAAGCTATTCAATACCTTCAAAACAAAACCATGTTGGCTAAGATTGGCTAACGTAATAGGCAGTTATCGGACTTTTTTTGCGATACGATTTCTCACTCCCCCACCCTCCATTTCAGGAGTTGGGTCGAAATGTCAGAAATATACTTTCTAGAGTTTATATAAAGGAATTTGAAACCGATCCACAAGACATTCCATTACTATTGATTTTATGAAGAAATTTAAATTTTTCGGTTTTGATTTAAAAATACAATCTCTAGCGGCGAAATTTGAAAGTGGAAAATATTTTAAACATACCTCTCAGGGTCACTTCTATCAAGAATATTTTTTCGAAAGCTATAGGACAAATAGCTTTCCAGATACAGCCGGTAGCCGACCTTAGTGGGACACCCGGTATATATTGAATTATATCATTTCTAATTTCACTCATTTTCTAAACCTCGGAACGGTTTGTTAATGAAGTCCAGGAGTAGTCTAGCACGTTCCAATAGCTTCATCGTTTCATCATTAGTATTTTGTAGGAACCACAGATCTGCCGTCAAGTGCTACTCATCAGAGTGTAAAATTAACTCGCAAATTTCACAGTTCAGAATATTCTGAATACTTTTGTTTCCAAAATAAACTTTATGATTAGGGAATTCCAACTCGCCGTACAATATTATTCATTGTTTAACCAACACCGATACTAATTTATTTACAAGATTTGTACATCCAATAATCTCCGGGATAGTTAAATTATAGTATATCGTGGTATACTTATTCAGTGAAACAGAATATGCAATTTTGTACGATGCTGTAGCATCTATCATAAATAATTCCAGTTAGGTTGGCAATATACGTATTATGGGAGAAAAAGCTTCGATCTTCTAATTGCTACGTAAATATAATTTCCAAATGGAACGTAATAGAACTCTGACAATATCAGAATATAAGAGAACATTCGCGAGTTATCTGAAGAATATGATGAATGCCTAGATCAAGTATGGAATCAATGGCTGTCCATTCTTAGAATATCAATTTTATTATCAATGTGGATGAATTATTATAATGTACAATTTTCCAGATCATGGAAACAATGTATTACAAAGGAATATCAAGATGAAAGAACATAAAAATTGAACCGTAAGTTGGATTCAAATCCACATCTTTCCAATTCAGAGTGTAAACAAATTATGTAACACATGAAAATGGGGATACTTTTTTGAAAATATACGTTTAGAATGCAAATTCTGAAAACTGTACATGTACACGGTAGTACGAAATTCCTAAATTGAAATAGCTCATTTATTAAAGTTGGGAATTCAAAAGGTATCTAGAAGAGTGGAGAGCAAAGACTTCAATAATGTGTGATGGTGGAGTTTGTATATACTTGGAAACTACATTCTTCAAAACATATCGTCTTACTAGACTAAATACCATGATCAATAATATGGAAAGCCTGTGGCTGCATATTGCCAGCTAAACGTGTTCTTGCACGCTCGTTGGATTATACCATTCGCCCAATTCTACTGTTGTTATCACCTCAGTGAACAACGCTATACTCGAAGCAAGTGATCAACACATTAACTTGATTCTCGTAGAAGATCTGAACTTTCCCACAATTCACAGGAACTGTCTGGTTTTTGATAACAACAAAGACCCCACATCACTATTCACTCAAATGTTTCTCAACTTTAACTTCACACAACTTATCAAAGAACCAATCAGATATCGCATAAACTATGTTCCCTCAGTTCTTGATCTTGTAATAACCAACGATGATAACTTATTATCCATCATACAAACAATGCGTTGCGCCAAACCTTTCAATGTCACACAAACTCAAAAAACTCTATATCATGGACAGTCTTATCCAACGTGCTAAATGCAAATGTCAATATAGTGCTGAGTATATCTTACAAATCTGAAATACTGTTTGACTGAGGTTATATCCACGGTCGTATAGACATGTCTGGAAACTCGAGGCGATTTCCTATCTGAGCAGTGAATCGCTTACGCGTCCCAGTTCGCGTAGTACCAAAAGTCGTCACGTAGGGGAAACATAAAAGGCGTCACCACGGTCGTATGTACGACCGTGGGCGTCACGTAAGAATATCATCTTGATCTCTATGAAGCGTATTCTGTGACATTTGTCAGTTGACTTGTAAACAGAAGGAATACCTGCGTTTTCAGCAAAAATGAAACTGTGCATTGTGCCTAAATGCAAAACGGGGTACAAAAGTGGAAAACAAAAAACTTTTGTTTTTAAAGTGCCGAAAGATGCAGAAATGCGAAAAAAGTGGATGCCTGCGATTCCGGGAAGAAATCGTTTCAACTCTTTATAAGGAACATTTTAAACAACAACAATTTAATAAATTTCGATTTATCTCCAGCTGAGGGTAACCCTTTGTTTACATTATTAACCCCAAATAGTATTTAAATAGGCACATTTTGATTTATAATTTAGTTTACTCTGATGATGGCTACTTGGTAGCCAAAAGGTCCTTAGTACTTTACTATTATTTTTAGTGGATAAGGGTGATTATTTCTTATTTATAGTGTTATAATATATCCACAGTGTGAACTCTTTTATAGTTTATTAGTATACATGTATTTTGATTGTAATCCTAATTTAATTTAAAAAATGTTTATATGCGATCGATTATTTTCATACATTTCCTTTTTAAATTACTACCAAAAAAAGCCTTAGATAATAAGTACATACTACGGAAAGAAATCGTTTTAACGAGGTCTTTTATGTGTACGAAAAAGGGGAAGTTATTTTTAAGGTAAGTAATACATTTTGACAAGAGTAACAGTTCTATTCCTCTCTCAAATCAGAATAATAAATACAAGAACACATTTAATTGATAATCATTTTAATAATTCATAAAAATACAAGAATCTACACATCAGTTTGGTTGAATTTTATTAAAAATTCACTAGTGGCAATGAGAAAAAGTCATAACTTAAGAAAATGCTATGAAATAACAAATATACATATATATATATATATATATATATATATATATATATATATATATATATATATATATATATATATATATATATATATATATATATATATATATATATATATAATATATATATATATATATTACAAATCAACACTACACTTTAGTGTTCATTTGTAACATAATGGATTTCCATTCCAACAAGTAAGAGGTCTTGCTGTTCAAGCTGCCATTTCATATCATTTTGACTTTTTTTTAATTCCATGTCTGCAATGGCCAATCTTTTGTCCAGGAGGGAAGGAGGGAATCATATTTCTCTGCGATTGTTTAGGATGTCAATTCCCGAGAAACTAAAGGTCTTCTCCTACTGGAAGTTGCATTTGCCTAATGTTGGTCGATTCTGTCATAAAAAATATTATGTTTCTATGATATATTTATGTTTTCCAAAATACCTTACCATATCAGTAGTTTTGATTTCATCGTTAGAATTACCAGGTTTGTCACAATTATCAGGTTCTATTGGCACATTGATTGAATCCTGTGAATAATAGATTTTTATTGAAGAGAATAAATTGAGTTCAATATTTTTGAAAGCACATCCCGCACCAAAAAAATTACCTAGAAAGGAAGCCACACCCACGCTATTGAACATTTTTCATTTTTACCCTTACCATTTGTTTTAGGAAACAAGTTGTGCTCTCCATGTAATGTTGCTGCTATAATTCCAAGTGAGAAGCAGAACAGTAGTATTAATATCCCGTACTCATCTCAAATTGTGTGTCATAGCTTATATTTATATGATATTCTACCTGAAGAACAATTTACACAATTTTTTTTCATCTGCATTTAATGTTGCATCATAATGAGCATTTTAATATTCATAGCGATGTCACGATTTGCACCTACCTCTACAATTTCCACCATTATTTCTTCCCCCATATCAGAATCATATGGATTTTCTAATCCTTCGGTGGTTTTATCATTCATAATGGATAATAGCAAATACTGATCCCAACCTTTGTTGGGATCAGGATTTGCTTTCCACACACCACCACCTGTAAGTCATTGCATTGTCATTGTGTTACTGCTAATCACAATGATCATACAAACCTGTTAAATATCTTTGCTTTCTGCCTTCAGCTACAACTTTCCGCACATCCATGTTTCTGTTGCTGTGAAATTTTTCAAGTGGATGCACCTCTCTATACCTCGATTCTGAATATGAAGAATTGAATTCATTGGCTACAGCTTTCCAGGCCTTGTTCTTCTCATCAACACTGACACCGTCAGTTTTCTTGCATTCAATAATGTGCTTATATTTATGCACAAGGCTTAAGAGCAGTTGCTTCTCAGTTTCAGAAAAATTAGGGATACGGGTCTTCTTTACAATAGTTCTTTACGAAAATAACAGTTTTCAGTAGAATTCACTGCGATAATTGTGTATTATATTACCTTATTACTTTCCATTTCAACGGTGCAAATGGGCATTAGTAACACTGCTTGCGATTCCGGGAAGAAATCGTTTTACCCATAGATAACTCTACTACCGTACTACCTAATAGAGTTATCTATGGTTTCACCACCTCGCGATTCACGCGCTAGCTGGTGACTGAGCGAGGGACTACAAGTTTGGGGACGCGTAAGCGACTCAACTCAACCATAGAGTTTCCAGACCTGTGTATATGACCGTGGTTATATCAACTACCAGCGTTTCCAATGTGAAACCAGCTGCTCTATGCTTCCAAACAAGTAACACCAAATCGCAAGTTATAACCCCACTTTCTGAACTTCTGATTTCTGAAGCTAGGTATAATGTTTCTGTCAATTCTTAGTTCGGGTGGATAGTTTCTTGACTCAGTGGCACAATATTGTCTCAAGTGTCCCACAGGGACTCGTGCTGGGCCCCATTTTTTATTTATTAAATACTCCCGATCTACCACGTTTCTTGAGTTACCAAAATGCATTTTGCACTGATAATGGATAGATATTCGCAAATCCTTTTACGCATCATCGAGAAATTTGATCTGATTTCTTCTTAGTGGAAAAATAGTGTCCTGAATGGGGTATCCTTCTAAACTTAAATAAATGCACAATTTTACATCTTGGACATAACGATCCCAAAATTGTTCACACTCCAAGGGGAGGGTAACTCTTACTCCTGTTGAAACCCAAATCAATCTTGGTGTCATCAGTAACTACAGATTGAGTTGGTCCGAAAACATCAGCATGATTGTACGTAGAGTAAACTACGTCTCCTACACTTTCAGAAAAGCGTTCCAAACTCCATCCAAGGATTTGTTCTCACAATTCTACAAGACATGTATTCGGCCCCCTGTCGAATACGCCGCTGTGATGTGGTCTCCTCATCTGATCAAAGACATTCAACTTTTCGAAGGAGTTCAACGAAAAACCTCCCGCTGGGCCCAAGATCTCTTTAATCTTCCATACGAAGCACGACTACACAAACTGGTTTTACCTTCCCTAACTGATATAAGAATTCGTGGTGATCTAATACAAATTTATTGCATTCCTCAGGATTCATTTTCGATTGACTTGAATTATCTATTCACCTTAAATTCTGACATCCGACTTCGTGGTCACAGCTTAAAGTTAACGCGGGAAAACTTCAAATCCACATCTCGCCGAAACTTTCTTTCTATCAGGATTTTCCTACCCTGGAATGGTCTACCGGATAATGTAGTAACGGCTAGATTTGCCATCTGTTTCAAAAATCGCTATGATTCTTTTAATGACGCATTACCCCCGTCGCTTTTGTGATAGTTGTGTTCCTTTCGGTAGTGTGTGGTTCTATTGTTCGTCCTACTTGAGTGACTTCACAACTGATCATTACATTTTATCTCCACTACATCATTCTTTTTATCATTTACTTCACATTCTTTAGTTCTAATTTTGATAATTTTGCTATTGTTCAATTGTTCCTATTTATTTATTGTGAATTATTAGGTACTGTACATATTTGGTATTTTGGGCATAATGGGTTCTAGAACCTCTGGTCTTGTGAGACATGACAATAATAAAAGTCTCTTGTTCTGTTTATCTCTGTCTCTTAGTAGCTAAAAAAAATTTCGGGTCTTTGTATATAATATTAATAATGAAACAATCTACAAATAATCCTGAATAAAATAGAAACAATAGAGTAATATTTGTTTCGAAATTGAAATATTATATTAAATTTGAGAATAAAGAAGGTATCTACCATAGTGGAGAGGGGAGATTTTAATACTTGTTGCAATGATAATAAAGGTCTCTTGTTTCAGTTATCTCTCTCTTACTTACTAAATAACTCCCTGGTCAGTCTGTAATGGAACAATCTACAAATAATTATAGACGAAATAGGAAATATAAAGGTGAATGTTATTTCGAGATTCAAATACTTTATTAAAGTTGGAAATACGAAAGGTATCTACGTGAGTGGGGAGCGGAGATTTTAATATTTGTTGAATTGATGTGATAAAAGTCTCTTATTCTATTCATCTATGTCTCTTAGCAACTGGGGAACTCTCGGCTTACTCTGTATTAGAAAATGAGAGAAAAACAATCTACCAATAATCATAGATAAAATGGGAAGTGTAAAAAACAGTAAGTTAACACTACATATACTCTATTGGGGGCCCAATAGTAAATTGAAAATATGTAATTAAACGATATTACGAAATTATTAAGTTGAGAATACAAAAGGTACATTTGAGAGTGGAAACAGGAAATTTTTGATGTATTGATATAACAAAAGTTTCTTGTTCTATTCATCTCTGTCTCTTGCCTCTCTTGGTACCTAAAGAATTCTAGGTCACTCCGTGTATAGAAATAGAAATAAAAAATAATAATCTACAAATAATCATAGATAAAATGGGATGAATAAAAGTTAATTAACACTATAGATACTATATTGGGGGGTTTTACCAATATTAAATTAAAAACATGAAATTAAAATGATATTTCGAAGTGTAAATATCTTATCAAAGTTGAGAATACAAAAGGTAGATTCTAATATTTGTTGTATTGATATGATAAAAGTGTCTTGGTCTATTTATCTCTGTCTGTTAGTAATTAAAAGAGTCTTGAGTCACTCTATATATAACAATAAAAATAAAACAATCTACAAATAATAATAGGAAATACAAATACAGTCAATGAATACTACATCTATTAGTATGCTTTTGAGGATATATGGTGAAAGTGTTTCAATCCACATATAAAACACACACACACACATTCACGAGTTCTAATGAATTTTGGGAGATATTTTCAGCAGGGTGTTCAACATGTAAGGTTCATCCAAATTATGCTTGCATTTCTAAGCAATCCGATGTATTTTTCCATATGGGACCAAAGAACTTGGTTATTGAACCAAGTTACTAATTAAACTCGTATACAGAGCATCAGGATTCAGCAACTAACAACATCTTAGTTCTAACATGATTCCCACGAGCACGTAACAAGTATATCACGCTATGAGATACATTCCACTAAATAATGACATGCGAAGCTTATAAATATTATATACAACAGAATACTTGCTATTGATTTGTAAAACGTGGCATAGTTCTCAAAATTTTGATACTTGATGTCTACTGGTTTCGGAAGATGTTATCTGGCAAGAACCAACAAGAAATAAATGAATATTCATTTAATTTTCAAATTTTACAGCTATATACATAGTTAAGGCTTGATATTTAAGATATTACACAAAATAATTAGGGTATCTAATACTTCCGACCAATTGGGTAAGTAGTTTGAAACTATATAGTGTGAACAATTTTGACTCTCTTGTTCGATATCTGTTCTATTTAACTATTTCATATATTCTTGTTGTTTAAATTTTGATATTTCCCAGAGATGTGAAAGTATGTCCTAATATATCTTTGAATTTTTATATATGTAAGAAAACCTACTGATAAATATTTCTGTTTCACTATTTTGTAAAATAATACTAAATTATAACTTAACTAAAGCTCTTTTCGGATGAGATACAGTCCTTACGAAAGACATATGCTAACTCAATTCAAAGCTCATAAGTAAATATTGAATAGGGTAAAGTCGGCCTGGCCAGCAAGTAGGCTTATCGGCTCAATTTTATGTTCAAAAATTTCCAGTGATTTTAGAATAATGGTAATCTAATAAACAAGATCATCTACCACAAAACTCCGAAGACTTTATTACATATCATGAAACATTTTATTTTGCAAGACACAGTAGCATTGTTTCTCTTGTTTCTTTGTAGCTGAGAGAAGATTGTTTGGTTATAAGTAGGGATATCCTTGATTGAAATGATTGAGTGTTGGTTCTACTTCAGGGTCAAATACAATAAAGAGATATATTGAATAGTTGAATATGCATACTCAAATTCACGTTGTTTCACTACCCAGTAGGTTCTCAAAATGAGTTATCTACAATAATTATTGAAATGTTATTGAACTGTCATTTTGTGAATTATTCGTCTTCTACTATTTGTTGTTATCACGTTGATCAATCAGATTAGGAGAATGAAACACTTTTTCACATATAATACTATTAATAATAGGAAATATTTTTGGCAATGTTAAAATCTCAAATGGAATCACTTGTTCAACTCGATTTTGGAAAATGTATGTGATAATTCACATTCTTTGCTTGTCAAGTAAACCCTTCTCAATCTTCAACGATCTATCGGGGTCTACAGAGAAAAAGTTGGGGTTTCTATTACATTTTCATTCCTAGACTTTATTTCCTATTTTATTTCTTACAAGTATTACCGGCAGGGATGAAATAAAATAAAAATTACTTCTTCGGACATTTCATAAGCTTTCAATATCCGACATTTCAATTTCGATCAACCATCGTCCCGGTTTTTTAATAATAATAATTCCACACTCATTGATGGCATGTGATGGTTCGATTTTGTTTCAGATTAGTTTAGGCAAACATCTGAATTTTTGAAAAGATGTTTAAGCACGACCCTTCATCATAGACAAATAAGTGAAATTGAGTAGTCTCATACTTAAGGAAAATCAAAATTTGGATGGTAGACTTCCGCAGATACTCAATCGTGAAGTCAATAGTTTGGGTGGTGCATTATAGTATTTATTGCTCAGTATTACGACCCTTTCTAATAACTCATAGTTCTGTGGTGTGGTACACTTAAAGACGTACAGTGTCTAGTTCCCATATAATGTATTTTAAGATCTTCATTTTTATTGAATGAGCCTATATTATTGTGAGTGCAAGAAGTCAATCTGTATATGTATGAAGATGGTAGGATTATGATGTTATAATTGATAAATAGTGGTTTACAGGAAATTTGTAGAGATACTAATAATAATAATAATAATAATAACGTTTATTATACATAAACTGGCTTTTTTTTTCGGCAGTACAATTTACAAAAATAGTTATAATAAACTAGATAATTAATTCACGAAAGTTCATATATGTAAAACATATATGAACTTTGTTTGTGAAAAATATAATTTTAATTCAAATAAATAATAACTCTTGAGATAAAATACAACTCAAAATTAATAATGTCATTTTTAGAATAATAAACAAAATATGAAAAATTGAAAACATATTGCATAATACTTTTAACATAGACAATACAAAAATGAAATACATATTCTTTTTATTAAATAATAATCTATTTTACTTAAATAAATCAATCACCAGAGATAAGTACCTAAGTGTCTATACCAAGGTGGTGTTATTTCAAAATGTGTTTTAAGTTAACAATATTGTGAAAAGTTTTCCTAGTTGTATTTAATATCCAAAGTTTAATTTTGCATTTATAATGTTTAATATTATTCAACAATTTAATACCAGCAGGAAGCATATCAATAAGAACACTAACAAGATAAGCATGATTTTTTTGCCCTATGGTTTTTAACGATTTTGGTTTCATTGTCAAATTCAATTTATTTCGTGTATTATACGCATGCATTGGATAATTTAAATTATTTTTATTGATACAAACTAGGATACTTAAGCAATAGAGTTGTCTTAAATCCATTACCTTGGCATCCTTAAATAGAAGGTCTGACGAGTAATTACGTTTTTTGTTGATAATTATTTTTAGAAATCTGTTTTGTAGTGTATCTAAATTTTTTATTGCACTATCTACTGCTCCTCCCCAACCTATTATCGCATAACTCAACTGTGATTGAACAAGTGCATAATACATTACCATTAGATTTTCAGGATTCAAGTATTCCCTCATAAATTTTATTTTAGGTAACAGGTAACGCAGTTTTTTAATGACGTAATTGATATGTTCATTCCAGCGCAGATGGCTATCTATTATTACACCTAAATATTTAACAGAAGTTTTCATACCAATTTCAAGGCTGTTTTCAGATGTTTTATTTACATTTATTGAACGATATGGTGGTATATTTCTTGCTAGTGAGGTGAAGGGTAACCAACAACTTTTTGAACAGTTTAAAGTTAGTGAATTTGAGTCATACCAGGCTTTAATTATTTTCATTTCACTTTCAATTTTATTTTTTAAATTCTCCCAAGATGTTGATTTGAAAATAATTACAGTGTCGTCGGCGAAACTGATAACTTCTCCTGAGCAAGGTAAAGTTAATAAATCGTTAATATAGATTGTAAATAACAATTGGCCCAGTATTGTCCCCTGGGGTACTCCATATTTTATAGTAAGAGGTTCACTGTTTTCATTTTCCAGTTGAACGTATTGTTTGCGTTGAGATAGATAACTCTTTATAAGATTTAAGGGAATTCCTCTAATACCGTACTTTTCAAGTTTATGTAGTAAAATGTTATGATCGACTGTGTCGAAGGCCTTTGTTAAATCTAAAAATAAACATATTGTCGGTGTACGTTCATTTAATGACTTATACAAATGCGTTGTCAGGTGTGCAATAGCGTGCTCTGTGGAAGTATTTTTCCTAAACCCAAACTGACGAGGCGATATAGTTTTACATTTGTCAAAAAAATTTACTAATCGCTCATTCCGTGCTTTCTCTACAACTTTTGCAATAGAGGATATAAGCGTGATAGGTCTATAGTTTGCTAAGGCTTTATGATCTCCTGCTTTATATATTGGCTTGATAATACCAATTTTCAGCAAGTTTGGAAATTCTCCATACTCGAAGGTTTTATTGATAAGATATTGCAAAGGTTGTGCTATTTGTTCTACTATAATCTTTAGAGTTTCACCCTTTATATCGTCATGCCCCGTGGATTTGTTGTTTTTTAGTTGTGATATGTAGTTTTTCACGTCTTGCGTAGTAACAGGGTTTAGAAAGAAAGAGTTTTTGTTAGGTGTAATATGATTAAAATTTGTCTTTACTTTTTTTATTTTAGTTGCAAGTTCTTCTCCAATATTAGTGAAATAAGTATTTAATTCGGTGGCTAAGTCCTTCTTATTTGTTACCATATCGCCATTTTCATTTTCAATGCAAGTTATTTTATTCTTTTCTTTTTTTGAGTTGCATAATTCATTTACAGTTGTCCATAGATTTTTGTTCACATTTTTATTCTTTTTTATTTCTGAATTGAAGAATAGTTTTTTTTGGTTTTTGATGAGTGTATATAGCTTGTTTTTGTAAGTATTGTATTCGTTCCTCAAATGCTCATCTTCAGGATTTTTTTTGAGTATCTGGTATAGTTGGTTTTTTTTGTTTATTGATTTTACTAGAGCAGGTGTTATCCATTCTTTGCGTTTTTTTTCATGTTTTTTTTCAATTATTTGCTTTTTTGATTCATTAATACTCTTCGATATAGAGTCAGTTAAAAATTCTGCTATTAAATGTATATCATCGGACTCATATAATTCATGCCAATCAACATTACTCAGTTTTCTTTTAACGGTTTCAAAATTTATAACAGTTCTAAAATGGTTTTTCTCGGGGTTTAAGTACTGCTGGTTTTTTAATTTCATTAACAGAATGGTTGTGAAATGGTCTGTTATATCGGTTTCATATACAATGGGTATTATTTTCTTTATCTTCGTTTTGACCATAATATGATCAATACATGTTCCCTGTTTATCTTTTACTCTAGTATAGCAATTTATATGCGGTATAAAACCATACTCATATATGTTATTTAAATATTCCTCTGTCTTTTCTTTAGTCGAACATGTATCAATATTGATGTCACCTGTTAATACATGTGCTAACGATTTTTTTATTTTATGCTCATTTAAATATTGTTTTAAATTAGCGTTAAACTGATTTAGACAAGTAGATGGGGGTCGGTATATTGCCGTTATAATTATATTAGAGTTACTAGAACATCTTACTTCTAGTTCTAGTATATTAAACTCTTCGAACTTAATAATCTTTGATTGCACTTCAAAATAATCTCTAACGTACACAATTACTCCATCGTTTTGATTTACTTTACTCTCATTGTAATAAATGTTATAACCCGGTAGTTTATATAGTTCAATGTAGTTAATATTCCACGTTTCAGTGAATACTATTATTTCAAAAGATTGCGAAAATTGTTTGAGAAAAATTCGGTATTCGTCTATGTTTTTTGATATGCTCCTAATATTATTGTGAATAATTTTAAAGTTTGAATTTGTTGCATTAATTGTGTTATTATAACTATCTATTGATTTGCATATTTTTGTTTCAGGAATATCTGCATTATAGTCTCTTAGGTAATTATCCATTTTAAAGGATACAAAAGAAGTAGAAATACGTAGTAGTGGAAGATGTTTTTAAATTTTGGAATAATCAATATTAGATATATACAATCAATAACTAAATGGTTACAAGATACTAGTGCCATTGTACATAATATTCTCTTTTGAGTTGTGATAAAATTTTGTAAACAAGATGACGAATCCCAAAATATAATTCCGTGGTTGAGTGGAGAACCTACAATAAACTAATAATAGAATAGAAGGTGCGTAGTTGATCAATTGAAATATAATTATTTACATATCTAAATTAATTAGATGCATAATTCAATTTTTTATCAAGTTAGTAATACAATATTTCCAGTTTAGATTAGTATCTAGAGAGATTTCCAGAAATTTCAAATTGTTCACTTCAGAAATAGTTAGATTATTTTGGCAACGGTAAGCAGATTAAATTTTTTGAGAAAAATTGGAAGTTATTAATTTTCAGTCAAAACTAGATTACCATGCATATCTGTTTGGTTTTCAACTCCAGGTAAAATCATTCTGCATTAAGGTTTCTAACATTTTCACAAAGATCTCTCCAGTCATGTTTCAGATAATACTATCTATCACCCAATATACCCGCGCACACACATATTTTTTATAAATCATTGCAATTATGGAATCACCGTGTTTCTTCATGTTGTTGATAATCTATGTTACCATGAAGATTGCTGCATCATTATCTCATTTGATAAATAATGTCTTATACGATTTGCATAATCTTTCAATGAAGTTGCTATTTTCGGATAATAATTTATAAATATGTTAAAGATTTGATCATACGAACTCTGATTACTATTTGTATATTTGAAAATATGGAACTATTTGTTGGAATGATTATTCAATACAAATATTTCTTTTCTTGTTGGGTAACACAACTCAACAAATTTTTTTTTGTCTTTGTCCTAAGATTTATTTCATAATTTTCTTATTCACTATGCTCCAAAATAAAGGAAAAATAACAATATTCCATATGAAGTTTTCTTTTGTGGTAGTTATGATAATAATACATTTTTTTGCTATGTTCTTTGCCAAAAAAGAAGGACTTTGCTATTGTAATGACATAAGAGGTTTGTTTGAAGCAATTGGGATGCCCTGTGTTCCCAGTGAGTGGCGTTTATTTATTGACAGCTCGACGAAAAGCTTGAAAGCCGTTTTATTACATAACGGAAATAAATTTCCATCTCTTCCAGTCACTCATTCTGTATATCTGAAAGAAAACTATGAAACTGTCAAAATTTTATTCGAAGCTTTGAAATATCAAGAGTATAAGTGGCAGTTCATTGGAGATTTTAAGATGGTAGGATTTTTAATGGGACTATAGGGTGGATATACAAAATATCCGTGTTATCTCTGTTTGTGGGATAGTAGAGCGGATGATCAACATTATGTTCAACGATACTAGTGCTCAACAAAACGTTGGAATAGTTTTTCTGAATTTTTAGGGAATAACAAAGTTGAAAATCACCGAGAGCTAGTTGAAAACATGTTAGAAAACTTTAAAACAATGGGTTGCAGAAAGTCTCTAAAAGTACATATGCTGTATGCTCATTTAGTTAAATTTGAAAACAACATGAGGCATACTCAGAAGATCGAGGAGAACATTTTCATCAAGATATCATGGATTTTGAACAACGTTATCAGGGCCAATACAAGGAAAATATGATGGGGGACTATACATTTGGGGTTTAGCGAGAGAAAGTACTTATGAATATGAAAGAAAAAATAATAAGGTTCACTTTTAAACTTTTTTCTACTATTTTGTAATTGATATGATAGTGAAAGTTGATAAAAACTATATGTAAATATATTTGTTTCGATTTGTCAATAAATGAAAATTTAAGCTATGGATTTTCTAAAATATTGATCAACCAACCGTTCTCCTGGATATAAAGCAACCTTTTTAGGCCATATATTTTTTTTCGTTTAACTATCGATAAATCTATCGAAATTTCATACCCTCTTTTTACAGTTAAAATTCGTGTTTACCTGTGATAATTCGCACTATTTGATCGATGACCTAATAGAATATGCGTTAAGTATGGTATTATTTGATTTCGTAGCTGAAACGTGACAGTTCTGGTATAAATTTGACTTATTGGACTTGTTATGATAATGTTTTGGAAATATTTTCAATAAATAATTTAGGAATTTTGAAATTTAGTAGTTAATATAAATGAGTTGATCTGAATTTCTGATAACAAAATTTCAATGGTTTTTCTTTCCGGAGGAAAGAGGAAAGTACTCACGTCAGAAGGATTAAAATTAATATAAATATGAATTGGAGAAGTTCTTTTTACGAAAAATGGTTCTGACTTAATGACTGCAGTAAAAGTATCCATTGTCTATGCAAGAGCTTGGCAATAAATAAGAAAATAAACTGAGGGTCAAAAAGGGTCGAACTTAAGATAATTATGTATTTACTGTACGTAATTCGTGAACAATTCTGAGGAAAACAAGAAAACAAATAATCGCACTCGTATGATATGTTTATACTAATTCAATCAAATATGGTAACTTTAATAATACAAAGTTTTATCATTTACTATAGCGTGTGGTCTACATACCTAACCTAGTTCCAAATAATAGTTTTTTAATTTATTTAGATTTTCACATGTTATTATATAGCTAGTTACGTTTCGCTGTCTCTATCCTCACCAACATTTATCATAATCGGTTTAATTACATTATGATCCAGACTAATATAAGAATTTCCTACAGTTATCAAGTTTTTGTGGCCTTCGTCAATACATTTTGTGACACCGGCATCTTTATGCTTCCTCCTTGGTTTGAGGGGATTTGGTACGATTCTTTCCACTATAGTCAAAGGTAGCTCAGTCAAATCACATGTTTCAGTCAACCCAGTACTGAATCTCCTGTTAAGTAAAGAACCATATTATACAGTTTTAACAATTTCCCCAGCATCGAGAGATAATAATTATTGAAGAAGCTTCATGAATGTTTCACCACGGACGCCACATAATGCTGTTTTATAAAGTAAATTTTGGTAAAATAACAACAAGTGATAAACTGAACACTTCTTGTAAGAAATAAAGACGATAAAACCAAACTTTTACCTGCTATGTCTTTATGCCTATATTTACAATAATTATTCAATCCAGCCCTCTCATCTAATATTAGTATATCAAGGGTATTCATGACTGGTAGTTTACTGCAGTCATTAAGTCCAACAATTTTTCGTGAAAAGAACTTTAACTGTAGTTGATCTTTAATCCTCCAGCTTCCGGTCTAATAATTTTGGAATTGTTGGCTACCATCTAGATATTCTGGCAATATTCTAGAATTATGTTATTCCAATTCCATGAATACCTAGAAATCGAATTTTCTCAAATTACTTGGAAAGAAATGACGAATTTCACCTTGACATTTTCTCAAAAAATGCGATTCAAGATGGCGGTTAATTCCTTGGTATCTCTAATACTTATCGAGATTCCTTATGAAAACATTGAAATTCAGCCACCTTGTACATATAACTCTAAATCTAGAAATTAAGAGAAATACAATTTTTTCTCCACTTTGACTGAACTATAAAGCTATATTACATTCAGTAATAACGAATGAAGTTATTGATGTCATAGATTGCGTTCATAATTTGTAATGAGACTTCAAAACCGAACACAAGAAATCATTAATTATTCCATACTGCAGCTAAAAGGATAATAAGATATATTCAGATTTCGCAGTTTTTAATTTGTCAAAACTGATTTTTCAGAGTCCGGCTGTTTCTCGTCAGAGTTGATTTTCAAGTAATCATAAGAAAATTATGTAAGCGTATCACTATATCTATATGAATATATTTCTTCAACCAGAAATATTGAGAGTTCCAGCTTGTCTTTCCTCGTATTTCCCCAACACCTTTAACACGAAATATTTACGAAAACCCTGAAGCGATAAGAAGCTTATCATTTCAAAATACAGTTGTCTGCATGGTTACGTAAGACGCAGTTATTTTCTCTTCGCTCCCTCACATACAAATAAAAATAAAATTCATGGCAATCAATGACAAATATTTGAGGCTGAAGCACCGAACACGTGCTATTTAAATTATGGATTGTATATATGTCTTCAACTAGCAATAATAATGTTTCAAGTCCTAAGTATCAACAGAATGTCTTTCAGTTTCATATATAAGATTCGGTCGATTTTCATCCCATAAAGCACTTCTCGCATTATAATAATAACCACCAGATTTCACGACACCGCGTTCACCGCGCGATTATCGCCGGAGGAGAGGAAAAACTCAGTATCCGCTCAAACGTGAACAGCGATATCTTTTCTAGGAAAGTAACCTTATTGATATTCCTGGGTGAAGTTATATGGAATAATGTTGTTTGCATGGAATCTAAATTTTACAGCAAATATTTTATGTAGAAAATGTTACTCTTTCATGTTATCAGTTATCATCGTAATGTTTGTTTATAAAGATTTAATCACATTTGATGTAACTCTGACCTATGTTCTCGAGTTACCAGAAATGTAGTCATGTCATCAGACTACGATAAGGAGTATACAAGAATATGCACACGGTAAGTTATTAACGAACTCAAATAATAATACACAGCTCTGGATACGTGATAACACTAATAATATAGAATAATTCTTATCAAAAACGGAAAATGGAACGCAATCAAGTAGCCAAATTGGAGTCAGTATTTTCAAATAATTCAATGAAATTCAAAAGATTTGCTCCGGTTATGTTTCTCTGAAGAACCACACACATATTTCATACCTCAATATCCCATTTTCCTACCTTTTGGGATGAGACCGCAAGACCGACATAGTATTTTTTTCAATAATTCACTTACTTCCCTGGAGCCAATCATATTTTTCGTGACACGGATTATTGAATGCGCGATTTGGGACTTATTATTCAAAATATATGTACAACTTCGTGACAAAGATTACTAAGGCGACTTTTAGTTACTAAAATGTTAACAAACAATATAATCTTATATTACCAAACTCATCATATCCTTTTCGACTGATTGATGCCAATTCCATCTTTACACCGTTACCCCACTCTGATTTATTATTTCAGTTGCATTTATATTCAATATTCAATAAAAACTATTTTTGTGAAAGTTACAATAATAATACCAAATACCGGTCACATAGGACCGATTTCACAGATACAGAAATTAGAACATAATACAAAACTATCCCTGTTTTTCCGTGCTTTTCGCAATTCCGCCATCACGTTTGCCTGAACTAGCCACCTGCTATCGTTTCTCAACTCACACAGTTTCATGAAGCTGACAGTGCCCCACGGGGTATTTCCCTCTCTGTTCTGTTCATCGAACTGAACATTTCCATACAACTATGTATGGACATGTTCTCAAAAACCAATTTTTTTGACCGAATATGATTTGCCGCTGGGATGGCGCGGTTGAGGCATATCCTCGATCTGCCTCCAGCTCAATAAGATTTCATAACTGCGAGTCATTGGTTGCAGATTATATGAGTGTTTAGTGAATCTACCTTTTGAATACATGATACACATTTAAACCTATAATTATCTCGCAATGCTCTGCCATATTTGAATCTTGGTAAATTAGATATAATTTAATTTCCGTAGTTGATTTGTATGGTGGGACACTGCACTGGAGTCATACACAATCACCTCACAATGTGTACTTGATTGCGTCAAAGAACTGACGGCACTAGTAATGAACCCCAATAGAGTAACACTCGTTTGGGAGTCTGAAGAAACCAAACGAGAAGGGACAGAAACTGTCGTCGCACTCGCTAAAGCGGGGGCGGAAAAACCACTGATTGGACCAGAGCCAACCTGTGGCATTTCTCATGCCACAGCGAAATCTGTAATCCAAAAATGGCTCGAGATAGAGCACCGTGCCTACTGGAGGGAACTGCCCCGTATGGCGCACTCCAAGCGACTGATGGGAGATCTCCAGCAGCAACGGGCAAAAAATCTGCTGACGTTCAGCAGTCAAGAAATACGGAATATTGTTGCATTCCTGACCGGACACGCCCCATGCAACAAACACCTCTACACGATGGGACTGGTAGATCAGCTCACTTGTGGGGGTTGCGGCGTGGAAGATGAGACACCTATGCATGTGCTGTGTCAGTGCACGGCATACACGGTAGGTCGTCGGACATACCTCGGAGACGATAAGACTACACCCGAGGAAATTAGAAGTATCCCCTATATCAGGCTACTGAAATTCATAGAATACACCGGACTGATGAGGGGGTAGAAACAAGTGAGGGCACAATAAGACTATAAAGACCGTAGTGCTGTGGGGCTCCCCTAGGATGGAGAACCAACCTCACGGAGGAGGGATTTTAGTCGGTAGGAATCCGGCACACCCGGTGGCACGGGCACCCGAGGCGTCTTTGTAAGATTTCCCCTCCTCTACGCAAAAAAAAAAATGGTGAGACACTGCTTCTCCTGCTCACTCAGAGAAGCCATCACTATTCGCCGCTAATCCTGGGAATCTTATTCTGAATGAAGTGAGATTAATATTATTATCGGTTATTTTTTACATAGCTACAAATACGATGAGTACAAAAATTATTCGAGCTGGGACTGTCACATATCAAACTGAAAAGGTGTGAAATATGAGAATCATTATTACACAAATTCATTACCATTATTTTCCTCTAATAGGACAAGCTTTTGAATATGATGGTTTCGATCTATCTAAAATTCTGGTACCACAAAGTTGGAAGTTGGGGTTGATTTCCCGATGGTCACTCATGTGTCAACCATATGAAGTGGTGAATGCCTACTTAAAAATATTCAGGCTAATCCACCCTTATGAATATAATGAAATTTGGATTTTAACGAAGCTCTTTACAAAACGTACGCTGGTTTTCTTCTGGTAACAATAACATAGCTATTTGAAGTTCAATTGGGGTTTACAAGCTGATATGTGTGGGTATTGTCCTATGATTTACATTCGTTAGACACGAAGGACCTCCAACCCTTGCGGAAAAATTAATTATAGAAAACCATAATCCAATTGAACGATCAACAAATACTTAATAATAATTTGTAAAATTAGATTTTCCGTTGGGTACCAGTTTATCGTTTAATCCCTCAATGGGTTGAATCCAATTAGACAAAATTCCAATAACCATCTATTCTAAGATTATTATTAAATGTATATATTAGATAGCTCTCTTGTAGATAGTATTTTGTAATATTTGTTTGAAGAAGCTACTGTGATAGCGGAACAATAGTCGCATTCATTAATCAAACTAGTGAAAATCGAACTTTTAATAGTTATTTTATTCAAGCTTAGAATGGACTTTCATCATGTGATGGCTAATTCTATTCAATACCACCTTGCAAATGGTAAACCTTTCCACGAAAATTGTCATCACATTTTTGTATAATAAGTTACAGTTGAAGATCGCTATTAACAGCTGTATATTTGTCTTTGAACCCCCGAATCGGAGCTGAGAGTCTTCAGACTGTAAACGTCTATGAATTGTTCGTTCCGGATCTTCCGATACGTATTTGACTGTAGCAGCAATATTTCCGGCCGATCTGGCTGCACGACCACATGTAACATCTCTAACCAATCGGTGGTGTTGAAATTTAGCGATTGAACTCACTATACTTAGAAGAGAAGGCCCTCCATAGAGGTCTCAAAATAGAGGTATTGAGGTCCATAAGGGCAATGAATTTTGTATGCAACCGTTTAAAAAAAATCTCGGGATAAATAATCATAATAATCGACCCCCTTTCTCTCGGATGCTCCTTCCACTATATGATCTGCGCGTAATTAAATACTGAGCAAAAATTATCGACGCAACGCGAACCTGAAAAAACGAAGCATCGCACTTCGAGTGGGCGGGGCGTAATCCCAAGTTTTTTTATTAAACGGTTGCAAGAAAAAGGCCACTCAATACCAATATTGATCCATCCGTGAACCACGTTGTTTTTACTATCGATATGTCATAGTGCGACATATGTTACCTTCAAAGAATGCGGAATAGCGAGAAGTTTAAGCAAGGTAATTTGAACACCCCTTCACTACTTGAATAACGCCGTTATTTGTCTGGAACTATCCGAATCGCGTGATCTACACGGTCCTAATCAATTCTCAGTTGGCCGCATTTCTTAGATGTCACCTTTTTGTTCTTGGACTATCAACATCAATATCCTCGACATCTCTCATGAAAAAATAACTACTCGCATATTATTATTTTTCAGTCAAGAAGGATATGATGAGCCCGGTATTATCATAGATTGTATAGTCGTTGTTTGTTAACCCTTTAGTGACTAAAAGTTGTTCTAGTAATCTTTGTAACGACGATAAGTTGTACATAAACTTTGAATTATAAACCTCAAATCGCGCATTCAATAATTCGTGTTATCAAAAATATGTTTGGCTCATGGGAAGTGAGTGAATTATTGAAAGAATAAAATATTCAAATAGCGTGATCTCAAGGGTCCTAATCAATTCTCAGCTGGTCGCATTCCTGATATCTCATCTTTTGGATGTGCGAAGAAAAATTGATTGGCTTGGTCGAAAGATACCCAAAACTTTACGTTATGAGTGATGCTAATTATCATAATCAGCAAATACGAGATATTATCTGGGAAGAAATTGCGAATGTACAAATGGGAAAAAAATGGGTACATATTGAATAGTTTATTTAATTTTGATATTACTAGGTAAGTAAGAATTTTAGTTCACTCATTCTATCTGCTCCTTCTTATCGTCGTAGTTTGCCATGGCACTGAACCAGCTTCAGAGTTGAAATAATTTTTCAGCTTATTTCTAATCTGTATTTCCAGCGTTGTTGAAGATCCTCATATGTAGATTTCGTCTGATTCGGTCCAATGACATCTATCGTGACGAAGAAAATTATGCAAGTAGCACGTCGTCAAAATAATGCGCTCGGGCTTAATTTGTGAACGTCTGTGATAAATATGGAATCTTTTCTTCGAAATTCCAAAACAATTTTCTGAAATTCTTCTCGCTCTGCTATGTCTGTAGTTATAAATTTTGATACCCTAATTGTTCATTATTGCAGTGCATGTATAAGGACGCGTTTAATGTTCATTAATAAGAAAATCTTCACCTCCAACAAAGAGATGAGGAATAATTTCATTAGTACCGGCTAAACATTTTGTCGTCCAAACTACTTGTGAACAATTTTTTCCTATGAGTCCGCAAATATTCCCACGTCGCTATTTCTCCGTAAGCACCCACATAGATAGCAGTGGATTCATAATCAGTATCAACAAATGCAAGCAGAACGGTATTGAACGTTTTGTTATAGTCGGTAACCACTTGCCTGCCTTCAATAGCTGCGGTACAGTTTGGAAAATTCCAAAGTTTTTGAAAGTTCTAATTTTTTATCGACAATTCGTTTTCAGGAGAAGGCATAACTAATGTCATCAGTATCTTCCATATACCCTCGCTTGTTGAATTATCAATATAATATGTCTGACAAAAATCTCGTTGTGGTCAAGCTTGATCGCATCATAGGTTCATATAATTTGCATAACAATAAATGGATAGGTATATTTTGTGATCTTTCCTCTTCAATCCCATCAACATCTTTGAGATAGAAGGCGATCAACCAGTGGAAACATGAAACAACAATAGGTTTTTTGGGCAGTAACATTGAAGGGGCTTTGGTTCAGCAAAATATGAGCTCTATTGCATAGCAACAATTTATAACAAGTGGTTATTAGGAATGAATATTCCCAGAGCAGAAGGAATAAAAATAGCTTTGCAGTCATCGTTAATATATATATGAACGATGACTGTAATATAATAAATATTGCAAGATATTCTGATTGAAGTTGACAAATCTAAATATGCAATCAATTGATTGTTGAGAGCTAAGACGTTACTTGTTGGCTCATGTCATTACGATAAGTTCTATATTGAGAATACTTTAAGTTCAATTCAAATACTGCAACGCCAGCGATGAGAACACACAAGAAAATCAAATTATATGAAAATCAGCATGTCGCTACGGAAATGTAAAGTATAATCCATGAATAATATGGAAAGTGAGTAGCATTTCAATCCATCAGTAGAGATATAGGATCGTTTACTGAAAATTGTTCAGGAATATTTCATGAACAGTCTGGTGATGAGTCTCCATTCGTTGCGGCAGGGTTCTAGATTTTCATTATCTCGTCATCCAATCTGCGGCCTGTCTATTCATTGCCACGGATCATGAAAGTTTGGAGACGAAAGGTATCTGATGCCAATATCACTTTGTGAGATTTTCATATTTATCCGAATCCAAGATAGAAGATATTCATTTGTCATTCATGAACATTCTTTGGTCCTCAAATGTTGTTCTTATATAATCATAGATTTTATAAAAATATAAATATCAAATGTGGCTTATGAATCTGAAATTCGGAGAGAAGGAGATTCTATTGTTGATGATATTTCCAGACATTTCACGCGAAATTCCTGAGAATTACCTAAGGACATCAAATCTAATGAAATTATTTGAACCAATTTTTAAATGAGTTATTCAATATTATTTCACCAGAGCAAATCGATAATATTCACTCATTGAAACAAATAAACGGCAGGTGTTAATGACAGATTGAAGAATGACTAAAGGATCCCCCGATCCAAAGCGAAACATCCGCAGTAGCAGGGAATTTTTAGCAGTTAATATATTTGGCTCTGCCTGTGAGTTAAATTCCCATGAATACCCTCAACAATGAGTCACTTTAT
This sequence comes from Endomychus coccineus, assembly GCA_958510875.1. Classification (NCBI taxonomy): domain Eukaryota; kingdom Metazoa; phylum Arthropoda; class Insecta; order Coleoptera; family Endomychidae; genus Endomychus; species Endomychus coccineus. The sequence goes on from OY294068.1 coordinate 134,914,860, forward strand.
ATGTACATTGAACTTTGATTAATTTTTAGAAGGAAAAATGAAAATGGATCTATAAAATTATTCGAAGAGTCTTGTCGGAAAGTTCCACATACTGAAGTCTCAACTTTGGCAAGATTAAATACGAGATTTTTCCTTTATTGCAGAAGGTCTAATCTTAATTTTGATAAAATTTTGAAGCTTATGAAAGAATATATTAGAAAACCGTTCGAAAGAACGACTGGTCAGTAAAAATTATTTCATTATTGATTAATTGCTATAGCTACTACGTCAGTAATTCTGACCAGACTTATCATTCAACAGCTTGAAATGAAAGTTGTTCAGAGAAATTCTTAGAGATTCTTCCGTTCTTAATGCAAATTCATACATATCTTGTTCACACTTTCCGGGCAGTGACATCATGAGAGATGACAAGATAACAAAATACGATGGAACTGTACTTGTGTTTCCTAGAAAACTCCAATCAAAATCCCGAAGAAAGATATCAACTCCAGAACATCACGATGAAATTTATTTTCTAACCTGGCTCAAAGTAGATGATATTTTGAATTGTAATTACTTTATGCTGAAATTCAAAAACAAAAGTTCAAGTAAATTTTCTCATACTACTTCCGCAAAGATTGTTTCAGGTATCAGTAATGACAGAAATTAAAAGATTTAATTTGGTTGACTTGTACGAAAAGACGGACTTCGTTCATAGTGGTCTCAATTTATTGATAAGAAATAATCAACCTTATCCACTAAAAATACTATTGAAGTACTGAGGACCTATATATTATGGAGTAGCCTAAAGTAGACTAAATTATGAATCAAAATGTGCCTGTTTAAGTACTATTTGGGGATAATGATGTAAACAATGGGTTACCTTCAGCTCTAATCTCCGATAATTTAAAATACAAACTTAGACTTTCAAATCCTAATCTTCGTTAACTGTATGGCTTACTTTAGATTCATAAACCGAGTAATTCCACGAGACCAATCATTTCTAACATTAATTGTTCTACGATAAAACAAGTGGAGGAAATTTGTCTGTGAAAAATTCTATGGAACTTATTACAAAATTGAAAGATTCAAAACTTGAACCTGGTGATACTCTCATTTCATTTGATATTGTTTCATTATTTACAAATACTTCAATCCCTGAGTCAATAAACATTTCCAAATATCAATATCATCGATAGTAACTGCACAGAATACGTGATCCATACATCTTTATGTATGGAGCAAAATTATTTCACTTTTAACAAAAATTACAATAAACAAACAAGCGGATGTGCAATGGGCAATCCACTCTCTCCCTGTTTGGCCAATATTTTTCTAAGCGAACTTGAAACCTCCTCAAAAATCGAAATTGAATCAGTTTCTAAAAGTTTGGTATAGGTTTGATGACATTTTAACGATAACAAGTGAAGGTTTTGATTTACATGGCTTTCTGAACACGCTTAATAGCCAATTTGATTCACTGAGGTTCACTGTCGAAATAGAAACAGATAATCAGCTCCCTTCCTTTGGTATTAACATCATAAAGGAAGGTGATTACTTGGATTTCGACATATACAGAAAACCTACTCAAACAAATAGGTATACTCCGGCGGATTCAGCTACACCATTTAGATATAAGATAGCTCCGTTTAATAGTCTAGTTCATAGATTATTGAACGTCCATTTGAGCCAGCAAAATTGTAACAACAACTTCAGCAAATTCCGTTGGACAATGGTTGCTACAAATCTTTGATCAATAATTTAATTTCCAAACAAAAACGAAAATTGGAACAAAGCCAACTAGCTAAATTAGAGCCATTACCTTCAAATACTTCAATAAATGCAAAAGTTTCACTTACCATTCTTCAGTAATCAATAAATTCCATAGTTTGTTTTCAAAATTTACAATACAACCAGTTTATAGATGTAAGAACAAGCTAAGCTTCCGATTTTAACAAATTCGGTATTTACAAAATCAATTGTGAGTCGTGTTCAAAATGCTATGCGAGTCAAACTAGAAGGAACATTTTAACTCGTTATAAGGCACTTTTGCCCATGTAAAGAGGAATGATCAGCATATTTTGAATACAGATCACTCCATTTCTCAAGAAAGTTTATCACTTTTAAAACACAATACAAATATCTAGGTAATTCAGAAGGGATGGAAATGTATAAACGAAAAAGTAATTTATTAAATTCCGATTTATCTCCAGCTAAGGGTAACCCATTGTTCATATCATTATTCCTAAATAGTATTTTAAACAGGCACATTTTGATTCATAATTTAGTTGTCAAATGTCATACGATAATTGATGAGACACAAATTATCCATCTATATTATTGTAGTTTCAGGATAGGTATACTTGATTCTATATTAATTCCATAAATCTAAACGTTTGAAAAAAAATTCTTATTCTCGTTTCAAATATTCAGAACATTCTGTATCGCGTATCAGCGAAATTAGTTCCAGGATGGTGCTAGCTCACAAATTCCATGACGGTATACAGTTGATTTAGATGCTATTCTGATTGTCGTTTGTAGTTTGATCACAAACAACTCCTTTATCTAAATAATATATGAGCAAATTCTACTAATGTCTGTACATAGTAACTGTTGATACTCTTCAAACGAATTTCATCTGCTAATGCTTCGGCTGACATCAGATTACAATGGAGACAAATATTACAAATATAAACATGTATAGCTGAAATCAGAACCTAAACAGTACTGCTAAATATTAGCAGGTGTTCCGTCCTACTTGGGTCACATCTGACTCCGGAGCAACTTTGAAGTTATTTATTTGATACACCTATAGTTTACACACGCAACCAAGTTTTAGACTTCAGAAAAGACTTGTAAGAATCATTTGCAATGCAGGATATAAGAAAAGATGTGGAAGAAAATTTCAAAACAATCCATCATTAAACTGTACTGTCATATATATATGAGGGCAAGGTAAAAAGTTCCTCAAAAATAGAACAAATGGCGCCACAATCGAAAATCCCATGTGACATTTGTGATGTTCCATCTTGAACTCGAACGCATTAGAATTTCCAAACTGATATGTTGTTCAATTCTGTTTGGACCCCTATCGGAAACGTGCAACCTTGAAGATTTTTGTAAGCATGGAAAGAAGTGAATTTTGCGTCTTGATTAAACATAGTTTCTTGCGTGGAAAAACCGTACGCAAATCAACGCATCGCTGATTATACACTTAGGGGATCCCTCACCATTGATTGGACTGATTCACAAGTGGTTTACTGATTCTCGTTGTGGTAGTATGACCACAAAAGACGCCGAACGTTCTGGTCTTCTAATTGAGGTTACAACGCCAGATATCATCAATAAAATCCATGTGTACGAGATTACTGAGGCTCTGGGCACCTTAACCGAACGGGTTATTCTGCATACATTTTTCAATATGTTAAAGCTATTTGCCAGATAGGTGCCGCATTTGCTCTTTGTTGACAACAAGCGGGACCGTGTGACAACTTCAAAGGAGTGTTTGGCAATGTTCAAGCGCGATAAGAAGTACTTTTTGTGTCGTTTCGTAATCGTGGATGAAACATGACACCCCAGAGACCAAAGAACAGTCGAAAGAATGGACCCGTCCTGGCGAATCGAAGCCGAAAAAGGCCAAAGTAGGCTTACCGGCCAACAAAGTCATGGCGACAGTTTTTTGGGATGCACAGGGCTTCGTCCATGTCGATTATCTTGAAAACGATCACCGACGTATATTATGTAGAGCTGTTGGTTCGATTCGACGCTGATTTGAAGCGAAAGCGGCTGCATTTGACAAAGAAAAAACTACAGTTCCACCAGAACAACGCACCGGCACGCAGATCCGCAGTCGCAATGACAAAATTTATTTATTTACTTATTTATTTATTCATTCATTTAATTAAACTAGCTCAACTGGAGAAATCCGTTCGAGAGCTTTGGGGTACATATGATTTAATTACAGAGTAGGAATTAAAATTAACTAATATACACAGTTTTACAAATATCATTAGCGTTACAAAAAAACCGATCATCTCGTAGAATCTACACATTTGGAAAATTGGGGAAAACAATAACGTATTTGTTCTGCAGAGTGGTAGATATGAGCAGTGATGAGGTCATCGCTGGAACAAACGTCTATTTCGAAGGGTTGCCGGAATCGTATTATTTGGAAGGGATCCTAAAATTAGAAAAACATTGGACGAAGTGTACCGGGCTTCAAGAGATTATGTTGAGAAATAAAATAAGCTTTGACCAAATGAATCATTTCTTGTTTCATTTTTCAAGGACTTTTCACTTTGCCCTCGTAATTATCCTCAATCTATATGAAAACAAATATTCAAAACTATACAACAATTAGAGAGCAACATTCACACGATACTCAATTGAAGACAAGATTTTCAAATTCTAGAAATGGAATTCAAAAATCTCGTCTGTACACAGCTCATTTTACATATATTATATATCACAGACACCAATTCTTCGAAACAACTATCATTGCATAAATGGCCATACTAGATTAACGCATAGTAGGGATGCTATTAATTTTTATGATGTACGCTTCTTGAACAAAGTACCAACACAAACTATATCATCAAAGCGGTTTCTGTCTGCGATAAAAAAATTGATGAATTTCTATATAAACCCTTCATTATATGGGTAGTTATTGAATCATATCAAATCGCTCTAAGAGGGGCTCCCATATGATAGTTTTCCTTTCTAGTTTGATTTGAGTATTCCAAAATGTTTTTACTTCTCTTGTATCATGTGTATACAGGGTGTCTCACCACGAACTGCATTGATCGATATCTCAAAGAGTGAACGTATTTTTTTTTAATTTGGCAGCTGACCAAAGTTAATGAGTACTATTCATCTGAAATATTTTCAAGATGCGGCGCTTCCGGATATACCGGAAGTCGATGACAACTTCGTTATTTCGATGTGAACACTCTACAATTTATTGAATTTTTGGATTGTATGGATAATTCTAGGTGCATGTCAATCATCATGTCCTATACCTGAATTCAACCATTTTTGAGATATATGCAATTTTGGAGAAAAAATTACATAGGCAGACCCGCACTTAATTGACAGTTTCTTTATAACGGCTGCATACGCATAACGCGCTTTTGTAATTTTCTAGCGCAAGACTTAGTACAGAGAAATATCATAAGGAACGTTTCCGATCTTATACAGAGTGCTCACAAAAAATTGTTGATGTATTAATTCAAACAATGCCCAAAACTCTGAATTTTCAAATGGAAACCCCCATTTGTTTTATAGTAGCGGTAGTCAGCACAAAAAATTAGAGCAACTTATACCTAAATATTGTCGTATTAGATCCATGTACGGAATACTAGTTTTCCACTTTTGTTAAGCGGCCGTTTCTTAGTTTGATAAATCTAGTTGGCCATGGCTAATTTTACGTCTGTCAAAGAATAAAGGGATGTCATTTGTTTTCCAATCATTGTGAACAAAGCCGACACGGTTGACTTACACAAACGAAGACTATTTGAATTTATTTATTATTTATGGAGATTGCAACAGTTATAACAAGAACGTGTAATACATTTGCTGCTCGATATCCCGAAAAACAGAAACCATCAGCAAACACCGTTAAGCGAATAATACACAACTTTCGGTTTTGTCAAGGCAACAATACAAAAGAATAAGTCAATTGTAAACAATGACGATAATGAAATTGCCGTTTGGGTATTCTTCGCGGTATACTAGAATAAATCTATGAGACAGTGTTCTGTAGAGTCAGGAATATCAAGATGTTCAATTAACAGAATATTACAAAGACATAAATTTCACTCGTATTCATTTTCAATGGTTCAACAGTTGAAACCCATCGACTTCCCTGAGCAAGTGAAGGTTGGAGATTTCCTTCTGACGAAGTTTCAAGAATAATGAATAATTTTTGAATAATATCATTTGAACGGATGAAGCAAAATTGACTAAAAATGGATTATTAAACCACTGGAGCGATTCGGATCCCGATGTTTTCAGATGTAAAAATTTCCAAGACAGCTTACAATTTAATGTGTATCAGGAATGATAGGGTAGTAGCTTTACACTTTTAATGGTAAAAGCATATAGGCTGAACTCATCCACAATAAAGTAAATACTTCATTTTTTCAGATGCAGGATAGTTAAATATTCCACGGAAATTTGAAAGAAATTACTTAGAAAATGTACTTCTGGTCAAACGTCGAAATATTTAGTCAAAAGTTTTCTGCAGGAAGTATTTTATGACCAGTGGATAGCGAATGATGAACCGTTCCCCCGATCACAACGCATCCCCCGCGCCAGCCCTCGCGTCAGTGACATCGGTTTCTAGATGTCAATACCCACACTTTTCTACCAAAAAATCCCGTCGTATAGAGAGGTCTGTGGAAAATGTCTTATTTGCCTGGAGTAATAACACGTTCTTGCTATAACTCTGTTGCATTCTCCATAAATAATCAATAAATTTGAATAGTCTTCGTTTGGGTAATTTAACCGTACTGGCATTGTTTACAATAATTTTAAACTAAATGACAGTCGTATAATCAGCCATGGCGGACTAGATATATCAAACTTGAAAACGCCCGCTTGACAAAGGCAGAAAACTAGTATTTTGTAAATAAATCGAAAACGATAATATTTAGGTATAGGGAACCAAATACAAAGTTACCCTTATTCATTGTGCTGAATACGGCTACTATAAAACAAATGGGGGTTTTCATTTGAAAATTAGGAGTTTAACTGGCATTTTTTGAATTATTATTTCAATAATTTTTTGTGAGCATCCTGTACAAGATCGGGAATTTTCTTTATGGTATTTCTCTGCGCGAAGTCTTTGACTACAAAATGCCAAAGGCGCGTTACGAAATATGCAGTACTGTATGTGAATAGTACTCAATGACTTTGGTCAACTCCCGAATTTTCAAAAAAATTCTATGTTTACTTTTTGAGACATCGCTGGGGAGACACCCTGTATATATTTTTCATTCATATTACATGAAATTTTTTTGCGTGATTGTATAAGTATGATTTGTACCTTAACATAAATAAAATATCAATCTATTTATTGTAGATAACCTATCTTTCCAAATTACACAATATATTTATTTACGGCAAATGGCCTCCGAAAATGGCATAATGTAGATATAGGAAACAGATGGAGGTGAGACAACCCTGCATCTATCCACCATCAACTAGCAAAAATATGTTAACGTTAACTATCCCAATTTAAAATTTCTTTGTGATCATATATTCGTTAAATATGAGCAAGCAACACGTCTCATTCATAAACCATCATGGAACAAGTATAATTTCTACTCAAAATAGTGACAAAGAGGAAGAGAGCTAAATCAAATGTAAAAAAGAGTTACCTTCATGAGATAAAATCTAATCCTATTATACAAAATCGATTCTAATTTCAATAATAGTTATTTATATACTAAGGGCTTAATGAGGTCCTCATAACCTGATCGTATATATTTATATGAACAATCATTATGCAATAAGTCTTAACGAAAAATTGTGTTCCAATTATTCGAATGAGTACGAGAAAATCATCGATATATGAACATTTGAATTGGCAAATTTTGGATCGGAAGGAAACGGCGATAGACATAAATTTCTGTCAGGTAGATCATCATCACAATGGCTATTAAAGCTGGTGTTCCACAGGGATTTGCCTTGGTACCAACTTTGTTTCTCCTCCATATCAAGGATCTGTTGAAAGTGCCCACCTGTTCCGTCCATAGCTTTGCAGATGATGGTACACTTCATACCGCTTTCACAGAGAGAGAAAGAGAGATAGAGATAGAGAGAGAGAGACGCAATTGAAAGAGATCTAGTGAGTTTAATGCCACCAAAACTCAAACTTGTAATTTCTTCAGAAAGGCGGATTCCACAATAATATAATATGATGGTGTCAGGTACAACAACTGTTTCTATGAAATCCTCAATATCCGTGCTCGGTATCACTATCATTAAGACAATCGCATGGGGGGATCATGTGATGTCCATTGCAAAAACAGCTATACACCCCAGCAACTCCTCATGATCTACGAAGCACAGACTAGACTGTCCTGTAATACTGTCCACATTTTTTGAATTCAACTTCCACATATACGCTGAAGATTTTACATTCTATTAAGAAGAGGGTTATTTAATATGAAGGAAGTATTGCAAACGGCTCAAAAGAAAATATCCGAATTTTGAGAATTTCTGAATCAATATAGACTATTTTAAACTATTTTCTATAGTATGATGTGTGTTTGTGTGTGCGTACAGTGTGCTTGAAAACTATGGAGACAATTGCGCACTTCCTGTTGGTCGCATGGATTCGAAATTTTGCGAATCGCTCTAAAGTGGTGAAAATAGGAAGTCCCAATATCAAACAGGTAATATCATAGTTTGATAATTTCGAAAGTCGAATTTATTTCTTTCATTTTTCCATTGAACGGTGCAGTTATGGACCTATTTGTTTGGTGAGTTTTTCCTTATGCCTATAACCTCCAAAATTCCAAGAAATATTCCATTGTCTATTTCCTCTCTCAATATTCCACCACTGGCTTCACGTTATATACGTTTTACCATTCAACTTTAATTAATTTACACGCGTTCATATGATTGTTATTATATTTTCATGATATCAATTTCTCAAAAATCGATGGATAATCGTCCGAGGATGTTTCCATCTATTTCAATTTGTGATCGAATACATCACACAATATTACTCGAGATGTTCAAATTAAATTGACGTATTGTCATAACAAACTGGTTTGTTATGAGGTATTCTGGATCGCCCTTGATAACTCCGATCTGATGTGAAAATAGAACGTTACTTCAGCAACAATAAACTCGACAACAGATTAATAAGGATATAAGTGATATTTCAAACGTCCATTACAATTAATAAGATGATATCAAACGCTCGTTATGTGATCTCATAATAATTAAGAAACAATTACTTATATTGAAATAAAATAACGAGAAATGGGAGGATATAAACTGCAGATGATCGCTGAATGCCAAACACTCCGAAATTGAAATAAAACCTTAGAGAGATGTTTCTAGATTTCCTCTGATAATTGTTACGTTCACAGCATAATCGATTCCTTAGAACGATACATCAACTTGTTTGCCATGTGCTGTATATGTTTATACTGTTCCAGAATGGGAAAACAGAAATACATCCGTTATCTCACAAACGTATTTATCAAAACAGATTCTAGTTTTGTAAGTTCAAATTCAATATATGTAGTTACTTGGAGAAATAAAATGATTATTATGATTATTATGATTATACTGGGTGTTTCTATTTAACGTTCGTTAATTCTGAAGGAAATGCTTAAAAAATATTGCCAAAACCTCGATATTCAACGATAAACCAGACTGAAATAATGGCTATAACGAACTGCGTCTAAATGATGTTAGAAAAAGTATACAACAATGATCATATCCAATCTAATGACAGTTAATCAAGGAGCCATAAAATCATAAGAATCTCATGTGATCACCTCTAAGACTATATTAGAGAGCTGTCCGATCCACCAATAACCGGGGGAAACATAAAAGGCATAAAAGGGATCCATATGGCAGGCCCCACTGGTAAGACAAGAGGGACAAACAAACATATTTCGGGCCAGAACCAACGGCATTGTCTATGGCACCGTAGCGGAACAATTCGAACAAGTAACCGACAAGGCAATGATCAAATAATGAGCAGAAATCAAAGATCTTAGTCAATTCAAATTATTCATAGGAGACCATACAAACGGAAGACTCGAATGATTGGAGTTAATAAGAAACCAACTCCGATGGAACGTAGGATTGCTCACAGCACACTATCCACTGAAGGAGCATCTACACAGAATAGGTGTAGAAGGGACACTATGTAGATTCTGCGATGAGAACGATGAATGTTCTCCATACATTCATTATTCGTCGGCATCCGGCTAATTCCGAGTCAGTTAATGAAGAAGTTTTGACTCTCGTGGACTTATCAGTAGATATCAGACTAGATAACAAATTTCAACATCGTAGTTACTGCGTTGTTAGAAGATGAGTGCAGAAGAAAGAAGAGAATGTAGGTTCACCTTATTAACTCAAACTCAAATTCAGACAGTTTCATCATCTTGTTGAAGATCTTAGATAAGACGAAAACAATTTTTTCAATAGTTACCAACATCTTTTCGGAAAATTTCCGAACTTATTGATTTACTGGAAACTGATCTTGCACTGCGGAACACTACTTTTCGAAGAGCAATTTCAAAAGAAGAAAGACTTATTGTAATTTTGATGTAGGTAAAATTATTTAGTTTCCATATTTTAGTGCATTCAAACATTAATAATACAAAAAATATTCACATTCAAAAGATCTAACGCTGTAACAATTTCAGTTCATTAGTGCAAAATTGAAATTTACTACCATGGATGAAAAAATAGTGGTCATAAATATTATGGGAAATAATTGTTAATATTGCCGTTTGCGATATTTTCACAACATGATTCACTTGGTACACTCACTGTTAACAAGACATACATCTGCCAATGGTTCAAGAACATAAAGACAAAAAAGATCTCCTGTTCTTCGAGCTCCGCACGCTATACCCAAGCCACAAGGTGGTCTTAGTGATCAGTCTTTTGGACGGAATTCGGTCTTAGCTACGTTCGAACTTGAAGATCATTCCGGCCTGTAGGAACTGGGCGCAGATCTTGATAAGCCAGATGCAGATGTCAATCATTCGGGGTTCAATAAAAGTACTTGGGGTACACGATTTGGGAACCTGAAGCGAGAGGGAGGAGTAGCTTCGGTTAACAGATTTGGTTTTTCTGGCTCGATTGGTGCGATGTCGTCAGCGCGTGCTGCCTACTAATAGTAACTTGGAAATGTCTGAGCCGTTGTTGAGAATTTGTCAAACAAAAATTACAGATTTGAGTTTTGCAACAATGTATGTGCGAGTTCCGATTATTGTGAAAGTTTCCTCTCAAATAACATGGAAAAAGCAGAGAGAATCAGTAGCACCATTCAACCCACTCTCGACTAACAGTAACAGTACATCTGCTTATAATAATTATAGTCGATAATTTTTCAACGACTGGTTCACTTTTTTTCAAACAAATAGAAATTTCCGTACAATCTTTATTTTTTAAGTTATGGCCTTGTTTTTTTACTCACATGGTATATATAGTATATGTGATATCCAGATGTATTTATCCATGCACCGGAACGAATAAATCGTAGTACACAGTGGGTATGATTCTTTGCTTATTTTTCTCTATTTTGGATAAGTGATGAGAGGAAGAACGATACTTGTCGATCCATAAAAGTGTGGGAATACATCACTTGAAATATCAAACACTTGACTGTATAGCTAGATTTAGTAGCTCAAATTGATTATTAAGTTTCTTATTTTGACTTTTGAGCTGAATTCTAGGTGCACAACTACCTTACCGTAAAGAAAGATACTAGTGGCACAATTGTTGATTACAAAGCAAGGTCAGAAATTAGGTTAGGTAGTAAAAAGAAAGGGATTGACCTGTTCTCCTATTTTTGATATACATCTATAAGAGGCAACAGTGATATATGTTGACAACCAAGGAACCCAAAATCATGCACAAAATGGATAGTACCATGCAGGAACCAAACACATAGAGGGGATGCAACATTTCTCGGAAGGAAAGATGGCTAGAAAGTCACTAGAATTGACATATATTCACACGGAGAAGTTATTTGCAGATTAAGAAAACAGCCGAGAAGAATAAAAATATGCTGTGTTCCAAGAGTGAAGGGGTTTGAGTTCTTTTGAATAGAGGATAGAGGGGCTATTGGAATGTATTCAAAATATCAAACACTTGACTGTGCAGCTAGATTTATTAGCTCAGGTCAATTAACATATAGTTTTGTTCATATATTGTAACGGTATCATTTATCAATAAAAAAGTTTCTATTCTACGTTCATGCCTTCCTGTATTCCACAAATCAAACTCAATCAACAAAAAGTGGAGATAATATGTAATTTTGAATTATTATAAAAATTTAACAGTCACAATTGTTGGTAGTCTGGGTAGCAATCATTTGCAATTCTTAGAATCAGATCGATATCAATTTGGAACATTTCTCTTTTGCTGTGAAGTATGAAGTTGTTGGAAAAGGATATTTTATGATTCATTTCATCCGACTGTTAAGAGAGAGTAATATTCTCCACAGTTTATGTGTGTGGAGACAAGGACGTACCATTTCAAAGAGCAAACGCAGACTTTTATGAGCGAAGTGTGAAATAATTTGTCTATTTTCTAGATATAATATAGGATATAAATGATGTAGCGGTTGTATGTCGCTTATTTTGTTACACACTTTTGAAATAATTTGTATGAGTCAGTCTTCCATATTATTGTTAATAGAATTGAGAATTATTCAAAGAACCACTTGATGATTAGTAAAGAGGTTCGGTAGTGTTAGCGGGGGGAAACATAAGAAGAGCAAGCGTAGGGAGAGAGCGGGGGCTGGCGACGCTATAAATATTGCCGACTGGAGTTGCATGCATAAACACATGTAAAAATAATAATCGTATAGTTATCGTCGACTGTTCGTGTTTCTAAAAGTTAATTACAATTATTAATAGAATTTATAAATTAAAAATTCTGAGCTTTTTTTTCATAGGAATAATTAGTGAACTCGCTCAAACTTGCACAGAATATTATTGTAATAATGTTATTCCATCAAAAAAAAAGCATTTCTATTTATCCGTTTTTTTTTAATTAGAAGATTCAACCACGTCCGCATAAGCTTTCATGTTAAAATATTGTTTTTTTGACCCGATATTTTAAAAAAACGATGTAGTGAAACTATCTCTACCGAACCTCCTTTTAAGGGAAGTTAACATGTTCTAGTAGAATGTTTTCACAATCTAGGATCTTTCACAACCTTTGAAGCAGAATAAAATATGATCTACTGCTGTAGAGTAGTCATTGTAGTTATGAGGAACAAATTGGTGAAAAATTATGAAAAAAAACTATGAAGTAATAACATTATATTCACAAATAGCTTAAAATTATAACCCAATTTCTTCTACCATAATCTATTTTATAATAGATTTTACTACCCTGTATCACATCACAGGAAACTATTTATTATATTGTAAATTCCACAGTTATCTCTTAGTAGTGGAAATGAATGCATCAATCTCTTGCTTTTTATTATATTGATGGATTTCACCATTTCGAATTTCGAAATTTTTCAACGGATTCGTAATCAGTGACCCCTAAAACTTCTTGTACATAAATCTTGAGCCATTCGATTGAGACTCAGTGAGATACAAAATAGGGGGCCATCAACCCCTGTAGCAATTACAGGGGGTGCGACCGCCACAATCTAAACGATGATATGTTCTATTTATCAAAAAATGGGGTGAATGTAGAAGGTTTCATTAAAATCTATCAATATAATAAAAGTCAAGAGGTTTGGGTCATTTAATGCATTCCTTTCCTCTATCTATTCTAAACGTCGTATGGTTTCCATTATGTTACCCCAAGATATCATCAATTGTTAAAATCGCATAAATTCATACTTTCAAAACTCGGCTTCTTTATAATACGTTTTTTAATAATTTTTTATAAATTCGTTGCGTTCGAAGCAGTCCAGTAAGTAAGTGAGCCGTTCCTATTGGGGTCTTGATTTGAAATTTTGCAGATGACTTTAAAGTAGTGAAAATAGGAACTATATTGTCAATTCCACTTCCACGAGAGCCGTTCGTTAGAAGTTTTCGTGGTTAGAATTAGAATTCTGAAATTTTGGGTTCCAGAGTTATCCAAGATTTTCTTTCTTTTCAAAATATTTTCAAGATCATACTACTTCCGGTTACACCGGAAGTCGCCATTAACTTCCTTATTTTAAATGGAACACCTGATATATTTTTTCAATTTTAGATTCCTGAGAAAATTTCATAGCGGATTCCATCAGGTTTCCCTATAGGTACCTATTTTTAATTTTTTCTTAGATATCTTGATTTTTTTGAAAATTTTGTCAGATGTAGCGCTGTTTTGAGCATTGCGCCCTTTAATCAATTTCGATTGGTGGAAAGCGCTTCTGGGGTAGATGGAAGTACAGGAATGATTCTTTCGAATGCCATATTGACAACTGATTTATCGCATACAGGGTATCCAAAATTTAATGACCAATTACATCATTTCAAAAGTTGAAAAAGTTCGTTTTTTCAAATGGGACACCCTGTATTTTATTGGATGGTCGGATGCAGAATTTGATTCTGCATCGATTTGCTATAACATTCCCTATTTCCAGTGGTTTTCTTGTTAATCCATATTTTTTATTTTAATGTGGTTTTTTGGCAGGAACCGAAACATCGCTTGCCTTTCGAAGTCAAATAAACATCAACGAAACGGTAAAAAATGTACTTTAATTAGAACATGACATTAGAACATAACATTTAGAACGAAATATACAATAAAAACAAAAATATTTCAACATAATGACATAAAATAATAAGAGAATGTAAAACTACAATAATTGTTCTATATGACCTCCATTTTGGTTCAAACACTGAATAACTCTGTCATATACTTCTCGCGAAACAGACCTCCGAAGTTCGTCTGGACTTATATTAGGAAGCGCATGGTGAACACGGTTCAACAATTCCTCTCTAGTTTGTACCGGCCCAGAGTACACTAGTTCTTTTATGCGACCCCAGAGGTAAAAATCCAAAGTGGTCAAATCGGTTGATCTGGGTGGCCAGTTCCAAGGTCCTCGCGGGCCAATCCACCGATCCTCGAACATCAGTGACAATTGCCGGTGTACAGCTATAGTGGAATGTGCTGGAGCACCATCAAGCTGATACCAACTGTTTGCTCTATCACGTGGAGGTAGGCCATTTAGAAAATCACTAACAAACCCTCTCAGTATCTCCAGATATCTTGCCGCATTTAAATTTTGGTAGAACTTTTGGAGTTTGATCACCTTTTGATAAAAATATGGAATAACAAGAAAACCACTGGAAATAGGTATAGAGAATGTCATAGCAAATCGATGCAGAATCAAATTCTGCATTCGACCATCCAATAAAATACAGGATGTCCCATTTGAAAAAACGAACTTTTTCAACTTTTAAAATGATGTAATTGGTCATTCAATTTTGGATACCCTGTATGCGATAAATCAGTTGTCAACATGGCATTCGGAAGAATCTTTCCTGTGCTTCCGTCTACCCCAGAAGCGCTTTCCACCAATTAAAATTGGTTGAAGGGCGCAATGCTCAAAAAAGCGCTAAATCTGTCAAAATTTTCAAAAAAATAAAGATATCTAAGAAAAAATTTGAAAATAGGTATAGAGAAACCTGATGGAAACCACTATGAAATTTTCTCAGGAATCTAAAAATGAAATAATATACCGGGTGTTCCATTTGAAATAAGGAAGTTAATGGCGACTTCCGGTGTAACCGGAAGGAGTATGATCTTGAAAATATTTTGAAAAGAAAGGAAATCTTGGATAACCTTGGAACCCAAAATTTCAGAATTCTAATTTTTTTCTAACCACGAAAACTTCTAACGAAAGTCTCTCGTGGAATAGCCTGTATATTTAATGGTGACTGGAACAATCGACATCGACATATGAAAATGGAATTAATAGATTTTTGATACCATCGATGGTGCTTTCAGAAAATAGTAACTAGTGGTGTTAGTTTTCGTCACATACTCGCGGTGATTCGACATTCGACTGTATTACTACTTGGTACTTTCTATTACCACTTCGATTTAGATCATTCTCTTGTTCGGACAAGAAACGACAACAACTAGTGGTGGGAATAATCGATTCGAGATCGAGATGATATCATGAGCTTCTAAACTGAACCTTATAGGTATAGAATAAAACAAATGCACAAACACATCAACAATTCAAAATACGATCATGAATCATAACGTATGTCTAAATCCCAAGGATAAACTCAAAACTTTGACGATAGTTGGGAAACTCCAACATCTAGATAACAAGCCATAAATCATGACCCGGCAAGAGACAAAATGTAAGCCTGCAATGAAAACTATATACTAGTTTCCTGCCTTGCGCATGCCACATATGAAGCCAATGAATCACGTTTATTGAAGGAATAGTTGAAATAGTGGTAGAAAATTATTAGAAATGAATGAATACGCGAAGTAGTTATATAAAATTCAATGGTAGGTAACAATGCAAGGATTACTACTACTAATATTTAACCTGCAGAAGACTCCGAAATTCACATTTCAAGATTCAAGTGACATCATCGACGTGACGTGACGATCTACTTCATGCCCTCATTCTGAGTTCTAGACTTCTTGATTCTGTGGTACACTTTCATAGTTCATGTGACAATATAAAAGGTTATATTATAGTGTGAATAATTGCGAAATACGACCTAACAGCGGTGTCAGTATGGAACATAAAGTTGTAAATAGCATTATGCAGACCATTTGTATAACATTTCAGTGTAGCATAAGATCATACATTTTATTAGCAATTTCTAAATCATTCCCAATACATTTTCTCACAGTCATTTGGATTAATACTGTACATGTAGAATATTGCTTCTTCGATATGTGTATGTACAAAATAATATTATTGCATTTGATACAACATTGCATTTGATATTATAGCATTTGATATAAAATAATCAACAATAAATATGTGTTAATAATCAATCAATGCCATTTTATTCATATACCTTGACCTTCCTCAATATTGCATTAGCTTATTTTAATAATTTGAATTCAATTCTTCTGGAAAGAATCCTTCAAGCTCTAACTTTTTATAGATGCACCCCCATGAACAAATTTAAGTTTTTGTTTAATTTTTTGAAAATGTTGCCACTCTATTACAACACAACTTTTTTTTCACTTCGCACTGACAATTCGTGAAACTCAAATTAAATAATACTTCTATCAATTGCTTAGTTTTATTTTTCCACTCTTTGTAAAGTTGACGATTTTATTCAAACTGGGAAGTTCCGAAATGCTTCTGTAAAACAAAAAATTTAGTCAATAATCCAATTTTTGCGGAAGTAAAACCGAGCTTACTTCACACAATACTGCTGTAGTAGTGTATGATGATTTTCATTTCAATACGTTTTGTGTTCTACGTTTTTATTCCCATAGCAAATACAAAAAAGGACGTAAATTTAACGTTGTCAAATAGGGTGACCGATGACTTTGGTAAACGAATGGCGGAGGCGTAGATATACCTACCTACTTTTAGTAGTCCTACCACTCGAGTGTACATGCACTTTAACAATACACGTGTTCAAGGACAAGGAAAATCAAATGTGTACAAAGAAGGATTATCAATCAATGAATCACATTTCAAATAACATACTATCCTAGTATATTACCAAAAATATATAAAAATTAAGAAACTAATCCGTTAAAAATAACAAACTAACCTGCGATGACCTTACCGTTTGGGGTTCCGAAATCGGGAAGCAAAATGCATTGCCGGGGTTTCAACAGTCAATGCAGGTTGAACATTGAATTAGGTATATCAACAGTTCATCCGCTCGTCGCTAGGAGCATATATTACCTATATGGGTAGGAGGTACGACTTCTACTCAATAGTCACTTCTCTTTTCTAGCGTTATAATTAGCAGCATTATTATTTTTCATCTAACTGTCGCTTACTACTTATTTCTAACGAATTTTTCAATGATTTAAGGAAATTAATTTTGCACCCTTTTATCAAAATCAACATTATGTTAATGTGACATCAAATCAATGTCTATTAGAATTCCTTGGCTGGAGTTGCTTTTAGAAAATCCCACTATAATATTGTATCAATTAATTGAATATTATACAATGCTAACACTCCTCTCTCTTTTCAGGTGATCAAACATCAGGAGATATAAGGATCTTGAAACAGGTAAAATAACATGATAAATATAAATGATTAAATAATTTCTTACTGGATGTTAACTCATTCAACCTGAGGAAGGGGTATAGAACAAATAAACAAGTGAATGTCGTGTTCATATTAATTGTTTCATAGAATTCTCAGGGTACATTGTTCCTTATGATATACACAACAATATTGCAATTGCATATAAAAACCACGTAGTCTTTGGAAGTACATAATAGATGTGGACAAACCTGATCCATGATATTTTCACTCTGAACAAGATGACCTTGAATTTCTTGAAATCTTGGTAGTATAATTTGATTTTATCTTTATATGTATTTTATTTTTATCTTTATCAACAATTATTCTGTTCATCAGTGTTTCCATGTAAGTTAGAAAAGAACACGTAACCATGTTCAATGAAATACATTTGCGACTTTGCAAACCAACTAAAACTAAAGAAATCATTGAATCGGTAGAGCGTGGAAGTATATTATGAGAAAATGTTACATGAAATATACAAGTATTATATCCTGAAATTAGAACGATATCGACTGAAAAAACAAAACAAACTAGTAAAGAATGGTTGGTCAATTCTATAGCTAGTGTCAAAATACATAAACTTCATAACTCCTCTAACAAAATGAGAACCAGTAATAAGGGAGCAGAAGAACAACACTACTTCTCAGTCATCTCACTACCATATATTAATGGTCTTTTGGAAAAGTTAAGTGATATAGTAAGACATTATGATCTACATATATGTCATGAAAGTTATTTAAACCAGGAAAGTCCTTTTACTAAATTGGAAAGCAACATAACTTTTAAACGAAATAACTCATTGTGTATATCCCATCCCTTGTAAAGATGGCAAAAAACAATATATAGGTCAATCTTCCCGACAAAAGATTGGATGGATATAAATATACAAGGAATTCATCCACTGCATTTGGTAAACGTACAAAGGACACCGGCGCCTACACAAAGTCGAGGCCAAAATTCAATCCGCAAGGCGGCAAGCGTCTCTAATCCAGTACAGTGTTGTAGACCATCAAACAACACTGTGTAGATAGGATTTGAACCCTGAGCGTGGTAATGAAGAATCTGGTCATACGGGATAGACGCATCAGAGAGAATTCCTTGTTTCGTTAAAGTCTGTCTCGGCTTTTTGAACCTCCACCGCCCATAATGCTGACCCCTGCTGTGGAAGAGGTCAAGCAGTTCTGGAAAAGAGTATACGAGTCACGGCGTCCAATTCACCTAGACACTACAGCCTTAGCACACTTCGAATCTTTTTGCGCTAAACATAAGCTTCCGCAAACATAAGTGTACGAAGCAGTGAACGATGATGAGGTACGTCAATGCATGATGGGTTGCCGGGAGAACCTGGTGATAGATAGATCTATTACTCGCAACTCCATCCATACCTTACAAACGTGACATTGTCATGGCCTGGATTGACTACCGCAAGACATTTTATTCAACATCCCATGAGCTATTATCATACTTGCTCCAATGCCTTGCGGTACCAACCTACTACTGAGATGATCATGTGTTGCCACTCTGGAAGACTCGATTTGCCATCAGATCAGGCACACGAAGAGTCTTGACAGAATTGGTAACATTCAAGAGGGGTGTTTTCCAATCAGACTACTTGAGTCCCCTCTTGTTCAACATCCCACTGCTGTTGCTCTCCATTGCGTTAAGAGTAACTCGTGGATATTACTATGAAACCCGAATGTCCGGAGGCATCATATCACTCATTTATTTTACATGGGTGACCTGAAACAGTATGCCTCTAGAGGGAAAAACCTTCATCAAGCTCTCAATGTGATTCAAAAATGTACACGAGCCGTAGGCATGGAATTCGGATTGGACAAGTGCGCAAATGTTTCATTTGAGGAGAGAACGATCTCCAGAGTTCAAGAGAATACGCAGCTTGCTGGCGGAAGCGTCGTTAAAAATTTTGATGGTGAAGAGACCTATCGATACCTGAACATCGTCCTGGTTATGACGCTTCCCAAGTAAGGGCGGCTCTTCGCGGCAAGTACAGAAATCTTGTTCCAAAGATTTGATCATCCAAACTTACGAGTAAGAACAAGGAGTCTGCAACAAATAAGCTTGCCGTTCCAGTCCTGCTTTACTCCTTTGTATTGATACCGTACAAAACACATTCAGGTTGCCATGAATAATTGTATTTTTTCCAATTCAAGAGTAAAAGTCAGATTTCATCATTTTGCTTGAATTTTGAAACGTTTATTCACAAATTTGTATCGTACACACTTTGTAGTTTATGCATTTGAAACAGAATTGCTTCCTAGCAGAATATACATATACATCCTACTATCGGTTCTCATTCTATTACAATTAGATATCCATGACAGGAGTGGTTTAAATGGCGAACGAGACTTTAAATTTTTGAGAAGATATTATTCTTCATTGAGGAATAAAAAATTCAATTAAATTGGATTCCTACAGCAATCACAATAACAATTAGATTTTAACTTTTCCTACACTTCACAAACTGTCAGATACAGATAAATTTGTGTAACAACAGAATTCTATGATATGAAGGCTATTTTTATTAGCCTATGCAAAAGCGCTATTATCTATGCGAATGTATATTTGTTATTTATTCTCCATAATTTATACCCTAATTACGATACTGATATCAACCCCACCGCCCGAATCTTTAAAATTATTGTCAACTATACCAACCATGGAGTATCATTGTATTGTATATGTTGGGGATATCCAGACCCTGCGACCTCAAGAGATCGTTTGTGCCTTTTTCTGCTGCTGAGCCGTTCAGGGTGTCTCAACAAAACAGTCCCTCCAATTCCATGGCTCTTAGGAACTTCAGGATATTGGAGGTTTCCAGGTAAAACAAGTTTCCTTGATCTATTTGATGCGCTCCCAGATATCGTGACCTCAAGTTTTGCAGGGTTATGCTTTCTGATTTTGAATGAAGGTTTCGCCTCCTACTTGGCAAAATCTCCAGCAGCAACACCCTATTAGTATTCCCGTTGGGATTATTTTCCCTAGGATAATTCCCAGCGACATTCTCACCTGCAGCAATATTTATAGTTCTATCCAGTAATGTGATATTTTTTGTCTACTTCTTCCTCGAATTGTTCCAGTATTGTACCCTGCTCTAACCTGTATTTGATGTTTGAAAATCAAAATTGTGCATAAGCATTAGAAAAAGTGCCGCAGGCTGCTTGATTAGCGTGCAAAAGTACAAAAATTGTTAGATGTCAATCGGTAAATTTTTTATTCCAAAAACAAGTAACAAGCGACCACCAGTTTGAACGTATAGCAGACCGTCAAACTAGCATACTCTCTGATGGAATAATTTGTTGTTCCACACAATATACTTTGTTTCGGGAAAGAGAAGTAATTCGTATTTGAATAATCATCGATACGGTATGTTGTATTACGAACGAGAATCAGAAAAAAATGTGTTAGAATCATATGATAAACATCATTCTAACACTAAATATGTTCGTATTCACCAAGCATTGTTTCGGGTCCATCACATGACGGGTGTATTTCCAATTGTTTCCCCGTCGATTATTTGAATCGCGAGAACTGTTTTATCAATGCGTGGCATTGTGAATAATATTATCAGTGTGATATTAGCTTTATGGCAGATCGTGTTGGAACACCTTGGTTTCACAAAACATTTCCTAATGTGGCCCGTTTCATAAGTGTTGTCACTGTTTAACCTGGAAAATTAAGAACGTTGGGTGTCGTATGATTTTTACATGAGATGTATTTGTATTCACTTTGCAAGCTACGTTTATATAAAGGCAGATGATTCATTAACAGTTACATAATTTCCATGATAGACCATACCATGACATAGGGATCCCTGTCTATTTAAATAAACTTCCACATGACATAGAGTATAATATCATATTTTTCCACGCTTTCAGCGTTTCTACTAATTTGAAATATGCATATAAGCCTTGGGAATTCATATCGCAGCGGCGGATCCGGTGCCTTTTCCTACGATTATCAGCAATTATATATATTTTGATTACATCCTGGTGTAAAGTGCATCTAGCGGAGCACAGTATTTTAAAAGTCTCACAGGTGTGTCATTATAGCCTATGGACTGAGCTTTCATCACTTCAATTGTATTTATACATTCACAGATCAGTTTTATTTAAATATAGATTTATTGCATCATGGCACGACAATTTTATTTCTCGCTAGGTTAGTACTCACATGGATAAAAAAATGATTCATTTGACTTAGGATCCCAACTTTAGAGAAAGATTTTCTGTCAATGTTATCGAAATTTCAGCTCTATGAACTTTCATTGTAGTTTAACCAACAATATTCCAGGTTGCAGAATTCGTAAAAGATTTTATTTTTAACATAATTCCTTACTTCACAAAATATCTTATGATAATTCGAGTGATTTTCAAGAGATAAATTTCTTCTCAATTTACTTTGTCGTTAAATTTCTTTTGTTATCCAGTTCCCATTTTCATTACCACTTGTATGACGGTCAGCTTTTTTAGGGCAGTGTAGGTATAGGTATTAATTAGTAGATCGGAAAACCTATTTATAGTTTATTTACATCAATTCCATGATCTGGTTCTTCAAATGAGTTATGTTATTTATGTGTTGATAAATAAGAGCCAAATTGTCATTCTTCAAATCTCTCTTATCTAGATTTGTTCGTTTCAAGATAGACTTCTGATTAGTTAGTATGTTTTCTGAGCATAGTGATACGATAACAGCTTTTATTACTGCGCTATCACCATCTGCATTTCATAAATTATTGTCAATTGAAGTGAAAACGTTACGAAAACGTGTTGGTTATCCATGATTTATACATTTTTGCTAGATGAGCCTGATTTGCAAACTAGTCAATATCCCCAGAAGTTAATTTCTCTGTCTGAACCATAAGTACAGTAGATGAAGCATTCCAATAAAACAGGAGAGTAGATCAGTTCATTCCTTATGCGTTCACGTTCGAGAAATTCAGCCATTGATTTGTGTAAAACACTATTTTAATCCACATTTATGAATTATTTGATTTATTTTCAAAATTTACGTATTCCTAAATATGAGCGAAGTGTTTGGATCAATTAATCGATGCTGTTATATGATACTGTTATTCCGAATGATCATTCCAAGAATCTTCCAAAATATGTTCATTCAAATGCAATCTTATTGGGTCGTCAATTAGGTATTTTTAGATATTATTTCGCTTTGCTTACATATAACAGAATGGGCAAATTTCGATGTTTATATAGGGTAACTCGGTAACTATACGAGATATAAAAAAATTGAAACCTACATTAACGATCTTTTTTTTGAGACAAATTCACTGGCTATCGTCTTTTGTTTCAATGTTTTAGATACATGTGAATATCATGGTTGTTTTCGAAGTTGGGTGAATATAACTTTAACATTCTCAAGCACTCTTTCCTTTATAATTCAGTGGCATTGAGAAATTTTGAAAAAAGGTGTAATTTCGAATTATGGCTTAAAATTGTATTTTTTCAAATGTGAACCATAGTTGTCTATGAATTAGTTGAAACGATTTTTTTTTGTCTTTATAACTATGTATCATATGTCGAGTCCCTTTCGATGTACACATCTTTAATAGCGAAAATAAAACTGCTTTTTGCGGCATTAGATTAGATCTGGAACTACCACCCACGAACATAACAAACTTGATACCATAGAGGTAATATATAAATAGAGTTAAAAAGCGTAATTCCCACTCCAACGTAGGGAATCACAACAAAAATTGAGGTTGATCCCTCCCCATTGAAAAGCAAACAATCGTACATTTAACAAGTACAAATGTCCAAAGCGGAAAATTGAACTAACAAAAGTAGGGGCGAGGGAAGTTAGTGATCTACGGGTCATTTAGCGTGGAAAGCTTTTCAATCAGAAATTCATTTAATAAGGTTTGGTTCAGATATGTAGGAGATATTTTTGCGATCATAGATACAAACTCCGACTTAGATACATTTTTAAATATCTTGAATGATCAATATCCCTATATTGAATTTACCTTCAAATCAGAATTCCTTTCCCGGACATTGAGATAATTAAATCAAACAATGCTTGAACATTTGGTAAATATCGCTAACCTACTCATACCAACATATATATATATATATATATATCACCGTGGAGTCACAAAATTGCTTGTTTTAACAGTCTAGTACATGGATTATTGAATATTCTCAGCGAAGCGAACTACAACAAAAAGCTCCATAGAATTCATGATATTGTTCTCGTGAGTACGATAAATCTTCAATAAAAAAATTCATAAACAAACAAAATTACGAATTCAAGTAAAAACAACAAGTGACTCCACGAAGTTGAAATCAATCATTTATTATCCAATATTTGCTGATAAACTTACTAATACTTACATTCATGTTGAACCTTCATTTAAATGCAAATCTGAATTAAAATACTTGCTTGGTAGCACGTTCAGCTAAATTCAGATCTTGATGAATCAGGTGTAGATAAAATTTATTGCAATGATTGTGATAAATGTTATGTTGGCTTAACTAAGAGGAGTATTTCTATCAGAATCAAAGAGCGTTTTCATCATATTCCTAGTAACATCAATGTTATGTCAGCCGTGGCAAACCACGACTCACAAATCAGTCATACAATTACAAAATGGTGTATTTCTCTCTCAAAATACAGCGAATACCTCCAGAGACTTTGGGGTGCATCGCAGGTGATTCGTTTGCCGCATTTATCTCCCACGTCACTGGGAGATAGTCTGTGGGGATCAGATCTTAAGTTGGGCGGTTAGCCCTAAGCTGACCCGTGGTCCTGGTGTGGGTATAGGGAATAGAAACACATCACTTTACAAAAGGGTTACACTTCACTTCAACTTAGAGTTCGACGCCATTATAGCTCAATGTCTTACTCTATACTCATTACAATAATTACAAGTATGGATCATTCACAATACCATCCATCCTCATCAATGATATATGAATATACTATATCTTATTCTTAATGCTCTACCTAATTATATATATTATGTCATTACTGTTTATTGTTGTTGTTCTACTAAACTAGCCTAGAATGTCAAGGTATCTGTGCCAACCAAAATGTTTAATATATTGACGTAATGCTTGGTGGCCGAGATCCGAGATCTAAACATATACTTACATAACATTCAATATAAATAAGGTCATCTTCTATAATTCCAGGATTCTAGGTAAACTCGTATAGGGATGGAAGATTCCTATACTACACCTCCCTACGCGGGGTAAAAAAATGTTCAATTGACAGATTTAACATTTTTTTCCCATTGACGTACCTTATTTTTATTTTACAAACAACATTTTTCCTTATCTAATCATGGTACAGTTTTAGTCTATTTTTATGTATATTCACTTGATTGTTTCCTACTTTTATCACTACATTGGGGTTCCTTTCTTCCGTAATCACGAAAGGACCCTTGTATAATTGTTCAAGTTTATTTTTCGGAACACTTTTCACTAATACCTTATCACCTATCTTAAAATTAACTATATTACAATTTTCCCTAGATTTTTGCACACGTTCCAGTTTCGATACTATCAGATTATCCCTAGCTTCTTTACATGCTTGTTGGAGTCGATACTTCAACTCAACCGGATAATTCTCGAAGTTGTACACGGGTTCTACCTGTTCCGTTATGTTGGAAGCTAAATTACACGATTTCCCGAACACTAGGTCGTGCGGTTTGTACTTTGTTCCCGTATGAACTGTGTTGTTGTATGCAAAAGTCCAAAATGGTACCCATTCGGTCCATGAATCTTTAAATTTTGCCACTTGAATTCTTAAATACGCGCCTAGGTGCTTATGAGAATTCTCGAGGGCTCCCATCGTTTCATGATGGTAAGCTGTTGAATTTAGCTGTTTTATTCCTAACACATTACAAGATTGCTTGAACACTTCCGACAAAAATTCTGTACCATGGTCGTGGGCTATTTCCCTGGGAATCCCATACCTTAGTACAAAATTAGTGACGAATGCTTTTGCAACTGTGCTAGCTTCTTTATTAGGTATTGGATAAGCTTCGACAAATTTACTTAATTCACATTGAAGAGTAAGTATATATCGATCGTCACCGATTTCGTTGCCTATCGGACCTACTAAATCAAGAAACACCTTCTCAAAAGACGCTGATGCTGTGGTAGTCGCTGTTATTGGTTCTTTGGTAGGTCTAGAGTGTTTATATCGCTGACAATCGTCACAGCGTTTTACAAACTTCTCTATATCTGACTTTAGACCTGACCAAGTATATTTTGATTTTATGTTATTGAACATGCGGTTTATACCTGCGTGTCCTCCTGTTTTTAATGTATGAAAATCATTTAAGATTAATTGTCTACATTCTTTTTCATTAATTGTTAATACGTCTGGTATAACATTTATTTTTAATCCTATTACAAAACCGGCGGATTTTATTTCTATGATTTCTTTATTCAGCGCGCTTATTAATTCCTTGTTTTTGGAATTTTTCATGATGCATATTTCAGCAATATTGAAATCCTTACATAAATTTTCTACACTTCTCAACAATGCCCTTAGGTACAATGCCGATCGAAATTGTAGTTTTATGTAAATCAATTTTCTTTCTTCATCATAATATAATGAATTGTTAAAATTTTTGTCTAGACATTTTTCCTTGTTTAATTCATCAAATTCTTCCTCAGATAACACTTCTAGTAACACACATTCGGTAGGACGTTTTATAAGTTCGACTACTCCCGGGTGGCCAATCCTATTAGTGTCGTGATCGTTCTTATTAATTTGTCCTTCCTTTTCTGCTTTTACCTTTTGTGCTCTTGTGATTGCAAATATTTTCTCCGATGTTTTATTACACATCGTCTTAAGTTCTGATGATTCAATACGAATCCTTGATAAAGCATCGGCTGTAACATTATCCGTGCCTTTTATATAATTTATAGTAAAATCATACTCTTCTAGAGTCAGTCTAAATTTTGTCAATCTACTAGATGGGTTTGTCATGCCAAAAAGATATACCAGTGGTCTGTGATCAGTGTATATATCAAAGGTTCGACCATATAGATAGGGTCTGAAATGCTTTACGGCCCAAACTATTGCCAAAAGTTCTTTTTCGATTGTGCAATAATTTTGTTCTGCCTTGTTCAATGTTCTGCTGGCATATGCGACAGGTCGGTCATCACTGTTGGATAACACCGTTCCTATCGAATATCCCGATGCGTCACATTTCAAAATGAATCTATTTTCCTTTTCAAAATTTGGGTATTGCAGGATTGGCGTGCTCATGAGAGCTAGTTTCAGAGTTTCGAAAGATTTTTGACACTTATCGTCCCAATTGAAAGATGCATTTTTTCTTGCTAATTGATTTAAAGGATTTGCGATTTTTGCGAAATTTGGAATAAATTTCCGATAGTAATTTGCGAAAGCCACAAAACGCTTTGCATCTCCGGCGTCCTTTGGAACCGGATATTGCTTAATAACTTCAATCTTTTCCGGATCGGGTGATATCCCGTCCGCGGAAATTAAATGACCTAAATATAAAATTTCTTTCTTTAAAAATTCGCATTTGCTTGGATTTAATTTTAAATTTACATCTTTTAATCGTTGTAAAATCTTTACGAGATTTACGTTGTGTGTCGTCAAATCTTTGCCAAAAACTATAAGATCGTCCAAATATATGAAACACGATTCATAATTTAATCCTGTCATAGCCATTGTCATGACTCTGGAAAATACACTTGGGCTTATCTTTAATCCCATTGGTAGCCTTGTTAGCTGATATTGACCTCTGTCCGTAGTGAAAGCGGTGCATTTCCTGCTTTCCGTATCTAATTCCACCTGGTAATATCCTTGTGACAAATCCAAATGTGAAAAATATACTACTCCTGATAATGAATCTAGAATTTCTGATATTGAGGGAAGTGGAAACCTATCATCTTCTATCTGTTTATTGAGTAAACGATAGTCTATTACTACTCTCCACTTTTTTACTCCATTTTTGTCTACTTGCTTCTTTGGTACAATTAGAAGCGGGGAAGA
The DNA here is from genome assembly GCA_958510875.1 of Endomychus coccineus. NCBI lineage: Eukaryota > Metazoa > Arthropoda > Insecta > Coleoptera > Endomychidae > Endomychus > Endomychus coccineus. Next base: position 134,942,773 of record OY294068.1, read on the forward strand.
CCATTCAGATATGGTTTCCTCAATTATGCCATCTTGCAGCATCTTATCTATGTGCTTATGAATTTCATCTTTCTGTGCGATTGGCAACCTATACGGTCTCACGAATACTGGACTAGAGTCCTTATTCAGATGAATTCCTTGTTTTGTGATATTTGTTACCGTGAGAGGGTCGTTTCCTAAATGAAAAACATCGGCATATTTTGCACAGATTTTTTCAATAGTCGTTTTTTCCTCTCCGTGTAACGTGTCCAAATTTACTTTTTCTAAAAGTTTCTCTACTCGCTCAACTGTCATGTAATCTTTTTTGAATTTACATATATTATAATTTGATAACTTATCAGTAGTAGGGATAAAATTCCTAATTTTCACTTCTCTTTCATTCGAATTTGAAATACGTACAGGAACTTGACCTTGTACTGGTTTTACTATTGTGCCTGCAATAAAAACACCGTTGCATATTTCCTCATTCAAAACAATGCATTCTTCGTTCTCTCTTACATCGAAGTATCGTACAATTTCACACCTTGCAGGAATTGTTGTATAACATTCATACCTTGAATGAATTGACATTGAAATTTTTTCATTATTCAGCATAAAGGAAAACGTAAACGTTTCATAATTTATTATTGCTTTATGTTTTAAAAAAAAATTTGACCCCAGTATTCCTTGAATTCCGTTAGTAAATTGATTTAAAACTATAAATTCTTGTTCAAAAGCTATGTTGTTTACTTTTAAATTTATGTTGACGGAGCCTTGTGACATTACGGAACTAGCGATTCCTTGTATGTTTACTTTTTTGTTTTCGTTTATCCTCTCTGAATTTTGAATAACTTCCTTGAAAATGACACTGACTGAAGATCCTGTGTCGATAAGAAAATTTAATTCATTCATTCCATATTTCATTTTCACACAATTCATTCCATTCGTACTTAGATTTTCATTCACTCTATTCGGAACGAAAAAACTGATTCTTAAGTGAACTTTTCACCTCTTCTTCTGAAGTGCTACTACTATTTTGATTACCTGCCATTTGAGCTGTAAAGCAACCTTGATTTTTGGGTTTGAACCCATTATTATTTTGAAAATTATTTCCAAAAGGTTTGTGTTTGCGTTCAACACTCTGTCTTGTTTGACTTTGTTGAAAATTGCTATTGTAACATTGGTTGTTCCCTCTGAAGGGCTTGTATTGTTTTCTATAATTTTGATGCCTTGCGCCAAAATTGTTACCTTGTTTGCCTCTATAGTCTCGCATGTGGAATGTTTCCACTTTGGTTTTCTCTGTATGTAGAGATCCATTTTCTTCCACTGCTCCACAAATAGCGTCGGCTAAATTATCGTAATTTCTAGCCTTCACTATTGTGCGTAGGTCGTTATTGTTTAGACCATTAGCGAAAATATTTACAGCTAATCTTTCGTTTACCGATCTCAAGATATTTGCTGTTTCTTCGTTTCCTTTCGCTTGTGCTACTGTTAGATCTACCAATAAACCTTCAACAGTTCCTCCAAAACTATCAATATCTTTGATTCCTTGCTTTGCGCTATGGAATTCATTTGCGAGGGCAGCCTCCGATTTTCTCGTAAGCAGTTTATTTTTTATGTCCTGAACCAATGCCTCAACTGAGTCGTATGCTTTCTTGACTCTTAGTTTTGCATTTTGGCTGAGCCTAGTTTTTAAAACGAAATTTATTAAAAATACTCTTCCAGAATTATCTAGCATTACTGGAAGTAAAGAGGTCGCGGTGCGTAAATCAAACTTTTCAGACATATTTGACGCTTGAACAAATTGAACAAATTGAAAACTATTAAAATCTTAATTCTTCTAGAAAAATAAACCTAAGATTGTCTAAAACAGTCATTACTCACATGATGTTCGAAGCACTACACCAATGTTGGTTGACTTCTTCCGATGCCTTTTTTTTTCACCCCATCGCTTGCATCCTGGATGTTCATCTCGATTCCATTTGCAATTTCCAATTCCCATTCTCCAATTCCAATTCCAAATTCATTATGTCTTCCTGTTAAGCCAATACAATTTGTGGGAGTTACTTCCCTATTCTTTCCATTTGTACGTACATGGATATGGACAGGAAGGGGTTCGTTTCTTTTTTTTCCCATAAGAAAAAAGACTGGTAGAGATCGCCATGTGGGGATCAGATCTTAAGTTGGGCGGTTAGCCCTAAGCTGACCCGTGGTCCTGGTGTGGGTATAAGGTATAGAAACACATCACTTTACAAAAGGGTTACACTTTACTTCAACTTACAGTTCGACGCCATTATAGCTCAATGTCTTACTCTATACTCATTACAATAATTACAAGTATGGATCATTCACAATACCATCCATCCTCATCAATGATGTATGAATATACTATATCTTATTCTTAATGCTCTACCTAATTATATATATTATGTCATTACTGTTTATTGTTGTTGTTCTACTAAACTAGCCTAGAATGTCAAGGTATCTGTGCCAACCAAAATGTTTAATATATTGACGTAATGCTTGGTGGCCGAGATCCGAGATCTAAACATATACTTACATAACATTCAATATAAATAAGGTCATCTTCTATAATTCCAGGATTCTAGGTAAACTCGTATAGGGATGGAAGATTCCTATACTACAAGTCTGAAGGGTTTGCATCGGTGGTTCTGAATATAGCGTGTAAAGTTCTTAGGACTTCGAAACCCCTCCTGTGCCTTGAAAGAATGCATAATTATGAATGAATTCAACTGCATAATCAGGCTTTGAACCATATTTTATTTATTCATTTATTTATTTTTTTATTTATTCATTCAGGTGTTAATACAACAATTATCAAATACATGACATTTGCCCTGATGAGACGGTTTCTCCATCTATGCGCAGGCCTGATTCTTAACAATAATAACTTGAAAACTAAATTATAAATTCTAAATTAAAGCCTATTTCCAATTGCACACTTTTTTTCTTATTTAACTAATAAACATTAATCGATCAGTTAACTCAATCTTTTTGATAAACTTAACGTATTGCATTTTTCAATAAAGTTTTTACTTATTATATTTTTCCGGTTCGCAGCTGTTAAGTCTTCCAAGTTTTTTAAATTATTTGGCAATACATTAAACAACAATCTCGCAATATATCCATTTCTTTGTTGTCCCACAGTTTTGTAGCATTTGATTAAACTTAATTTATTATCCCTTGTAAAATTCCTACTTTCAGAATCAGTATTCAAATTTATATAATTGTACAGCAATGCTTCCAATTTGTAGTTATCTTTTATTGTAAGTGACTTATGTTGCTTAAATGGTTCTTCTAGTTCAATTGTTGAATATTTAAAGTATAGTATTCTTAGCACTCTCAATTGGATTTTCATTATAGGTTAAATATATTTATCATAAGTTCCCCCCATGCTAGTATTCCATAATAAACTATGAAACAGAATAATGCATGATACACCTGCAGCAACTCCGGAGTCCCAAAAATGTATCTCAACCTATATACAACATAAATTATGTATCTCATTTTTTTGATAATACTTTGTATGTGCTCGGTCCACCTTAGATGTTGATCTATATGTACCCCCAGATACTTTGTGCATGCGACTCTTGACAACTCGCTACAACTACATTTTTCTTTATTACAATCATTTTTGTTAACTTTTATGCAACAATTTTTAGGAATACTGTCAACGTATTTGCCAAATGTCACATACACAGTTTTCTGTGGGTTTACCGTTAGCATATTAACTTTGGGTTCTTTATTTAATAAATTTATATTTTCTTGTGCTCGTAATATAGCCGTTTCCCAATTCTAGGCTTCACAAATTGTTACCGTATCATCAGCAAAAGAAATTAACTCTCCATGTACTTCTTTTCTCAAAATAGAGTTCATATATATCAAAAATAGTATCGGACCAAGATTAACCCCTGCGGTACACCCTATCCAATTTCTTCAGTTGTGCTAGAAACTCCGTTTAGTCTTCCTTTTTGCTTACGATTTATAAAATAACTTTCAAAAAGTTGATTAGTGACACCCCTTACTCCAATTTCATATAGTTTATCCAACAATATTTTCCTGTCAACCGTGTCGAAAGCATTAGTCAGATCCAAAAATATCGCAACCGTGGGTCTACTAATATCTAGTTTTTCATATACGTAATTTGTTAAATGCGTAATTGCATCTTCAGTTGATTTTTTCCCTAAACCCATATTGCCTACTCGATAACAATTTGTTGGCGTCTAGATATTTATTTAACCTTTTACATACGACCTTTTCAAAAATTTTAGCTACATTTGATATGAGTGATATATGACGATAATTTCTCAAATCACTCCTATCACCGGACTTATATATAGGTATTACTTCGGCCACTTTGAAGTGCTCCGGGCATACACCAGTAGCTATTATTCTATTTATGAGCTCCGCAAGTGCATCAGCAATATATATATATATACCTATTTTCTGTAGTACATCAATAGTTATTTTATACACCCCACCCTTTTTTCATATTCATTTTACCTACTATTTGCAAAATTTCCATTGGATCTGTTGGCTCTAGAAACATTGAGAAATTATTATAATTATCTTTACTCTGACTATTAGTTTCAACATTTTGGCTTTTTAATTTATCAGACATGACTTTGCCTGTACTTGAAAAATAATTATTCATATGATTTGCCATGTCATGCTTTTCATTTATTACTTTGTTATCTCTATTATCTATCAAAAATTCAATTTCGTTATTATTAAACTTTTTCTCTTTTTTACTAACCTTGCTATTGACAAACTTCCACATTTCTTTTGTGGTGTTTTTATTTTTTCCAAAATCTAGTCTTCCTTTATTAGATTTATCTTTTTTTAATTCCTAATTATAATATTTGAGAAATTTTTTATACTTTTCATTTATGGTACATATATTTTTTCATCTTACTTAATCTAATAATATTAGAATCTACCCATGAGTTATTCTTAATATGTTGATTGATCAATTATATACTTCAATTTACTTATAAACCTATTTGTGCAATCATTTATATTACCTTCTACAATTATACTTTCCCAATTTATTTCCCTAGTTAGGCATTCTATTTTGTTATAATTAATTCTATTAACTAATCTATTTACAGGTTTAATAACTTCTTCAGATTTAGAATGCACACTTAGAAATAACGGATAGTGATCGCTTATTGTATCATGAAGTATAGCAGATTTTATTTTTTTATTTTCTATATTACAAAATATATGATCTATACACATGTTTGAATTTTTTATTGATCTAGTCACGCCATTCACACAAGAGAAAAATCCAAACTCCAAATGATATGTTTTCATAATCTTCGACTATCCACTCAGCTCCATCAAATTGATATTAAAATCGGCAATAATCAGATGATTCTTCTTCTTCGGATTAAGAACTTGCGTAATTCAGCAACAAAATTAAGCACATTAACTCCGTGTGATCGATAGACAGACGTAATGTACAGTTTTTGTTTATCATCAATCTGTAACTCGGTGTGCAGAGCAGCAATTTCTCCTATGTTTATTACACTAGTACTATGTGCAATTTTTTTTTGATATGTATACCATTACTCCATCTGCTTGATTTATCTCGCCATTATTGTAAATGCAGTCATATCCCTGCAGTAAGCCTTTTTCATGTACTTTCCATGTTTCTGATATAATTACAATAGATGGTTTAATTTCAAGTTGATCCATTTTAACAAAATTCTTATTTATACTTCTAATATTAGTATATAGAATATGGATATCATTTTCTTGACTAAATATATTGTTTATAGCTTTTAGTGAATCACACTACTCTTCATTCTCAATATAATTTCCACTTAAATTTATCATACTATCATCCATAATTAATTTTTGTTTTCATGAGGTCAAAATGAAATTTGTATGTTGGACATTCTAGATTGGTTGCTTCATGATTTGTGCTATTCTTCAGATTGAATTTGATGTTAGCTAGTATACAATTTGAAATTTTTTTCTCAATTTTGTTGCATTCTTGATAATTGTGGTCTCCAGAGCAGTGTGGACAGTACTGCATTTTTTTGTTTGATGGTGAAATTGTTGACAGTTATAGCAACGAGTTAGTTGAATATCTTCATATACAGGATACCTCTCCCAATTTATATATAGTTTCTTTAAACTTATTAGTTTTTTAAAAGTAATAGCTGATGTTTCAGCATATACTGTAGTACCTTTCTCAGTCCTAGGTTTTATGTAAGTTATTCTGCTGTCGTCATCTGAACCTAAGTTATTTTGCTCTCTTATAATTTCTTCAATTTGTTTTGGTTCTAGGTTTTCTTGGATTCCAGTAATTTTTATACGAGGATTTTTCATTTTTGTACTTTCAATTTCATATTCACCGTTTAATTTATTTTTCAGTTCATTTTTGAGTATATCTGTTTCACTATGGGTCGAACACTTAGTTATAATACTGCCATTTCTAATTGTTTTCATTGCGTTTATACCAATTTTTAAATTGCCAGCAGAGATAGTAGAACTTATATCACTTTTGTTTTTAATGGTTCCTGTGTTGTTTTTGGTTTTATTATTATGCCTGGAATAATTTGTTTGGTTGTATTCGTATGTTTTGCAGTATCATCTTGAAGTAATTTATTATTATTATTTATTTCATATTCAACGTTGCAATGAAAATATATTTGGAATTCAGAATTTATTTTTTGTCTCTACACTAGACGTCACCTCAAAGTAAACGGCAAACATTTTGAAGTGAAGGTAAATGTAACTTTTATGTTGATATCATCAATCAAATTCGCCTTTATACGGAATTATTACAATACAACATCTGCCTCCATCGTATGTGACGAGATTATAGATGATCATTAAATTCCAAATGTATGCCATAAATCTAAACGATTGCTACTAAAACATTATATATGGGTAATTTCTGATGAATCTTAATTTTTCCTCCCATACTAAATTTTAATTTATGATGTTGCCAACTGCAATAATGTAATAGCATATGCCAGTGAATAAAATTCCCCAAAAAACAAACAGATTTACCAACCAAATTCTACTGAATTGAAACCATCTATTGAAATACTTATCATTTTATTATTACTGACCTTTGGAGCTAGAAGCCAAAACACTATGGCCCAAAAGGCGTATTGTACTTGTCCCCATATGATATAACTACTGGTTTTTGGTTACCAGTTTGTCTCCTTGAAGAAAGTCCAGTATGACCGTCTTAGTGCCACCAATATGTCTTCTATAGCTACAATCCTCCAGGGGACATTGGCTCAGTATATGTGTACAGTACGAATCGTCATCATTGCACACTCTGTAAGATGTCCCTTGTTTAGTGTAGGTGTTCCTCCAGTGGATAGTATCCTGTGAATAGCTCTACCGCTAAATGTAGTTGATTACTTGTTAGCTCAAGTAATTCATGGGTACTTCCATGCTTCTTCTACTAACAATTTGAATTGTCTAAGACCTTGTATCTGCTCAATATTTGATCATTGCTTTGCCAGTGGCTTGTTTGAATTGTTTAGCTATGTTGCTATATGCAATCCTGCCGGTAGGTTCCGGTCCGAAATATATTTGTTGGCTCTCGTGTCTTATTAGCGAGTAATTAGCACCTACACCAGTTTCACCCGATCGTTTATAGAAAGGATGCCCTGTTAATGTTGGCTCTCTAATCTAAATCAGGCTTGGAGGTGATCACATAGGACCTTAATGCAATATCGGCTGCTTGACCGTCCATCATGATGAAGGTCCGCTCATTATTGCATTCCTATGGTCAGTATCTCTGCTTGAGTTACCGTTGAATGAACTCCAAGATTTCGCCAATTCCTTGTATTATCCTTGGATAATACACATTCCGATGCCAGTACCGGTCTCGGTTTTCGATGCATAAAATATTTCCACTGATTGGCTAGTTGGTGTGAGATAATGAACATTTCGATATGATCCTTGATTGACCGCGTGTATCTCCAGAAATCACCGGCTGAAAATCTGTTTGCTGCTCTACTAGCCTCGGCCTCCACGAATGACACGGGTAGGTAGCCCTAGTTGCTGTTGTGCGCCTATACCTTGAGTAGCATATGCTCTGTATCTTACTTTGAATTGCATGGTTACTTGTTACACCTTATGCCACTATATAAATGCCAGTATAGATGTTTCTAGGTCTGATAACTTTGAACAACCAGTGTATTATAATTGATTGTAGTCTCTGTTCACTGTCAAACATAAGTCTACAAGTTCAGAAAGATCTGATCACCATATTTGCGATTTTTACATATGGTTACTATACATGACCTCGTCCTTGAGCGCTATTTGGCTGCACTTCATCGCTGGTGTCCTGAATTAGTCCAGGTTCTTGATGTATGTAAATACCACAATAGCGGTTGAGCTCCGAGTCATGATCTTGATCCTCTGTCCACCAATTCTTGGTAAACAAGCATCAACATATTCTTCCGATATCAATCCTCTTTTCAGATATTGAAATTCATTGTTAATAGAGCACGTTTTCATAAGTAATTTGTAATATTACAGTTTCGCCTTATACGGTCCTGCTTCGCGAGTGAATACACTTGTTATCACAAGTGTCTTAATCTTAACTCTCCAATTGAAGAAAATCATACATACTCTTCTAGGCCCTCTTCAACTCCAATTCAAGAATTTTTGAGTTCTGATTTTTTTCACATATAATAATGCGTTCCCGACAATTAACATCAAAGGTGCATGAAATTTTTATTAATGATCAATACTTACAGCCAAATGATCTTCTTAACTGAAATATGTCGAATTTTGGTTCATGTCTCTGCGTCGACTCAATTCGAACCATCTTTTCCAGCTATTAACTTCTCTTGTCTCATGAATGAAAGTATTGTTGAGACTATTTTTGATAAATTTTTGCATAAGGGTACAAAACAACAATTGTACCTATTCTAATCTTGCAGTAATTTTGCATTTTCTATCAAATGAAATAGATCACGTTTAGATTTTGGCTCATGCATATCGAGTATATTGGCAGATGACCTTTCGAAATACTTCGAATCTTTCCGGCGCGTTTTCGTTGAATTCATATTATCATATTTTTCTATTGCACTTTTTGACACTGTTTTCGAAGATAAATTAAACAAATATTTTCAAATGATCTGGCTATTCTTAATGTGTTCAACATGTTTTTGGAAAATAGGTCAAAACCTAATTGCTAGGGCCTTTTGTAATATTGTTGTTCACTAGAATTCACCTACAATGAGAAGTCCATGAGCAAGAAGGGATAAGAGTACACCCCTTTGCGAGCAGCCTCTGACCCCGGCAACATCCATGATGTCATTGTATGAAGTGATTTCTTTCTAGTTCTGAGCATGTTGGCAGTTCATTGGTTCTGCCAGTACAAAAATCTGATTGCTCTCGCAGTTCAATACTTCTAGACCATCAACTTCAATATAATCAAACAGGGACTCACCTAGTCTGTTGTCTATGCCAATGAGATGATCACATTCATCTCCTCCATACTATCGTACGTTGTGGTTAAATCTAAAAGAGTGCCCAAGGTATCAGTTGTATGGATGGTTTCATCATGATAGCACGTTAGCGGATTTGCTACTGATAGTATGATCAGTCCCCGTGCTTCGTATTTTTGTAATATTCCAAGTACAACACAACGTATTTCAAGGGTGCTCCTTCCACCATTGCCGCCGTCAGCTGATCTTTTGCAATTCGGGTGGCGCACCCGTTTTGCGGTACCTTGAAACCAAGATGGAATATCTGCACCCATCCCCTCGGGGTAGCACGAAAGGATGAATTACAACACCCTTACCCACGAAACCTTCGTAATTATTTAAGATTAAGAGAACCTCAATATAAGCATTCAAACTGCGTACACATGCGGCAGGTGCGTTTTAATCTGTTATGCACTGATATAAAAACCATGTAACTCATACATATAACATAAATAATTATTTTTATGTTATTGTCTTTTTTTTATACTTTACTTACAATAGAATTGATAATTTTACAATTTTTGTAGAAAAAACTTATTTTACGTTCTCGAAAACCCTCAATATCAATTTTGAATGGAACATATTAATAACAAATCTCGGCGCCATCACGAAGCCACAATATTTGATTTTTGAATTTCACCAAGAATTATTCTTTTGTACCTTCGATAACCTCAAGATATCGATGTTGGATGGAATTGTACTATTAAACATAAAATTTGTCTGTCATATTGGAGCCATCATGTTGGATTATCAAATTTTGTGCTCAAATTCGTGATTTGCACCCCCCAAATATCTATTTTAAGTTTAATCGTAACATCTCAAATACTCCCGGATATCAATTTTCAACGGAATCGAACCATGAATAACTTGCCATTTGTTTCCATAGCCTCCTACGTTAATTTTTAATTAGTTTAGGAGACTAAAACTCTGTTAATTCTAGCGAAAATCTTATGATAACCAATTTTATTCTGAATTCTAAAATCTTTCATAAAGAAATATGATATACAGAATGTTCCATTTAATTATTTTGTTCAAAACCTCAAGAACGCAGTGACTATTTCATTTTCTGATATCACCACAGACCACAGATTTCATCATTGTAATCAAAATTAATACTAGGTTGCTAATTTGATCGACGTCATATCTGCAAAAATAAAGAAGCAATCTTGTTTTGTGATTTTATGTTAGTGTTTTGTTCGAATACTTATTTGTTCTACCAAACTAGTACCATCTTTGTTATGTTAGTTAATAGAACCACCGCTCAAGTGCAACCCTGGCGAAAATTACCATGCACGTTTCCTTGTTTACATTTACGGTCAGTTTGTTTTGAACGAACGGTGCATTAAAACAATACTCAGATTATAGACCTCATAAATTGATTTTCTAATTCCAGAATGTTATAAAATTTCCTCTCTTCTCACAAAAGAACTTTCACTGAGGTACATAATCCATTTGAAACCAATTTGATCGATTGCCTATGCAATCTGTAATTCTTATATTTCAGAAAATATATACCGAGAATAATATATTGATAACCATATAATTTAGGAAACTTTCAATGCTTAAACTTGGGTTTTCAAAAATACTGTCGAGATCAATTTCCCTTATCAAAATAATTTCGAAATTATAGAAGTTTTCGATCGTTTTTGTCTCCTTTTTAAATTTCCACTAGGAATCTCAGTTCCCGATGAAATTCATCTATAAATAAACCAAACTTGATGGGAATCCATTGAGATGCTAGGGAATACGTTATTTCAATTAATGATCATTCCAGTACCAGAGCAACATAAGATATGAAATATCATCAATTTTTGCCTCATAATCAATCCATATAACATGTCTTTCTATCAAACCTAGAAACATATTTTCGTACACCAATAAATTCTCGTCTATTCTATAATTTCATTCCTTCTTGTAGATGTAATTTCATTCTTTATAATAAAACAGATATTGCAACTGTAGACAGTTTCAATTTGAAGATTCGTAAATATATAACAACTGAAACGTAAACAATGTTCTTTAGGTCATAAACTTGGAGACTGCTATATAAAAATGCGATGATGGAGTTTACTACCTTTAAAACATGCGGTCTATAGGACATAAAAACGAGGTGAACTACCGTCATGGTTCAACATGAGCTCTGTATTAGAGAAAATTTTATATAAATGAAGGCATTACTGGGCAAATCACAATTTTCCGAATATACAGTTTATTTGGATGCATGTGGTATTCGGAAAGAATATCATAATTCGAATGCAATATTTCATTTAAAGGTGATTTCACAAGGTGCAAGAAACTTGCATCGACATGCATGAAACAGTTTTACCAATTGAAACAGATCTTCCACCAAATATCTGTTCCTAAGAATTCATTCGACGTGAGGAGAGTATACGCGTTTCAGTTCCATCAACGATTATCAGCAGTCCTCTCAACTCAACTCGCTTCCTGTGATTAGCATGCACCATATCGTAGATGCGTAATGTCTAATCTATATAGGAGAAACTTTTCTCTATAAAAGCATCAAAGAATTCAGTATAAGCGCACCTATGATTCACACCGAACAGCAGTTTGTGATTTTAGAACCACACATTTCATGAATTTCGATGATTATCACATTTTCAGAACCAATTTATTATCATTAGAAGTTGTGTACACATTGAGTTTATATTAGTGGTGTATAGAAGATTATTGTGAGTTAGAGCAAGCCAAATAGTCTATAGTGGGTTGTATCTGACAATGTGCGGTGCACGCACGCCGACTGACTCTCATTTCACTTACTTATCTCGTAGCTTTGTTCTATAAATAATAAAATAAATTTACAGTACCTAATTCGATTCAATCCTAGTTCTAGCACTATCTTTAGATAAATATTATATGCTTACCTATTCGGATGCAATATGCATCACGTCTGGCAGGCACGACATTAATAGAACATCCATTTATCCCTATCTCACTCGCACTTATTAAATCACTATACACCGCTGATTTAAACTCATTCTGTATTGAAAGTTGATAATACCTTGAACGACGAGTATAAAATAATGTTTTGGGAAGTGGTGACGAATTTCATTCCTGTAACAGTCAACTTTGTGGTATAGTAATCTGAATTATGATTGAATTTGATCGATTGAGCGAATTCCGCAGAATGTAAAGTTGAAATCATAACGAGACTAATTCAAAGAGTTTCCTTTCGGAACTATCACTCTGGGACTTTAGGCTTATCATTACTCTATTTAAGATCCTTGAGAAATATTAATATTATGCTGGATTACATAATAATGTGATAATTGAGATTGACAAAAAGTTGTATAGAATATAATCAAATAATGTTACCAATCGAGAATGCCAATATATTCATCATTTTGAATATCATTATGATAATAATAATCATTATCATTATTTCAGGTATGATAATACAGTGTTATACAGTAATAAAAACCTAAGTGCTATATATATACCATCCTGCAGGAGACACCAGGTATCTTTGCGCAGGCCTGAAAATGAAAATATACAGACAATAAAAAAATTAAATAGAAATAATAATATTTAAATAAAAGAAAATACATTCGACTTTTGAACCTTCAATAGTTTATAATAACAATAAATGTTTGTGTTTCGGTCCGATAGTAAGTTGGATGTTAGTTAGATGATCACAATAATTATGAGAATTTCACACCGACAATTTTCGACCAAAGAAATACTTTTATTTTGACTTGTTGCCATGCCAACGAAAAAATTTCAGCAGATATTTTTTCTCTTAGGGTAGAGAAGCAAAATTATAGTGCACATTTTTTGACGTTAAACAAATGAGTTTGAAAGTGATACAAAACATAACAAAATTATGGCATTCTCTCGTACGTCTCATATGTTCATGACAAAATGTCAAATAATATCACATTGAAATTATTTTAAACTAATTTTTCTTGGGTGTGAAATTCTCTTACCAAATATCCCGAGTGCACAAATTGATTTCCGGAAATTTTTTCGAGATGGCGAATATTTTGAAAATTATCCATAGTCGAAGACGAATATCGGTATTCGCAATAATTTTGCACATGGGATATTATAAGTGAATATTATTACGAGAAGAGGATTTCTTTAGATTGAATTTATAAATTAGAAATGTATATATGTGAGTTTTTATAGTCTCAAACAACTTTGTAATAAATAATTGAATTTGAATTTGAGTTCAACTGACAGATGAATATGATAACACCAATTCAGAAAATCATACTAATCAGTTCATAAATTCCGATTTGGAGTAGAGCACAACCATTTCCTGATCATTTTTTTTTTGTTTTTGAATTTCTATTAACATTTAGCGATTTTAAATCTTCCGGAAGTTTGTTAAAAACTTTATAACTGATATATGTATTTGTTCTTCGTCCAATTTCTTTATACATTCACGTAAATTCAAACTGTAATTCTTTCAGATTGCTGTAGTTTTATGTTGTATTGTGTTCTTATTTTTTTTTTCAATATATAATTCATCGGATTTATTATTCTCTTTTACATATTATTTATCGATTTTAGTGCTCCATTGTAGGTTGCTCACCAAGCTATGATGCCATAAGTTGAGACTGACCAGGATAGTGCATACCTGATCATTATAAGTTGCGTTCATTTAATATGGAGCGTAATTTTCAGAATAAACAAATATAATACCTAGTTTTTTTTTCATTGATTTGTTTGATATGCTCATTCTACTTCAAGTTATCGTCAATGATTGGTCCCAAGTATTTTACTCTCTTCAATATAGTATAGTTGCAATATATCCTACACTAGCATATACCATGTATTTTGACAGTACGTTTTTCTGGTGAGCTATTAGCCTAACTTCAGTATGTTAGAAAAAATGTTTTATCTACGTTTAGTGTCAAGTGATTTCTTGTGAACCATTCTGCCAACTGAATCATATAATCTTCAGTCACCTGCAACACATTAGACCATGTTTCCCCACGTAGCGAAGGCTATTATTCCCCCCTCGTTTAGCTCCTTAAAAATATCCCAGGATTGTTCCCGGAGGAACTCCACATCTCAAAATTTGTTCAGAGCTACAGCCTTCATTATTGTTTACAACTTGTTTTCTGTCTTTCAAATAGCTTCTTATTAGATTTCCTCCTGTACCACTGAAGTATATCAAGATTTACCGTATGGAATGCCTTTGCCAGATCAAGAAAAACAGTTACACATGGTTGTTCACGGTCTATAGCATCGTAAATTTGTTCAGTGATTTTCAATACTGCAAGTTCTCATTTTCCTGAAACTCGTATTGCTTGTCATTCAATAGCTTTGATTCTTTTATAAATTCATTGAACCTAATCTTCAATATAGATTCAAATATTCTAGCAAAATTTGAAATTAAGGAAATAGGTCTGTATTTGGTATGATTTGACTCGCCCCCTGCTTTAAAGATCGGAATTACTTCCGCTTTTTTAAAACAATCGGGGAATATTTCATGTTCGATACTTTTATCAATTATAAAAACCAAAGGCTTAATATGACTTCAGCAATTACCTTAATAGTCTCAATTGATATCCGACCAACTCCTGAGGATTTTTTAATGTTCATTATGTTTAAAATTTCATATGTAATTGTTGGAGCAATAAATATTGTATCATTGTTATAATTAATTTGATTGTTATTATATTTCTGCATATTACCAAACTTTTCTGCCATCTCAGTTCCTATATTTATAAAGAAGTCATTGAATTTTTCAGCAATTTGTATATTATCGTACATCATTTGATTAGTGGTGGGGGAGGTGATTCTATATATTTTTCGTTTGGTTATTTCACCATTTGCTTTTTCATTTACGAAGTTCCATAATTTTTTTTGAGTTTTTCAACATTTGTCTACTTCATTATTATAATAGTTTTCCTTAGCCAGTTTTAGTACCGATCTCAATTTATTTATGAAGGTATTATGATGTACTTCATTGTGTGGTGATTTTTTTAATGTAGCATACAATAGATCTTTTGTTTTACATAATTTAATAATCCTTCTCGTAATCCATTCAATTCTTGGTTGATTTATTTTACTGATTCTCAGACTTTTTTGAAATTTCTATGTATTTTTTAATTTTGCCTATATACAGAGTAATTCACGTTATCGGTTTCATATGTTTCACGTTATCGCTTTCATATATTTCCTGCCAATTTTCATTTTCAAGTAAGCCAACAAGTTTAGGATAATATATACTCATATAGCTATTCATATTATAATTTTTTGCCTGGAATACTTGCAAGTGTAGTATTGTTGCAGTATGATCCGTTATATTTACATCACAAATAAATGAGATTACATCAGTACAATTTTGAGAAACTTTACCAAATTTATGATCGATACAGAATTGTTATTCTTGAAGCCTTGTTTATAACGATTTGTATCCAAACTCATCAAAATAATTCACGTATTTAGTTACTTTTTCATTTCTCTAAGTATGTCTAGATTCATATCTCCCATAACAAAGTGATCTAAATCATTCTTACAGTTCGGCAAATATAGATGAATATCATTCATGAAGTGAAGTTTCATGAGTTCTATATATAGCTGTGATTTTGATATATTTCAGGCCCATTTTACCGAGTGTCCAGTGGATGTGAATAATCCATGTTAATCTCACTAAATTCAAAATTTAGATTATCCTTAACATAAATACAGATGCCATCATATTAATCAATATTTACTTTAGAATAGATCAAAATATAATTAATATTGTAAAGTAATTTGGCAATTTAATTTCGAAAGTTTCTGTACACATTATCAAATCAGGATTTTTCATTTGCTCAATTGATACTCAGTTCGTCGTAGTGCTCATTCAACCTTCTAATATTTAAATGAATTATTACTAACCCTGTCTTATCCTGAAGTATTGTATTCACTTCTTGTACATTTTCGCATATTTTTTGTTCCGTATCTGTATTATCATTACCTATGTTAGATTCATCTTCTATTTTCATCATTTGGAATGTTTGTATTGTGATTTCGAGATTACAATATTTTCGTAAAATTTATAACTATCACAATTTATTCCATCATAGGAGAATTGATCTATTTATCTCGTAGTTTGGAATCTATCATTTGATCTAATACAATTGATACATTTCTTTACATCTGGTTCATGACATTCTTTGCTATCATGTACACTTGCAAAAAATGTACATCTCACTTCATTTTGGCACTTTAATTGCACTATGCCCGTATTCACTACATTTAAAGCACCTATTTACAATAAAGTTTTCATAAAACATGCATCTTTGTCAACCTATGTAAGTTGTACCTAGATTCAAGATCTCTTCATAATCTCGCGGATTTAATTCAATAAAAATGTCAATATTAATTCCTTTAAATTTGTTTTCCTGTATGTACACAACTTTTGTTTCCTCAATATTTATTTCTTTAAGGTTTTGTTTTTATATTGCCAAGCCCGCCCTTTGCCTATCGTATTTTTGGGTTACCCCTACAATTTTTATCCTGGAATTTCTCATTCGCTGTGTGGCAATTTGGTCGTTTTTTCCCAAAACTTTGTAATTCCCGAAACAAAATCTCACTCAAATTTGTATTTGTACATTTCAAATAAACAGTTCCATCACTTTTTTCTTTTCTTTAACTTACAGATATCTCTAATTTAGTTATATCTATCTGTCAGTTATATTTTCGAACATAATTCTGTTTTTTTTGTTAGATTTTGATTTAGTGAAAATTGGTGTAGTTGATTGGCTAATTAAAGTAAATAAGAACTGTTCACGCCACTGCCTTATTTCACCACCAGTTAGATCTAGGTGCTATGTTGTTTTTATATCTGATAATGATAAGAACGCTTTCGAGTTTTTTCGAAGCTTTTGCACTTTTTGTATATAATTTTCTCAGGAGAAAAAACAAGGTGAAAGGGGTGAATCGTTAAATGTCAGTTCCAACATGGACACAGAAAATAAAACTACAAAGTGTAGAAAATAAAATAGTTTTAGAATAGAAGATAATTAGAATTTTATTATCAAAATCAATAAATGACAATTTAATTTCAAAACCAATAAATAAATTTACAACTGTCGAAATCAAAATTTTAAAATAGTATGAATTAATTAGGAAACAAAACAAATCAAATTTTATATCAATTTGGAGACAAAAATTTAGAGTAGCAGGAAAATCAAAATAAATTCAGTAATAGCAGAATCAAAGTTTTTTGAAATTCTTCAATTTCATTGGCTCAGCCTCAACAATTTTTATGGCAACAATGGGAAGGAAATCAGGGGAGGTAACAATGGGTAGCAATCAATGAGACAAGAATATAATGTCAAGCCAGATGCAGATACAAGTTGTATATCTAAAGATACCAAGAAAATAAGGGAAAAACAATGAGCGCTTATGCCTTAACGTTTTATAATTGGGCCAAAGATGTATGAGGAGGAAATAGTACTTTTTATCTCGAAACAGTACAAAGATCAAATTTCCGAAGCCATAGTGATATCCAATATCAAGGATATGAATTAATTGTTAGCTTACCGCAATCGTTTTGAAAGAAGGGAACGAAATCTCATTGAGAATGGACAAAGTCAAAACAAAGTACGGAAGTACGGAACAAATTAAACTCAAACATATAATGTCGTTGCTACAGTTTATTGCAATTTGTGAATCTACTCATATATCACTAATTGATTAAATTTCAGCAAAGGTCAAAGTGATGCCTAACAGCAATCTGAGTAGAATTAGTAATCACCATCTTGATATAACTTTACCGAGTTCAGAGTATACATATTTGTTGTGTATTAGCTGAGCTGACCTATTAACAATTAAATCTGCTAGTTTGACTCCTACATGCTGAAGTCGGTTTTAATCCTGACGTACTAAGAAATCTCAGGTTTCAATGGAATAACTATACCAAACATATATTATGGAGAAATTATTACTTCAGTTCCTACTATATTGTTCAATCCATTTGAGGAAGTCATTCGGCGAAACGAGAAAGACATTGATGGAAAAATTAGCCAATGATAACAAAATTCAATAGTTAGCAAACAATGACGTTTCAAAAGTTGCATAATTTTGTTTTCATTAAGTATTCGAAAACGTAGTAATTTGTATAAAAATGAAAAAGTGTGTTTTAGAAAAATGTTCGCCGTTATGTTCTAGTTAATACACTAATGAAACAAGTTCCTGTTGCTTAAACTCAATTAATATCACTGCTCATTACGCATTGCCACAACAGATAATGTCCCCAGAGCACTTAGGCAAGTTTATTTTCTTGGTTTCCTTTAGAAGGTACGTTGTTCGTGGCATACTTTCCAGGAGCAATCAGAGCCATTTTTGATTTGTGGAGTTTTGGACAATGAAATACCCGTTGCCAAATATAGTAAAATCTTTCGAAGTTGTAACTGGTGAAACAGGAAAGCTCATTACAGGTGATGATGCTATTCATAAATGAGTCAAATATGACGTTAGAGCACCATAATTAATTGTAACCGGCATGGAACGGGGACCACTAACTCATTTGTTGTCCTGTGAATCAGCTAAAGACATGTGATCGACCCTTAAGCCAGTATACGAATAAGAACATGTGGTTTTTTATACTTTGAATACACGAGAGGACATGTTCTCTATAATGTTCGACGAACTCCGTGTGAGCCAGCGGTGGAATGTTGGGAGAAACTCCTCACTATTCAAAGAGCATCGACATATACATATGGACTGCGCTTGGCAATGATAAGCGGGGCTATTGCAAGCGAGAGAGGGAAAACGAAAAGGCCGGCTCCGGACGTAAACATACTAGCTACAGTACGCAGCGGCCAATAGAAACTCGATAGAGCCGGCCTCTTCGTTTTCCCTCTCTCTCGCCTGAACTAGCCGTGTTTATCATTGCCACGCGCAGTCCATATGTATATGTCGATGACAAAGAGTTCCATTACTCAGCCATTCGATAGGAGAATAAAGTCTGGTAGGAAGAAGTTGGGCAGGTGTCGAGCTTGATAATGAAGAGGTGACTAACTTGAACTCGTCTAGTCCGCCTATCTGAAATCTCTCGTAGTGGAACAACAGAGGTCAATGAGTTCGTAAGAGTGACATCATCAATCAGACGAATAGCTCTCTACGGGATAGAATCCAAGAGCTTCAGCGTTAGTTTTGAAGCCAAACCCCAAACATGTGTAGGTTATGAGGAGCAGCTGGGATGTAAAGTTGCTCTTGGGAGGGAGAAACCCAAGTTCACGCAATGGACCTCACATGATCACCCCATCAGAAAGTGCTATTTATTGGTGGTTACCCCGAACATGGATATGGATGACTTCATAGGAATAATTGTACCTGATAGCATCATCATATTAGGGGTGGTGGGCTCCGCGTTCTTGGAGTATACACTTATCTGTCACAAATTGAAGAAGTAAAAACTAATTATACAAGCACTAGAGAAGCTTTCAGATAAAATAGTAAACACTAAAATCTTCATGTGCTTACAAGAGCAATATAAACACTTTCGATTACCATGAGAATTTGTGTCTATGGGTATTAAACCCTAGGAAAATTAAGATCAAATATTCAAGTCGAAGAAGACAGAATGCTATGGAATGTAGCACCACAGCGTCGACAGCGAAAGGAGACAAACCCAAATGTTACATTTTAAAAAATGTAGGTTTTAAAAAGGGGAGGTTTTGGAAACTCGAGTTGTGAAGTTAAGCAATTAAGTTTTGTAAGCAGGTTCAAACTCGTTGTCTCAAAAGGAATAAGGGTCAAAAAGCTAACACGAAAAAAAAGGAAGAGATCTGAGGGCAATAATGCTCTTGTAGGAACTGGAAATCATAGTTTGAAGATACGCTAATTTCAAAGTTTGAGATTTTGCGGTTAATAAATCTGTTAAAATGAACTCTCAAATATACATTTATTTGGTGAAATGTTCTGGATGCGGAGAATTCAAAATTTAAAGTTCATCTCAATCAACAGATTATATCTGATTTTAATTTAATGTAACTTTGCTCTGGGATATAGAGAGTATCCTTCCGAATGAATGGTGGATATAGCCTTACATGAAACATTGATTGATCATAATAACTTTTATTCAGGTACATATAATTATAATCTACTGTGGTCACAATAAGGGATGCAATAAATAAATAAATTAAAATCAGGAATTATTTTCCCTGCTATAGCAAAAAATTAAAATAAAATTAAGATGTATATAAAATAACTATTAAAGTTGTTTTTTCACTAATTTAATGAAAATCGAACTTTGTTAGCTATTTTATTCAAGTTTAGAATGGATTTTCATCACATAATGGCTGATTCTATTCAAATTAAGATGTATTCATCTTCTTTATTTCCTCCTTATTGATAGCCTTGGATAAAATGGCATGATAAAATTCAATTTCTATTTCTGGGATCTAAGATAACATCTCTGTTATTGCTCTCTTCTTTCTTTTGTTAAACCAATATTGAGGTCAGTTAATTGGTCTGCTGTCAATATTGTGTTGTCTAATGTGTATCGTACCCTTCTTGTATTTTTTCTTGGTATAACTTTCATCTCCTTCAAATTTTTCTCGAATGTTTCACTGAATTTTATACTCCCGATAGAGTTTTCTCTTAAACTATACGAATGGGGTAATATTTGTAGTTGAGTAGATGAGAGCTCTTTCGATAATTCAAATCATCCGAGACTTGCTTTTGCATAATATGGAATTCTCTTCTCCATGTTATGAGCACGTGGATCAATATTCTCATCAGGGTTACTGTTGACCACAAACGTTTTACAAAACGCTCGATACACCTATGAGCGCTCTCGATCTCTTGGAGATTTTCATGACTCGTTGTACATGTGTACAATTCCAAATCTCCCGAATCTTCAGAGTTGATGAATTGTTTCATAGCATATGAGCAAGTCGAATTTCAAATTTGTGGCAAGAACCTTTTAGACCACAGGAGGAGTTCAATGAAGTTGGGATTGTCACGTATCACAGCTTTCAAAATTTTGATTAGTGCATTGGCTATGTGCGTTCCAGTCCTTCCATAAATACACTCTTGCTAAATAGCATTGTTAGTCCAGTAAATGAAGTCCAAAATCGACCTGAACATTTAAATTTTTTTGTTATGAGCCGATTTTGATCTGTGAGAGCTCATTTTCTTCGTAATGATGTCTAGAACAAAGTGCGGGGGCTCATTTTTCTGAATAATTGTTTATATTGTTAATAAAAAATAATTAGTTTTAAACAAATGCGTGTCTCAGAGCATTATGAGAAAAAATTAAAAAGTATAGGTTTTAAGCAAGTAATTGAATATTTTCAAGTGTTTAAGTATTAAACAAAGGTTCACAAAGCTTACTCAATGTTCATAAACAATTTGTTGATGAACCATTTCTTAATAAACAATTTGTTAATCTGGTCTGGTTATGCGATTTTGGACTCGATTTCGGATATTTTCAACTCGATGAACACGAATTTGTTGATATAATTGCAATAAATTGTTTATTTCATTTGTTATTGAACAATTTGTTAATTAACAAACAAACGAAAAAATGAAATTAAGTCTGGTTATGCGATATTGGAATCGATTTCGGACATTTTCAACTTGATGAACACGAATTTGGTGATTTAATAACTGCAATAAATTGTTTATTCTAT
Source organism: Endomychus coccineus (assembly GCA_958510875.1). Taxonomy (NCBI): domain Eukaryota; kingdom Metazoa; phylum Arthropoda; class Insecta; order Coleoptera; family Endomychidae; genus Endomychus; species Endomychus coccineus. The sequence goes on from OY294068.1 coordinate 134,964,848, forward strand.
ATGTTAATAAAGAAATGGTATTTGTGCCCCCTGTGTTAATGAAGAAATGGTATTTGTATTCGTGTTCATCGAGTTGAAAATATCCCAAATCGAGTCCAAAATCGCATAACCAGACCTAATTTCATTTTTTCGTTTATTTGTTAATTAACAAATTGCTCATTAACGAATGAAATAGACAATTTATTGCAATTATATTACCAAATTCGTGTTCATCGAGTTGAAAATATCCGAAATCGAGTCCAAAATCGTATAACCAGACCTAATTTAATTTTTTCGTTTATTTGTTAATTAACAAATTGCTTATTAACAAATAAAATGAACAATTTATTGCAATTATATTACCGAATTCGTGTTCATCGAGTTGAAAATATCCGAAATCGAGTGCATAATCGCATAACCAGACCAGATTAACAAATTGTTTATTAACAAATGGTTCATTAACAAATTGTTTATGAACATTGTGTAAGCTTTGTGAACCTTTGTTCATCACTTTAACACTTGAAAATATTCAATTACTTGCTTAAAACCTGTACTTTTAATTTTTTCTTATAATGCTCTGAGACACGCATTTGTTTAACACTAATTATTGTTTATCAACAATATAAACAATTAGTCAGAAAAATAAACCACCGCACTTTGTTCTAGACATCATTACGAAGAAAATGAGCCCTCACAGATCAAAATCGGCTCATAACAAAAAAATTTAAATATTAATACCTTCATTTACCGGACTATGTAAACTGTGTTACAGAGACTGCAATGTATGGTCAAATTCTAACAATTCAATTTATGCTTATAATAATAGAAACCATGGTAACCCAAGTGGTTTGGTGTGCATTATTGGCACTTCCACAGCTTGAACGGCTTAATTTTCTTTGTGCATCTCCAGTTTGTTCATTTTCATATGGTCTTTCTGTCGAGTGTTCTGTTCTTCTGTTGGATTCTCAATACATTCATATGCTTCACAGTCACATAGTTTTTCTTGGTTTAAAAAAGATGTTATATATTCGTAATTGAATATTTCGAAATAAACTTCGAAGGGTACATACAGGATCTTCAGTTATTGACAAGTATAAATTATACATTTTGGTAAGATTGGGATTGAGATCTCTTTATAAGTATTTGTTTGTTGTTGATGATCTGCAGTAATGCAACTCAACGGGTGTGAAACTTTCAATATGATGCCTTATTTCATTTATTCTTTCTTCTGATATATTTTTCTTGATGTGTTTTTTCCTTTAGTATAGTTCTGGGAACACGGGTGTTTGAATGTTGCACCCTCTTGAAGAATAATATATTCTTTGATTCAACGTAGTGAGAAAAAATTGCTGACACTCCGTTTACCTCAAAATGATATTCATATCTTCAAACTTTCTTGCTCGTTTGTACGTTTCCTCCTTGCAGCAACACACCTAAAATGAATGATATTTCAATGGATGGTCAGTTTCTGGTTGGTTATTTGCATAAGTGAAATTTTATATTTTATAGTTGGAGTTTTTCAACTCTTTGGCTCACATATACTCCATGGCAATCACCACAAGTCAACTAATAAACTCACGACTACTTATTTCTTGATAACTCATCTTTGTTGTTTTCCAATATTTTACCTAACGAGTTATCAGTTTCAGAAGATATTTTTATTCAGGTACCTAGCCACATTTTCTAATGATTGTTTGATATAAGTGAGGGAAACATAGTAAGAGTTAAGCAGATGGTGATACCTAAAACATCGTATATTTTTGCTTCAAGATTTAGGTCTGATACTACATGTGACAATGTTATCAGTCTTCTCAAAAACGATTCTCAAGAATTAAACTGTAAAAAACTTAACTTAACTTCCTTCAAGATTTCTGTTTATCCCAACAACTTTGAGAAGGCTATGGAACCTGAAGTATGGCCTAAACGAGCTTTTGTATATGCGTTTTCAAATGAGGCCAACAGCATCGAGTAACCAGAGCATTCAAAAAGTGATACATACAAAAATAAATCTAATATTCCAAATTTATCCAGGTAAATACACAATCACTTGGAAATAAATTAACACAGATGCATGTTTTTTCTAATCGAACAGCCTGATATGTTATGCGCTCAAGACCATTGGGCTAATAAAGAAAGCATCAATTTTTTGGTGATTGAAACCAAATCTACTACCAAAATTATATCCTTGGTGAATCAAGAATCTACATGAAAAGCACCACATCCACATCTTATAGCGTAGAATTGAATTGTGAGGATACGATATCAGAAGTAATGATCTACAAATGTTGTGCAATTGAAATAGTGAACGCTGACAATAATTACTTTGTTGTCAGCGTGTATATCTTTTGATGATGATTACGAATAACTTTAAAAAAAAGTCGAGAACCTTAGTATTTTTCAAGAATCTCCAAATTAAATTTCAACTGGAGATATATAAAAGCTGCCTGAGTGAATCAATTAATGATCAATTATTAACCGATCTAATAAATTTATTCAATCTCGAAGCTCTTCTTTGGAGAATACTAGAAACGTAGATTGATTACTTTGTTACTAATTATGGTAATTATGTAAAATCTAATATAATTCAATCGAACTCAGGTGACCATCTCACTATTTCTGCAGAAGTAGAAATGAAAACAATGATAAATTCAATTGATTCAACAATTTCGCTGCTGCAGACAAACATCAGATATTTAGAAGGTACATACTTGAACATTCTAAAATTTCAGATTTCTCAAGCTATGTAAATATTGATTTGTAGAGAAGCTGACTGGTGCAACTGATGTGAGCTGCTCAATCAAATATTAAAGAAAAGGATAATGAGAATAAGTCTTGTCATTGGATCGACAATGAAATAATTACTGAAATTAACCATTTAAAAGATTTATATAAGCTTACAAAAATAGATAATACTTCAATATTGAGATGTAAACAAACAAAAAGAGAGTTTAAAGAGAAAAATTGAAATGAAAATAAGGAACATATCTATAAACTTTTAAAGAAATTCACTAACATACAGAAAAAGGAAACTCAAAACAAAATGTAAAATATAATATAAAACTAAACAATAATCTAATTTCTCAACCGAAAAGAGCAGAAGAATCATTCGGAGAATACTTACTGATGATAACGTGATAATTATTTACAACATCTAAGTTTATTAATGAGACAGTAGTTTTTGAATTTACAGGTTGTGCTGCTATATGACTACTAAATAATATAAATAGCACTGAAAATAAGGAACGTCAGTAATTGCTTTGTAGAGCCTGTTGGCGGGCTTATTAATTCATCGGTTCCTATAAATAAGGAAATTTCCTTCAGCCTTCATAATCGTATCTGTTATTATACCTGTATACAAAACGATTGATCCGATGAATATGGCCAGTAACTATTTTAAATGTTATATCGGGAATTATTGAAAGAGTGTGAAATTCAACGTGTTTCGTCAACTGACTTTGGAGAGGAGTACCCCAGGGACCGGTGCTAGGACCAATCATACTTGTGTTATTTCTCAATGAAGTGTCAGATCATATAACTTCAGGCTTGATGATAATGTTTGCACATGATTCCCTAATAGATATTTCAGCACGGAATTCCAAAGAACTGAGCGTAATCAAATACGGTGGCTGTTCAGTTTCACACTTGGGAGTTGTAATTTCCATATGAATAATGTCACGTAGAAGTCACAGAACTTTTCGAAATTTTTTGGCTTGTATTTGGATAATACACTCTCATAGTGTGAACATGTTAAGCAAGTCTGCAAATTAATGAAAGTCTTCATGCTATATCTCAATTAAAATCAATATTAGGCCAGAAATGTCTCATAAAATTCCATTATGCAATGGCATATTGCCATCTGTCTACCAATGTCACTTTGTTAGGTAACTCGATAAATTATCAGCCAGTATTCGACGCTCGAAAGTGAGTGTAATGTTTAGCATGATTCAGACAGATTTTTGTAGACCCGTTTTTGTTTTGAACAAATTGATGACATTTCCTTGTATCTGTATCTAAAAATACCTCTCAACAATGAAAAATAATAAATAAAAAACAAATGTCAACTTACTAGACTAGGCAGGAGTCAGCATTTGCTTTCAAAATACATAATACTTGTGAATATAAAAAAGTCACCTCTTATGTAGGCATCAAACTCTATGATCATTTCGTAAAACATGTAGCAACTCTGATGTTTCGAAAGTTAAAATCATGCTTTTCAAGCATACGTTTCATACTGTAGACGAATATCTGAACCAAAAGTGTTTATCTAAATTGTGTATCATTGTTGTAATGTCTATATTTTATTAATGCTAGTTGTGCACCTCATAATAAATTTATTATTGTAAATACTACATTTAATTATTAACTATTAAAATAAAGATTCTTGACCCAGTGTGAATTTATATAAAAATTCTCGGGAAATAGGTCACAATAACACTCTGTTTCAAATTTTCGTCTTTACGTACGTTTCGGTCTCACGACCTTCATCAGAAGACTTATTATGTAAAAAGGGGTTAATTAAAACTAATTAGCACAAGCGTCCATATCGCACAATTTTCAATCAAAAAGCTCACGCCGTCGAAACGAACAGAACCACGAATAATCGAGAATTGTATCGTTAATATTAAAGTATAATTTTTTTTTGTAACAAGAATCCACTCTTCAGTAAAATTCTCATAATATACAAACGCATAATTTGCCATAATGGGCTAGCAGCTTATATCTATGGGCTTCCGAAACTACATAGAAATGATATACCCCTAAGACCCATTGTAAGTAATATTGGAGCTCCTACTTACAATTAATCAAAATTTCTATTTAAATCTATCAATAATATAATAGGAAAAAATGAATTTTATGTGAAAGACTCATGGCATTTTAATGAATTTATAAAAAATCAATCCGTACCAGTAAACCATCAACTAATTTCCTTGGACGTTGTTTCTTTATTTACAAATATACCTGTCGTTTTGGCATTGAATTGAATCAAAAAACGCCGCACCTCTTGATCAATCGGATTTTATAAATGCGGTACAGTTTTGTTTAGAATGCACTTATTTTCAGTACGGTGAGCAATATTTTGGACAAATTTTCGGCACAGCAATGGGATCTCCTATTTCAGCTACCATTGCTAACCTCGTTATGGAATCCGTTTTAAATTCATTAGATTTTCAGCCTGTATTCTTTAAACGATATGTAAATGATTGCCTTATGTGTGTTCCCAACGATAAAGTTCAATATGTGATTAATAAATTCAACAATTTCCACTGTAAACTTCAATTCACTTGTGAAATGGAAATAAACAAAAACATAAATTTCCTAGATATGAACATTAGGCATGATGCAGATGGAAAAATAAAAACTTCTTGGTTTACTAAAGAAGTTTGGTCTCAACGTTATCTTCATTTCAATTCCGTTGCACCAGCTTGTTATAAAAAAAGTGTCATTAACAGCCTTACAGACCGCGCGGTGAAATTGTCTCACGCAGAAGACCGTCCCAAAAATTTAAAAATTGTTCGTAATACACTAGAAATGAATGGCTACCCAAAAACGTTCTTCAATCCTATCATTAAAGAGAGAATAAACAAAATCTATAATGGTTCTTCATATAAAAATAACATAACAGGTAATACAGACAATTATATAACTTTACCATACATTCCGGAGACCTCAGAAAAAATTAAGAAATGTTTGAAAAAGTACGATATAAATGTTGCACATGAACCTACTAACTGTGTTGGGAAATATTTCTCAAATCTAAAACCTGTAATACCTAAAGATAAACAAACCCACACAGTATATAAATTTAATTGTTTAGATTGTGATGAAACTTATACTGGAATCTCTAAACAATATTCACAAAAAAGAATGTACGGTCATAAGTATAGCACGAGAAATAATAACTTAGAAAATTCCACCGCCCTTGCTAAACACTGCTTTGATTATAAGCATCAGTTTGATTACAAAAATGTTAATATTTCAACTAAAGAAACCAATTATTATAAAAGATCTATGCTGGAGATGATTCACATAAAACGGGATTCCAATTCTGTGAACCATAGGAATGATATTCAGGGATTGAGTAAGATTTATACTAACTTAATCAATTAATACTCTTGCAAATTCCTACATGCGTTTTTATAATGTTAAAAGTATATTTTAGGAAGAACGCTTATAGTAAATTCCAATGCAGGTCTAAAACCTTTTCAAGTACGTCATAAATCTACATCTGTTTCGAGTAAATATCAACAAATAGCTTCGAACTTCAGTTGCTTTGAGACCATAGCAATATGCGTTTGAATATTATGAGAATTTTACTGAACAGTGGATTCTTGTTACAAAAAAAAATTATACTTTAATATTAACGATACAATTTTCGATTATTCGTGGTTCTGTTCGTTCCGACGGTGTGGGCTTTTTGATTGAAAATTGTGCGTAATGGACGCTTGTGCTAATTAGTTTTAATTAACCCCTTTTTACATAATAAGTCTTCTGATGAAGGTCGTGAGACCGAAACGTACGTAAAGACGAAAATTTAAAACAGAGTGTTATTGTGACCTATTTCCCGAGAATTTTTATAAAAATTATTGACTATGATGTGTCCTATCCAATTATAGATATTGGTTTTTGGATGAATAAAGTATCACATTCTATTCTATTCCATGTTGTTCATTTATATTTATGATTTTATGAAATCACACAAAAAATTCACAAATTCCATATCCCAATTGAAGCTAAGCTAATTTCATTTGTTTTAAAAAATTTCCTCACCAATATACCTCCAAATGGAATTATCAAATAAGGAGAAAATTTGTCACACAAAAAATTGAACACGAAATTTTAATTTTTTTATAAAAATGTTCCGACGAAAATTGATTTATTCAATAATAATATTCACAAGACATGTGATGCATTGATCATGTAAGATCCGTTAAATCCTATTCTTTCTCAGTAAAAACTTCATTAGTGGTATACGGAAGATGCCATTTAATACTTTATAGGTACAAGGCCACTGAAAAAGTTTTTTGATTTCATTAATAGTTTATACCCCTCTACAAAATCCACTTATGAAGAAGAATCAAATATTAGAACTAATTTTTTAGACCAACCTGTTATGAAGATTAATAATAAACATGATTTCGTAATTTATCGTACTCCTTCTGATACAACAATACTCTCTAGTTTCAATCAATCTCAAACGATGATGATGCTTATAACATTAAAATACACAAACTATTGAATATACATTCCGGAGAAAACTTCAGAACTGAGCGCAATGTTATAAAAATTAAACTATAAATAATGGTTACAATTCATACAATATAGATGAAATGTTTAAAAATCAGAATCACAATCATATCAAACAATTACCAGGAAAAGTGTCTGGATACTCGGAGAAAAATAACTATGTACGTATAAATATCTTACAAAACAGTGCGTTAGATAAAATATTGAGAAGAACAAATTTATCAATAAATAAGCAGTCATTAGTTTATAAATTGACTTGTAGTGATTGCAGAATAATCGGGCCAAATATGTAGATATTTTGAAGAACGAATAATGAAACACCAAAAAAATTTCAATAATAAGATATAAAATTCCACTTTTGTGGATCACCTACAAGAAATTGGCCCTTCATACAGCAACAATTTTGAAATTTCACATATGGAAAATAAAAATTATAGGGTATCCTTGTCAGAGTCTCTAGAAATTAAAGGACGAAATGTTAGTTGATAAGCTGATCTCCACTCATCACCATTGTTTAATATGTTCAAAAAAATTCCACATTTCTGTTTCTTTCTTTTTTATACCTGACCTCCGAAACATATTGAATAGAAAATTTCAATGGAACAATTTCATTCAGGTTGTTCATATAGATGTCTGAGACACCTCCCCAACCTATAATTTCGACTGATGAAGTATTTTCAAATGCCTGGAATCTGAACATTGTTTCAAAGAAATGAAACAAATACAAAATTATAATAATCTTGTATCCGTTTGATAATGGCACTTCGGTGATGAAACTATAGTAACGTTTTCATGTTTTCATTAAAAGTGGTACAAACATGAAGTAATTATTCTTTCATTTGATAATAATGTAACGGTTTCTACCATCGATTATCTCATAATAAAGTACTTCGTAATATTTTTTGAAGAAGCTACGGTGTAAGTGAAACTATACTTACATTTATTCAATAAATTAGGGAAAATCAAGGTTTCAATAGTTATTTTATTCAAGTTTATAACCACGTCATGGCTGATTCTATTGAATTTTTAATGCACGTGTTCAGTGATAAATCTTGTATGGAAATTTCGTGTGAATCAAAATGAAATTTCATGAGAGAAAGAATTGAGAAGAGAATGTGATGTTCAAATTCCTTTCTAAATAACATGTAGAGTAATATCTCATTCAACCACAGGAAAATAATGCGATTGATTATATTGAGGCATATGCAAAACAGCCTAATAAAAAGAATCGAATAGTGGATATTCATTATTGAGTAGGATTGTAATAATGCTGTTAGTTGGTTGCAAATGAAACAATTAAACACCCCGTGAACTGCGTTGTTTATACTTCACTAAATTCCAGGATTTAAGTAATCTTCCACATGTGCGCTAGTGAGCAATCACTTAACCAGACACTACAGGAGCTATTATTTCTTACTGAAAGTCATAAACTGAAACTTGGTACAACATTGAATCTTTCAAAACTCATGAATAAAGATAGCCAATACGGAATTTGTAAGGACTACAAATAAATTAAGCCATCGACAGTATTCATAGGATTCAGGACATTTATTCATGAACCATGTATTTTTAATGATGCATTCCTGGTAGATGTGAACGTTTCACAAATAAGAAAATTCACATATTAGATTCGAATGTAAATAGATTCGGGAAACTGCCACTTATTGTCGAATGTGATTGATGATCCTGCAGAAGCTCAGAAGATACAAATATTCTCAAAATTGTGTTTATAGTTTGGAAGCCCGCAGCAAATTTTGAATCGATAGCTTTAATGGATGAATTCTCATTAATTCGGAAATATATCAAATAAACAATTGAAATACTTCTTGAAAGTACACCAATTCTTTTTATGAACATTTTTTTCATGAATTGATATATAGGACAATGAAGAAACAATCACCCTCTAAAAATACGGTTAAAGTACTGAGGACCTTTCAGCTACTAAGTAGTCATCATCAGAGTAAACTAAATGGAAATCAAAATATGCATGTTTGTATATTTAGAATTATTAGGGAATATAAGGGATTAATTATTCTTAGCTGGAGGTAAATATAAATTGATTAAATTGCTTTTTCGTTTACACATTCCCATCCATTACTGTGTTCCAAGAGTGATACATTTTTTTGAGAAATGGTGTGACCTGTGTTAAGTTAACGCTGATTGTTCATCATTATTTTCCGTTATGTGGCAAAATTTTCTTCATACCGAGTAAGAATGTTCCTTCTAGTTTGTTCCACATAGCATTTTGAATACGATTCGCATTCGATTTTGTTAATCCCGGATTAGTCGAAATCAGAAAATTCATCAAAGATGTTGCCTAAACGGTTTTTTAGCTTGTTCTTAGATGAATAAACGGGTTTTATTGCAAATTTGGGGAACGTTTTTCGTTATAGATTAATTTATTGATCAAAGATCTGTCGTTACCATTGTTCATCGCTATTTTCTGAGGTTTCTCAACTTCGATGTTTTGATTTGCTAGCTAAAGGAGATATTATGTAATCTATTAACAAGATTATTGAATTGAGCTATTTTATAATTAATTGGTGTAACTGAATCCGTCAGAATATACCTATTTGTTAGTGTAGGTTTTCTGTATATGTTGGATTCCAAGTGAAGACATCTTTGATAACGATAATGTCAAGGAAAGGATGCTAGTTATTTGTTTCTATTTCTAAAGTGAATTTAAGTTAATCAGTTTGGGTAGCATGTTCATAAAGCCATGTAAATCAAAATCTCTACTTATGATGGCGAGAATATCATCGACAATGTATCTTATTTATAGTTTCAGTGATTTCACAGTATAAAATCGTTTATTAGTAATCAACAAACCTCTGGTTGCGAGAGAAAATCATATTTTCATCCAGATCGATCAGTAACATTGCAATCTATTTTTTTTTTGCTGATGAGTTTCATGAAAGATCGAAACATCTGCCCTGAACTACTAGTTTGTAATGTTATTGACTGATCTGGATTATAGAGACCTTATCATTATCACCTGGAGAAAGCCAACAAGAAATTAATACATTTTCATTTGTTAGATTTTATTTCTACATTTTCATATAAGTTGGGGCTTATGAAGGAGCTTGTGAAGGTTTTGAATCGAGATGAACTTTGTTTTGGTTACTTGTCACGTGAATTGCCTTAGATCAGAATGGTCAATCTAAAAGCCTTTCTATTTGTGTGTTTAACAAGCTAAGTGTCTAAACTACTTGTATTTACCTGAAACCTGCAATAGTACAAAATAAATTCTTGTTTAAGGTTAGTTATACCTCCCATATGAAATTTAAAATACACAATAATACCCATGCATTGCTAAATGAACTGCTCGTATTAATTCGATACGATCCGATAAATATGTTATTGTTTCCGTATAGTGTGTTGTGGTTATGGTGAATGTTATCCACGAAGCTGTAATAACAAGACGAACCTATTGCTTTATTTTATTTATTCAATAAACTCTTCGCAGACGAAGTCCGAAGAGTATATTGCATAAATTAAAATTATTTCTAAAAGCGTTGAAAAATGTCGTAGAGCAAAAATTCCTTCACCATAGTACTTTTCATTGAATTTTGAGCAACTTGGAAAAATCCGTCTGTCTGGATATTCGGAATTACTTGTCTACAAGATTGACAAAAAGTATATATTGGATATCTTGAATAGTAGACTTCCGCGGATAGCTAATCTTGAAAAATCCTGGCTTCCGGATGGATTCCATGTCAGAGTAGCTCGACTTGTTGCAGACGTTTCGCCAATCATTCCGGGTGACTTAAACTGAAACTGGTTCTACTGGTTTCTGTTGCCGTATTTATTGTAGGAAGAATCCTTCACGCTACACAGTTCACTGCCTTCATTCTGGTGGTTAACTCCGTTCCGGCACCTGACCCTGCCGTTGTGTGATCATGTGCGGAGTGGAATTTTCGAGGATGGGTTTCCAAATGTTGGGAAGGTAATATCCTGAGTCATGGTTCAGATTATTTGGATGTTTTAGGATTTCTATAGCTTCAAGGATTTTTCGCTGATAGAAGTTTGAGGCTCGGGCTAGGATTTTAGTATCTTCGAGAAGGATTTGATGATTAATGTCAAACTTTCTACTGAAATCCTAGCCCGAGCCTCAAACTTCTATCAGCGAAAAATCCTTGAAGCTATAGAAATCCTGAAACATCCGAATGATCTGAACCGTGACTAAGGATATTACCTTCGGAAGCCAAAATGTTGGTTTGGATATGTAGACGACACTTTTGTTATTTGGCAACATGGTCGCGAAAAGCTTGTTCCCTTCCTCAATCATTCAAATTCATTACATCTCAATATCTTTTTCACCATGTCGAAGTCGAATCGCAAGGTTCACTCCCGTTCCTAAATGTATTGGTTAGTCGACACACTTACGGTACTTTAGGACATTATGTCTACCGAAAACCCACTCATACCGATAGATATCTCGATGGTCTTTCCCACCACCACCCTGCCAAAAAGCAATCTGTCATAAGCTCCCTGATCCACAGAGCTATCAATTTATTTCAACCTCAATCCTTAAAATCAGAATTGAAACATCTTTAATCTGCCTTATTATCCAACAATTTCTCCCATTACAACATTCAAAAAGCCATAAAGAAATACACTTCGCCTAAAGTTTCAAATCGACCTGAGCAACAAACCCCCCGCCTGCTTTATCCACGGTCTATCTTTCATATATTGAAAATATAACAGATCGAATTTCCAAAATCCTCAAAAAACATTATATTTCTACCCGTTTTTCCACACTTCCAAAATTATCTCAGTTTTACAAACTTATCAAAGATCCCCTTCCTCTTCTCCACTCAGAATGTGTTTATAGCATTCCCTGTTCTTTCCGTAAAGTCTACATTGGTGAAACAGGTCGTACAGTAGCTACTGGTGTGAAAGAACATGAGCGCTGTACAAGGCTTGGTGACACCAGTAGATCTGCACTTGCGGAACACAAGTTTGACACTAATCATCAAATCCTACCCGAAAATACTGAAATCCTAGCCCGAGCCCCAAACTTCTATCAGCGAAAAATCCTTGAAGCTATAGGAATCCTAAGACATCCAAATAATCTGAACCGTGACTCAAGATATTACCTTCCCAACATTTGAGAACCCATCCTCGAAAATTTCAATTCGCACATGATCACACAACGGCAGGGTCAGGTGCCGGAACGGAGTTAACCACCGGAATAAATGCAGTGAACTGTGTAGCGTGAAGGATTTTTCCTGCAATAAATATGGCTGCAGAAACCAGTAGAACCAGTTTCAGTTAAATCCTCAAGCCTGCCCTGAAGATGCCACCTGTAACGAAACGTCGGCATCAAGTCCGAGCTATTGTGATGCGGAATCCATCCGGAAGCCAAGATTTTTCAATATATTGGATAGATCCTTACTACTCCTTACTTGTTAATTTGAAACTGCTTTCACCCAATTTTTAATAATTTCGTTCAACAACAACAACAAAATCGTAAACGAAAGTGTTCAAACCATTTATGACAAACTGCGATGAACCAGAGGTATGGTCTAGGGCAGCGGTTCTCAATCTTTTTTGGTGACGGAACCCTTTTGGAAAGCGATATACTTGATGCAATAAAACAATAGTTTTTAAGAGTGTATTCTTTATTAATAAGCATAATAAAAGTACCTACTATGTAACAGTTACTTATTACTTACTTACATAACAAGTATAATAATAGAAGATATTGAAAAAGAAAAAAAATCTAACTAAAGGGAGGTATGATACTGTTTTTATATTCCATCTATCGGTTGATATCAGGTTTAATAGAGGACAGTTGAAGTCTCATATCAGGTTCGGCGTCCAGTCTATTGCGTTATGTTGTTTTCGTGGCTGCATAGGTTGAGAATCCTGTTTCGCACAAATATGTTGTTGGGAACGGGAGAAGAATATATTCAGAGCCATTTTGGCAAGCATTGGATATTCACCACGGATTCTGCACCAAAAATCGTTGAGAGGTGTCGTTTTGAAAAGTGACTCCATACTTGTGTCTGATGACATTTCTAAAAGAGATTCATATATCTCGTTTGACATACTTTGGGGCTTTTGTAAGTCGGGTAAAAAAGGATTATGAATCCATGAATTCAGTTTCATTTTTGTATTCTGTTCTTCGGAAAAATACTTCTCAAAAGATGCGCGCAACAAAGTGAGATATTGGACCAATTCTTCGAATACATCATCTTGAAACATGTCTGAGTCGTTATAGCTAAGAAACTCACTGAGTGACGTAAAGCTTCCTATTTCTCTCTTTCCAACGCAAATAATCCAAAAATCTAATTTTCTTTTGAAGGCAGTTATTTTGTTACAGGCCTGGAACACTGTTGTCTGTTTACCTTGCAATGATAAATTTAATTCTTCAGTTTTTGAAAGATATCTGCCAGTCGACAGTCGGAACAACCAAGTTTCATCATAAAAACGGTCTTTCGAATTAAAAGAAGTATCTGAATGAAACGTTTGTAACTCGGCTCTAAGCTCAAATAGCCTTGTTAAAGTTTTACCCCGAGACAGCCATCGCACTTCTGTATGGAGCAGTAGTGTTTTATGTTTGCTGCCATAATCTTCAGACAATAATGAGAACAATCGGGATTGTAGTGGACGTGATTTGATAAAATTTATTATCTTTACCGCTTCATCCATAACTAATTTTAGATTTGACGGCATTTGCTTCATCGCAAGTGCTTGTCTATGCAGGATACAATGGCTGGAACTACAATTAGGCGCTTTATTTTTTATTCGTGACCCTGCTGTATTGCCCGTCATCACCTTGGCCCCATCTCTACAAATGTCAATGCAATCGTTCCAACTGAGATTATTTTCCTCAAAAAATATATTTATTTTATTAAAAATTTATTCTCCGGTAGTGTTTGTTGGTAGAGGTGAACACATAAGCATGTCTTCTTCAAAAGAACTTTCATATGGATATCTCACGATAACCAGCAAGATAGCCAGACCAGCGACATCAGTCGACTCATCTATTTGCAAGAGGAATTGTGTTTTTTGTAGACGTGTAACTAGTTCTTGTTTGACGTAGCTTGCCAGATCATGAATTTGCCGTGAATTTGATAGCGGCACTGTAGAAAGATGCTTTGCAGATTTTTCATTGAGCATACATTTTGTTATGTCTAACACACATGGTTTTATTAAATTCTCAGCGATGGTGTGCGCTTCACCTGCTTGTGCAATGCGATAGCTAACTAAATATGATGCCTCCATCGCCTTTTCATTGATAGTTTGGGTTACATGCATCATAGTTTTTTGACTTTCCAATAACTGTTCTTTTTACGTACAAAAAATTATTTATTCTTGTCTTTAGACTCGAGGTGTACAGTTCCTAAATGTCGGCGCAACTTGGCAGGTGCCATGGAACTATTAGGAAGCAGTTCACTACATAACAAGCAGAGAGATGAGCCGTTGGAATCAACAAATCTGAAACTGATATATGATTCATCATACTTCTTCTTTTTCGCCTTTGAAACCGTGGATCTTGACGTCGTTGCATCATCGTCTGGACCGGTAACTGCTGTACACTCTGCGCGTACTGCTTTTGAACATTCGGCTTCGTTGGAAGATGTTGTTGCAATACGTTTAACGCCTTTAAGCCAATGTTCCATTCTGTCAGGATGATGGGGTTAAAATAATGCACGATCGTTACCGCGTAGAAGAGTACTTATCGCTTCGAACGCTAATCGTCGACTGGCTAGTGTCAAGGCGGGATCGTCGAAATACTCGAGTCCGGCGCCTTTAATAAATAAAAAGCCGAAATAAAAATTGAAATTCAAAAAATGTGGTGTGAACAATCTCGACTTTACGTTTTGAAATTAGAGCCAAAAGTCGCTTGTTCACAATTATAGCGTCTAATCTCAGAGGCGGCTTTTATCAAAGGGACTGCGCGCTCACAAGTAGGTATCGACGGTGGCGGCATAGTAAAATGATACGCCGCGTCAGAACGGTCGATCAGAGAGAGGTGTTTTGATTTTATTTTCTAAATTCTTGCGGAACCCGTACAGGGGTATCGCGGAACCCTGGAGTTCCGCGGAACACACTTAGAGTAATGCTGGTCTAGGGGCTAAGATACTCAACTCCCACTCAGTAGGCTCGAGTTCGATTCCCAGGAATGGAAAATTTGTTTTGTAATAACATTTTCTCAAAGACATTATCAATTTGAATATTATTTAGTTGCTTAGAGATAATGAAGTGGATAATTTATTCCACTATCTTCACACAAATACGAAGATTATCTTATAGAATGTGAAACAAAAACAACAAACAAAAACAACAGACAAAAATTAGTAATCGAATCAAATTTTGCAAAGAGTAACTTTGCCACGCACACTATTTATATATTCTCCAAGGGGCAACTTTCCAACAGATCATTGATATGGAGCAAAAGCAAAGTTAGTGCCAAGACAGGTCCCTGTGGAACAACAGCGTTGACAATAGCCATTGTACCGGATGAAACCTCCGTCAACCACCACATGGTGTGATTCATCTGAGATAAAACTCGATAGTAAACGACAAGTTACCCAAAAAGACTGATGTCAGATTCGGTCAATATTATACCCGCACGAGTCTAATCTTATATTGTGCAACATTAGTGAATAGCTTCAATAATTAGTTGGATGCTTGTAGTTTTCCTCAGTGAAGTGTCTTCTTATTTCCGTACTATTTACACTTACTTTTACTTTATATATAACTTATTTTATTCACCTATTTCTTTTAGTAATTGTAATTGAAAAATAATGATATTCGATGATCCTCAGATAAGGTAGTTTATTTAAGATTCACCATTGCATCATGCACGAGATTTTCATGGAAATCATAAGGCAGAAAATAAGTATAAAATATGATTTCCTACTTACTCATTCTACGTTTTAATATGAGTGTAACAGTTCACTATCTCAACAACCACTTCGATCGATTTCCAGAAAACCAAGATGAATTCTAGTGAAGGACAGTGGAAAGATTCCATCAGAATATTGAGACTATGAAAGCGGATATGAATTCAACAAAGACGTGTTGTAAAATGTGTCGTTAATAATTCTACTTCAAATGCTTACTATTTTCAAAATATGTCAAATTCCTCAACCGGGATTGTAGGATTTCAGTTGGAAGAAAATTTATTTTACATGCAAAATTCGATTATTTGTTTTTTTCTAGATAAATACGGATGATAAGAAAACCCATAAGTGTAGTGGTTTTGACTACTGAGAATCCAGAAATAATCTGAAATACAGTGGCCAATATTTCTACACTTCATAATCATTCGTTTTCAGTTTTCAGTGTGGAAACATAATTCAAATGATAGAAATAAGTTACCTTCCATCCTGAAATAGCATCCACATATGGACATTTAATTAAATTTATTCTTATGTTCCAAATTGTTCATTACTTAAACGTTTCTTTTTATTTTCAGGTAAGAATGGCTGTTCCATTTCAGACATATGGCGACGAGATTATTCCGAGGAATCCTGTAGCCGCCTTTGAAAGTATGTGCTAATTATTACTTTTTCACCGAAATATACATTATAATGAAATTGGTATGTGGGAATACACATTACTTCACCTCAGAGTAAGAAAACTAACTCATGAAAATAATTTCGTTTAAAAAAAAGCTATAGTAGCTTTTGATGTTCTCTAAGTTCAAAAATACTTGCTTTATTTTTTTTATGGGTGAGTGAATATAGAATGACAAATCTTCAAAATTTTTTTCCTCAAGTCCTATTTATTCTTATTTTGGAGTTCTCATAACATTTGTGGGATACCTATATAGCAATTTCCAGTGTTCAATTATTTTGTGGAATTCCTCAAAGGAATCGTTTCTTGTTGCGTCTTTCATTTTAAATTGATGGGTTTCCCTGACGGTCTTCAATTTGTTGCACCAGTGTATTTTAAATACAAAATTTCACAAAGAAACTAATCGAATCAAATAATAAATAGATTGAAAGCTCTATTTAATCAATGGAAGCAAGATATAAACTAATACAGACTAATAATTATTGGACAGTTTTATTGCTTATATATTATTTACCCATTTCTTCGTTCTCATTTTTTGAATGATCAGGCCATAACAATATCAAAAACGTCATTTTGTTGACAAAATAAACAACAAAATCTTGAAATGAAGCTTTCGATTCCTACTATGCAAGCCTACTACTAATTCTTACTGATCAAGCGAAAGTTGTCGTGTAGGTATATGTGAAAAGTGTAATTTTCGTAGGAATCAGTTACAATTTCAAACTAGTGTTTCGTATCTACAACTTGTCACATATATTTGTATAATGAAAATTTTAATTTTTAATATCTAATATCTTCAAATAAAATTCCAGTGATTTACACTCCTAAGTATCGTTATGTACTTCCTCGCATACTACGCACAAATCAAGTATGATTCTGAAAAAAATTAGTCGGCAATATTGGCGCAATTATGTAACATAAGGAATAAATCTCAAGAATCCCTTTAATCATCATCATAAACTGAATATTGAAATGTTAAATTTATATTGAGTTTTCTAGATGATTGTCACTTCACTTACATTAATGTGACCATATTTTCCTGTTTGGATCTATAAAAATGATTCAATTTTGATTCTTCAACTACTGTACAGTCTAGACAAATCTCGTGTTCTAGTTAGAAACTGAACAACACATCAATATCGAATCTTTCTGCTAATAAACACCGTTGAACATATTTTGGGTACTGGTTTGTAATTGGTATTACAAACTTCAATTACGGTTAGGAACTATCTTTCATTGACCCCTCTGCTGAATTGACATGAGATTTGATGAATAAATAGACTTAACAAAGTTTGATACGGAGTAGATGATTAAATTTCAATTCCAACTATTTATTAACTAGTGAAAATTATTCAAAACTAGTCTACCACTGAAATGCTTAAGAAGTATATGTGTAACAAGTACGCTCGTCATTCTTCAGACTAACTGTTGTAATTTATTATATATTATATTTATTATATTTGCTTTCATGTTAAATAATCATGAATAAATTTAAGGGCAAAATTGTCATACTTTTAATAAGTAAATTAAATAATTCAACGAGGAGGAGTTGTGTGAACACTGTCAATGGGTTTTTTTAAATCTAGTAAAAACGAAACAATATTTCAAAATATTCTAATTCCGAATGTTGAATACATCATTGTTAACAATACTATAGGCCAGTACAAATAGTATTTAAACAACAACAAAATTCGTTACAGCAATCTGACAGCGGGATATTGTAGGAAAAGATATTGTAAAAGAGGAAAAAATAAATCGAACCGACAATTGCTATCCGGGGTGGAATGGAGTGTGTTTTTGGGTGTTGAAAACAGTTTTTCGTGATTTCTGGCTAAACCGTGCATTCTATCAAAAAAAGTTGAAAACAAAAGTTGTACAGAATAAAAAATCTACAACCTATGTACCGTTTTTACCCTAACCTCAAAATTTTTCGAAAACAATGCGAAAAACCTATATTTCGGTTTTTAATTATTTTCTTTTAAAAAAACTTCATGAAGCTCAAAATTTAGCGAAAGATACCTCTATTCATTGCAAAAAGGCTGTAATTTTTTCGGAGGAAAATTTTCAGAGGTTGTTATTAAATTGAATTTGAAAAAAAAATTTCAACTGCGATTCCTCTTCAAACTACGCCTCCTACAGAGTTCTGTTTTGGCTCACTTACTCGTTGCTATGTCTATTTTTGATAAGTGGTAAGAAAAAGGTATACTGCAATGTGAAAAATGGCGGGAAAATCTAAAGAACAGAAAAAACCGCTTTTTTCGTGGTAATTTGCGTATTTATCGTTGAATAATTGTTATTCATCAATAAAATCATTTTAATTTTTTCATGTTTATGGAAACTATAATATTACTTCTTCAATTATTGTATAGATCGAGTTCTGATATGATGTCATGCATGTGTAAGACAGCAAATTATATCTGCTATATTCATATCTTCGTAATCACAGGATACGAATATATAACTTCTACGATCGTCGTACATGGGATTGTTACTATCAAACAAAACGTAAGAAATGCACATTCTCAATATGCATTTAGGAACAATTTTGGTTTTTTACTCGAAAGCCATTAGTTTACCAAACAAAATATAATCATACAATATGTAATGTAGTAGATCTACAATGATATATACGGGTTTTGCAGAGTGGTTTTCAATTTCAATACAGTATTTGCATGTTGCACTGGACAAGTTTATCAGATCCCTCCTGTTTTTAGGTAATGAATGTTAACAACATATAATTCATAAATGCGGTAAAAAAAATACTTAAAAAACTATATTGAAAAAAGTATGCATGCCCTTTCATGTATTTTTCTCTAATCTTGCTTTTTTCGCAGAGCGTTTTACTTCTTCTTCGTCCAATTCAACAAAACTGAACGATTCTCCAGTGATTTCGAAAGTTTCATTGAGTACTGTTTCAGTTATAGTACATTGATCTGTTTCCATTTCTTCCGAGTCACTGCCGTCTATGGAAAATTATGAAATTTCAGCATTTGAGCAATTTTCTAAATTAAAACAATTCAAACATGAAATGGTACGTCTGTAGTATACGCCGGTTCGACCTCTCATTGGCTTGGAAGGCCTCTGGGTGCGTTCGCATGCTGTCTTTAGCTTCGAAAACAGCTCCTTAAATTTATCATATTCGTATCCTGCGATTACGAAGATACGAATATATCAGATATAATTTGTTGTCTTAGACATGCATGACATCATATCAAGACTCGATCTATACAATAATTAAAGAAATGATATTATAGTTTTCATGAACATAAAAAAATTAAAATGATTTCATTAATTAATAACAATTATTCAACGATAAATATGCAAATTACCACGAAAAAATCGATTTTTCCGGTTTTTCCAATTTTCTCGTTATTTTTCCCATTACAGTACACCACTCATCGAAAGAAGACGTAACAACGAGTAAGTGAGCCAAAACAGAACTCTGTAGGAGGCGTAGTTTCAACAGGAATCGTAGTTGAAAATTTGTTTTTTTTTGTAATTGAATTTGACAACAACCTCTGAATACTTCCCTCTGAAAAAATTACTGCCTTCTTGCAATAGATAGAGGTATCTTTCGTCAAAGTTTGAGCTTCATAAAAAATTTTTTGTCAGAGAAAAAAATTAAAAACCGAAACATTTTACATTTTTTCGAAAAAATTTTATGTTAGGGTAAGAATGGTAGGTACAAAAGTTATAGATCTTTTTATTCCCCACATTTCTTATATTTAACTGTTTTTGATAGGATGCACGGTTTAGTCAGAAATAGCGAAAAACTGTTTTCAACCCCTAAAAACCCTCCCCACTCCGCCGCGGATAGCAGCTGTCGGTTCCATTTATTTTTCCCTCTTTTATAATATGTTGTTCTACAATATCCCGCTGTCAGATCGCTGTAACGATTTTTTTTTCTTCTAATATTTTCTCCTATAAGTACTAGCCTACCATACCATTAGATGGATCAAATCAATAGAAGTTAAGTTGAAATTTTAATGATTT
The DNA here is from genome assembly GCA_958510875.1 of Endomychus coccineus. Taxonomy (NCBI): domain Eukaryota; kingdom Metazoa; phylum Arthropoda; class Insecta; order Coleoptera; family Endomychidae; genus Endomychus; species Endomychus coccineus. Next base: position 134,985,599 of record OY294068.1, read on the forward strand.
TCAATAGTTTCCGAAAAATTAACGTATTTTCATTAGCAGTTAAACCTATTTAATTATTACATGAAATCTACACAAATACTACAATAATATTTGAAACTCTGTTTACGTATGTCAGCTTCTAAGATACCAATTGAAAAATATACTGCCGTAAAAGTAGTTATAGCTCTGGCGACTTTCAGTCGTCATTCAGCAGTTTTACTATGCAACATTGCGTTGTGCATTTTCAGCAGTTACTAAAGCTATTGAAACGGCAATGATGGGTTGTTATTGTTGCATGATTAAGATCGTGAATATAAAAAAAAAAAAATATATTCTCAACTTATCAACATACAATTTGAGATGCACATGCACCACCCACATTAGGAACTGCACGGAAAGACCTGTTCATACAATGTCGTAGCGAAAGGTCATACATGGAGGAAAATTGGACTATAAAATTTTTGCATAATTCGCATCTATTGAATAAGACCTATTTATGTACAAAGACATAGAGAATTTGTCGAATCTATGAAATTTTACGCAATTATTGAATCCAAAAGCTCAGTGTAAGCTAACTCAACTCAGCTAATAAAATGTGAAGACTCCGTTTTCGATATAATTTTAGAATTAGCTAAAAATAAATGATTTGTTATTCTTTAGGTTGTGTAATGCTACCTGCGGTGAAATGTACAAAAAGTAATATTTGTCCTTTATTCCTCTTGGATGTACAGGGATTCGATATTAATTACAATTTGGATGGAGAATTGCGCGTTCCAGAATAGAGAAGAATGAGCTCTTTAGAGTTTCCTAATCTACGTCATCAGTCATCAATTTTGAAAATACTAAAGTAATTTCAGTGAAACTCATATATCTGCAAACAGGTCAGGTCATATATTTATGAGCCCTGACTTATTTCACCATCGGTTGTTTTCATTTTGATGGCAACAAAATTATGTTCAAACATCAAATAGTGAGTGTATTGGAATTGGAGTCAATGACTTTCAGAGATTTTAAAGGCTTTTTGTCCAGATACAAACTATGTAAAACAGTATCAAAACCTCATATATCTAACTTTTGTGAAGTAAACTTTCTCATGGGTACAAAGAAACTATTTTACAAGACAGAATTTGATAAAGAATATTCACTAATAGCAAAAGCTTTGAATCGAAGAATTCTCCAACCAATAACTAAAACCTCCTTAACCAGAAAGTAAAACCTCCTTCAAGAGTAATCTGATTGAAAATCTACAATCAACGCATATGCTCATAAATAGACAAAGGTTCGGAGAGAGTTGCCTGAAAACGTAATAGAAACTACTCTTGACTGATACATTTTGTTTTGAAATGGATCTCTTTTAATATGAAATAACTTAGAATGGGTTATTAATTTCCTAATTTATATGGAAAATCAAAAATTAGTATCCTTTCCTACTTCAATAAAATTAGTTCGTATTCATTCATCCATTGGTGAGGCTAGAAACCAATAAAAAACAATTTTGAAAATAAATGAACCAAAACATACCCAAGTAATCTCCTTCATGAAAAATCTGGAGTATTGAAGTCTCACAGTGGTGCCTCACAGTTATGAAACCTGCTACAAAAAAGGACATATTACTACTATGCACCAACGAAGGCCCAGAATGGGCATGAAAAAAACATTGAAACATGTAGTTTCGATAATTGGTATACATGTACATTAGGGGCTGCACCTGTTGAACATACTAAAAGTCTCCGGTGGTGGTGGAGGAGCTTAAACCGCCATATATTCTTTTATTCATAAACATCGCGATAGCTAGTAGGTTTTTGGGAAAAATGGCTATTTGCTAAATTGAAGAACATAACAATTTTCAAAAAAGGTCAAATTCATTTTGGTTTCAACTGTTACCAACCGAATCGACATCAAAATTCTCTGCTAGAAGTTAATGAGAAACTCTTCTCATTCATATCAAGCCAACTCGAAATTTATATTGTGCATTCATACTATTTCTTCCAATTATCAATAGGATCATGATTGAATGAGAGAACACAATTACTTTGTTTTTATACCACTTTTGATGTTAACATGAAAACGTTACTATATTTTCACCGAAGTGCCATATTATCAAACAAATACAAAATTATGAAGTAAACAATGAATTGTTCAAGTGTAAATAGGAACTAAAATGCAATAGGGACAATGAAATTACAATTACGAGCTAGGATCAACGTAAATTCCAAAGCAGGCAGATCCCGGAAAACTGAGTGTATTGTGCATTAGGATAATTATTACTTGATATTCTAAGAATTATTCAAGAGTGCTTTGAAACAGAAAGGAAAATATCACTTTGGTATAGTTATAACTGATCTTTCAGTATATTGTTATAAGATTTTTTGTCACCTTTATGAATCTCTATTGTTTCTAATGTATTTAGTTTGAAATCTTAGGTTTGATTATGCAAAATGGTTAGCAAATGTTGAACCTGTATTGTTAAGTCTGAAAGTACGTAAATCTTCTGAAATTCCTTGGCTTCCGGATGGATTCCACGTCACAATAGCACGACTTGATACCGACGTTTCACCAACCATTACAGGTGACATCTTTAGCGCAGGCTTAAGTCTTGAACTGAAACAGCTTCTTCCGGTTTCTGTAGCTGTATTCATTGTAGAAAAAACTTCACGCTACACTGTTGCTTTTATTCCGGTTCTGGCACCTGAACATGCCGTTGTGTGAAGAGGAATTTTGGAGGATGTGCTTCCAAATGTTGGGAAACAGTGAGTCACGATCTAGATTATTTGGAAGTCTTAGGATTTCTATTGCTTTATTATTATACTCATCGAGCTTTCATTTTATATCATTCTTTACTCTCACAAATAACTCCATCAAAATATGTGCCCAGAAGTCAGCGAAAACAAAAAAATTGCAATAAACAATATTACAATGCCAATTCTAGAGGCCAATAATAATAATAATCGGGAGTCTAGAATGAAGTTAAATTTCAAAGAGAGAACATCAACAAAGCTCTAGGTGATCCACCACCTACCACGTCAAGTGAGGTAAGGAATAAATTTCTCAAAGAAGACACAAGAGCACAGCCTACAATATTTCAAGGGATCTCTGACTACGACTGTTTTTGATGCAAAAACTTTTCTTTTATTCTTTATGACAACTTCTGTTATCTAGGCAAGCATGTAATGATGGAAACAATACACATATTTAACACATAGAACCTAATGACAGCACTGTGTTTCTTCGCGCTGCATCCGCATGAGTTCTGTGAGCTCTCTTCTTTAGTTAAAATATTTAGCAAGTTCAGCAATTTCAAGGTCGTCACACAAAAATGAATAGGACTTCTTTTGTTGGAAATTGTATGCTCTCTAATAACAAAATAATTAAGCTTCCCAAGAACCTACTTGTTCTCGAGATATTCATGAAATATGGAAAAGTGACCTGAAACTAAGATGGTGGCCCGAGATCTTTCATCACCTCTGGGGACTTTTAGTATGTTCAACAGGAACCCTTCATGAACATGAATACCAATTTTGAAAACAAGTTTTAATGTTTTTCCAAACCTTCCGTTACTTGGACTACCAAAAGTATTATTTATGAAACTCATGAAATAATATTCATGTTCATATTTAAATCCGGTGAAACATTTTTTTAGGAAGTTGTTCCAGTAACTCGAAACTTTATTAAAAATGGATATTGTGTCCAGTTTTAATGGAGTTTTCTCTTGGCACGATATTGAGTAGTGAATCATTCCTTCATATTCTACATTTCGGGTTAACAAAATTATTTAACTAGCAAAAGGCAATTCGTTATCTACAATATCTAGAAATGAATCTTCTTGAAGCTTGAAGGAGAACTTTGTACCACGGTTTTCCCCATTGTGCTGTGCTGATATTTTAAATTCAAGATAATGTATATATGAAGGCAGCTGATAATTAGAGTAATTATACAGATCGGATAATATTAAACACGCCAAAACAAGCTAATGGTTGCGGCAGGGAAACCTGCGGTAATAATACATATGTATATGATTGTGGTGATTGTTAGGCACTAGAGGAATGTAACTATACCCCTGAGCACCTTTATACCCTGGCTTCCTGTAATCGAACCGCCCCTCCAATTAATAACATCCTTCAGGGAATTCACATTACACAGATATCTATGATATCAACAAACGATACGGAACTGAAATGAGAAGAATATTTTTCATATATTATTGGTGAAGCAAAGCTGAAACGATGATAGGAATATATTTGACGAAACCGAATTCAACAACAAGAGCCGAATTCGTTTTTCGTTCAGAGTGGTTCTAGTGTGCTGCAGAAAAATTATTTCTAAACATACATTTGAAGTATTCTACAACTTCGTAGAGTCTGAAACTCTTGACTTGAAAACGAATGTCGGGAAATCATTTGTTTCGAACGTTGACAAACAAGTACATTTGAAATGTAGGCTATTGAAGATTAATTTTCTTAGATTATAGTCAGGAATATCCTATCGTGGATGCAGTAGGTTAAAAATATGGAAGTTTGAGAAAGTATTCGATTTGTGTGATTTTCCGGTCTATGCGGATACATGCATACAATTAGTCCATCCTATTCTACGACCGCAGACACAGCTAATGTCCATAGAAGAAGAAGGCGTCTGATCCGCTGTCGAAATATGAATCCCCAAGTTTCAAATCTTAATATGCATATTTCAAATCAATAAAAACACCTCAACGTATGAAAAGACCTAAATTTATACTCTATGTCATGTGAAAGCTTATTTGAATTGACAGGGACATTATGTGACCAATGTAACAGCTGTCAGTCATGTAAACGTTACCTGTCTTGCTGACAGGCTAATGTGTTGTCTGTTATAGACTGTGAGCTGTGATAATGATCCAATAATCTATGAATCTGTCTGTCATATAAATTGTACTTGTTGTTGTTGTCAAAACGTTATAACATATCGAATCGCTTTTACCTGTTTGGAATTGAGTTTTCAAAAATTCGTGCGTATGTCGTATATGGAACCTACATACCAAATTTCACGTCGCTCCTCTCCATGGTTACAGAGATTTCGTGTGGGTCAGTCCGAGTTGTATTTGCCCTTTATCAGTTCAGGTATTCAAAGATGAAAATCGACGATTTTTGTCCGAATTTCCGCGAGGTCTGATTTTTGTCTATCCTCATGTATTTTGATACTCCGTGTTCCGCGATGTAGTTTAAATTTGGATTAACCCTGTGTTCGAAAAACTATGGCCATTTTTGGATTTCTCGTTTCGAGACAAAACTACGGATTATATGAAAATATATTAATTCAAAGACAAGTTGTTGGACAAATTAATACGCGATTTTTGGCCCTGGTTCGAACTCGATTCGAGGTCGTGGGCCCATTCAGTGTGTTTCTTAGCACATTGAAAAATTGAGTATATGTCAAAGAGTTATTAATTTTTCATATTCTGTTTCGGTGAGAAGATAATATTTTTATTTCTCTTCTATCTATTTCTGGTAGTTTGACTTACCTCATTTTTACCGCCATCGGCCATTTAAAAAAATTCGTATTTTTCGAGTTTCAGACGAAATACTCATGTTATCGATCTAAAACTAAAATTATTCAAAAGCCTTTCTGCACCTAATATCTAAAATCCAAGCATTTTGGTTCAAAGACATAACTTTGTAACAATTTTGAAAATTTTGGACCACCGAAAAATTCAAATTTTCTCAGGTTATAAATTTTTCACGGATTCCAAATTCTAGGTTCTATTAGAAGTTCTTATAACGAGTATTTTAAGTAAAAGCAGATCGATTTGGGCTCAGTAGAAATGAAGCTATCCTGATAAATGTGTTTGGGCCTCTGGAGGGCCCAATTTTGGGCCACTCAACAAAAATCTTGGAGCAAATTACAAAGAAATACATCTGCTATTTATGTTTCAAACAGCGCATGGAGATTCTCTCATAATTCCAAGTTATAACGAATTTCATCATAAATAACTAGCGCGTAATTTCATTTATCGGTAATAAGCGAGGGTCTGTACAATAGATTTCGCGCGCGAAATTATAGTTTTTTAAGTATTTTAAAATACACCTGAATGCATAATCGTTCTTATGAATGTGTGAGTGTATGTAGACGTGTGAACGTGTATACAATGCTTACATAATGAACTACAAAGTAATTCTAATTTTTTGCACGAACATTTATCAGTACAACTATTTTTAACCCCGAAAAGAGATGATTTTGATCCTCATCAGGACGTGCATTTTTTACTGTTTGTATAGGAGTAAGTCCATTAGGACTATTTCTCTAACCCAATTTCGTTGTATTAATGGTTTCATTACCGATTCAAACCTGAACTTGGTAATACACCCTGAAAATATGTTATTTTACAGCATTATTGTATTTTCATGTGGTCACCTTGTAATTAATGCCTTGGCATAATCTAAATGTCCACTGGCAAGGAAAATTGGGAGCATTTTGTTTAACAAATTTATTAGCAAATTCCAATTGCCCGATCTTTCATACTCTATATAAGATTTCAACAAGGTAACCATATGAAAATACGATAATGCAACATATTTTTAGGGTGTATTACCAAGTTCGGTAATGAAACCATTGATTCAACGAAATGGGGTTGGAGAAATAGTTCCAATGGAAATGCTCCCATACAAACAGTAAGAAATGTACGTTCCAGTGAGTTGATCAAACAAATTCCTTGTGGTTGTGAAAAAAATTGTACTGGTGAATGTTCGTGCAAAAAATTAGGATTACCTTGTAGCGCATCATGTAAGCATTGTGAAGGTAAAGACTATTCTAATTGCCGCGAGTCAGAAATCAGTATATTAGATAATTATGATCTTGATAAGTGTATGGATGAAAATGAACACGATGATGAAGATGATGACGATACCGACGATGTCTTCAATGACAATTGCGACGATCAAATTTCATCAAATTCAGATGATGGAGCAGATCACGATGATCTTATTACATCATTAACAATATATGCCGACAGTGATAACGGTTATATGTGAATAATCAGACATATAGATAACTTTTTAATGAACATGAAATTTAAAGAACAAAAAAAAATTTTAATGTGAAAAAAAAATTATTTATTAATCTAATTTTTTTTACTTAAATATTGGATTTTATTTTGTAACACCCTATATAAACATCATGTCACGGTCACAAATACACGTTCACACGTCTACATAAACTCACACTATCATGAAAAACGATTATGCCTTCAGGTGCATTTTAAAATGTTAAAAAAACTATAATTTCGCGTGCGAAATCTATTGTACCGACCCTCGCTTATTGCCGATAAATGAAATTCCGCGCTAGTTTTTTATCATGAAATTCGTTATAACTAAGAATTGTGGGAGAATCTCCGTACGCTGTTCCAAACTTGAATAGCAAATATATTCCTTCATAATTTGCTACAAGATCTTTGCCGATAGGCCCAAAACTGGACCCTCTAGAGGTCCAAACACGTTTATTAGGATAGCTTTATTTCTACTGAACCCAAATCGATCTGCTTATACTCAAAACGCTTTGAATATCTCTAATAGAACCTAGAATTTGAATGCCGTAAACAATTTCTAACCTCAAAAAATGTGAATTTTTCGGTGATCCGAAATTTTCAAAAAAACCCCAAAGCTATGTCTTTGGACCAAAATGCTTGAATTTTGGATATTACGTGCAGAATAATAAAATAGTTTTAGATCGATAACATGTGTATTTCATCTGAAACTCGTGAAGGATGGATTTTTCAAAATTGCCGATTTTGGCGCCAAAAAATGAGGTAGATCGAAATACCAAAAGCTGAAATAAGAGAAATAAAAATACTATAGTTTCACCGAAACAGAATATGGAAAATCGAAAACTCTCTGACATATACTCAATTTTTCAATGTGCTAAAAAACACTCAGCTATCTTGAGCCCACGACCTCGAATCGACTCCGGACCAGAGCCAAAAATCGCGTATTGATTTGTCTAACAACTTTTGTTCGAATATTTTTACACACAACTCATAGTTTCCGCTAAAAACGCAAAAAAAAATCGAAAAATAGCCATTTTTGGGTCCAAAAAGTGGACATAGCTCTTCGAGCACAGGGTTAATTCAAATTTAAACTACAACATTGTCTTGAGCATGTCAAAATACATAAGAATAGACCAAAATTAGACCTCGCGGAAATTCGGACAAAAAAATTTTCCCAATGCCTGGACTATAATATATTTAGATTGATAAAATTACGTGAATGATAAAATTACGTGACCCACTAACTTCCCCGCCCTCTTTTGTTTGCAAAATTATTCTTTCGTACTAATGTTTTATATTAAACACATCAAAAACCAAATTGAGGCTGAGGAATCTTGTCGCTAGGATGCTCAAGATTTTTTAGATCTAACAATGATAGAATCCCTTTTAAAATAATGCACTTTAATATTCAAGGAACAATAGCAAATAAAATAGCAAGTCTGGAAGTTCTCTTAGACGAACAAAATATAGACATATTATGCTGTCTGTCAAAACATTGGCAAAACAAAAACATAGATTCTTTATGTTTCGGTAAGTACAGAGCTCGATATAGAATGTTATGGGCATTTTAGAGGAACAAATTAACATTAAAGGTGGAGTTTGATATGTTAAACAATGATAATCAAATAAGTACAAACAGGTTGGGTTACAAAGCCATTTCGGAAGAATATTTGAATAAATATTCATAGGGCAGGGTTGAGAAATACCGGCCCCTTGAGCCTTATTGTCAGTATTGTCTTCAGTGTTCATATGGGGTTGACGGGAATCGGCCAGTTCAAAGTTTCCAACATCAATTCATAGGTGGAAATGTAAAATATCTCTGAATGCTGTTCCTTACTTTTTTGTCTCCATTAGTGATAGCCCAGGTAATGATATGAGATCAAAAATCTTTACGCTCCTCATTGGTCTGGTACAATTCCAGTGAAGTTTCATTGTTGTCTTGGACACTGTTATTTTCTATATCGGCCTCAGGAGTTTCATCGAGCACAGCTGCCTGTGCTGAGACAATCGCGGCAGCAGGAGCAAAATCTTCTGAAAACAAGTCAGGATTCAAAGGAAATATTTCTGTTTCTCGGAAGCTTTTGCTCTTTCAGGCTTAGCGACTTCACCGTATGCTTTATTAAATATTTCTGCTACCTCATTTGTAGCTTTCCTTTCGCCACATGATACTTTGAATAGAACACTCGGTGTTGTAAGCAGTTTTTAATGCAAAGTGAAACGAAACATCTAATGGATGAAGGCGGTGTGATATGTAGGACGGTATAGTCACAATGATAATTCCATTTTCTTTGCAGAAATTGTAGGCATGAATAGCGTACAGTGTGTAAAGTGGTTATCAATAAGCAGCAGTATTGAATCGTCTTTGGTTAGTTTAACAAATTTTTGAAAGTGATCAAGGTATTCTATGAACACTTTTTCATTTATTCACCCATTATCTGAGCAGGAGTAAAGTGCACTATTAGGACCATAACTTTGGACATAAATGCCTGACGCGCTTATGATATGATAGTTGTTGTTTTCTCCCTTTTGGCTGTGGTTATAAATTCTACTCTTCTCTGTCCTCTTTCTGCATATGTCCTAACTGGTTTCCGAACTGTTGTAATTCCAGTTTCATCAGCATTGAAAACTCTTGTAGGTGGAAATAGATACTTGTTTATCCCTATGCTCTAATTTTCGTAAAAACGAGACACTTTTTCATTATTAAAGGCAGTGATGTTGTTGATGCTGATCGCTTATAGTTTTCTCAAACTTATGTTCGGATTTCATCTGAGCCACGCTTTACCAGCAGCCAAAAATGGGCTATTTATGCAATTTTTTCGTGCGTAGGCAAACGCACCATCGTTCTATTTCTCATCTGTCTTATTTCATAAAATAATTTGGAAACTTTGATAAGTTGATTTGCGACAAGTGTTTCATCCTCTTTGGTAAATACCGGGTGACGTTCCATTGAAGGTCCCGAGGTGTTATCATGTTTCAATCTATTATTTAAAAGTGAATAATTATATAATCTATTAGATGTTTCTTGCCTATGTAAATTGAAATTTTCAATTATAATATGAAGCAATTATATTGGTGTATGAAGCATGAAATTTACATATAAAATAACATTTACCCTGACTATATAGTTGAGAACCATTTTTGTACATATTTTCAAAAACTTCTTCCCGCTATAACAATGAATCAAGCTATAACTAATGGCTATTGTGCTTCAGCTACAGAAAATTGGTTAATCCTAATACAGAGCTATTGTAACCGGAATTACCGTACTAGGCGCTGGGCGGCATTCCCCGCCTTTACCCTAGAAGTATTATAAGCTTATTTCGAAGTACCGAAGCGGTTTTTGGGCAGCGAATGCGACTCACACAGCTTGAGTTATTTCGAAAAAATAATCATAGAAGTTTGATGTTTACTAATGAATGTGACTTATTTTTGCTAACACCATACTTTCTTTTAACACATATTACAAATTACTAAATTACCAAAAACGAGCTAATCTAATATATAACGTTAGTTATAATGTTGGGATAGATGGATGGAAAAAAGATTAATTGCCCATCGAGTGGTTAAAAGATAAACTGGTAGCAAGCGGAAAATTTGATTATACAAATTTAACAAGGGACAATTATTAAGTATTTTTAGATTGTTCAACAGGATTTCGGACCTCTTATTATTTCTAGGGATTCCAAGACTTTTAATTCATTACTATCATTATGAATATGTTAAATCTTGAAATTCATCATTTAAGTTATAGTTTTTTATAATTAAATGTTATGCGAAGATATAATCAGATTTATTATTAATGAAACTCCGCCTATGTTCCTTGATCAGTTTTTGGAAGTTCTCCCTATGTGACCAATGTGTATATTGGGGCAAGATCTACAAGTAAGCTTGTAAGCCTTACATTTGCCTTCGTTAGATGATTTATCTTTATTATTTTTGATAAGCCTATCAGAATTATCATCCGTATTATACCTAAATTACAAAGAAAATTTCAATATTTAGTAGAGAGTGGCGAACTGAGTGGCTCAAATGACGAATTTTAGTATACTAAACTAGTATGCTATGTAAAAATGTGAACACATTAATTCGCGAAAACTTTCACAAACTAACATTGCCACTTGAAGTTTCGAACCAAAATGTTAAAACGGAATGATCATTTGCCGAGATATCTGTAGGTTTGGCATTTGAGGAAAAGCGAATTGATGTGTTGGCAGAGTGCGTTATTTACCTTACACAAATATCAAAAAAGAATATACTAACTATTTTGTGACTATGGGGACTATAATGAAGAATTGTTCCGGTTGTTATTGTTTCTTTAACATTTCTAGATCAAGTCCTAATATAGAAATTGGATACAAGTAAATTTATCCATAGAACAGATTCATCTTTGTCCAATCACATTTTAGAAACAGGACACACCCTTCTAAATTTAGATGAAAATGAAATGTTTTATCATCAGAATAAATGTTTGACGGTTTCAACTATATATTCTAGAATCAGATAAATTTTAAAGGTATGAAAATATCTACAAAATTACAAAGTATTTTATTATATCAATATGATGGATTATTTAGAAGAAACGGATTCTACTATCGATAAGTCGTATATTTTCTGATGTACAAAGTGATCCAAAGTTAGTGGTTAAGGCCTACTATGGCAAAAGTAAAGAAGGTACTGAAATACTGAACCTAGGATCGTAAATATGATGCCCTGAGCTACATTTTCAGCTGAAAGGCAAACAAATTATGACCGTAATGACATCGAAGGAATTTTTTACCCGATATGAACTCCTTCAACTTCAATACATATGACCAATCTCCTTCCAATCATCTGCAATGTAGCTTTTCCAGCACTTCTCTGGAGATAACTGTATAGGCTGATCGTCTTTTTTCCTTTAGGTCATCTCTACTTGCCTAAGCACTTCTATGAACATTACTGGAAATTTAGTTGGTCATTGTATCGGTTCAATATTTCCGACCCATCTGCAAAGTTAGAGCTCAAGTATTCCCGCATAATTCGTGCCACTTGCGGATGGCTCCGTCATGCTGGAACCAGATGTTGGCACATAGTGGAAGGTTTTCAAGTATGGATTCACGCAGAAAATGCAAATAGTTTCCGCTATTAAGAACTTCTCCATAAAAGAAGTCACACCAACCGAATGTCCGGAATTAATCCCACGTCACCCCTATCCCCTTGTTTCCCAATTTTCGTAATGTGGTGTGGGTTTTCCGTCGCCCAATAATGCTCATTTGCGAATTGGTTTACCATTGCTGGCAAAACAGCTTCCATGTGTCCAAATTATATGTTGGAAAAAACTATGGTTAGTAATTTTTCAATTTACAATTATTTGAGTGATCATTTTTCCATATGCGGCTCATTCGAAAGTTCTAAATTGCGCCATATGAAAGTGTCCATTTGTTTTCAAATCTTGCTGCAGAGAAATAAATTTTAGATTTAATTTCAGACATGTTTGCCTTATAGAGTTTTTGGGATTGTATTCCACCCATTTCAAAACCCGAGCAACCATATTATCATCACAAACATTTCTGGCACTAGTTTCAGCTTTTCGGTAAAACCTTTGCATCGGGAACATGATATCCAGGATAATTGCCGCGATACAACTGGAGAGATTTTCTACTATTCTGTTGAGCTTCACCAGAAACCAACAGCATATACACTTTTCCGTTATGTGTATACTTTTTGAAAGGCCCCAGTGAACAAAATATTCATTTTGAGCAAACATGGTTGATTTAACCTTGATGTATTTTCTTGAATGATGCATTTTTTCTTTAAAGCCCTATAACTTTTGAGCATAAATAGATAGAGAAATTGTTTTTCAATGAAAGTTATCCACAATAGAATAGAATAGAATAGAATAGAAATTTATTAGCAATAAATTACAAGAGAATAGCAAGTATTAATTATAAAATTAAGATAACTAAAAGTTTCAATTATAGAAGAAAATCTTAAGATTATAAATTATAATACTGGAGGCTTCCCAACTGTTAAAAACTGTAAGTCTATTCCTGGGGAAAAAAATCCGACGAAGTCATTACAGCAATTTTTTAACTTATAATTATTATTTTCTTCGTTAGCTGCAAATATATTTGCGATCCTAGGTTCAGAATTTGATTATCATTTTATTTCCCATAGAGGGGTGGGTTTAAGGGTCAACTCTAGATCTTCTTGTACATACTATTACAGAGTACGTAAGTTATTGCTAGAATATCTATTATGATATGTTTATTCCAAATATTGTTGTATGTATCTCATGTGTTTTTGGAAATGAATAAAAATCACGTCATATATGTCCTACGTTTAGGTAAGGCGTTCTCTCAGCATTAGTTTTGGAATAGTCTTCTCCGATTATAATTAATTATTGAATTTGTATGAATCGTTTGGGATTTTAGAAGTCATTTATCAGTTGCACAGTAGATATCAACTGGTTAACCGATGTGAAGATAGTATAGCCAGAAGATTGTTCCCAACATTGAAGAAACTACTGGCAAAATTCACAGTGGTATGAAAACACTCATATTTCATGCTGATGAAATGTTTACTAATTTGAAATAAAACACAACAAATAAAGAATGGTTCGTCAATAGGCAGCTAACAATAAACTATTCAGTGATGAACGTGAAGTCCGTTAATTAATTCACATTACGTTCATTCTCCCTTTGAGATCCTCAAGTTGGAATACATTTAGATTCCAATCAATCATGGAATTTACCTGCAACCCGGAATAGAGTGGAAAGAGGTAATTTCACAGCAAATAAAGAACCATGTTGGGGGCAGATTTGTTTAGATTTTAGATTGCACATCACTTTATCGAATAACAGTCTGATTGAAGAGTTAATCCGTACTTTCTGTCAATAGTTTAACCACGTTGAAAATATATTCAGTAGCTAAATACGAGAATAATCCCTCCATGACAAGCTTCACGAAATTAATCGCTCTTAGCCCGCTCTAGCTGGAAACATTCATTTATTTGAAACTCGAAAAATTGTAATTGTGTCCAATAATTCTGAGCTATTCCGAGGATATAACTGTCCAGGAGTTCATTACAGCATTGCCTCTTGTTTCGGAGTGACCACAAGGCAGCCATTCATAAAAAGAAGAAACTTCATCTCGTTTTTCAGAGATATTGAATTAAACTACCCGCCTAATGAGTCTCAGAAATGTGAATCAGACTAAACTAATAATATTTTTGAGAGGAACGTTGACGTCACACACTTAATTCCATCTCGACCAGGAATAAATTCCAAAATGATTGTCATAGGCTAATCAACCCTTTTTTATCATCGGTTTCTTAATTCCTCCTTGATTTGAATAGGTTTCTTAAGTCTTCCTCCACCAACATTTCAATTTCAAGCACACTTGTTTCATTATCATCCTGAAGAAACATTGCAGGAGTTGAAGCAATCAAATATATAACTTAATCCGAAGGTCTTGCAGAATTGCTTCAGTTTCAAAAAATCAAGTTTAATTCAACATAATTTGTTTATACCATGCATTCTTAGTAATAAACCCTTGAGACTCCGAATTAACCTAATCCGAAATAAACCCACCATGGTCTATATAAAGGGTTAAATATCCATTCGATCTGTTTAAGTTGATACTGAGCTTCAACTTCAATTCAGCCAATTTTTCTAAATAAATTATATGTTCCAACGAAGTTCATTCTATTCTAACAGAAAAACCATTATTCCCAACAAGTCATGTGTCCTCAAGAAATAGCAACCCAGCTTAATCCCCTCCTTCTATCACAAAAGCTTTGGGATGTTTTACTTTACGGAGTTAACAGAAAATCTTTCACAAAACACACAAGACCTATCAATTTTTCTTATTAGTCTTCTCCCTTGAAGAATCCAATATCGTTATCGTAGTTTCGCCGTTAAAAATTTAAATCAACCGTGTCCATATTTCTCATGAAAATTTCTTATTAATTTATCCGCCATGACGTATGAGTTTGGCAACAAAATAGGGATTCCTAATTCCTTCGTACCTTGACGATTAATCATCTTCGTCTTCAGTTCAATGGGTTCATATTCTTTGAAAACTTTAACTTCTCCAAGTAGCCCCCCTCCCCACCTACGAAAATATCGATTGTTTCAACCATAATATGGATATTACAGCATGGTGAATTTCTTAAATGTTAACTGCCCTACTTGAAGGGAATTAATTTACGTTTATTCATAAACCTTAGGATTCATTCAATCAGATAAATATTCTCCCAAAACTTCAATTCAAACAAATTCAAGTTATTTAGATCTGAATTTATCATAGATATAATGAAGATTTTTTTTCAATATTAATTGCACTTTCATAATTACTCCACCTCCAGAGGGCCAGTATCCTATTGCTTTATCCAACCAATCAGGTTCGTCCCACCATTTAGAATCTGGAAGCTCTTTTGGTGTAGATCCCCTGGAAGGATCAGCTGGGCGTAATGTTCAATATTCCTGGAAAATATCTCCAGGTTTCAAAATCGGTGAGATTGCATAGTTCCTGAACTCCCCCACTAATGAACCCCAATTACCAGTTCCCTTAATCCAAGTTAGCGCAATCGTTGAATCTGTCAACCATACACTGAAAGTTGCTATAATCCAAAAGCTACTTTTATTATTCACTAATCTAGACTCAATAGTACATCCTAGTAACTCCAGCTAAGTGAGTAATCTTTTGGAGCTATTCTAGATGTAGCTTGAACTAATTGTACTATTATATTTCATTCTTTTCTGGGCCTAAGTATACCACAACAGCATGAGCAAATTTCTTTGCATCTGAAAACATGTGTAGTTGTGGTGATTCTGTCTAGCTCATAGAGTCAATGATGGGTCCAACATGTTCAAGATAGGTCCAACTTTGCGAGCAGGAATGTACCTAAAAGACTAGAATCACGGTCTTTCAGGCAGTCGTCTACCCAATTTTGACTTGCGCCCTGGAAAATCTGGGGAGAAACTATTTTAATAGACAGGGTATTTCAAAAAGATGTGAGGAGGTTGTGTAGGCCAATGTGGTAGTAAATTTGGACATCTAGTCGCAAATGGGAAGTTTTGTGCAAATACGTAATGTTATATTATTGACACCAAAAAACTTCGATATTCAAGTAATATTTCTCCAAAATAAAGCAAAACATGATAAAACTTATGAAAATGGCTACTGGCTACATAAATTTGTCCGTCGAAGCATGGAAACGCGTACCCGGTGTAACGTGCGGATCTTTTGCAAAAACGTAATGTTATCTCGTTGACATCAGAAAACTTCTATGATTGATTATATTTTATTCAAAATAACGCAAAAAATGATTTGAGACTGATAACCCATGTTTATCTCCTCTGATAAGTGTTCACTAACTGCCTGTCCTACACATGATGTTAGTAAGAATTCATGATTGCACCTAATTTGAGTATTTCAAATTTATTTTGTTTGCGACGAGACTCAGCTTCTGAACTGTTGAAATGGAGCAATATACATTTGGAGAGTGTGTAGACATGAATCTTATTCATGAAGAAGCAAGATGCAATGCTGAACAAGCTGAACGAACATTATTTGAGTCAATCCATCGTCGGTTAAAAGAAACAGGCACCTTTTGAGCTCCACGAGCTGCGCGGACAATGGCCTTTTAGGAAGAAATGTTGTACCTAATTGAAGAAGAACCTACCATCAACATGCGTGCAATAGCGCATCACATGGATGCTGCCCATTCAACAATTTGGCAGGTACTTCACGAGAAGCTATTGCAGCTTTACCGCATTCTAAAAGTGCAAGCACTGGGTCCGCAAGACTATCAGCCACGGGTAGAATTTTGTCAATGGTTTTTTCAATGTATTGCAGAACAACCAGTTTACGGTTCACTAATTCTATTAATCGGTGAAGCTTGCTTTACAAAAGACGTATGGGACAAATATAAATCATCACGCCATACGGATTAGAGCAAATCAGAACCAATTTATTATTAACATGTGGACCGGTATTGTCGCCAACTATTTAATTGGTCTGTTCCACCTCGGTTAAGTGGTAAAATGTACCTAAATTTTTTGCAAGGCATACTTTCTGAGCTAATGAAAAATGCAAACGTTCCAATGGAGATATAAGATAGAATGTGGCTTAAACATGACGATCCACCTGCACATTTTGCCTACCAGGTGCAGGATCACCTAAACCAACAATTTCTTGGACGATGGATCGAAAGAGGAGATACGATCCATTAGCCAGAGCAAAGTCCCGATTTAACCGCGTTGGATTGTTCTCTGGGGCTACATCAAGTCCAGGCCCTATTGCCACCCAAAAGGAACTGTTATAGGTAGAGAGTTTTGAGTTTTCGTGCAGACAGATCCGCTCGTATTTTCGACAAATATTCTTTAACACAATAAAGAAGAAATAATCACACCTTTTCCACTAAAAATTCTGTTGAAGTATTGAGGATCTTCAGTTAATAAGAAGCCATAATCAGAGTATACTGAATTAGAAATTCAAAATCTGCCTGTTTTAATAATAATTTGGAATTGATATGTTATATAATGCAATAACCCTCAGCTGGAGATTAATCTGAATTAATTTCTAGCTTTCTCCCTCATACATTTTCATCCCGTCTAAATTACCTAGATATTTGTCCTTACTGTGTTTCAATAGTGATGAAATTTCTTGAGAAATGGTATGACCTGTATTCGAAATATGTTCGGCTAACGCTGATTTTCCACCATTATTTTTTTTATATGGGCAAAATGTTTTATATACCGAGTTAGAATATTCGTTCTATATTGGTCCACATAGCATTTTGAACAGGACGCACAGAGGTGTTGCCTAAACGGTTTTTTAGTTTGTTCTTACATCTATAAACTGGTTGTATTACAAATTTAGAACAAATTATGGAATTTATTAATTACTAGAGGATGATAAGTGAAACTTTTGAATTTTATCGGAGTATTTGAAGGTAATGGCTCTAATCTGGTTAGTTGGTTGTATTCCAATTTCCTTTTTTCGGTTAGAAATTAAATTATTGATCAAAGTCCAACGCTATTTACTGAAGCTTCTCAAACTTCGTTGTTGTAATTTTGGTTGCTCAAGGGAACTTTCAATAATCTTTTAACAATACTACTAAATGGAGCTATTTTATATTTGAATATCCGCCGGAGTGTACCTATTTGTTTGAGTAGGTTTTCTTTACATGTCAAAATTCAAGTGATCACAATCTTTTATGATGTTAATATCGAAGGAAGGAAGCGAACATATCGTCAACATATCTATACCTACCAAACTTTCGGAAACTGATTGAATTTAGATTTTATAGAGGTTTCAAGTTCGCTCAAGAAAATATTGGCCGAAAAAGAAGAGAGCGGATTGCCCATTGCCCATCCGCCTTTTTTTAGGGATATTAATCCCTGATAGAAACTGCACAAAATATGTGATCCTTATGTCTTTATGTATGGCTTTTTACTATTTTGATTCACTGAAATTCACCGTCGGAATTGAAACTGATAATCAGCTTCTTTCCCTTGACATTAACATTATAAAAGATGCTAATTACTTCGATTTTGACATTTACAGAAAAACTAAAGGAGTTGCCTACAAAAATTAATTGATAGAAACAGATTTGTAGTAACCAACTCAATTTCTCAACTTTGTTTTAATTTTGCTGACTCGAAGGGACGTTTGATAATCTATAAGCAAGACTATCAACTGGAGCCATTTTATAATTAATTGGTGTAACTGAATCCGTCAGAATATACCTATTTGTTTGTGTAGGTTTTCTGTATATGTTGAACTCCACGTGGTGACATTTGATAATGATCATGTCGAGCAATGGAAGCTAGTTATTTGTTCCTCTTTCCACAGTGAATTTGATTGAATTCAAATTGTCTATCGAGCTTGTCCAAAAAGCCATGTAAATGTAAAATCCTTACTAATGATCGGAAAATATTACCCGCGCTGCTATTCCAAAGTTTTGAGAATCGAATTAATTTTGATTTCAAGGAGATTTTAAGTTCACTTAGAAAAACATTGACCACTAAAGAGAAATAATTTTGTTCCGTACATAAAGACATCATAAAGATCACGTATTCTGTGTTATTTCTGATGGGAATATTAATAATCGAAAGCCATACCTTCAGAATGTTTATTGACACAGAGATTCGGGTATTTGTAAATAGTGAAGTGAAACAACATCAAATGAAACAAGTATAAATTCTATAACACATTTCCTAAATTTGCAATAAAACCCGTTTATAGATATATGAATGAGCTGAAAAACCGTTCAGGCAACACCTTTGATGAAGTTTCCGACTTCTACAAATGCGGGATTTACAAAATCGATTGCGAGTCATGTTCAAAATGCTATGTGGTCTAAATTAGAAAGAATATTCTAACTCCGTATAAGGAATATTTTGCCCATATGATTATAATGGTGGAAAATCAGCGTTCTCGAACATATATTAAATACATCATTCCTCAAGAATGTTTATCACTCTTAAAAAACAGACACTGACAAATATCTAGGTAATTTAGATGGGCTAAAAATGTATAAGCGGAAAAGCAATTTAATGAATTCAGAATCTCCAACTGAGGGTAACTTCTCATATACCCTACAGATCTGAGATATTCACCGTTATCTATCAAAAATACTATTAGACAACTGAGGACCTTCCGACTAACAATATATACTAATGACTTACCTGTATGAGTAAAAGAAAAAAAAAGAAGCAGGCATGATAAGCAGTCAGGAGAAATATGATGTACCATGTGATACGCTATAATGAGGTTTCCACGAAGACGTTTCTCTTGGAATGTGGGTATATTTGCCAGTGCCCTTCTTAGTAAAAAGGTCTAATCCTACCAAAGGGAAGTCATGTTGGCAATCCCTAGACAATTTTCAGCCGTGTTTGATCAAATACGAGCACTGGACACCACACTGAACCAGCATATTCAAGGATAGAGCAAATGTATATTTTGTACTGATGTATGAAGAAGAATGAGCTAAGAGGACTGCGAATTTGCTCGTTAGCAAAATTTCGTGATATGTTCTGGCCATGTTAGATTCGACGTAATTGTGACATCCAAATCATTATTCGAGGACACAGGTTTCAACGATGACAAAATATTGAAATCTTGGGGTAAGCTTCACCTATATGGAAGACAACACACTTATCGATATTGAGGGGAAGCAGTCAGTCGGTAGACCAGGATCATATGGAAGTAACGTCCAGCTGAAGAGACCTGTGTTCAGAAGAGGTTCCCGATTGATTCTGTAACGCGTAATATTAAGAATTAACTGGTGAAGATTAGAACCTTGAAGGTTTATAAAACTATTGGTTGAATCGGTTATATCTGGAATGTTTGTGATAGGCCAGGAAATGTTGGGGAAGTTGAAATCACCGGTAATTACCAGGTTTGGAAGTGAAGATAGGTAAGCCAATTTCTCGAAGAGCAGCACGCCATCCTACAGCGAAGATCCATTGGGCGGTCAATATATACAAGCATAAAGATTTATAATGAATAAATTGAAGAAAGGTTTTACTGAAGGCTTAGTAGGGAAAACTCATAATTCCCTGAATGATTCTTGGACGATTACTTTCCGAATATATGGATACAAATATTCAAAAGAGTGTCTTCATTCTAGAACACTATTTCATATAAAACTTCACCAAAATTGTTTATTTCAATGTAAATCGCTATTTCTAATTTTATTACAGTAGTTGAATTGTTTTACTTTGACATGTTCTACGCCTCTTAGGCTAATCTTTTTGAATCTATGTAGATTTCTTGTGATCAAATAAAGGTTACTTTCTTTTATTATCATTATTATTGATTAAGGTGAGGCCATTGCGGTCCCTTAATACCTAGGCCAAAGCCCTTGCACCTCATGTCACGTGTCACCTAGTGGAGCGATTCCCACTTGCGAATATTCACCTATCTACCAGGTGAGCGGTTCCTGCACGAAAGTATTCACCATTCTCCCCCAGGTTACCGATTCCTAGAGAGGTTAACATCAACTACATGATATATGAGGAGTGAAAAATACACACCTGGGCTAACAAAAGACCCTGGTAGTGTGAGACTCACTCTGGTAGTTCTCCGTCCAGGGCATACTCACTAAAAACCACTCCTAGGGGAGGAGGGGTCCTCCTCTTGTCATATAGACCACAGGAAAAAACATTGGTTGCTTATATCATCTAGGGTCTGTACTTGATTTCACTCTTCATCTTCAAGGGTCACATTCTGTCCCTATCTTCTTTTTCCTACTTTCCCATAACTTTCGTTATGCAGAAATGCATACGATTTTGAAGACATACCCTGTGAAAACGAACACACCTTGTGTTCAGTTAATGTTATTGCATCCAAAAGTGTTCTAACCGATTATTAGGCATGATACTGTCCAGATGTATTAACCGTAATATATACATTGCATTGCTTACAATTTTCAGTATTCAAATTTGAATGGTGACATCATAGATACATAACAAAGGATGACCTTTCTTGGTCAAACAATAAAAATTAAGGAACTCTTGGATCTATGAACAAGGTGATGTTTTGTCCTGTGTTAATATTATGTGCAAATATTCAGATTATTCCTTTATTTAAGAGGGCAAGGTGGAAAGTCCCTGGAAAATAAAACAGGTGGCGACACAATTGAAAATCTCATATGATATTCAACTAGAACGCATTAAACTTTCCAGATTGATATGTTATTCAGTTCTGTTTTGACACTCATCGAAAGCAAGCAGCCTTAAAGATTTTTGTAAACATGGAAAAAAGTGAACTTCGCGTCTTAATTAAACATTATTTCTTACGTAGGAAAAACATTACGCAAAACAAAGCATTGTTAAACATTATGAGCACTCTTCAGCATCGATTGGAACGACTCACAAGTGGTTTACTAATTTCTTGGATGAAATATGGATCCATCACAACACACCAGAGATCAAAGAACAGTCGAAACAGTGGACTTGTCCTGGCTAATGAAAGCCGAAGAAGGCTTTGAGTTTATCGGCCATCAAAGTGATGGGGATAGTTCTTTGGGATGCACACGGTATCGTTCATATTGATTGGCTTGAGAAGGGCAGAAAGATCACCATCGTATATTATGCAGAGCTGTTGAATCGATTCGACGCCGATTTGAAGCGAATGCGGCCACATTTAGCAAATAAAACAGTGCTCTTCCACCAGTACAACGCACCAGCACACAGGTCCGCAGTCGCATTGGCAAAATTGCATTAATTGCGCTACGAATTGGTTCGTCATCCACCCTATTCTCCAGATTTGGCTCCCGCGATTTTTACATATTTCTCTTTCCGCCGAGCCATTTCTTCAAGTTTGAAAAAATGACTCTGCTGAATGATATTTGGCTCCAACGTTGAGGTCCTTGCTGTTACAAACTCCGATTTCGAAGGATTGCCGAAATCGTGTTATTCGAAAGCGGTCGAAAAATTTGATAAATGTTGAACGAAGTATATCGGGCTACAAGGATATTATGTTGGAAAATAAAATAAGTTGTGACCAAATAAATAATTTCTTGTTCAATTTTTCAGGGACTTTTAACCTTGATCTTGATACAAAGAATTTGCCTCATAATTGACTAAATAATTACGAATGTAACAAAAGAAATGATGAGGAGGAAAGAATAGATAAATTTACTGTTTGAGATGCTGACTCCTTGATGAATTCAAATGAAACAAGAATTTGATGAATGAAGATGAGAGTATTTTCTGAATAAAGTCAAAAACCTTACTCATTTGATATAATTGGAAATAGTTAAAAGTCAGCACTAAGGCTCATTGCAAACATCATTTTATTTTTTCTCAATTTTACTCATAATATTCTTCCTGAATTATATTAAGTTCGAATCTCATGTAATTGCCATATGACGAATAATGACGAACAAATGGTCAACTTTAATAACAACTTATCTGAAAGAAAAAAGTCTTCTCATTCAGAACAAATTTATACGTATAATATAAACTGTGATACAACTGCAGGGTGCTTTTAAAACTTTTAAAAGTTTCAACTGAGCTGTAATAAATTTTAATGGAGGGCTGCCCATGAATTTTAATGAATTGATCTCTTTAACAATAATATTCGCTTAATAAAACTCAGTCAGTAGAATTGTCTTGTATTCTCCACAGAAATACTAAGTATTTAATCTGAGAAGACCGCTTCTTGTTTTCCATCCGTTACATCGGTACTTTATTATTTCCTATAAAACGAAAATTATATAGATCTGCAGTACTAGCTGAATTTTTATATCAATTTTCTCCACAAGAAACAATAAATTTAAAGGAAAAATGACTCATTTAAAATATCTAATGCTCGTTTGTACAGATTTTATTCCCATCGTCAATAAGGCTTGCTTGTAACCTACATTTCACATTTCATAGCGATGTTTCTTCCTTGTTTGCCTTATATGTTTTGAGCGAACTTCGGTAAGTTTTCTAACAAACTTCTTTTTCATCCAGTTTTTGTATATTCTCACTTAATTTGCACCTTACATGGTCTTCAGAAACATATAAGGTGATTCTCTATATCTATTCATTATTAGTTCTCACGTTCGGTTATATAATTAGTTGGCATAAACATATTTATTCTGAAACTGATTTCAAATCATAATTATATGTATATTTTATGATTGATATGAATTAAGGAAGGTATATTAGTTAATAGGGGTATTGTGCTGATATGATTCCTATTTATTTATTGATCTATGAATGAACAGTACTCGATACAAATACTACAATACGCATCTGAATTATGAACGAATCAACTATGCATCTAAATAATTATGGATATAGGTATATTGATGATTAAATTATATTATAATAAAATTATTAATTTGCAAGTTAACATGTTCTTTACCTATACACGTTTCATACTATTGAAATAGTATACTAGTTGCGGAAAATAGTATATTTCATATGAGTGTGACAAGATGATGAGCAAAGAGCCGTAGGTGAATTTTGGGTGATTCTATACTCTGAAAAATTCTGGTAATTAAAACAACAAATTTTGAGAATTCAGCATTTCAATGTTGTTAACAGAGGCACAACCTAATATGTAATTGAATATACATATACGAAAAAAATGTTGTTTTTTTTTTTTTTTGGGGGAGCGAGGTGGTTGAAACCATTTATGGGCACCTTATGTGATGTCCCTGAGTCCCGAACTTAATCACCTAAGATAGACCCAATAAACACTCCACCTCGTGTGGTAGGCTAGATCCTGCAACCAGGGCAGTCACGATGACACTTGGGCTTAACAGACCATTGTATCTTGCCGCACCACTTTCTCGGGCCATCGGAAAAATTCCGCAGTCGCTGGATTCGAACCCGCGACCGGCAGCCACAGTGATTAGAAGATCGATGCTTCTACCACTGAGCTACCTGGCCCCGTAAACAAATTTTGTTAACCAAATTATATTTGTTTCTGTCATATGTCATACATATAATAATACAATAATTCATAAATAAATGATTGTGAGAAACAAAAATTTGAAAATTCAACGTATTGTTGTTACAGTCCACAGATAGAACAGCAGAAACTTAAATTTGAATACACTTTAAACGATACTTTTAAAAACGTGCTGCTTTTGATATTTCCCATTCAACGATAAAATAAGCCCAGCCATTTTTGAATACAGTATATGAAAAATACTCTTATTAGAATACGGAAAAAAATTAGGTGTTACATTGAATATTTGATTGAAGTTCAATGGTGATGATAGGATTTTGAAAGTCCTTTAGGTAAGGAAGGCCCTTTGAATCCACTTCCTGTATTAAAATACTTAAATATATAATATTTCCATATTATCAGTAGCCAGCTTTTTTTATAACCATATTTTCTTAAAAACGTATGTAATTTCAGGTCCGTCAATAATATCGTAAGAAACTAAAGAACTGGAATCTTTTGTAGATATTTCAGCAAACGGTTTGATTTAATATGTGAAAAAAGTCATTAACAGAACTCATTATACCATTTTCACAGTTAATTTCTCAAGAGTGTATATCACAGAATAATATAAGTTGCAGACAAAATGACTATTGGATATATTATGAATCGATGTTATAATACTTTGAACAGTATCGAATCATTTTTGCACAAGCCGGTGACAAATATTAAAATATTGTTTTTGAAATTATCCAAACCCTCAGTGAAATCAACAGTGTTATTCAATTTGGGTTTATTTCGTCTTGTCTGTTCCGGGAGTTAGTAAATTTGTAGAACTATTACAAACACTTCTAATTTCTGGTGAATATAGAAACTGGTTTCAATGAAGTATGTTTTTCTTCACAATGCTTTCGGAAAGAATGTATGCTAGTCGAAATTCGGTGGCAACCTTCTTCCATACATTTAATTGCACCATCTTTAATACAATGTTTACGTTTGAATGGAAATTTTGACTGATAAGAAAATATCGTTACACAAAAAGCACTTCATAATAGAAATTTAAAAATAAACAGTATTTTGAATTGAATAATTATTCAACTAAGCTAAGTCTGATAAGGGTGTTCTTATTTATAGTGTTATAGTGTATCCAGAGTATAAACTCTCTTATAGTTTATCAGTGACGATGACTTCCCGATCAAGTGAGTTCAACCAATTTATTAAATTAAAAAATAAGTCTTAAAGCTTTTTAACAAATAACGCTTTCCCAAAATTCATCAAACTACATACATATCAGAAAGCCGAAATAGGTACAACCATTTCCAATCATTTGCAAAACAAAGATGATTAAAATCAGAAATCAGTAGCAAATATCATGAACTAGATCATAGTTTTTACTTATAGCTTATAATTTACATTTAAAACTAAGTGTTGAGCAACATCGTAAGAATTCAAGTCTTATTATTCTAGAGTAATAAGCACAGGTTCGGCAAAAACCAATAGAGAAATAAAATCGATCAATAATAAATTTCAATAAGTATTACCAAAAAATCCTAGAAAAGAAACTGAGAATATAAAAATTATTCACAATGAAACTGATATTAAATTCAATGAAACTGAAATGAAATTGTTAAATAAAGGTTTCAATTTAGCAATTGACTTTAAGAAATCATCTGCGGAGAAATTAATTAATGATATTAAAAATACGATTTGGTCTCTCAACTTTCAAGATAAAGCTCTCATTCATAACCAATGCAAGATAATTCTTGCACATTCAAATAAATCATATAAAAGACAATCCAATTGCTTCATCAAATCTGTACCGCTGTAATCTCCGATAATCTAAGATTCAAATTGAAAATTTCGAATCCTCTTCCTAAACTGTATTGCTTATCTAAGATTCATAAACCAGGTAATTCCATGAGACCAATCATTTGAAATAATAATTTTCTCAAGTATAACATACCAAAATGGTTAGTTGAGGAATTTAGCAACTTCCAAGCTGCACCAAGTTTGTCTGTGAAAAATTCTTTGGCACTTATTTCAAAATTGAAAGATTTAAAACTTGAAGCTGGTGATACTCTCGTTTTATTTGATTTACAAATACCCCAATCTCTGACTTGATAAACATTCTGAAGAATTGACTTTCAAATATTAATATCCCCGATACAAACTGAACAGAATACGAGATCCTTACGTCTTCATGTATGGAGCAAAATCATTTCACTTTCAACCAAAACTATACAGAAAACTCACTTAGACAAATAGTTATACTCCGTCGGATTCAGCTACACCATTAATTTATGAAATAGTCCCTTTTAATAGTCAAAAATTCTATTATTTGAGGTCTTCTTTAGAGAAGGAGGTATGTCAGATAATAAAATCCTTGGCGCTATCGGCTCATACAATAGCACGTCAATTATTAATAGATCGATTCAAAAATAAAAAATTGATAATAATCATATATTCACGCCATTTTTGAACTCTAACAATTTACTAGAGTCGTTGAGTTGAAGAATTTGTACGATATTGCTTTCAAACTTTTGAGAGCACTGAAAGCTCTTGATCAGACAAAAGAATCTTGGGACACTATTTATTTACATAATTACAACCAAATGTGACGTTGTCTCACGCCGGAATGGGGAATTGCACAAACAGAATCACGAGTTGCTGAAAATGAATGATCTAAATGAGTCTCTAAAAGCTAAATGTGACATTCTAGAGGAGCTTAAAATAAATAAATCAAAGAGAAATAGAAATTTAATCACGGTCCAAAAATATTCAAATAGTTCTTTTAGTTCTAACAATAGCAAGGTTAATAAAGGGTATTCCCGATTAAGATAGTCAAAATGCTCCCCTCCGCGAAATCTAAAATCCGAGTTATCACCTGTTTGTCAAATAAACATGTTTCCTGGGGTGGTATGGTCGATACCCCCCCCCCAGACCCTCGTGGAGGAGAGGAACATTTTTTTTTCATCGTCACGTATATGCAAAATTTCATCCCTTGTGCGAAAGTATAGGTATCAATGGTCACTTTCAGCACACATTTTTTGACCCCCATCTAGGTCCATCTAAGGCTCCAAAAACGTGTTTAAAACTTTGAAATCGATTTTTATAGCACCAAACCAAGTGGTACACCAAAGTTCTATTTACCATTGTATTCCTGAGTAACAAACCTACAAAAAACTATGCGTACATGATTTAGATAGGAATGGTAGTTCACATGCAAAAACCGATTTTTTATGTTTTTTAAGGTTTTCTACTATTTTTTATGTAAATAAACGTATATGTGAATCAAAAATTATTACTTATATTAGCCAGGGATGATGCACTTTTAATATATGATCATTTTGATATTTTAATTGCTTTTTTACTTGCAAAATTCATTAATTTGTTGGATTTCTAACCAGCAGTACTTGAAATTACCGTTAATAAACGTATTTTACCTCAATTCATTATATGAATCATCTTTTTCAATATAAGCAGAGTATTTATTGGCAAAAATTGATAATTGATTTCTCTCTGAATTGAAAGTTGCCATCTTGAGATTTCTATGCTTAGATAAAAAAAAAATTAATTTTTCTTCACCGCTTTCAGAATAACTTATTCTAAAAAAAATCTCAACACAATTGAAAAAAAAATATTCCTGTCGTTTTAAATAGAAAGAGAAAGAATTGTTTCTTTTTGAATAAGTTATCGCTCTCAAGATATCGAAGCATAGAAATTTCAAGATGGCAACTTTCAATCCAGAGAGAAACCAATTATCAATTATTGCCAATAAATATTCTGCTTTTATTAAAAAGATGATTCATATAATGAATTGAAGGTAAAATAAATTTCTTAACGGTAATTTCACGTACTGGTTGGTTAGAAATCCAATAAGTTAGTATATTTTGCAAGTAAAAAAGCGAACAAAATATCAAAATGTTTATATATCAGAGGTGCATCATCCCTGACTAATATGAGTTATAATTTTGGATTCATATATACCTTTATTCACATAAAAAAGAGTAAAACACCTTAAAAAACATAAGCTTATCTTAATCATGTACGTATGGTTTCTTGTAGATTTTTTGCCCAGAAATACGATAGTGAATCGAACTTTGGTGTACCACTCAGTTTGCTGCTATAAAAATCGATTTTAAAGTTTTAAACACGATTTTGGAGCCTTAGATGGACTTAGATGGGGACAAAAAATTTGTGTTGAAAGTGACCATGATATCCATACTTTTGCACAAGGGATAAAACATTTCGCATATACGTGACGATAACAAAAAAAAAAAGGTTTTTCTCCTCCACGAGGGTCTGCGGGGGGGATCGACCATACCACCCCAGGGAACATGTTTACAGTTCAAAACAGCTAATAACTCCGATTTTAGATTTCGCGGAGGGGCCATCTTAATCGGGGACACCCTTTACTGTAAACGGTCGCACATGATATATACATGTGAAGCATTTTTGAAATTGAATATTGATGACAGAAATGAAGAGATGGAAAGGTTAAAATTGTGTTTAAATTGCTTACGAATGGCACACTTATCGTGGGAATTCTAAACGCCAAAGTGCAAAAAATGTGGCAAGCCACACAATACGATTTTGCATTAAGAAAAAGGTAGTTCTAAAACTAACACGGGCAGGACTGAGCTGCTGGGTGATGCCACCAAAACCGGCTGACGGCATCAGCTAACAACAGCGATACGCAAGAGACGTATTTGTCGTTGCCAGCTGAAGCAGCACAAACAACACAGATATCCGTTGTTAACATTCCACTTAGTAATCAGAAATTGCGAGGCTAGTTTATCAACTGCGGTAGTTTTAGTAAAAGACAAGAATAATATGAAGCGAATATTTTGTGTATGGCTCGACATGCAGAGCCATTTCATAACGGAAAAAATGAGCAGCATTTCAGGAATTCAGCCAATAAAGCTTAATTACGTTATAAAAGGCATGAGTCAGTCACTGCAATACATAAAATCCCAAATCAAGGTGGATATTTCGTCTTGTAATTCTCAATTTAACACAAATATTAATTTTTTGGTTATTCCAGTAATAACAGAAAAATTAATTTGGAAAACAACCTCTGGGAATACCAGTTTCAATGAATCAAGGGAAATTGATATGCTGATAGGTTCAAATGTTTTTGTTCCCTAATAGGCTATAGACAAAGAAATTATAACCTATCTTTAACGCAAGTGACTAAATTAGACTGAGTAATTGCTGGAAATTTAGATCAGAAAAGACTACACCCAAGAACTATTTGAAAAAATTTTTAATAAAAGAATTATTAAATTCTGGGATACTGAAGAAATCAATGTCAACAAATTACAATTCCTGTCAAAATCAAAATCAGTTCCCTTCAACAACAAAACGCGATAAAAATGACCGACTTAGTTAATAATTAACTTGGCGATAACAAACTGCAATAAATCGATTTTATGCGCTTGAGAGGAAACTGAACAAAAATAATGAGTTGAAACAGTGATATAGTGAATTCATTGAAGAATATAAAGATCTTGGTCATATGGCAAAAATTATGGAAAATCATAGGGTGGTAAAAGATTCTAGTATCACTACTAAGGTACTTGTGATGTATGATGGCAGTGTGAAGTCAGATAGTGGAATATCGTTAAATGATTTGTTGGTCCGAGTCTTCACAGATTTATTTTCGATAATATTGACGTTACGCAAACATAAATATGCAATATCAGCTGACACGTCTAAAATGTACAGACAAATCCTTGTAAGATCAACATAGCCATCAAAGAATTGTTTGGAGGTCTGATCCTGAAAGTAAATTATAATACTATGAGTTAAACATTGTGAACTACGCATCGACATATACATATGGACTGCGCGTGGCAATGATAAGCGCGGGTAGTGCCGGCGTGAGAGAGGGGAAAACGAAGAGGACTAATACTGTCTTTATCTATCGGCTCGGGACGTAAACATACTAGCTACAGTCATGTTGCATTTCCATGGCAATGCAGCGGCCAATAGAAACGCGATAGATAAAGTAGATAAAGACAGTATTAGTCCTCTTCGTTTTCCCTTCTCTCACGCCGGCACTACCCGCGCTCATCATTGCCACGCGCAGTCCATATGTATATGTCGATGGAACTACGGCACTGCATCTGCGTCATACTTAGCAACCAGATGTTTGTTTCAATTGGCATATGAAAATGAAAATTCATTTCCTGATGAATGTCAAATTATTTAAAAAAAATTCTATATGGACGACCTTTTGTGCGGATTCAGTATCGGAGGGTATAGAAATCCGAAATATTCTTAGTAACGGCAAATTTGATGTTAAGAAATGGTTAAGTAATGACCAAAACATAATGAAAAAATTTTAAATAAATTCTGATTTAGAATGTGGTATTTTAGAGCTTGGCGAGAACCAAAATAATAAAACACTCGGTGTATATTGGAATGCCCAATCAGATATGATTCAATATCTAATTATTTTGTCAGATATTCCATCCGTTAGATTACTGGATCCGATAATAATTGTAGCAAAAACGATAGTATAGGAATTATGAAAAACTTCATGGGACTAACAAATTAAGCAAGAATCGAATATGAAATGGGAAGTATTTCAGAGGGAGTTTTGCCCATTCTGAATAAGGAGCTAATACCTCACCATATCTTAATAAATGAACAAAATTGAAAAACAGAGCTGCACGATGCATCGGAACGTGTATTCGGAGCCTGTGCTTATGTACATTGCAGAAGTTCATCAGGGAGATATCTCTTACTTTGTCAGAAGATCACGTGTTGCATCCTTTAAAAATTGATACTTCCGCATTCAGAATTGAATGCAGTGGTATTACTTGTACATTTAGTAAAAAAGGTTGTTGGTGTGATGGGAAGGCATTTTCATCAAATGTATCATTGGTCGAATTCGACATTGACTTGTCTACAGAATAGTTGGAAAACTTTTGTAGTCAACGGGGTTGCTGAAATTAAATCCATTACACAAATTGAAGAATGATACTATGTGGAATCAGTAGACAATCCTGCGATCTGATATACAGAGGATGCAGTCCTACTGTGTTGATAGACTCTATTTTATGGTGGTGTAGACCAACCTGGCTTCAAAAAAATAAGAATATGTGTTGAAAGCAAATAGATATCGAACTATAAAGAGAAATTCACGACAAGCGATCAATTTGCAACATTACAATGACCACAAATAATATTTTCTAAAAGAAAGAATAGAACTGTCGGACCACTGACATAATCAGGATTCCAATCTGCATTGAATACATTATTAAAAAATCATCAACAAGGAAGTTTCTGTTTTGATTATAATAATTTGAATATAGGCAACCCCTTACGCTCTTAACATTAAAAATATCTTCAAATCCGTTGATTGTTGATGACAAGTTAATAAGAGTTGTCGACAGAATCACAAATTCTCTGAAGCAATATAATAAAGTCCATCCAGTTCTATTGCCTCAAAAACATAAATTCACTGATCTAATATTATTGGAAGAGAGCCAGAGATTTATTGCATTGGGACGCTCAAGTTGTTTGATATAATATTCGAGAAAATTATTGATCTGTATCAGGACGCAAATCGACCAAGAGCATCGTGAAAAAATGCATCATTTGTTTCAAAAGTAATCCTAGGGGAGCAGTTTAACTCATGGGAAATTTACCTGAATTCAGAGTCAACCCTTCCTTATTGTTTTTAAGCGTTGGAATAGATTAACCGATTTTTTTTTTTAGATATTTTGAAAAACTCAAATGATGCATTTTTGGAAATCATTTACATGGTTCCAGTTTTCTGCAACCATGATCAACATTCTCTTAGATGTTCATCGATGTACACATTTCATAATTAAGTACATATTAAGGTGGAACAAAAGAGAAAATAAGTTTATCGGTAATTGGTAAACAACAATATTTCCTAATGTTACATTTACTCCAACTGAAAATCACAGGAAGGTTTGCCTGTTGCCGGTTTTATACTTTGTTTTCCGCATATCACCATAAATGAAAATCTAACGGCGCGGCGTGCTGTTCGGTGATCTACCTGGCCAGCGTGCATGACCATTATTGTATATTTACCTTTTCACCAAAAGTTTCCGTAAGAATTTGTCCAAAAAGTCTATGAGTTTGTTGTTTCGAATATCGTGTATATCTTTGAGCTCAGGGAAAGTTTTCAACTCCTTTTCGAACTGTATTAGGTTGTGCTATTCCTATTTATTATGGTTTCGGGGAAATTTTACTAAAAATGACATGAAATGAAAGTGACTGAATTAGCTTGACAATTGTCAATTTCAAAAATCCTCAAATATGTAGTAAACAATCTATCAAAGTTGCAGAATTCAAAAATTCTATAAAATATAGTGTTCCATTTAAAAATATATAACTTTGATACTTGAGGCTTTTTAGGATTCTGTACAAATGAAAATAATTTGAAATTGTGACCTTTATCGACATATATCCTTCTGTGAAAAGATATTTCCGAAAAAGGAATTATTTTAATCCGAAGCGCTAATCATGAGTCACCCTTATATACTTGTATACTGTGGTATACTTACAGCATCATATTGCTCCATAATATAGACGAGTAAAACACTACCAAGTATTTAGGAGGTTGGAGCTGGTCATATGGCGTGCGCTCACTGCACTTGTACATGATAGGACAGAATGAAGTATTCTTTTTTTATAGCTAATTCATTTAAAAATATAATGAGAAATGAATTCAATTGGCCATGCTTTCACGATGAATGGCAATCTCAGACAGCTGTCAAAAAGTTTTCAAGAAATGACAGTGTAGTTGTGAATATGGAGCGTTGGTCAAATATTCAACGTTCTTTTGTGTTGATGGCAGGTTATATATCTATAAATTACGTCCATCCTATCTCCATCTATGTCAAACCTTTATTGCACATATCAAATCTCAATACACCGGTCTCTTACAGTCAACCCATTTATACCGGTAGATCTACCTATTATATGAGAGTTGATTCTAAGTATGTCTCCTCACTTATATAATCAATTAATTACGCTCATCGGATAGTTTATATTACCAAGTTTTTTATGTTTCGGGTTCATGTTTCATTACGTTATAAAACGTGCTTGACGAAGATTTCGAATTTCAAATGCTGTTGTTTGAGCACGTAAGAGTTATCAAATGAGAATATCAGATTAATCGGCTCGTTAAAATAAAATCCAGACACCGGAGAACAATTACCTACCACCACAGGAATGGCATTTCGCGGTCAAATTATATTATATACAACAGTACCCAATAAATAGGTAATATAACGTAGTTATCTTCATTTACATTCATTTTGAAACTTTTCAGGAAGGCTTGTTGATTTTTGCTACGTATGTACGAGTTTATGAAAGGACTGCAGTGTAGATAAACATAACTCGCTAAGGATCAGCGAAATCTATTATAAAAGTGAAATGTGTCAAGTGGAATTCTATAGAGTGCTTTTGTAGAATTTATTGAAAAATTAAACAATGTTCAATTTCAATTAGGTGTAATTGAAATAGAACCTTTGATAATAAGAATTAGACTAGTTTTGTTGGGAACAATTAAATTTCCAAATTCTATTTTATTACACTTTCGGTTATAATCGATTGTATACACCTTCAAAATGTCTAAATTGTTGTTTCTTCATTGAAAATATATACTAATCAGATTATCGAAACCTAAAGGTACCTACAAAAGTTTTGACTGCTAATTAAAATTTAAATTCAGAACACGATTTACTGGGTTTACTCATGAATGTTGCTTTTTGTTTAAGAACCGTTGCTGTAAAAGTAAAAAATTTAGTAGCTTCATGGAATTGAATAAAACGTAAATGACAGGTTTATTGATTTAATTGGATCTTTTAAACTAAAAACATTTTAATTACGTGGATGAATGCATAGTGAAATACAAACCCATTTCGTGTAAGACAAAATCTTTGGTTCATCAGGCTGTTTCGCCCTTCTCATTGGGCTTGTCAGTGAGACGAACTTTGTTAATTGACATTCATACACGAAATGTGTTTGTATTCCACTATGCATTGTTGAGGGACCATTATCTGGCGGCAGTATTTGCAACAGTTTCCCCGTGAACTTCTTCATTAATGCGTAGCATTGTGAATTGCAATCTCAGTGAGACATCTGCTTTCCGGCAAATGGTGTTGGAACTTCTGTTTCTCCAAAGACTTTGAAGGTGTTTCGTCCAATCACTTTCGGAGTTGATTGGTCAGTGACTTCAGGTCTGCCTCGTCTCATTGACCAACCCAATAAGAAGGATGAAACAGCTGTCTGAGACTATAGGACGTGTTGTCATTGTTCAACTTGGTGAACCAAAAACATTGTCTACGTGGATGAATTTGAATGAGCGTTAATCTTTATATGCTGAGAATGTGTTGTATTCATTTCAAAATAAATTATGTACAAAATTCTAGGGAAATAGGTGACACTAACACATATGCTCATTATTTTCGTCTTTACGTACGTTTCGGTCTCACGACCATCATCAGAAGACGTATAACTGTATACACGTGAATTCTTAAGACTAATAGTATCTTCCACAGAAACACGAACAATCGAAATTATAACACATTAATGTTTTAAGTTATTAATTAAGAATCTTCTGCTAAGCAATATTTTTATAAGCTCTTTAAACATATCGAGATTTATGAGGTAATAGAAAAAAGTTGCCATGGACCTTGTTGTTGTTGTTCTACATAGAATATACTTTTAAGATTATAAAGACGCATCTAGGAATTTGCAGGGATTTCAATCAATTGAATTAGTATAAATCTGACTAAATGACTGAATATCTGTTCTCTGTTTTACAGACTTGGAGTCGCGTTTTATGTGAATCATCTCCAGAATAGATCTTTTATAATAATTGGTTTCCTTATTTAAAATATTAACATTTTTGTAATCGAATTGATTGGTTATAATCAAAGCAATGTTTAGCAAGGACGGTGGAATTTTCAAAAATTTTGTTTCTTGTACTGTAATTATGGCCCAACATTTATTTTTTGTAAATATTGTTTAGAGATTCCTGTCTAAGGCCCATCGCAATCTGAACAGTTTAATTTGTATACTGGGTGGGTTTGTTTGTTTATCTTCAGGTTTCGAAGGTTTTAGATTTTAAAAATTCTCCCCAACACAGTTAGTAGGTTTATGCGCAACATTTATATCGTACTTTTTTAAACATTTCTCAATTTTCTCTCCGGTATGTATGATAATGTTATAAAATTATCTGTATTACCGTTTATGTTATTTATATATGATGACGTTCCATTATAGATTTTGTTTATTCTTTCTTCAATGATGGGATTGAAAAATGTTGTTGGGTAGCCATACATTTCCAGTGTATTACGAACAATTTTTTACTTTTTGGGACGGTCCTCTGGGTGGGACAATTTAACCGCGCGATCTGTAAGGCTTCTTATAACACTTTTTTTATAACTTGTTGGTGCTACGGAATTGAAGTGAAGATAACGTTGAGACCAAACTTCTCTAGTAAGCCACTACATTTTTATTTTTCCATCTGCATCATGCCTAATGTTCATATCTAGGAAATGTATGTTTTGTTCATCCCTATTTCACAAGTAAATTGAAGTTTACAGTATAAATTGTATAAATTTATCAATCACGTATCGAATTTTATCATTAGGAACACACATCAGAAATCGTCTACATACCGTTTGAAGAACATGAGTTGAAAATCTAATGAATTTATTACAGATTCCTCTAAGCATTTCATAACTTTTTTTTTTTTTTTCTGTTGAGAGGAAATGCTTGATGCACACCGTCAGCTTTTATCTATCGCTTCAGGTAGTGCAGGACTCACTCAAGTTCGTAAGAGCATACCTGCTAAAACCTCTCATATCTTCATCCATATCCCGAGACCGTTTATCACATTGCTTCAGGATATGGACTGCGTCTTTCTCTTAGTATGTCGATTTTTTATCGAACTGAGTTTCTTTCTTGGTGTTTATTAGTGATATTTACGTCGATTGAACGTAAATATCAACCTTCGTTGTTTACGTAGATGTTCACGTTTTGTATATACCGTAATATGGTTGATACCCAATTTTACGGTATTTTGTTTTAGTGATTTATCCTCTGTGGATAAATTTCCATATGTTTCGTTTTACCGGTATTACGGTTTCTGGGTTTCAGTACTCGAACTCGTTATGGATCTTTCCTGTGTGTATACCCCCAATAATGTTGTTCCACAATATTAGGGTGTCCATGTATCAGTACTATATCGGTTCGTTGATATTTCCTGTACGTATCGTTTTAACCATGTTGTTCTGGTTTCTGGGTTTCCAGTACTCCATCACGCTATGGATGTTTCCTGTGGTGTTTCGTCTTGTACCAAAATATTGTTTTTCCCAATATTAAGGTACCTGTGTTTCAGTACTTTATCCGTTTGTCGATATTTCCTGTATGTTTCAGTAAGTTATCTATGATGGGATAACTTACTCTTCCGGAACATATGGTTCTCCGTATCAGCCGCAATCTATCCGTCACCCTCTTGTCAGGAACATGTGACTGGGAGTCCCACATTCTATCCGGGGTCTGGGTGCCTGTTGGTCCGCGGGAGCATGTCTACTCCTACCCTTGACCCTGCTGGCAACAGGGCCATGAGCATTCCCCTATCCGCCACCTGGGGACGCGCCTGGTTGCGGTTTTCAGGCTCCGCGCAAAAGAAGAGGCTCCTGCTTTCCAGGAAGCATTTCATAACTAGGTTAGCAATAGTAGTTGAATCTTATATTGCCAAAATATTGCTCACCGTATTGAAAATAGGTGCATTTTGAACAAACTTTACTGCATTTATAAATTCCGATTGATCTAGAGTGTGTAGTTTTCAATCTCTGCCCAACGTTTTTCAATGCTATTCAATGCCAAAACGTATATTTGTAAATAAAGAAACAACATCCAAGAAAATTGATAGATGATCTACGGGTACCGATTGATATTTTATAAATTCATTCAAATGCCACGAATCTTTCACATGAAATTCATTTCTTCCCGTCATATTGTTGATAGATTATGATAAATTGTAGGTAGGCGCTCCAAAATTACTTACAATGGGTCTTAAAGGTATATCACTTTTATGTAGTTTGGGAAATCCATAGATATAAGGTGCTTGCTCATTATGGCAAATTAATTAATTTTTCAATTCAATAGGAATTATCTTATCTTTGTACCATTTATTTATCAATTCATTCATGTCATTTTGTACTGATAATATTGGGTCAGATTTTAATTTTTTCAAGTTGCTCATTCAATAGATTTGCGGGTTAGCATCTAAGAACTTTTGTGTTTTTTGTGTGATAGTTAAAACGATTTTTTGCTATGGGTATTCCTGCTTTCTGTTCATTCTTCTTATTCGTCAAGATGTTACAAATTTTTTATTTCTAATTCCATTTTTTCAATTTTTTATTATCAATTAATGCAAATTTCGGACCTAAGCTCAACGTGTGCTCTACCTCATCAGGAATTTTTTCGTCTGTTGGGTTTTTTAACCATTGTTCATTGATATTTTGTTTTCCATAGCTACGCACTCCCTTAACTATTTATCTTTTTTTATTGGATGGCTTTGATTTTATTTCACCTTCTGCTACATTTGTGCAAGCTTCTACAATGCATAAATTTAAACAATTTTTATGGAAAGAATTTAAAAAAAATTTTCGTACGCCTTCTTATTTTGCACCTTGCTAAACATACTATCCTTCGATTCAGATATAATGAAAAATAGAAGTATATTTGTCAATATCAGCTATACATCTGAAAACATGGTTGACATTGGATTAAATTTATCTGTTTATTTAATTTATTTTGATTATTTAATGCAATTTCTATTATTATTGAATTTCGAATATAGATTAAACCTATTATTCTAAATTTTTATAGTCCTTACCTATATAATTTTCTCTTAATATGCATTTCAGAACAGATTTATTATGTATACTTTTATTATTTCCAATATTCTATGAGATTGCAGCTTAAAATATTCAGTTTGTTTGGAATGAAGTTAACACTTCAACGATATATTGATTAATATATTTAATATTTAATCAATTTCTATTTGGTAATGTAAAGTACATTTGATTTATTCCATGCATCTCTGAATATTGTAGCATTTGTTTGGATTTCATATGTAAAGAGTACATTTCAATTATATATGTAGCAGCAATGTCGCATTCCAATTTTATATCGATTCAAACGATGTTTTTACATTTTTCATTAGTTTCCATTGTAAATTTCTTTAGAAGCTTATTTTTATGATGTTTGATTAAATTATGTAGGTTCTCATAATGGAAAAGTGGAATCGCCTCAATATATTCCAAACAGACTTGCCACAGATTTGTTCATCAAGAATTCCGTACATTTGGCGAAGGCCAAATAATATGTGGTATCGCAAAACTATTCTGTGAGTGATATAATATAGCTAAGGCATTATTCTCCAGTGCTGTAATATAACCAATGCACCAAATATGCATTGCTTCAATATAACTGAACAAATGGCTGGGGCTTCAGCCATGATGGTTATTTTTGATTCTATTCAACATTTACATTACAGATAAATGATTGCCTTGATTTATCAAGACTACAGCTTCTGACAAACTTCTCCGAATTCGTAAAAACACCTCTTTAACCGGGTTTCCATGTCTTCGTCGAATGTTGTTGATTCAACTTCAATAAAAATAACTGGACCATAAATATAATTATTCAAGGTCTATGATTTCACTCAAAGGTTATGCATAACCTTACCAGGTTTCCAATTTCCATTTTGAATCTTAATCTCAATTCTCACATAAAATTATGCACAGAATAGAACGATAATTGATTTAGTTCATTGAGGAACAAGTTCTTCATTACGGCATGTGAAACCACCATAAAATATCGTTTGGAATCTAAATTTAATTAATTTACATAGCTATGTAGTTATGAATGTTATGACATTTTTCAACTACAATGAAAGTTATCCAATTGATTTCCCTTTTTGAGGTATTATAATTTACTTCTGGCAACATTCTCTGGAAATTTCACAGATATTCTGTGATTTATCCTGTGGCGCCACCATTTCTCATTATCGAAGCCTCATTCTCATTATCTAAGTAGAAATCAAAGTATAATGGGAATTAAATATAATGACATCGACACAGAATTGAATCAAACTACAATATGAATTGAAACAATTGAATATTCATTCGAATTTGAAAGCAAATCAAAATACAATATGATTTAAACTTCATTATAAACACAAATGAAAGTGATATTGGAATGAAATCAAAGAAGAAAATGAAACAAATATACAAATGAAATATAAATTAAAATGTAAATTGAACTTATTGAAATTGGAATATTTTCAATTAATACAATACATACGAAAAATTGTTCTTAAAAATCTTCTATTTGAAAATTTATAATATATTAAATGAAATATAGAAAAAAATACCAGATCATAACATAAAAACATTCCGATTGTACTTCGTGTTTGATCTCATTCGCTTCTTCGCATGACCCACACATCGAGAAATCCACTGAATTCATCATAGTGTGCATGTATTTCTTAGATGACCTGTGCAAATCAAAATAGAAAAAAGGAACTATCAAACGAATCGTAGACTTCAAAAGTGCAGAATAGTGTAAAATTGAACAAGTAAATTTAATATGCGAATTACGATACGTATGATGTAATGATAGGACAGTTAGAAATAAGAAGTTGATCAGATGTAGGTAATAATAATAACAAGTATAAAGAAGAAATTTGAAGATATAAAGAGGAGCAGAAGGTAGAATAATGATTTCTGAAATAGATTCATATTCAAAAGACACATTTCAAGACAAAAGTATCAATTTAAAAAAGCAAGAAAAACTGAATAGATATAAAGGGAGATCACATGAGGATAAAATAAATGAAACTCAAAATGAAGAAGATTAATAAAATTTTGACAGATTGATAAAATTTATGAATCCATTTTAAGTAAGTAAATTAGAATAAATATCAGAGATTTTATAGTTTAATAACAAAGGAATCAGAGAAAATAAAAGAAATAGGAGTTATTGGGTAAATTCATTTAAAGAAATAAAGGCTACTTCAGCAGTTAGAAAAATGAGAAATAATGATCGAAAAACAACAAAACGGTTATCCAAAGAAGCAGAAAAAAATCAAAAATAGGTTAACATAAGTCTTTCAAGGGAAAAGCTGAAATAAGGTCAGAATTTAATCATTATTAAGCAAATGTAAATGATAGAAAAATTGAGCATCAAAAAGTCAAATAGCACTCTTGACTCCTGATTAATATGAAATAAAAATAATAGTTCCTTCGCTAGGAAACGAAAAAAGATAGGGAAGAGAAATCATGAATAGAAAAGCTCGATATTCATCGGGGTCAGTATTAATTTGTAGCTAGCACAAGAAGTGTTAATGTTTACGATCAATTTTGACAAATGTCGGATAAAGTTTCAGCATTATGAAACCAAGTGTCAAGTAATGAAAGTATGTAAAATTACCCTGATATGTTAATAAAATCGAAATATTGGGTATTTTAGTCTACCACCGACTGTAATTAGACCGTTTTTGTGTAAATATGGATTTGATGACATAATTTCACTATGCGAAGCAATATATTTTGATTTTCATAGTAATTTTAGCTCTAAGAAAATGATTGTTCTTGAATCAATTCAAAAATTGCATTGAGAGCATTGTCAAGTTCAGATTTTACTAATTGAAATTTTCGAATTGTATGCGAATCTCAGACAATAAGTTAAAACTCTCTGAAGTCTTGCAAATTGCAGATTTCTTAGCTTAGCAAAATAGCCGTTTGGGCTCTTTCTTGGGATATCTAAATAGGACCTATCCACCACATGTTGCATTTTATAAATTACTTTGGATTGAGACCTCGGGATGTAATATAACATGCTGAATTTATTCAGAGGAAACGTGATTCCATTGATTTTTATCAGAAAATTGCTGAATTTGGGTGACTATTACACACAAAAGTTTTAAGTCGATGTAATTCAGTGTTAATCCACGATAAGGCAATGGTGAAATCAGTCCAGTAATGAATGTGCTCGATAATATCAAGTATACCTTCAAGGACATTTGACTAAGCTGAATAACCAGTAGAGCTAAGCAAAATTTGAGCTTGAATAACGTTACCATTTTGAGAGGTGCGACTCGGGATTTTGTACAAACTAAATTCTGTCAAATTTATCTATTGATCGCAGATAACAACAAGTTTCATAGGTTTTTTCTGATGCGTCTCCAATACATTGCAATTCAGTGGAAACAGGATAGGACAAATAGTATGTCTAGGAATATTTACTGAATTCAAAGGGTGAGAGAGCAAACGCAAGGACGCAGAAGCTTCGTAAAGCAGAAAGCTTCGCCCGGCCGATATCATTTCACTTTTCGGTGTACCGTGCTACTGGCGACGTCCGACATGACGATCAATCAAATATATCTAATCTCCTTAATATTTGAATGATGATTCTAGCTTCGATAGTGAAAAGGTCAATGAGACCTAAAGTGTCAAAGATTAGGCGACTGCAGACAGGATTGTGCGCTTTGGCCGCTTTGTGACATTATTAGATGTTTGATCATGAGTAACAGTATACTTGGAAATATCCTCTACTAACTTCCACGTTAAACATCGCATTTCTGTAACCTTCCTATCAGAAATAAAAGTTTGTGGCAATCGGGAGTTGATATTGGAATTTTTTTCTAATTGGAACTTTTTTCTAATTGAAACATTTCAAAGTTATTTGAAACAAATTCTCTGAGATTAAGACCAGCTGAAATCAATATGTGAATGAGTTTTGATAAAACCTGTTTTCCATTTTGAAAAGAATTGAAACCTGTGTCAGCAAGTCATCCTCATAAAAACTAGACCTGATGATTTCATTAGCTTGATGAAATTCTGATTAATTTCCATCGCTACTTGAAACAGAGATCAACTACAAAGAAATGGAGCACTAGCAGTGCCATACGTAGCTGTATTCAGTTGATAATAACCTACTTCTTCAGATGGATCAGAGCACCATAATATGCGTAGTAAATCACGTTGGTGAGGTTGTATGTTCACCATTCGATACATTTATTCTTTATCAGCTATTAGGTTCGGAATCTGGTCACTATTGTGAACAAATCATCCTGTATTGTAGCTCCTACCTTTAAGACATCGTTCAGTAAAATGTCCTTGCCGAACCGTCAAAAACTACACGTAGTTTCGTAGTAGCGCTGGACATTTTCTGGGCGCCACGATGAGGTAAATAGAATGTTAAGTTTTCAAATGAATCATTTGAAATATTTAATTTTGTCTTAGCTCTTCATAATAGTTCATGAAAGAAACATACTGTTATAAATCAGAATTTTTCTCAATCGCATAGCGCGATGCCAGAAGATTCACCAAGTTGATTCATGTTGTCCTTGATCATATTCCTCTCCAACTAAGG
Source organism: Endomychus coccineus (assembly GCA_958510875.1). Taxonomy (NCBI): domain Eukaryota; kingdom Metazoa; phylum Arthropoda; class Insecta; order Coleoptera; family Endomychidae; genus Endomychus; species Endomychus coccineus. The sequence goes on from OY294068.1 coordinate 135,028,410, forward strand.
TTTTAACAGGATGTCCCTTGCATTCTGCTTCTCCTGGAGAATGTTTCACTTGTGGTTGACATTCTTCCATTTTCCAGAAAAGCTCTAGTACATCTGGTACCAGTGTAAGATTACAAACTGAGTTTGAAAGATCCGGACAGTATCCAACTAATAGATTCTGTTTTTCGTGAAATTGTGGGATTATTGAGTAAAAATTTATACGTCCTATACATATCAAATCCCACTTATAGAAGCTTCAATGAGTAAATCGTTTGATCCGATTTCATTAAACCTTCCGTCAGCTAGAACAATATTCTGTGGAATGTTAGTATTGCTTATATCAAATGAAGAGTATTGTGATTTTGTCAGATATCAAAAAAGATACATCCAGTAAAACATATGAATATATTGTTGATTTTATAGCAGCACGTGCTTTGTGGAGTACGGATGTGATATTCGAAGAAGAGGCTAGAGGAAGTTGTATCATTATGTATAACTGCTCAGTTATGAAATTTGATTGTGAACAGCTATCACGAATAGCTCTGTATTTATGAGGCTTACTATATTTGTCAATAATAAATACAACTGCTGTACAAAGTATAACTTATGATTCGGGATGTGAACTTTCCGATCAACAAACTGTAGGGATTGATTGGGAAATATTGGAAACGTATTGTGAATGATTTCTAGTATTTGGCAAAAGTTCCGAAGTAGTACTAGTGGAAACTTGCTTTTTGTTCAAATGCAAAAGAGCGTTGTAACGAAGAGAACATTTTTTACAGGAATGGGTATCTTAACAATCTTTTGATGAGTGTCCTTTTCGTAAACAATTGTACATGCTTCGAGTTTTCTGACATCAATGAGTTGCTGAGGTATACTGAATTTCAGAAAACATGCATATGAAAATATTAAGTGACTCTAGATGGAATGTCTTGGTAGTGAATGACAAATTTTCTTGTTTGAATGAAAACCTTCTGGAATTTGACATCTCTGATCTAAAAATGAAGTGAATTCTTTGAAAGTAGGTAAATCTGATTTAAGATTCAATGCATACTCTTCCCACTCACGCTTTGTGGTAACATCTAACTTGAATAAAACTAAGTGAATAATAATATTATCCCATTTATCTACAGGTAAACCTAAAGATTTAAGATTTTGCACACTTTGTAAATCAGAAACTGCATTTAAATATGTTTGAATTAAAACCCTCTTATTTTGATATCTCTCGCATAGGAGATCCCACGCTTTATCGTTATTTGCTTCAGATACTTCCAATGCTGTCAATACATTTCCGGCTTCACGTTTGATGCAAGATTTCAGTTTTCAATTTTATTGATAGTTTGACAATTATGAATTACTGTTTTGTAGGGATCGGCGTCAATTCGATACGTTATGTCCCTCTGGCAAAAATGCAAGCCATTGAACCGAATTGAGCACTTTAGATTAGCCAATTTGGCACTGTATTTTATTTCACATTCGTTTACCTAAATTAACTCAATCCTCTGACATCCTTAAATGCAAGGCCATGTAAAAATCGGGAAATCATAATAAGCATTCTTCAATTTTAAAAAATATTTGCAATAATTATGTTGTTAACCTAAATAACTATTGAAATAACATTTTATTATTTTATTATGACTATAATTTTGGAAATCTTGTTCCTTGTACCTCAAACATTTAGATGATACAAAGACTTTTCCAAAATGTAATATCGACTAAATAATCTGCTAATGTTGAAAAGGCATCAGATTCAGGAATGTCGGACATGATAATATTAATATTTATTTCCTTGACGGGGTAAACCCAAATACAGGAAAGGTTGAGTAATTGAATTAACTAACCTAAATAACTATTGAAATAACATTTTATTATTTTATTGTAACTATAATTTTGGAAATCTTGTTCCTATATGTATATGAAATGAACGTTAGTATACATAATATGTATTGGACTCAGCTTGAGGACATTAGTTCTTGTTGGTTTGCAATAGAATGTGTTAGGATATCGTGTATTCTGCAGTGGTACCAAAAAGTTAATTTCTTCTAACGGTTGTGTGCAGTCAACGTCGTTATGAATAAGGTTATATAGAAAAGTAATTCAGGATAGGTCTTTGGTTTTGCAATGACTTATATCAAACCCAGAAAGCAGTAAGTTATGATAATAATCTCTAGGTGTGTACCTTTTATCAATTTCAAAACATAAGTATTTCAAATATCTCATTTGCCTGTTTTTAATATGATATTTATACATTGGGTACCAAACGGAACTGGCATATTCTAATCTTGACCTTATTAATGAGAAGTAATTGGTGTTCATTCTTCTAATGTCTGTTAAGTCCTTGCAATTTCTATAAATAAATCCAAGAGGAGACCGTCTGAGATACTAATCCAATCTACTATTGAACTAAGATTTTAATCAAATGTTACTCATAGGTCCTTCATAACTGAACATATGTTAACTACCTTATCGCAAATGTTGTAGTTGGATTCTAGACTTTCTGTATTTCTTGAAAATGTCATAACATTGCATTTAGGAATGTGAAGAATCAGGTTAGTAGCTTCACACCAACGAAAACAGATTCCATGCATCCTTGAACCATCACGTAGTCATCAATTGATTTAACTCTAATATACATTTTCGAGTCATCTGGAAATATTAAGACTTCACATTGTATAAAATAAGTAATATGTAGAACAAAAATAGGAGTGAATCGAGGTCAGACCATTGGGGCACCCCAGATTCCGCGATATAGGGATCGGTACGATGTCCTTTATGCATTACACATGACTTACTGTTAAATATATATGATCTAATCAATGAAGTTAAATTATTTGACACACCTAATTTGTTCAGTTTAGAAACGCAGAATTTCTAATCTATTTGGTCAAAGGCTTCTTGAATATCCAGATAAGTAACATCAATTTGACTATTATCGTTCAATGCCTCTGAAATATATTGTGAGATGCATGCTAAATTTGTTACAGTTAATTTATTTTCAACAACATTTTGATATTTGGATATAAAAATTTTGGTTTCATTGTAGAGATATTTGAAAAATTACAAAGAATAGTTAGATGTGATATCTGGATCTTTTTAAGAATGGGTGTAATGCGGTCCTGTTTCCATATGTCTGGAAAAATTAATGTTTTGAGGATACGATTGAATATGTAAAGTAAAGGTTTAATCAATACTTGAGCGCAGTCTTTGATTATGAAATTTGGTATATTGACTAATACAGCAATATTTGTATCATTAGAGTTATTAATGAGTTTTATAGTCACTGTTGAAGTACGATGCAAAAGCATTTATAATTTAATTTGGTTGAGTGAGCGTGTTGGAATCTTATTTTATTGAGCCAGGTATTCTAAATTGTCTTGTACTGCGAACGTATTACCAAAACTTCTGTAAATTACATTCTACTTCAGCTATATAGTTCAGTAACATCCTGCATTCAGAAAACTTTTGGTAGTAAATGGAGTTGTATTTTTATAATATCTATGGAACTGATTTTTCAATTTTATAAGCTCTAATATATTTTTATCAAACCAGGGAAGATTTTGTGAAGTGTGCTTTCTTACTAAAATATTATAAATAGTTACATACAATTTTATGCAAATTCATTGAAATTATGAATATTGTACAATATATGCGAATCGGTTTCAAGGAAGAAGTTATACATTTTTGGAAAATTACCTTCCGCAGAATTGTATTCTTTCGTTTGACAATTATTAGTGAATTTTGGTTATTCTTATTTTCAATGATTATGTTTATATTCAAAGAAGAATTTTGAAAGTATTCAGTAACAAATGGTTTTCTTTTTTCAATAGAATTTTCTCCAACCAATATTTGATATTATCAAATCCCATGAGCGTTTATTATGATTGGTTACGTTATTATATATATATTGCTTATAGACAAAACTTCTAGGTATGAGTATGTTTAAGTTATAGTGTGTACTATTAAAATTCCTCATGAATATCAGACTTTCATCATAAATTTAATTAGAGATTAGTTCAAAGAAGATTCATATACTATTCTCAGTTCCAGAACATAAAATACAATATTACATAGTAGTCCAGTCGCTCTGTCGTGAAAAATGGCCAAAAACGGTTTTTTTTGGTGAGTGGTATTTTAGAGTGGTTTCGTATGTTTTTTGGGTCGCTGATCACGAATCTGAGGGTCAAATGTGTATTGGATCAATGCGCTTCAAGTTATGAGAATTTTTTATGGCCAAAAAAGTCATTTTTTGCGTATTTTTGGTTAAACATGAAAAGTATGACATATATGAAAAAAACACCTGTATAAAAATTATAGGTATTATTAAAACACGTCGAATGAGCCCAACTAGAAGTTTCTAAAATATTTTGGGCTCACTGTGAACCCACTTTAGCCCTTTTTTTGAAAAAAAAAATAACAAAAACTCCTCTGACTTTATTTTTCAACTTAATGAATTGTAAATGGCAAGAAATTGTGCATTTTTGTATTTATTTTTATGTACTTTTCGATTTTTTTCAATATCTCATGAGGGGGCGCTACAATCGGCCATTTACAAAAAATCTTAAAATGACGATAACTAATTGAATTTCCAATTTATTGACTCGAAACAAAAAGCATTCGAAAGATTTTGATATTATTCACCTTGTTTCCCAAGCTTGCCCATTTTTATTGAAATGCGGCAATTTGGCGCTAAGTCAAAATTTTTTAACCTCAAAAAAATTGATAAATTTCAAGGTTAAATGTTATGAAATGAGTTGAAATTTTCACAGCTAGAAGACATTTCCATGACCCAACTTTTGAGCCCAACCCGAACTCGATTGGTCGAGATTCGGCTGAGATATTGAAGTAGACGTATTTGAGGTTCACCCGAGCCCAAATTTTGGGTTTTTGGAAAAAAACTCAAATTTTCCAAAAGAAAACAAATAAAACTATTCAATGCTGAAAATGCGTATTCCTACTTATTTTTTTGACAATTTGGCGATCTGAATAAAAAAATTTTATTCATTTATTTTCTCATGAAACAATATTTTACCTTGAAAGAAAGCGCGAAATTTATGAATTTATTTCCCAAAATTTGAATTTTTTTGATGAATTAATACATTTTTCTTATTATAAAAATATTTTCCGAGTTAATACGTATGTTTGTTAGTGTACGAAAGTGTGTATGTGTCTTTTGTCATGTCTGTGCACGTGCGTGCGCGCATAAGCGCGCTTTCTTAATTTTTGTAAATAAATCTTCAAAGCTTTTTTCACCATTTATTATTTTTTTATTACATAAAAACAAACTTCTTTACAACTTCATAAAAATATATCTTATGATCTATTTCAAACTAATTAATAATTAACTATTTACACATACACAAAGACATTTTATTCCAATAACTGTAATTTATACTAATATAACTTAAAAAGATTTTTAAAGTATAATGTCTTCTATTTGTCAACAATGGAAACTTCAAACATAATATAATTAAGCCCTCATTTTTTTCGCCTTTTTACTGGCACTTTTTTGGGCTGTGACAAAGCATCTTCACTATCTGTTGTGCAATCAGAAGTTGTGTTTATTATATCATCTTCGTCACTGTCGCCGCGCATCTCAATGGACGGTTTATGATCATTATCAATATCATCAGAAACTATTTCGCAAACATCTGAAGAATCTTTATTACAAATTTCGTCATCAACATTATTATTCGAGGAAATAAAGCACTAAAATAGGCCAAATCTGGGAAAGTTGGCGCAGTTGGATGGATTGAGATGCGGTTTTCTGCATTCGATTCAGAAAGTGATTTAGAAACTTTGTCCGGTATTTTTGTTTTGCGGAAAAAATTTGTTGCATTTCTACAGCCAAAAATGCATTTTTCGAAGATGCACTTTTTGAGGTAAATAAAAAAAATGGGCTCGAATTGGTTTCTTGGGGGTTTTTGGGGTCGCTGAACACGAATATGATATTTAAAAAATTCCCTGAGGTCCCCTTGGACCTCCCCGGGGGTATACTAGCGTCCTGACATCCTGGATATCGACGAAATTAATGAAAAAATTATTTTTAATGTTTGTCAACTGTTCGAAAGGTGATATGAAGATTGCTAGTGATGATAACGACATGAAAAAACTCTTCTGCAATACCTGGTGTACCCTGCGTCCGGGTAACGACGTCATCTTCTAGGAATTTGAAAATTTTTCTTCATAGAATGTAACATATTCTGGCTCTCGGGGGTTTTTATTGTCGCCGATTACAATTATGATACTCACAATGTGGTGCAAATTCCTAGAAGATGACGTAGATACACAGGGCTCGAGTGTCCCGGAAACACCCTCAGGTAATTTGCAGAACATTGTGAGTGTCACAGTCGTGATCGACGACTTTAAAAACCACCGAGAGCTAGAATTTGTTACCTTTTATGAAGAAAAATTAGCAAATTCCTAGAAGATGACGTCGTTACCCGGACGCAGGGTACACCAGGTATTGTAGAAGAGTTTTTTCATGTCGTTATCATCACTAGCAACCTTCATATCACCTTTCGAACAGTTGACAAACATTAAAAATAATTTTTTCATTAATTTTGTTGATATCCAGGAAGTCAGGACGCTAGTATACCCCCGGGGAGGTCCAAGGGGACCTAATGGAGTTTTTTAAATATCATATTCGTGTTCAGCGACCCCAAAAACCCCCAAGAGACCAATTCTAGCCCATTTTTTTATTTACCTCAAAAAGTGCATCTTTGAAAAATGCATTTTTGGCTGTAGAAATGCAACAAATTTTTTCCGCAAAACAAAAATACCGGACAAAGTTTCTAAATCACTTTCTGAATCGAATGCAGAAAACCGCATCTCAATCCATCCAACTGCGCCAACTTTCCCAGGTTCAATGCTTTATTTCCTCGACTATATCAAAATCGTTAACATCTCTTTCGTATTGATTGAATAAAATGATGTCTTTCTCGCAACAATTCGCGCAATCTTCACCTTTGCAATATTTGCACAATGCAGAGCGAGGTAAACTAACTTTCTTGCAAGTGCATCTTCCGGTACATTTTTGTTTGCAATTGCAAAAAACAATTTTCAATAATTCATCTGGAGCAGGTTCTGCGGTTATTTGAATTGACATAAGGCCATTATCAGTAACTTTCCAACCCCATTGGGTTGGTTCAATATTCTCGTTGCCCATCCAAATCTGTACTTGGTAATTACACGATGTATATGGTATTTTGCTACATCGTCAGTTGGCGGTAGGCTTTCCAATTCGCAAGCTGATTTTTTCGTACGTTTTTTAAACAAATGAGCCGTAAATGAGCGAGTTCGTGGTAAAATATTGTTTCATGTGAAAATAAATGAATAACATTTTTTTATTCAAATCGTAGCCAAATTGTCAAAAAAATAAGTGGAAATACGCATTTTCAGCATTAAATAGTTTCATTTGTTTTCTTTTGGAAAATTCAAGTTTTTTTCCAAAAACTCAAAATTTGGGCTCAGGGTGAACCGCAACACGTCTACTTCAATATCTCTGCCGAATCTCGACCAATTAAGTTCGGGTTGAGCTCAAAAGTTGGCTCATGGAAATGTCTTCTAGCTGTGGAAATTTCAATTCATTTCATAAAATTTAACCTTAAAATTTATCGATTTTTTCAAGGTTAATAAACTTTGACCTAGCGCCAAATTGCCGCATTTGAAAAATAATATGCAAGCTTGGGAAACAAGGTGAAAAATATGAAAATCTTTTGAATGCTTTTTGTTTCGAGTCAATAAATTGGAAATTCAATTAGTTATCGCCATTTTAAGATTTTTTGTAAATGGCCGAAATTAGCGCCCCCTCATAAGATATTGAAAAAATCGAAAAGTACATAAAAATAGATACAAAAATGCACAATTTCTTGCCATTTACAATTCATTAAGTTGAAAAATAAAGTCAGAGGAGTTTTTGTTATTTTTTTTTTCAAAAAAAGGGCTAAAGTGGGTTCACAGTGAGCCCAAAATATTTTAGAAACTTCTAGTTGGGCTCATTCGACGTGGTTTAATAATACCTATAATTTTCATACAGGTATTTTTTTCATATATGTCATACTTTTCATGTTAATCCTAAAATACGCGAAAAAATTACTTTTTTGGCCATAAAAAATGCTCATAACTTAAAGCGCATTGGTCCAATACACATTTGACCCTCAGATTCGTGATCAGCAACCCAAAAAACATAAGAAACCACTCTAAAATATTACTCCCCAAAAAAAACCGTCAAAAATTACAGAGCGACTGGACTATAGAGTGAATAGTTATTTATAAGCATCTTGCAACTTTCAATGTCTATAATGAGCAATTGCGTCATATCGCTAGTAGAATAGCACCAACTTTTTTAGATGTACTTGTTCCCATTTTCTTTCAATATGTAGTTATTAGAAAATAGTTCATAGAAGGATACATCGTTTGGTAGCCACGACTCTGTTATTGCAATAATATTATAGTTTGTACTTAAGAAAGCGTTGTAGAAATGTATTACTTCACTTAAGTTTCGATAGAAGCAGTTCAGATTAACACTTGAGGTAAGGTAAGTTTCGGTAAATGTTACAACATAAAACTTTGAGCACTTACTGGAGAACGAAACGAATAAATTTAGTTTCCAATATTTTTCTGTGTATCCACTGGAACTTCAGCATTGCTTCAAGAGTGCTCCAACCTTGCTATAGAAAGAAGCTCGCTAGGAAACAAAATTTTCATCCGTCTGGTGGCCCATTTACTCATATGCCCAATTTACCCAAAATTACTTCATTGCATTTGGATAATGTTAGAAATTTTTGAATTTTACAATTTTTGGTATATGATTCATATATTCTACGAGAATATCCACTACAGCATTCGTATTTCTTTCTTTTCATTCTTTCTTAAGTTCCTTGTAGTATGCGTATTATCGTGTCGTTTCATCAAAAGAGACACGTATGTTAGGGTAGTTATCAAAATTTTTTAGACTCTGATTTTAAAACGATATTTCGTACATCCTACTCTTTATATCAAGTTCTCAAGGGGTGTTTTACTGAACTGACCCAAGCGCGTCGTTCTGGCATTTTTCATGTCAATTTTAGTTGTTGTAGAAGCCCGTTTGATCATTGTATGTATCAGATAGACATCCGCTGCCATTCTGTCAGTTTTTTCCAAATATGCTGGTTGTTCGTTAACACCATATATTAATTATATAATATATATGGTGTGTGTGATGATCTTTCATTCATTTCTTTTACAATATCTCCAAAATCGGAGTTTGTAGTAGAATAGTCTAGGTAAGCTAGAATTTTTTCTGCATTTTCTCCCTAATACCCCATAGATCATTCATGACTATCAAGACCGCGGGGGTCGACCTTTCTACCCCCAAAACGGGGTCTCAACCCCTCAGAGGAGCATTCTTATAAAAACAATCCAAAAATTTAGAAAATTAATGAATTAAGAGCCGGAAATGACCCCTAGTATGTTTTTTGGGTAGCTGATCTCGATTCCGCAGTTAGTATTTTCGGAAAACTCCCTCCAGATGAGAAATTTGGAAAATCTATATATGATATATAATTTATAATTCTGTTACAAAAATGACCTCTAGTAGGTTTTTGGGTCGCTGATTCCGCTGTTATTTTTCCCAAAAAAACTCTCTCTAGATGGAAAATCCTGGAAATTTGAGATTTTCCTGAGACGGTTATGAATAATAAAGTGTAATTTTGTTGCAAAAATGACCTGTAGTAGGTTTTGTGGTCGCTGATCTCGATTCCGCTCCTATTTTTCCCAAAAAACTCTCTAGAGGAAAAATTCTGGAAATTTGAGATTTTCCTGAGACGGTTATGAATGATAAAGTATAATTTTGTTACTAAAATGACTCCTAGCACGCTGATCACGATTTCGCTGTTAGTTTTCTCGGAAAACTCCCTCCGGATGGGAAATTTGGGATTTTCCATCTGCAGAGAGTTTTTTGGGAAGAATTTTAGCGGAATCGTGATCAGCAACCCAAAAAACCTACTAGAGGTCATTTTTGTAGCAAAATTATACTTTATTATTCATAACCATCTCAGGAAAATCTCAAATTTCCCAAATTTTCCATCTGGAGAGAGTTTTTTTGGGAAAAATAACAGCGGAATCGTGATCAACGACCCAAAAAATCTACTAGAGGTCATTTTTGCAACAAAATAATAGATTATATATTATATATAAATTTTACAAATTTCCCATCTGGAGAGAGTTTTCCGAGGAAACTAACTGATGAATCGTGATCAGCGATCCAAAAAACATACTAGGCGTCATTTTCGGCTCTTAGTTCAATAATTTTCCAAACTTTTGAATTGTTTTTAGAAGAATGCTCCTCTGAGGGATTGAAAACCCGTTTTGGGGGGTAGAAAGGTCGACTTCCGCGGTCTCGATAGTCATGAATGATATATGGGGTATTAGGAACAAAATGCAAAAAAAATTTTGAAATTCTAGCTTACTATATATTTTTTTTCCGGTTCGTTGCCTGGACTAGAAGCCTTTTTCAGAGAGCTAATATTGTTGGCGTCTGATTCCAAAGATGCGTGCATATTCTTAGGACTTTCCAGTTTTTAGGATAATATCTTATTGGTTGCATCAATTTCATTGACTTCCTTAGTAGAATTTTCTATTTGACTCGTATATAGTTGTACTGTGTTGATATCTGATATTGCATTGATTATTTCAGAGTTCTCTTCAGGAATTGTTTCTCTTAATGACGTGCCCAATTGGAGATTATTGTGCTAATCAATTCGTCTTCATTTGTATTAGTTCTTTAATCAATATTGGTTCTGCATCGATTACATTTCCAACTAGATTTCACATCTGGCAAGTTTTACGCCATCTTTTCTCATGCACACCGGCAGAAATATAATGTAATTAACTAATCAATCAATAAAATGATTAACGGAACAATCGCTTACACTTTCGGGAGTGAGAAAAGGTAAACCAAATGAATGTTGAATCCATTTCCATGCTCAGTATCACTTTTATAAAGGCTTACTAAATACAAGTTTTGAATTTTTCTGTTCCAACTTTTTTGCTAACTGGAATCGACAACCAAAAATATCTACGTTCGGCCGAACAAACTAGACAGAACTATGAGCCATTCTGCGTTTCCAAATCTATTATGATTTTTTTGAGGATTTAATGAAATATTTATGATGTTCGATAACATCAGTAACTTATTGAACAGAGTTAAGTACGTGTATATACGTTTCACATAGCTTTTTTGGAAGAAGGCAAAAACTAATGGAATATAATGGCCATTGCGCAACACATGAATTGTAAAAACTTGAAAAAAGAATTTTGTACAATAATTAAATATTCCATCCATGTTAATTATATCACACTGCGAAAAACATTTCAAATTAGATGTACAACCAAAAATTACAATATCAGTTCCAATATCATTAGCCGAAAATGGTTCGTTTCTGTCTGTTATTAAATTCATAACATTCAGAGCTTCTTGGACTTCATGCATATTTCTCGGTGTGGCTGACATAGGGTTCAATCGATTCCGAATTATATTATGTCGTATGCAGTCCAGATCCATAGTTGTTACATTTCCTTTATACGAATAGGTGAAATTATTTTTGATGATCGTTGGCGGATGTCTTCCACGGTCATCCATTTGCAATTGTTACTTATAGTTTGTCTAATTAGCTATTGTAAGTTGGCTCGATGACTGTGTTTCAAGGAATGATCCAGGCTGTTATCATTTCGAGTATGACACTTTGCTTCACAGCTACTCACAGAACACACCCAATATATGTTCCCGTCTTTCGAGTCTTTACGTTTTCTGAATTTAAAATCATTGAAAACAAGCATTTGCTGGCCCCGCTCACTTACAATGAAATCAGCTAACTCCTATTATGTTTATTCTCTCCAAACACTAAGAAGTATAGATAAAAACAGGTAAAATTTAAAATTAGGAGAGATTAAATTCCCAGAAAATTGATTGACATTGAATTAAATTTCAAACTCATTACCATACTAATGATGAAGGCTCCTAGCGTAAAATACTCCAGAAGAAAAATACCTCTCCATTCGGATTTCCGAGCAAGTGGTAATCGAGGGGGTTCAATATTGGAAAATATAAATTTGAAAATATACCTCTGAAACATCCGAGGTCTTAATGAAAACATAAACGAAGTTGATAACCACCCGCAGACAGATAAACTGGCTTTAACTGAGACGCAGGTCAATCCATCCACCAACACAACCTATATACCAAAGGAGGTATCTGTCTCTATTCCAGAAATGATATCTCATGCCACCGAGAGGAGAATCTAGAACCACAATAATTCGATGTAATGTGGTTCAAGTTTAATTATCACAAACAGACAAAATTTCTCTGTTTTCTTTATTTATCACCAAATGAGCAGCTCATAGTGAATTCTTTTTCTGTAACTTGACCTCATCCAGCGGAACTATCCAGCAGCTGAAATTAACATCATGAGGGATTTCAACGTTCATAACTCCGCTTGGCTCAAGTTCTTAAATAAAACGGATGACGCAGGGCGACAGGCTGAGGCCTTCGCCTATGGTTTCGAGCAGTTAATTAATGAATCAACACGGATCCCTGATAACAACTGTCATTATGCCAATACGCTTGACTTATTCCTCACTAACGATCCAGATCCCTAAGGAATACAATACATCCCGCAGTTGGCATTACAACTCAGCCAACTGGGATGGTCTTTGCATGTTTTTCTCCGAGTTTCCTTGAAGAAGCGTATGTTTTGAATTTGATGATCCAACGCAATGTGATACATAGATCTCGGACATTATATAGCTAGGAATGAGGACTTACATACCCCATACCAACAAAACACCATCATCTGGTGAACGATGGCTCTATAAAATCTGTATCTAGGACCGTCGTTCCAAAACAGCCAGCATACCGGTATCTCATGTCTGGAGATAAAAGCGAAATATGTTGAAACCAGAAATATATGCAATGAAACAATGAACGTTTCGAAAGAATAATATAATGCCAAAATGAGATCAAAGCTCATCGAATGCTCCCCCATCGTTTTAAACTTTCCCAAAGCAATTGGTAGAAATTTAACTTCCAATTCATTGTGTTCCCTAACTAAAGATGATGGCATACTTGCTACTATATCACAAGAAAATCTTGGCACCAACTTTGTTTCTGCTCCATATAAAAGATCTGCTGGAAGTGACCACCTATCCCGTTCACAGCTTTGCAGACGATGGTTCACTTCATACCTCTTACTTTTATCTATACCATTTAATGAAGCCAGGAAGGGAAACAAAGACAGGTTGACGCAATTATGGAGATCTGGCAATAATTTTGTGATGTGGATCCGATAATCTGATCTGAGTTTAATGCAACCAAAACTGAAGCTTCCGTCTTCTCCAGAAACGCGAATCCCACAATCCCTAATATGTTAATGTCAGATACAACTATTCCTATGAAGTCTTCCATATCCTTGCTCCAGATCACCATCAGCAGCACCCTCCCACGGGATAGTCATATGAGGTCTATTGCGAAAATCGCTTCACAAAAACTTGGTTTTCTATTCCGTGCCAATAGCTACTTTTTACATCCCAGCAGCTCCGCATAAATACAGATTCGACCTGTCCTGGAGTACTCTCCACATGTGCGGAGCTTTGCTTCCAAACATAAGCTGAGGCTCTTGGATTCTATCCAGAAGAGAGATATTCATCTGATTGATGATGTTAAACTTACGAATTCGTTGAATTCTCTAGAACATCCTAGGAAAGTGGGCGATCGCCCTTCCTTTCCCTCTCCTATATATACTTCCATGGTCGGTGTTCATCATGAATTTTCTCCATTGTTCCACCATAGGAGATTTCAGATAGGAGGATTAGACGAGCACAAGCTAGTCACCCTTTCATTGTCAAGCTCAAACTTGTTCCTATCAGACTTCATTTTTCCATCGAACAGCGAGAATGTGGAACTCTTCACCTAGTGAGGTCTTTCTCTATGCCTATAACCACTAAGCCTTCAAGAAAAATTCGAATATCCATCTCCTCTCCTAACATTCCACCGCGGGCTCACACGATGTTCTCCGAAGATTATAGGTTACCCTCTCGTATAGTCAAGGTATAGAAAAAAAAAGATCGGGGCCGGCACGCAATGAAGAGGGATTGGGCTTTTCCAATGACAGACGGACGACATGCAGGTAGAAATCTGACCCAGGTCAAAGTGGCAAATTGGCCTATCTCGAATGGTGAGTTCCAAAAGGTATCTCTTTCTGCTTGGTGCTCAGTTGGCCGGTCTACATTTATTAAGTCGAGAGTTTTGTACTCAGTTGGGGTGGACCCATGAAATTCAAGTAAATTCAATTTCGGCAATTTGGAATTCGTTCTGTATATAATTGCGTCGCTGAATCATTTGAAGTGTGAGAAAGAGGGTTTGCAACAACAGGAAGTAACATAAATTGTTTCTTTGATCGTTGAAAAAAGAGTTTTCAATTCATCTCTTTCAATCTATGGTATTATTATCAATTCTGAATCAGTTTCAATATTTTCTATTTTATACCATAAGAGCTATATTATTTCGAAGCGTACACATAATTCTTCTAATGAAGAACAATATATTTCGGTCTACAAGAATTCGTGTAATATTAGCTTTGATACTGCCGCATTTCTAATGTAATATTTAATAATGATAACACATAGTAATAAATAAGTTCATAGCAAATATGTAAGGATAATTGATGAAGGAAAGAAAAGGGAAAAAAAACTCACTTAATTGTAGGTATTTCCAGCTATCTTCTATTCGATTTAATCAATTCCCTGAGTCGGTGTTTTGAAAGTTTCTTCGGCTTGATGAAGTAGAATTCAGTTATAAATAGGAAGCGCGTAGCTGTCATATTAACAGTAGTATGTAACGCTTGGAATTGAAAGCAACAAGCACCATATTATAAATAAACGTATTGTATTTGAAAGGATTGTTTACATTCATCATTCATAAATCGAATAACGAATCATTACAAAACAAGCAACAAGAAGTCGAATGAAAACTCTCGTAAGACCGAATACATTTAGTTGTTTTATTGAGGGTCGACATGTAAATCTAAACGAAAACGACCGATATTAGTATAGGTTCCGTAGTTTTGGAGATTGCTAAGATGAATAGTTCGACTCCTGATGCTTTCATAATGAGAAAAATGTTAGGTTTGCGAAGACGAAGTATACGTGGCCGGATCCCGAGGGCATCCTCTATTAGTGTATAACTTATCTTTCTGCCTACGAACTCATCATCTTCTGGAGGGTTGTTATTAATAAGTTAAATTTTCTCAGCCGTGTTTTAAGATTCACAAAAAAAAACAAATCGAAAATGATGTTAATTCTTCATTATGATAATTACATATTATGATCTATATAATCATTTGACCAATGTTTTCTTAATGCTCCAAGAAGGGAAATAGAAATAGAACAGGGTTTTGGGGCTTTTCGATTGAATGTGTTGCTTAACCCTTCCACTGTTTTTGTCCCTTGAGAAGGATATCGTTTTCTATGGTATGACATACGTCAGTTGTGAAGTTTTAATGAAATACCGCATTTGTACCTAAATATTGACAACAAACAAATATTTGATGTTACTCCATCTGTAGGAAAAAGTTTGAGCTAACTTGCAAAGATGGGATAAGACAAAGAAAAAATGTATTCGAGTTTTAAACCCGAAGCAATAGTTATATAATATCAATATGGGAGGGTGGACAAACTTAATTTCTTATGGATCATATATCAGATCAAAGAAATGGATTGTCAGAATGATAATGCATGATGTATATCTTGCGTTAGTAAACTCTTGGATAGAGTATAAAAACCAAGCTGATGAACTAGGTATTCTACAAAAGCACAAACTAGATCTTCTTGCATTCCGGCAATCTGTGGCTGAGAATCTCATACTTACAAAGGAACCCCTAAACGCGGAGGTCCTCCTGATACAAATTGTCCTGGACCCACAAAAATACCTTGCAATGAAGCAAGATCGATCAGCGAGCTCCGATACGATGGTTATAATCAACTTTCGTAGATAATAAAAGATAATTCGAGGTGTGAAATGAAGGGGGGCAAAATAAATTCACATGTGTTTTTGTACTAAATGTCAGGGACGGAAACCAAATTGGTGAGGTTGAGAAAAAATTGATTTTTTTGCTAAAGAATTTCTATTTATATCCACCGGATTATGAAAAATGTAAATATGAATTATTCTGGAAGGATTTCATCGGGGGTACAGTGAAAGGGTTAACACGGCCTGCATCAATTCCCCTACAACGATATACTTAATGTGCATAATCTGTACTTCTCAGCATATCTGGATGCAATGATGGAATTAATCATTTCATCATGAAATTGTGAATGGATCAGGTTATATTGAATACATCTTCCTTCCCTGATATCCACAGAGAAAGAAATCAGATGTGTTCAAGTCAAAATGGATAATGTGATTATTTCTTATTTATAGTGTTAAAGTTATCCACAGTGTGAACTATTTTATAGTTTGTCAGGTAATCAGGTTAGCCATTCCAAAAGACTAATCTATCTTCCAAGAAACACATTATACAAATACTTATAATCCACGGGTCAAAAAAAGCACACATCTCAATATAAGCGTAAATTGCACTGTATGGTCATATTTAAGTCATTAACGAAGGGATAAGTTGCTTCAATTCCACCCTCGTACTGGGCATTTCCAAAATAATTGTGAACCAATCAATATATACGGTAATGAATCTGTTAATCAATTTGGATTTTCACCAGATTTAAGATTTCTATCAAAATAATATTGTAAGTACTATTATATTACTTAAGTAAAAATAGATATTCAGACTGAAACTGTTAGTCAACGAGGCATTTTGTTATTTGTATTAAATAGTTACGAGTTTTTTAAATGAGTAGCTTTGATGTCATGAGAAATTATTATTTCAATTTCTCTGCACTGTCAACAAAACCGTATGATATTTGTAAAACCATACATGCTGATGGAACATTTAATATTGCACAAAATAGTTTAAACAATTACTAGTTGCTATCCGTCGAAATTCGATGGTGAAGAGTATATTTTTATAAAATCTCTTGTGGTATTTTTTGGCTGTAGCAAATGTCATTTGTAGATTATGTAACTAGAGAACTTAGTGAAACATCCTTAAACGATACATTTACTATACAATTTCAATTTTACGTACGCTCGCGAAATATAACTATAACCATGTGTAAACACAGGTTGTGGTAAATAAATACCAACCCGATCTGATGTTTGTCTTCGAACTTTATTAATTATTGTTACACAAATGCAAGACGAATGAGGAATTTACGTTTTTTAAAAGCAAAAGGAAGTGATGTATCTAATACAACTTCAAAAGCAATATGTTCTTTGGTAATTATTGCCGATGGGAATTTTAAGGAGCAACTTCTCAAATTTCAATTCTTCGGGATTTAATTGAATCTTACAATGTAAACATAACTATAGGCGACCATACTATAATTGCAAATGCAAGCCAGACTTTATTGATAATATCCTTACCAATATAGCTAATGATTATGAGAGTGAAGGAGTAAATTTTCATATCTCGAATTACAATTACAATTAATTAGAGTTGATGTGGATTATGTTACTCCTAGGGAATACAAAATTGTTAGAATCATAAAGAATCATACATGAGAACACTATAAATTATATTATATCAAATTGAATGGAACAGTATATATTTAGTAAATGTTTTAGATATAAGCACACAATTTAGTATACAAGGTGTTCCATCTCAGACGAGCCACCCCGTATATTTCTTATCCCATAGTGAGTGGAAAAATCTCCCGAAACACGTCGAATGATTTTGTTTGGGGGACATCTTTTGACGTATATTTGAGACTTAAACGAGCAACCCCCTAATAGGGGGCGCTTCAACCTCTCAAATTGAATAGAGGAGAGGGGTTGAGTGATACGACATTTGAAAGGTCTTGGAAGCCTCTTTACAACGGTGTATGAAAAACGTAAATTTGAGGAACCGTTTTCGCCAACAATTAATTTTGTTGCTCGAATGCGCCACCTTAAATATTTTGGTTATATGTACAAGCACATTTTTATTAAGCCTTTTTTACAAACTTAAACAATCTTCAAAAAATCACATTCGTAAAAAAATTGAATTGTGTTGTCATGCTTACAATGAAAAAAATTAAATCTGCGTGTTTAAATCAAATGTTCAAATTGTCCTCCATTGACTTCCATACAATAATACATTCTCTCAAACTAATAAATAAATAAACAGCAAAACATTTCCTTATGTTGCCTTCATTTTATGTTCTTAGGTTTTTATCTGGTTTCAACGTTTCTTCGATCATTTCATGATTTTAATCAATCTGTTTAGTTACTACTTTGCTGATTTGTTTGAAATTTCAAAAAATATGGTGTACACATTGCAAGAACGTGTTGAGCTGGTTAGCCTTTATTACCAAAATCAAAATTATGCCCGAGAGGCTGCAAGGATATTTAACGAAAACCATCCTGAACGTATTTGTGTGAAGTTATCCACGCTTTTCCAGCCACACTTTTGCCGACTCGGCTACTAGTCTCTGTTGAAACATTGTACGTGCAGTCCAACCACAGCGCTACAAACCTCTCACTCATCACGCTCACTACGTTCATATTTAGATGGAATACATATACGTACGTCCGATATTCATTTCATACCAATTCTAATAATACGTACTGGTTTATTTAGTTATTTCTCTTTTCTAATCGAACATATAATGATATTATAGGAATATAATGCATTGCCTATTGTCGTACTGTGTTGTTCGTTTGAAATTTAAACCATACACTTAACTATTTAAATGAAGTATGGATGGTTCGTCACTGCCAGGCAATCAATTCTCCTACACCAATGTCTTCCCTATAAAAAGGTTCATTAGCCCACAAACTATAATGAGCAAAAATTACAGTGGAAAAAAGTTGCAGCGATACAAACAAAAAATTTCATAACAGAAATTTCATACATTCAACTATTCAAATGGAGTGTGAACGGTATGCTACGGCCAGGCAATCAACCTCTCCCACACTAATGTCTACCCCATATAAGGTTGCATTAGCTGACAAATTCTTATGAGCAAGAATTATAGTGGAAAAAAGTTGCAGCGATACAAACTAGAAATTTCATAACAGAAATTTCATACATTCAACTATTCAAATGAAGTGTGGACGGTAAGCTACGGCCAGGCAATCAACCTCTCTCACACCAATGTCTTCCCCATATAAGGTTGCATAAGCTGACAAATTCTTATGAGCAAGAATTATAGTGGAAAAAAGTTGCAGCGATACAAACAAAAAATTTCATAACAGAAATTTCATACATTCAATTATTCAGATGGAGTGTAGATGATTCGCTACGGGCAGTTAATCAACTTTTCCTACACCAATGTCTACCTTATGAAAAGATGCATCAGCCGAAAAATTGTAATGAGCACGAATTATAGTGGGAAAAAATTGGAGTGTGGATAGTATTCTACGGCCAAGCAATCAACTTCTCCCACATCATTGTCTTCCTCATATAGAGGTGCATTAGCAAACAAATTCTTATGAGCAAGAATTATAGTGGGAAAAAGTTGCAGCGATACATACAAAAAATGTCATAATAGAAATGTCATACATTCAATTATTCAAATGGAGTGTCGACGGTATGCTACGGCCAGGCAATCAACTTCTCTCCCACTAATGTCTTCCCCATGTAAGAGTGCAATAGCTGACAAATTCTTATGAGCAAGAATTATAGTGGAAAAAAGTTGCAGCGATACAAACAAGAAATGTCATAATAGAAATTTCATACATTCAACTATTCAAATGGAGTGTGGACGGTATGCTACGGCCAGGCAATAAACCCCTCTCACACCATTGTCTTCCCCATGTAAGAGTGCATTAGCTGACAAATTCTTATGAGCAAGAATTATAGTGGAAAAAAGTTGCAGCGATACAAACAAAAAATTTCATAACTGAAATTTCATACATTCAACTATTCAGATGGAGTGTGGATGATTCGCTACGGCCAGACAATCAACTTCTCCTACACCAATGTCTTCCTCATGAAAAGGTGCATTCGCCGAAAAACTCTAATCAGCGTGAATTATAGTGGGAAAAAGTTGCAGCGAAAGAAATCAAAAATTCCATACCAGCAATTTCTTACATTTAACTATTCAAATGGAGTGTGGATAGTATTCTACGGCCAGGCAATCAACTTCTCCCACATCATTGTCTTCCCCATATAACGGTGCATTAGCAGACAAATTCTTATGAGCAAGAATTATAGTGGGAGAAAGTTGCAGCGATACAAACAAAAAATGTCATAATAGAAATGTCATACATTCAATTATTCAAATGTAGTGTCGACGGTATGCTACGGCCAGGCAATAAACCCCTCTCACACCAATGTCTTCCCCATGTAAGAGTGCATTACCTGACAAATTCTTATCAGCAAGAATTATAGTGGAAAAAAGTTGCAGCGATACAAACAAAAAATGTCATAATAAAAA
Organism: Endomychus coccineus; assembly: GCA_958510875.1. Taxonomy (NCBI): domain Eukaryota; kingdom Metazoa; phylum Arthropoda; class Insecta; order Coleoptera; family Endomychidae; genus Endomychus; species Endomychus coccineus. Next base: position 135,048,900 of record OY294068.1, read on the forward strand.
TTTCATACATTCAACTATTCAAATGGAGTGTGGACGGTATGCTACGGCCAGGCAATAAACCCCTCTCACACCATTGTCTTCCCCATGTTAGAGTGCATTAGCTGACAAATTCTTATGAGCAAGAATTATAGTGGAAAAAAGTTGCAGCGATACAAACAAAAAATTTCATAACTGAAATTTCATACATTCAACTATTCAGATGGAGTGTGGATGATTCGCTACGGCCAGACAATAAACTTCTCCTACACCAATGTCTTCCTTATGAAAAGGTGCATCTGCCGAAAAATTCTAATGAGCAAGAATTATAGTGGGAAAAAGTTGCAGCGGAACAAATCAAAAATTTTATAACAGCAATTTCTTACATTTAACTATTAAAATGGAAAGTGGACGGTATGCTACGGCCAGCCAATCAACCTCTCTCACTTCAATGACTTCCCCATATAAGGGTGCATTACCTGACAAATTCTTATGAGCAAGAATTATAGTGGGAAAAAGTTGCAGCGAAACAAATCAAAAATTTCATACCAGCAATTTCTTACATTTAACTATTAAAATGGAAAGTGGACGGTATGCTACGGCCAGGCAATCAACCTCTCTCACTTCAATGACTTCCCCATATAAGGGTGCATTACCTGACAAATTCTTATGAGCAAGAATTATAGTGGGAAAAAGTTGCAGCGAAACAAATCAAAAATTTCATAACAGCAATTTCTTACATTTAACTATTAAAATGGAAAGTGGACGGTATGCTACGGCCAGGCAATCAACCTCTCTCACTTCAATGACTTCCCCATATAAGGGTGCATTACCTGACAAATTCTTATGAGCAAGAATTATAGTGGGAAAAAGTTGCAGCGAAACAAATCAAAAATTTTATAACAGCAATTTCTTACATTTAACTATTAAAATGGAAAGTGGACGGTATGCTACGGCCAGGCAATCAACCTCTCTCACTTCAATGACTTCCCCATATAAGGGTGCATTACCTGACAAATTCTTATGAGCAAGAATTATAGTGGGAAAAAGTTGCAGCGGAACAAATCAAAAATTTTATAACAGCAATTTCTTACATTTAACTATTAAAATGGAAAGTGGACGGTATGCTACGGCCAGGCAATCAACCTCTCTCACTTCAATGACTTCCCCATATAAGGGTGCATTACCTGACAAATTCTTATGAGCAAGAATTATAGTGGGAAAAAGTTGCAGCGAAACAAATCAAAAATTTTATAACAGCAATTTCTTACATTTAACTATTAAAATGGAAAGTGGACGGTATGCTACGGCCAGGCAATCAACCTCTCTCACTTCAATGACTTCCCCATATAAGGGTGCATTACCTGACAAATTCTTATGAGCAAGAATTATAGTGGGAAAAAGTTGCAGCGGAACAAATCAAAAATTTTATAACAGCAATTTCTTACATTTAACTATTAAAATGGAAAGTGGACGGTATGCTACGGCCAGGCAATCAACCTCTCTCACTTCAATGACTTCCCCATATAAGGGTGCATTACCTGACAAATTCTTATGAGCAAGAATTATAGTGGGAAAAAGTTGCAGCGAAACAAATAAAAAATTTTATAACAGCAATTTCTTACATTTAACTATTAAAATGGAAAGTGGACGGTATGCTACGGCCAGGCAATCAACCTCTCTCACTTCAATGACTTCCCCATATAAGGGTGCATTACCTGACAGATTCTTATGAGCAAGAATTATAGTGGGAAAAAGTTGCAGCGGAACAAATCAAAAATTTTATAACAGCAATTTCTTACATTTAACTATTAAAATGGAAAGTGGACGGTATGCTACGGCCAGGCAATCAACCTCTCTCACTTCAATGACTTCCCCATATAAGGGTGCATTACCTGACAAATTCTTATGAGCAAGAATTATAGTGGGAAAAAGTTGCAGCGGAACAAATCAAAAATTTTATAACAGCAATTTCTTACATTTAACTATTAAAATGGAAAGTGGACGGTATGCTACGGCCAGGCAATCAACCTCTCTCACTTCAATGACTTCCCCATATAAGGGTGCATTACCTGACAAATTCTTATGAGCAAGAATTATAGTGGGAAAAAGTTGCAGCGAAACAAATCAAAAATTTCATAACAGAAATTTCATACATTCAACTATTCAGATGTAGTGTGGACGATTCGCTACGGCCAGGCAATCAACTTTCCCTACACCAATGTCTTCCTTATGAAAATGTGCATCAGCCGAAAAATCCGAATGAGCAAGAAAAATAGTGTGAAAAAGTTGCAGCGAAACAAATCAAAAATTTCATAACAGAAATTTCACACATTCAACTATTCAGATGGAGTGTGGATGATTCGCTACGGCCAGGCAATCAACTTTTCCTACACCAATGTCTTCCTTGTGAAAAGATAAAAAGGTGCATCAGCCAAAAAATTCTAATGAGTAGGAATTATAGTGGGATAAAGTTGCAGCGAAACAAACAAAAAATTTCATAACAGAAATTTTTCACATTCAACTATTCAAATGGAGTGTGGATAGTAGGCTACGGCCAGGCAATCAACTTCTCTCACACCAATGTTTTACTTATAAAAAGGTGCATTAGCCGACAATCGAAAAGCTCACGCTTGATTGAAAATTATGCGATATGGACGCTTGTGCTAATTAGTTTTAATTAACCCCCTTTTTACATAATAATTCTTCTGATGAAGGTCGTGAGACCGAAACGTACGTAAAGACGAGAATTCAAAACAGAGGGTTATTGTGACCTATTTCCCGAGAATTTTTATTTATAATTTATCTATTAGTAAAAATTTCTTTGCCAGAGCTATTTAATCTATAAGATGTTCGCAAATGATACTCCTAAATAATCGGAAAACCATTATCCACAGTCACATGAAGTGGTTTTCAGAAATAAGAAGAACCTAATACGCATACCTCAAGGCAGAGTTTTTAAAATTATGTTGTAATTAACAAGAAAGACACATATATAGGTGTCCCAAAGTTCTGGCAAAGTAAGTTGACAAATTTAAATAAAGGTATGAATATATTTATAATGGAAATTTAAGAATTATTTTGGAATCTACAGGCTGATTCTTATGATAGTACCCTCACTGAAAGTATATTTTTCAAATAGCGCATCCTATATTACGGGTGAGTCAAGCTGCTGTAATCTGTTGCTTGTGTTTTTGTCCTTAAAGATATTAAAATTTTGTTTGAGCCAAAATGTTCATGACTAGAATTATTTTAAAGTACGATATGGACCATTTTTACAGGACCGGACTGCGGTCAATTTTTTACATGAGGTCTCCATATATTTTAACATATTCCTATTCGCTGTTACATTTTATATAATTTCTTGATATTAAAAAACTTATACATTTATTCCATTAAATTGACAACTAAATTGGACTCCTTGTTGAAAAGAACCTACATTATTAGATCTTTTACAACATTTTCATAATTATTAATACAGCGTGTTCCAAACATAATAATGAAAACGAAATTGAGAAAACTGCCAAAAATTTATTTTTTCAAATGGAAAGCCCTAAGTGTTATAATTTCATTTTATTTAGAATTGCAAATAAGGTTCATTAGAATTTGTCGGCTAATGCACCTTTTTATAAGTAAGACATTGGTGTGAGAGAAGTTAATTGCCTGGCCGTAGCCTACTATCCACATTCCATTTGAATAGTTGAATGTGAAAAATTTCTGTTATGAAATTTTTTGTTTGTTTAGCTGCAACTTTTTCCCACTATAATTCTTGCTCATTAGAATTTGTCAGCTAATGCACCTTCATATAGGGATGTTGTGTAAGAGAAGTTGATTGCCTGGCCGTAGCATACCGTCCACACTCCATCTGAATAGTTGAATGTATGAAATTTCTGTTATGAAATTTTTTGTTTGTATCGCTGCAACTTTTTTCCACTATAACTCTTGCTCATAAGAATTTGTCAGCTAATGCAACCTTATATGGGGAAGACATTGGTGTAAGAGAGGTTGATTGCCTGGCCGTAGCATACCGTCCACACTCCATTTGAATAGTTGAATGTATGAAATTTCTATTATGAAATTTTTGAAGTGAAAACTTCTTATGGCGCGTTGGGCACTTTTGTGGGAGAGCATTTTCAGCCGTTCTCGCGACAGATGAGATTTTACACAGATATACTCCGCGTGTATTCTTATAATATATGTATACTATACGCGCTCTTTGCATGGGCATTCGTTCGTGCTCTCGCGACAGACGAGATTACATAGCTATATGTATACTCAGAGTGTATAGGTATGCGAGAGCGCTGCATGCTATACGCAGTCTTTGCATGGGCATTCGTTCGTGCCCTCGCGACAGACGAGATTGAGAGTTTTTTATATTTATTTTATAAATGTATATTAATTTGTGGGAAAGATAATACTAACTACTATTGATGCAGTATTCACAAGATATATAAATAGATTTAAATCAAAATTGTTCATTTCATACTTTAGTTACCATAGACCTATTGTTTCAGTTTTAGAATTTGATGAAAATCCTGATAATAATGATGAAAATGCTGATAATGATGATTTCAATTTCAATTTCAATTTATTCCAAAATAAAAAACATTACAATAATGTATGTGGAATACACCATGAATATTGCATCTATGAATACATACAACAAACATATATATAGTATTAGAAGAGATACCCAAGTATATAAAACAAGAACTTAAGCTATTAGACTAGGCTAGTTTTCGATAAGTAATCGTTTACAGAGTAGTAAGCTTTTTCTAACAAGAGCTTTTATATACATGATTTAAATTTAGGTAGTGAAAATGATTTATACTTATTAGGAAGTCTATTGTATAAAGATGAACTCGTGTAATAGAAACTTTTTTGAAAGGTAGTTGTATTATGCTTTGGAAAAATGATAAGATTGTTTAGTTGACGAGTATTTGAAGTGGAAAAATTATATAACTGTCTGTTTCTGTGAACAAATTTCAATGATTCTTGGATAAATAGAGAGGGAAATGTCAAAATTTTCTTTTCCTTAAAAAATGGTTTGCAGGAATTACCAAACTTAAGATTGTTTAATATTCGCATTGCATATTTTTGCAAAATAAAAGTAGATTTCCACTCTGTCGAATAACCCCAAAACAGAATGCCATATGACATCACTGAAACAAAGTTGGAATAATATACGAGTTTGCAAGTTTCATAATCAAGACCCTTTGCTTTCATTACTCGTAGACAGTAACATGCCTTAGTCAATTTTTTGTTTACTTCCCTAACATGCAATTTCCAATTTATATTAGAATCTAATATAAATCCCAGACATTTAATATAATCAACATATTGAATGTCGAAGACAGCTGGCTCATTCAGATTTTGGTTGTAAAAAAATAAATTAAATTTAATGCATTGAGTTTTGCCCATGTTTAGGTTGATGTGATTGACTTTACACCAAGTATCTATTTCACATATTGTATTATTTATATTATGAGTGAGTTCTTCTTTCGAATTACTAATATTTAAAGAGATAGCATCATCAGCAAAAAGTGTTAAAACTGCGGACGACACAGCTGATGGTAAGTCATTTATAAAGATTGTAAACAATATGGGTCCTAATATAGAGCCTTGGGGTACACCACTTACTATGTTTCCACAATTTGAAAAAATTTGTTTATTTTCGTGTCTATTATTTATTAACGTATATTGTTTGCGATCCGTTAAGTAAGATCTGAACCATTCCAGGCTCAGTCCGCGTATTCCTATATACTCCAATTTATGTAAAATAATCTCATGACAAATGCTATCAAAAGCTTTGGAGAAATCACACGAAACTGCCCCCACAAGTTTTTTTTGATCAAGATGTTTATTTATGAAGGTAGTTATGTCAAACATGGCCGAGGAAGTGGATTTGTTGGTTTGAAAGCCATGTTGATTTTCTGAAATAATGTTGAACTTTTTTAAGAAGTTTGATAATCTACTGTACATTAATTTTTCAAAAACTTTCGAGACACTTGTCAATAATGATATGGGTCGATAATTGGTAATTTGATGTTTATCACCTTTTTTTGGAATTGGTAGGATATGTGAGATTTTTAGTGCATCAGGAAACATGCCGTATTCAATTGACTTATTAAAATAAAATGACAATGGTTCAGCCAGAACGTTTATACACTCTTTTAGTAATTTTGTAGAAATATTGTCGTAGCCTGAAGATGTTTTAGATTTCATTGATTGGCAAATCGAAAGAATCTCTATACTGTTAGTTGGATTTATAAAAAAGGTGTGATTAATGTTTTTGTAAGAAGATTTCAGATATTGATTAATGCATAACTGATCATGTTTGCTCATTTTTGAATGATTACTTGTGTTTAAGAAGTATTTATTGAATTCTTCAGCTACAACATTTGAGTTTGTTTCAATTTTTCCATTAATGTACAATTCAATATTTTCTGTGGTTTCCTTTTTCTTTATTTCATTGTTTATTATTTGCCAGATTTTTTTTGATGTAAGAGTTGTTGAAATTATGGATGAGAATTGATAATTTTGTATTTACTATTTACTAATATTTACTCATTTAAATAAAACCACTTCCTTCGAATATAGTTTCTATATTATTATACTTCATGTCTATTCAAAAAGTGCCCACATTGCTTTTATAAACTTGATTTTTTATGAACAATTTCTCATGTCGCGAGCGCACCTAAAAATGCTCACCCAAAAAAGTGCCCAACGCGCCATAAGTTCAAGTTTTCACTTCTGCCTGCACTCCCGGAGTGCGCTGACTTTTTTTGTTTCTATCGATGCAACTTTTTTCCACTATAATTCTTGTTCATAAAAATTTGTCAGCTAATGCACCTTTATATTAAGAAGACATTGGTGTGAGAGAGAGGTTGATTGCCTGGCCATAGCATACCGTCAACATTAAATTTTAATAATTAAATGTCAGAAATTGCTATTATGAAATTTTTGATTTGTTTCGCTGCAACTTTTTCCCACTATAATTCTTGCTCATTAGGATTTTTCGGCTGATGCACCTTTTCATAAGGAAGACATAGGTGTAGGGAAAGTTGATTGCCTGGCCGTAGCGAATCGTCCACACTCCATCTGAATAGTTGGATGTATGAAATTTCTGTTATGAAATTTTTTGTTTGTATCGCTGCAACTTTTTTCCACTATAATTCTTGCTCATAAGAATTTGTCAGCTAATGCACCTTTATATGGGAAAGACATTGGTGTGAGAGAGGTTGATTGCCTGGCGGCCGTAGCATACCGTCCACACTCCATCTGAATAGTTGAATGTATGAAATTTCTGTTATGAAATTTTTTGTTTGCATGGCTGCAACTTTTTTCCACTATAATTCTTGCTCATAAGAATTTGGCAGCTAATGTTGTGTAAGAGAGGTTGATTGCCTGGCCGTCGCATACCGTCCACACTCCATCTGAATAGTTGAATGTATGAAATTTCTGTTATGAAATTTTTTGTTTGTATCGCTGCAACTTTTTTCCACTATAACTGTTGCTAATAAGAATTTGCCAGCTAATGCACCTTTATATGGGGAAGACATTGGTGTGAGAGAGGTTGATTGCCTGGCCGTAGCATACCGTCCACACTCCATTTGAATAGTTGAATGTATGAAATTTCTGTTATGAAATTTTTAGTTTGTATCGCTGTTACTTTTTTCCACTATAATTCTTGCTCATAAGAATTTGTCAGCTAATGCACCTTCATATGGGGAAGACATTGGTGTGAGAGAGGTTGATTGCCTGGCCGTAGCATACCGTCCACACTCCATCTGAATAGTTGAATGTATGAAATTTCTGTTATGAAATTTTTTGTTTGTATCGCTGAAACTTTTTTCCAGTATAATTCTTGCTCATAAGAATTCGTCAGTTAATGCACCTTTATATGAGAAAGACATTGGTGTGAGAGAGGTTGATTGCCTGGCGGCCGTAGCATACCGTCCACACTCCATCTGAATAGTTGAATGTATGAAATTTCTGTTATGAAATTTTTTGTTTGTATCGCTGCAACTTTTTTCCACTATAATTCTTGCTCATAAGAATCTGTAAGCTAATGCAACCTCATATGGGGAAGACAATAATGTGGGAGAAGTTGATTGCCTGGCCGTAGAATACTATCCACATTCCATTTGAATAGTTAAATGTAAGAAATTGCTGGTACGAAATTTTTGATTTGTTTCGCTGCAACTTTTTCCCACTATAATTCTTGATCATTAGAATTTCTCCGCTGATGCACCTTTTCATAAGGAAGACATTGGTGTAGGAAAATTGATTGCCTGGCCGTAGCGAATCATCCACACTCCATCTGAATAGTTGAATGTATGAAATTTCTGTTATGAAATTTTTTGTTTGTATCGCTGCAACTTTTTTCCACTATAACTCTTGCTCATAAGAATTTGTCAGCTAATGCACCTTTATATGAGGAAGACATTGGTGTGAGAGAGGTTGATTGCCTGGCCGTAGCATACCGTCCACACTCCATTTGAATAGTTGAATGTATGAAATTTCTGTTATGAAATTTTTTGTTTGTATCGCTGCTACTTTTTTCCACTATAATTCTTGCTCATAAGAATTTGTCAGCTAATGCACCTTCATATGGGGAAGACATTGGTGTGAGAGAGGTTGATTGCCTGGCTGTAGCATACCGTCCACACTCCATCTGAATAGTTGAATGTATGAAATATCTGTTATGAAATTTTTTGTTTGTATCGCTGAAACTTCTTTCCACTATAATTCTTGCTCATAAGAATTCGTCAGCTAATGCACCTTCATATGGGGAAGACATTGGTGTAAGAGAGGTTGATTGCCTGGCCGTAGCATACCGTCCACACTCCATCTGAATAGTTGAATGTATGAAATTTCTGTTATGAAATTTTTTGTTTGCATGGCTGCAACTTTTTTCCACTATAATTCTTGCTCATAAGAATTTGGCAGCTAATGTTGTGTAAGAGAGGTTGATTGCCTGGCCGTCGCATACCGTCCACACTCCATCTGAATAGTTGAATGTATGAAATTTCTGTTATGAAATTTTTTGTTTGTATCGCTGCAACTTTTTTCCACTATAACTCTTGCTAATAAGAATTTGCCAGCTAATGCACCTTTATATGGGGAAGACATTGGTGTGAGAGAGGTTGATTGCCTGGCCGTAGCATACCGTCCACACTCCATTTGAATAGTTGAATGTATGAAATTTCTGTTATGAAATTTTTAGTTTGTATCGCTGTTACTTTTTTCCACTATAATTCTTGCTCATAAGAATTTGTCAGCTAATGCACCTTCATATGGGGAAGACATTGGTGTGAGAGAGGTTGATTGCCTGGCCGTAGCATACCGTCCACACTCCATCTGAATAGTTGAATGTATGAAATTTCTGTTATGACATTTTTTGTTTGTATCGCTGAAACTTTTTTCCAGTATAATTCTTGCTCATAAGAATTCGTCAGCTAATGCACCTTTATATGAGAAAGACATTGGTGTGAGAGAGGTTGATTGCCTGGCGGCCGTAGCATACCGTCCACACTCCATCTGAATAGTTGAATGTATGAAATTTCTGTTATGAAATTTTTTGTTTGTATCGCTGCAACTTTTTTCCACTATAATTCTTGCTCATAAGAATCTGTAAGCTAATGCAACCTCATATGGGGAAGACAATAATGTGGGAGAAGTTGATTGCCTGGCCGTAGAATACTATCCACATTCCATTTGAATAGTTAAATGTAAGAAATTGCTGGTATGAAATTTTTGATTTGTTTCGCTGCAACTTTTCCCCACTATAATTCTTGCTCATTAGAATTTCTCCGCTGATGCACCTTTTCATAAGGAAGACATTGGTGTAGGAAAATTGATTGCCTGGCCGTAGCGAATCATCCACACTCCATCTGAATAGTTGAATGTATGAAATTTCTGTTATGAAATTTTTTGTTTGTTCCGCTGCAACTTTTTTCCACTATAACTCTTGCTCATAAGAATTTGTCAGCTAATGCACCTTTATATGAGGAAGACATTGGTGTGAGAGAGGTTGATTGCCTGGCCGTAGCATACCGTCCGCACTCCATTTGAATAGTTGAATGTATGAAATTTCTGTTATGAAATTTTTTGTTTGTATCGCTGCTACTTTTTTCCACTATAATTCTTGCTCATAAGAATTTGTCAGCTAATGCACCTTCATATGGGGAAGACATTGGTGTGAGAGAGGTTGATTGCCTGGCCGTAGCATACCGTCCACACTCCATCTGAATAGTTGAATGTATGAAATTTCTGTTATGAAATTTTTTGTTTGTATCGCTGAAACTTTTTTCCACTATAATTCTTGCTCATAAGAATTCGTCAGCTAATGCACCTTCATATGGGGAAGACATTGGTGTAAGAGAGGTTGATTGCCTGGCCGTAGCATACCGTCCACACTCCATCTGAATAGTTGAATGTATGAAATTTCTGTTATGAAATTTTTTGTTTGTATCGCTGCAACTTTTTTCCACTATAATACTTGCTCATAAGAATTTGTCAGCTAATGCAACCTTATATGGGGAAGACATTGGTGTGAGAGAGGTTGATTGCCTGGCCGTAGCATACCGTCCACACTCCATTTGAATAGTTGAATGTATGAAATTTCTATTATCACATTTTTTGTTTATATCGCTGCAACTTTTTTCCGCTATACCTCTTGCTCATAAGAATTTGTCAGGTAATGCACCCTCTTATGAGGAAGACATTGGTGTGAGAGAAGTTGATTGCCTGGCCGTAGAATACTATCCACATTCCATTTGAATAGTTAAATGTTAGAAATTGCTGGTATGAAATTTTTGATTTGTTTCGCTGCAACTTTTTCCCACTATAATTCTTGCTCATTAGAATTTCTCCGCTGATGCACCTTTTCATAAGGAAGACATTGGTGTAGGAAAAGTTGATTGCCTGGCCGTAGCGAATCATCCACACTCCATCTGGATAGTTGAATGTATGAAGTTTCTGTTATGAAATTTTTTGTTTCTATCGCTGCAATTTTTTTTCACTATAATTCTTGCTCATAAGAATTTGTCAGCTAATGCAACCTTATATGGGTAAGACATCGGTGTGAGAGAGGTTGATTGCCTGGCCGTAGCATACCGTCCACACTCCATTTGAATAGTTGAATGTATGAAATTTCTATTATGACATTTTTTGTTTGTATCGCTGCAACTTTTTTCCACTATAATTCTTGCTCATAAGAATTCGTCAGCTAATGCACCCTCTTATGAGGAAGACATTGGTGTGAGAGAAGTTGATTGCCTGGCCGTAGGATACCGTCCACACTCCATTTGAATAGTTGAATGTATGAAATTTCAGTTATGAAATTTTTAGTTTGTATCGCTGCAACTTTTTTCCACTATAATTCTTGCTCATAAGAATTTGTCAGCTAATGCAACCTTATATAGGGAAGACATTGGTGTTAGAGAGGTTGATTGCCTGGTCGTAGCATACCGTTCACACTCCATTTGAATAGTTGTATGTATGAAATTTCTGTTATGAAATTTTTTGTTTGTATCGCTGCAACTTTTTCCCACTGTAATTTTTGCTCATTATAGTTTGTGGGCCAATGTACCTTTTTATAGGGAAGACATTGGTGTAGGAGAATTGATTGCCTGGCAGTGACGAACCATCCATACTTCATTTAAATAGTTAAGTGTATGAAATTTCTGTTAGGAAATTTTGTACTCTTTTGAACCTATACGTTGGATTATCCTGTATATGGTTCAAATTTCAAACGAACAACACAGTACGACAATAGGCAATGCATTATATTCCAATAATATCATTATATGTTCGATTAGAAAGAAGAAATAACTAAATAAACCAGTACATATTATTAGAATTGGTATAAAATGAATATCGAACGTACGTATATGTATGCCATCTAAATATGAACGTAGTGAGCGTGATGAGTGAGAGGTTTGTAGCGCGGTGGTTGGACTGCACGTACAATGTTTCAATAGAGACTAGTAGCCGAGTCGGCAAAAGTGTGGATAACTTCACACAAATCCTGAACGTAGCGTTCGCCATAAGTACGTAATGGAATTAATTTCAAAATTTGTGGAGACGGGTTCAGTAATGGATGAAAAAAGGGCACCCATTGAAATTGTTAATGATGAAGGAGCAGCTGTGGCGGTATTGGGACATGTCCAACTTATGCCAAACACGCAATCTGTACGACAACTTTCTGCAGCTTCCGGTATTAGCCAATCTAACGTTTTCAGAATTTTACATAAATACAAGTTCCATCCGTACAAAATTGAATTAATTCAAGAATTAAATGATGATGATTGGGATCGAAGGCAAGAGTTTTGCGAAATTATGGTCGAGCGTATCAACAATAACCCAAATTTCTTGTACAACGTTTGCTTTTCTGACGAATGCACTTTTTTACTTAATGGAGAGGTTAACCGGCATAACTGTAGAATTTGGAGCGATACAAATCCTCAAGTATTTCGAGAAGCTCACACTCAACATCGTGAAAAGCTAAACGTTTGGGTAGGAATTTTGGGAGACCACCTAATTGGACCTCTGTTTATTCCTGGTGATTTAAATGGCGAAAGTTATCTTGAAATGTTGGAAAATGCGATTGATCCGTTAATAACTGAACAATTAGAAAACGATCCTCTACTACTTGAACAACAATTGCATTTCCAACAAGACGGAGCTCCTCCTCACTACGCCGCACCAGTTCGCCAATACCTCAATTTGCAATACCCCGGTCGTAGGATTGGAAGAAGAGGTCCTATGGAGTGGCTTGCCCGATCTCTTGACCTGAACCTTCTGTACTTCTTCTTGTGTTAAGTCCAATGAGTGTCGTCAAATAACTCCAATTATGCTGAACCATGTTAGTGACGGTTTTCAGTCAAGATTGTATTATTGTATGGAAGTCAATGCAGGACAATTTGAACATTTGATTTAAACACGCAGATTTGATTTTTTTTCATTGTAAGCATGACAACACAATTCAATTTTCTTACGAATGTGATTTTTTGAAGATTGCTTAAGTTTGTAAAAAAGGCTTAATAAAAATGAGCTTGTACATTGTACAAATAACCAAAATATTCAAGGTGGCGCATTCGAGCATCAAAATTAATTTTTAGCGAAAACGGTTCATCAAATTTACGTTTTTCATACACCGTTGTAAAGAGGCTTCCAAGACCTTTCAAATGACGTATCACTCAACCCCTCTCCCCTATTCAATTTTGAGGGGTTGAAGCGCCCCCTATTAGGGGGTTGCTCGTTCAAGCCTCAAATATACGTCAAAAGATGTTCCCCAAACAAAATCATTCGACGTGTTTCGGGAGATTTTTCCACTCACTATGGGAGAAGAATTATACGGGGTGGCTCGTCTGAGATGCATTGTATTTATGCATTCAGCGAGTGTTTCAACATATGCTTCCCGGAAAAAAGAATGCACTGCAGTAAGAATGAACTTGTTTACTTGGATGCTGAGGAAATAAATAATCACAAAAAAACATTGAGTACATTATCTATTACTGCAAAGTATAATGAAAAATTGTCATGATATAATAAAAAATCAGTATGATCAGGGGTTGCTCAAATATAAGAAAGATTATCATAAGCTAATGTACCTAAAACAATTTGTTGGAGGCAAGAAAAAGTGTAATGAAACTGAAGCCATGTTACAGGGAGACCTCAGTCTAATAGCAAATACATTTAATGATTTTTTCATCGATGTGCAAAGGCAGTTCGTTGCAAGTTTGCCTAGTTTAAATTTTGTGAGCGATATTGAAATGAATAAAAATGAACTGATGTTGACTTTGACTACTGAAGAGGAAATTGCAGAAACTGTACTTTGCAAATTGGAAAATAAATATAGTTTTGGTGATAATAATATTTCTGACTACATATTAGAGCGACTAATGCATACAACAGTTTTGGCACCGTTGGTTTATTTTGTGAAAAATGTTTTGGTGACTTCCCGGAACATTTAAAACTGACTTTGGTTACTACTGTTCTTAAACTTGATGATATTGATGACTTGAGAAACTATTGCCAGAATAGTTTATTGTCATTTTTTTCAAAGATTATTGAATATGTAGTTCATAAACGTATCTATTTAGTTTTGGTGATAATAATATTTCTGACTACATATTAGAGCGACTAATGCATACAACAGTTTTGGCACCGTTGGTTTATTTTGTGAAAAATGTTTTGGTGACTTCCCGGAACATTTAAAACTGACTTTGGTTACTACTGTTCTTAAACTTGATGATATTGATGACTTGAGAAACTATTGCCAGAATAGTTTATTGTCATTTTTTTCAAAGATTATTGAATATGTAGTTCATAAACGTATCCTCGAATATTTCATTTCTGAGGATTTATTTAATGTAAACCAGCATGGATTCATGAGAAACAAACGCATTGAAACTGCTTTATTTGAATACATGAACGAGATATCTATGGCGGGTGCCATGAATTTTCCTGGATATAACTAGGACTTGTGAACTGCTCAATCCTGAAATTTTAGCTTCAAAGTTAAATAGTTATGGCGTGAGAGGAACAGCTCTAAAACTAATACAATCTTATTTAGGAAACAGAAAACAATATGTGTTAATTACTAAGGATAATAAGAACTATTCATCGTCAGTGAGAACTATGAGCCAGGGAATTTTACAGGGTGACGTTCTTGGGCCGTTATCATTTAATATTCATATAAATGATCTATTAAGCATCTTAAATTCTACCCCTCATGAAATCGTGAACTATGCAGACGATACCTCTTTGCTTGTTACTGTCGACAGTTTTGACAGTTTTGATAATTTGGAACAAGAAATAAGTGATGTGATGTCTAGAGTTAAATTGTGGTTGAAAATGAATTGTTTGATTTTAAATGAAACTAAAACTCAATATATAGCGTTAACTGCAAATGAAAATCATCAAACTTCAAACTCACCTTCAATTAATAAGAGCAATGTAATGTTAAGCATTAGTGTAAGAAGCTTAGGAATTGTTATTAATGATACACTACGCTGGTCCGCTCACATTAATACTTTGAGTAGGAAATTAAATAGCATCAGCTATAGTATTAGAATTCTCTCGAAGTATCTAGAAACGATAGTTACTGAATCTGTGTATCATAGTTGTTTTGTTCCACGTGTAAGGTTAGGTATTATAATTTGGGGTATCTCTGATGATCTGGAAAGAATTTTTGTTATTCAGAAACAAGCTATTCGGACAATATTTGATATAAAGTTCAGGGAAAGTTGTCGAGGTATTTTTAGCGAAATAATTTGTTGATAGTAACAGGGATATACATTTATGATCGCTTAATATTTAACTTTAAGTATAAACCGAAGTTCAGTCAGAGTCTATCATCACATGAGTATCCCACTAGAAGCATTGATTACGTATATCCTATACATAGGATAACATTGTTTAAAACATTTTCCTCATTTTTTTTGTATCTCCGAAGATAATTAAAAAGACTCAATGAAATTTAGTACCATGGATGCGTAGATAAGTTACCACATTTGCACATAATTTGAGATCGGTATTATTCAATAACAATAAATCGACCTCTTTAGGAACAAACTTCGATGAAGAATTTAAATCGAAACAAAGGTATCTCTATATTTCTATGTACCTGGCACCGTTTCATTGCAAATTTAGTTTTTGAGATTCAATTACCATCACCAATAATATTAAAAATTTAGCAAATTTGTCTTGTTAACTCTTGTTGGTGAACTTACTATAAATTCAAGTTTATTGTAGTTATCTGGTTTAAGCATTTTTGGGAATAAAATGTTGTTATTCGGCCTTTCTTTGTAATATATCGTTGTAGAGATTAGAAAAGACAGTCTGTTTCATTTTTGTGGCTCAATGACGCTTTTTAATTCAAGGTTCCTCTTTCTAATTTTCACCCGATTTTCATGGTGATGGTAACTAATCACAAGAATCAAATTTGCCGTGAAATGGTGCCAGGTATAAGGAAATATCAGGAGACCTTATTTGTTTCGATTTAAATTCTGCATTGAAGTTTGTTCCTAAAAAGAAGCCTTTACACTTTTTGGGTCAATTTATTGTTATTGAATACCTATATGTATGACACTGGAAGTAAAACCGGTCTCAAATTATGTGGAAATATGGTAACCTATCTGCGCATCCATGGTACCAAATTTCATCGAGACATCTTAATTATCTTTGGAGATACAAGCAAAATTACGTAATGTGGCAGCCAGGTGAGCTTGCCTTTGAATGCTCCTCAGCCTTTGAATCGCCCCAGTCAGCTGAGTCTTTGGTCACCATATCCCCGAGTCATATGATATCATGGGTTGATGTATAACCATGTGATCATTTTTGGTTGTAGCTCCCAATTGTTCCCACACATAATTCTGCATAGGTTGAGGGCTATCATGTTCTTTCGGATTGTTTAATTGTTTGACAAAACTCTACCTAGTACATTATAATGCCCCACATCAACATTACTGGAAAAAATGAATTGGGAATATTTCCATTTGCCAAAATGAAAAAATTCGTGGCGGTCATCCCTGTGCACACGAGAAAAATAATTGGGGTCATTCACCATCTGACCGTAACAAATTTTGATGTTTTTGCATCGTTAATATTATTGTCTATAATATAACGAAACCCTCATAAAATGAAAATGCCCATTCATTTCTATTTTTTCAATATTGCAATGATGGTCGTCATTATTAAAAAATATAGGAAACAGCCCTAAACGAACCGTGTCCTAAAATGTAAGTAACATTTCGTTCTATAGTAGATAAGAAATAACTATATAATAACTAATATAATAACTAACGCTTTTGGGATATATTACGTAGTAATTTTTTCTTACAAAGTGTAGGAATTTGAAATTGGCATGCAACATTTTAAAACTGATTTATGGATCATGTTTGAGTGAAATAAATTACATATTTCGAAAGGGACACATTTTTTTTAATTTTATTCACCTTCAAAAGTTCTCCATCTCAATTACCTACAAAAATTACAGTGACAAATTCTCATCCAAAAGTGCATGCGGTCATATTTTCCATTATTTGGTACAAGGAGCTATGAAGGATTTTTTTTATTTGGTCAAATTGTTAGTGAGAGAATTTAGTTTAAGGAAAATGAGCTCTTGAAAACATTGTCTTTAATTTTCGTTATTCAAAAGATCTTAGCAGTTGCTTATTACGAATGCTCAAAAATGCACATATTACTTACCAGAAAAATTCTCACACCAGACATCACACCATTCAAGGCTAAGACACTCCTAAGAACCAAATGAACAGTCTGGAAGTAGATTGGTCCGTTTCGTAACTAAATATAACTAAATAACACCATGAACAAAATAACTCAACATAACTAAACGTATTTTCATCTTAGTAAACAAATTAATGAACACATGAATATGAATAAATCTGACAGAATGACTTAAGTTTACATTGGTCAAACAGGAAATTGCATATGTTTCCAAACAAAAATCAGAGATGACGAGAAAATTAGTCAGAAATTCCCTTTATCAATTGAGCTTTTATCAATGAAAATGATAATATAATAATAAAACCTCAATCGATGACTCATCTGTTGATAAAATGCTTTAATTAAAACAAAATTCATCAATATGCGTTAAGTGGTTGCCTCACAAGGACTCTTATGAGAAACAACTTTGTATTTGGAATTAACAAATGTATTATACATAATTACAAAAATGGATATAACGTTCCATTAGCTTTTGTCTTATGAATACAGATAGTAACAGATTTTGAGCAATCGATTCATTTAGTTGTACTTAAGTTGTGGCCTAATATCGAAATTGTAGGCTGTCGTTCTCATTCTCGTCAAGCTTGGTGGCGGAAAATACGAGAAGATCATAAACAGATCATATAAATGAAGGATCCAACATTGGACAATTCCCTAAATACCCTTCCGGACTCCAATAATTGAAACTTGATGAAGTTGGGAATTGTTTGGCTTTTCATTTGAATGATATTCAACCGGTTGACCCAGGGTAACCGTGTAGATATGAATTATTCGGTAGACAATTATATTTCACGAAGTTGTTCCTTCCTGCAAGCAATTTGGACATCACACATCACCGTCTTCAAATATGTGTCGCACAACAAACGATTGCTGGTCTTTCCATTCTCACTTAAATAGTTTTTACAATATCTACCTTGTACCAACATAATAATAATAAAATAATAATATAATAATGATTTATTCAGGAAAAAGTAATAAACTATTACATAATAGTGCAGAAACATTGAGAGAGTAAAACTCGAATCAGCATACAATTCAATAATAATGTATTATAATTTCATAATTTACAATAGCCGTGAATCAATCAAAAAAAATATCTCACGAAGAAAACTTGTTGCAGGGATTGTTTCCATTTATTTTCAATTAGATAATACAACAATAAAGGAACATCACATTCATAAAGTGACAAGTGACAATAGATAATGTAAGCAAGAGTGAAGTGAAATGAAATAAAAATAGCATACAGGGTGTTTATACACTACTGTATAAACTTTAAAGGGTCAATCTTTGACGGATTTCAAGATAAAAAATGCATATGATTATGGGTCCGCAACGGCTTGGTTCTTGAGATACAAAGGGCGCGTCCAAAAAAAAATTATCACTTTTTTGATTATTTTTTTATTCAATCAAATGGCAATTTGACGAACTTCGGGATACTGGAAGTACTAATGATGAAAAACTCAAATATTTACTTGGTTTTTTGTTTAATGTTAGAGGGCGCCACATACAGTGTTGTATTGGATTGAAATAACCATAACTTTTTTGTGTCATACTGTGAGTAATTTTTGACTAAACAGACTTATTCTACATTTAATTTTGCATACAAAAGGTACTGGTATTTGTCGCTGAAACAAGCCGTTTAGGAAAAAAATGGGTTTAAATTTAAAATAGGTTTAAATTTAAACCTGCGTTGGAATTTTGTAAGTTGAATTTTGGAGATAAGTGATAAAATGTGTCTTTTATGGGTTGTATTGTGATGTGACTTAGATCATTAACAAGACTAAGACTAAACTACTTCTGCAAATAAGTTTACAATATATGCTGAAAATGACCACTGCCTACTGTAATGCATGCATGAATACGCCTTAACATCGATTGACGAACTCTTCCGAATATACCTTATGTCTAGTTAATGCTGGCACATGATTTAAATATCCTGTTTTTTGTATTTTGTTCATTTTGTTGTTTGTTAAGTATTTTTTAATGGTGAATTTTTTTAGACATAAGAAAAATTACATCTCCCACAAATAGGATCTTCTTTATGCCTGGTGCCATGGCAGTGGTTTCTGTGACTATCATCAAATAGCACTTGATTGATTCTAACAAACATAACACATTCATATATGTTAGTGCTAATCAAAGTTGGAATATTATGTTTGCTAAACTGGTTCTTGCAGCTATCTATTTCTCACACATTATTTCTCAAGATGAAGATTCTATTGATGTCAATAGAATTTTCTCAGATGATGATACCTTATGGAATTCTAGATTGAACATAAACATGGTATGCAGTAAGGGCAGCTTCTAGATCTGGTAATTGTACAAGTAAGGTTTAAGATTATTACTACCTTATCAGATATCCAGCTTAGCAAGTGTTCAATTTATTTGGATTACCAAAGCTGAATTACCTATTCCTTTCAAGAATGCTCATGCATTATCATCATATTGGATTAAAGTTTCCTCTAGTATATCTGGCAGATTTTACATACAAGATAAGTTTGTTGAAAATTCAAGGGCCGTCATGATTCGATATCATCATCATTTAAATCAGCACAAAACAATGAAATGAAAATTACATTTTTTCTTAAATAATAGTATCATGATTATTAAAATATTTAGAAATTTCATATTCTACATAAAAGTTTGAAGTATGAATTTTCCCAACTGTATATGAAACCATTCAAGGGTTAAATATACAAATTTTACCATTCCCTATCTTTCTCGCTATATATAGAAAGTATTCGATACATTGTCCAGTGCAATGATAAATTATTCATCGGTATTGGAATAGTTGACTATTACATGTCATGTTGGTAAGAGATGTGTTCATTTCCCAAGCAGGAAATCAATTGATATATTACACATATCTGAAATGTCGTCGTTCCATATAACTTATTAAATATGCTGAATTAGATACCACCGATCTGGTACCCAATGAGAAATAACCACCTCTCCATAACCATATAGTTTTGAGCTACCCTCAATAATAGTGACATTAACTATGTATTTTAAACGAATATAAATATATATGGTTTCGAAACTTGAATACTTGAATAACTGGCATGAGTTCTCTAATTATTTCGCTGTAGTTATTACGACTAGTACTAAAACATAGTATCTTGTATGTTCCCATGAAGGTTCATTCCAATAATTGTTTTAAGAATTCGTAATATTCAATAATATGTTCTATATTCGATCTACAATATATTTTTTTATAGTTTGAATACACAAGAAGAAAACCTATAATGCTCGTAGAACATCGTATGAGCCAGCAATGGAATGGAGGAGAGGATGGACAATGGAACTTTTCTTGATAGTTTGAAAATTATAGGCATCAGGAAATACCGCGTAGGCGAAGAGTTCCACAACTATGCCGTTCGATAGAAAAATTAAGTTTGGTAGAAAGTAGTTCGGCAGATCTCGAACTTGACAATGAAGGAGTGACCAGTTTGAGCTCGTTTAGTTAGTCGACCTGAAATCTCTCTTCGTGGAATAACGAACAAGATTTCTGTTGAGCCCCGATCATGGAAATGTCGAAAGAAAATGTAGAGATTGTCCACATTTCAACCATGTTCTTTAGTTAGTGTTACCAATCTGAAGAATAGCTCCCTCCTGAATAGAATCTAAGAGCTTCAGAGTGTGTTCGGAAAGACCCAAACAATGTGCAGAAGCGATTTCAGGGATTATAATCCTGGGAATGAAAATATACATACCCCATCCCAACAAATAACTGTAATCTGTTCTGAGCGCGTAGCTTCAAAACAAAGAGCGGAAACAAATGCCTGGAGGCCAAAACAGAATATGTAGGAACCAGGAATATCTGCAATCACACAAAACTGCAAGGAAAAGCCAACCTCTTCGCAGCAAATCTGGCTCATAATTAGTGTCATTTGGCTTGATCTCAATACCAAAAAAGCTATAGGGTGAGACGAAATTCCGCCTGTTGTTCTCATAAATGGGCCCCAAGAATATCAAACTTTTGTGCAAGTTGTTCACCCTCTCATACAAATTTGGTGTGTTTCCTCCCAGCTGAGAGATAGCTATCGTCCAATAAATTACAAGAATAGGGAAAGAATACCCTTCCTGATAATCATCGACTCACTGCACTACTATCTGTGATGTCTAAAGTAATGGAGAATTCAATCAACATCGAGCTCATTCATTACGCAGTGAGTTCCAAAATTGTGATGTTGATCGGTAATATTATTTTGTCAGAAGATTTCAACAGGAGACATACTTGCCTACGTAACACAATATGGCACACACCTATTGAAACGTAGTATCTGTACTTTGTAGATTATGAGAAGCTACTGAGGTGTGAAGTAGATCTCGGGACGGAATAGAAAACCAAGTTTTTACTAGCGGGCTTCCGAAATGGACCACATATGATCGTTCAATAAGAGGGTGCTGATAGTGGTGATATCCCACATAGATGTAAGGGATTAAACTTTACTAGATTTTGAAATCTTCATTTCCAAATTCATGCATTCATTCATTGCTCCTTTGCGCAAAACTGTGAATGGGGCAGGAAGTCACGTCCAACAAATTGTTGATACGGAGCAGAAACAAACTCGCTGCCAAGAGATCCCTGTGGAACACCAGCATTGATAGCCATTGTTTCATAAAAGAGTCCGTTAACCTTCACATGGAGTATAGCATTTCGGATAACTAGATCTGAAAATAGGACAAACTCATGTTACAAGATCATTTGTCACGTTCGTATGAAATAGTCAGTTTTCGCAGTAGTTCTACACTATTCTTTTCCGACGAACTACTTTATACAACTTCTGAATATGTATCTACTCAATAAATTAAATTAACTTAAATTAGTAGCTTGGTTGAACATACTTATACTACAATGTTATGAATTTATTTGTAAATTTGTCATTATCACAGCTGCCTATAATACAATAGCTGTGCGAAATGAAATAGTGAGTGTTATGTACTGCTTAATTATAATACATTGTAGCTAGTCTAATAAGACACTTCGTTTTAATTTCGTATTTTTATTTATAACGTGCTGATTCAAATTATATATGACGCTACTACCTCATCTGTCATAATGACGTTTTCGTCGCATAGCCTCCTCGCGATTGTTCATCATACATGCTTGTCAGCAAACAACTAAAAACTTGTTTAGAAATTGTACATAGCCGGCCACCTTGAAATGATGCATTTCAATAGTAACAATAGTACATGTACATAAATGTACAAATATAACATTTGTGAATAAAACTTATTTCGAACTAACTATTATTAATGATATCACATATTATTGTCAATGGGTAATAAGCACACTTTTGATACTGCGCGCTTTAGTACTGCACCATTTGATACTTTCACTGGTATCACTCGAACGTGACCATCCTTTCCTGGATGTAGTTCTAATATTCTCTCAAGTTGCCAACGCTGTGGAGGGAGATTATCTTCTTTCAATACAACTAATTGATTTGGTTTCAAAATCTTGTCCATTGGTAAGGCCCATTTTCTTCTATTTTGAAGAGTGGTCAAATATTCGACGGACCAACGGGACCAAAAGTGTTGAATTAATTGTCGCAATCTCTGATATAAAGTTAATCGATTTATGGATAAATCGGGAAGTCTTCGCTCTGGTATAGTTGTTAATGCTTCACCAATTAAAAAATGACCAGGAGTAAGGGAATTGAAATCGTTTGGATCATTAGATAAGTGGGTCAAAGGACGGGAGTTAATACATGCTTCGATTTAAACCAATACAGTATAGAACTGTTCAAATGTTAATAACGCGTCTTTGAGTACTCTTTTTAGATGAAATTTAACACCCTTTACACCACTTTCCCATAACCCGCCAAAATTTTGAGATCTTGGTGGTATTAACCTCCATTCAATCCGTTCTTCGGATAAAAAATTTTGAATATGTTCATTATAATCATTTTTTGATATGAAATTATAAAGTTCGTATAACTCGTTACGAGCTCCTATGAAATTTTTGCCGTTATCAGTGTATATAATTTGACATTTTCCGCGTCGTCCAATAAAACGCTTCAATGCATACATGAATGCTTCTGTAGTCATATCTCCAACTAACTCCAAATGGATAGCTTTGGTTACAAAACAAATAAAAATACATAAATAAGCCTTCATTATCTTTTTATTCCTTAATTTACTGTCTTTAATTAAAAACGGGCCGGCATAGTCAATGCCAGTAACTAAGAAGGGTCGTGATGGTGTGACACGTTCTGCTGGCAATTCACCCATTAGTTGCTCACAAGTAGTCGGTCTTGCTCGAAAACAAACAATGCACTTATGAATAATACGTTTAACATTATTTTTACCATTTATGATCCAATATTTTGTACGAATATTAGCTAATAGGGATTGCACGCCCGCATGTAAATGTTTATAATGGTATGATTGTATAATTAATGTAGTTAAGTGATGATTTGAAGGTAATATAATAGGATGCCTTTGATTATATTCTAGAGTAGAATTTTCCAATTTGCCACCTACTCTCAATAAATCGTCTTTATCTAGAAAGGGATTTAAGCTTATTAATTTACTGTGTTTGTTGACCTGTTTAATTTTTTGAATCGATTTGATTCCATCAAAAAATGTAATTGACTGTGTTATCTTTAAAATACAAATCATGGCATTATCAAGTTCATATACAGAAAGGAATGTGTACGTTCTCTCATCATAATGTTTTCTACAATTACTTATAAAACGCTTGCAATAAGCTACAATCCTAATTAATTTTGATAGTGAAGAATGTTTAGCAAAAACGTCATACTTATATTCACATTTAAATGATTGAATTAATATGGCTTTCCTCTCAGGCGTGTCTATTGTTTCGTCAACAATTAATGTTGGCCACATGTATGAATCCTGTGTCAACCACAAGGGACCTTTCCACCATAAATTCGCGTTCTTTAATTCCCTTGCATTCAGTCCACGAGATATGATATCGGCTGGGTTATGACTTGTACTTACGTATCGCCACGAATCAATTTCAGATTCGTCCTGTATTTTGGCAACATGATTTGCAACAAAAGTTTTCCACGCAGTTGGTTCACCTTTAAGCCAGGATAATACAATTGTTGAGTCTGACCAATAATAAATTGAATTGATTGTAATATTTATTTCATTGATAACTTTTCTTGACAATTTGGTCAATAACAAAGCTGCGCATAGTTCTAAACGTGGTAATGATATTTGTTTTAAGGGTGCAACACGAGATTTTGCACACAATAAACAAACATGATGTCTTTGTTGTTCGTCCGTGGTTCTCAAATAAATACATGCGCCGTATGCTTTCTCAGATGCGTCTGCAAAACCATGTAACTGAATGACTACTGCATTATCACAAATTACTCGTCTTGGAATTTCTATTTCATGGATAGTTGAAATCCCTCCAAAAAATTGTTGCCATGCTGTGTATATATAAATAGGTACCGATTCATCCCAAGCTGTAGCTAATAGCCACAATTTTTGTAATAATATTTTGCCTAAAATGGTAACCGGTCCGATTAATCCTAAGGGGTCGTATATCTGTGATATCGTAGATAAAATTGTTCTTCTTGTTATTTTTGAAATTTGAGTAAACTTTGACGTGTAGCGAAATTGATCAAGCTTTGTTTGCCACGCTAGTCCTAAAGTTTTTTCATGCTTTTCGGTCTCGTATATATGGCATAAATCTGACTGTCTTAAATGATCTGCAATGATTGTATTTTCGTTAGAATTAAATTTTCTCAAGTTAAAACATGCTAATTTTAATATTTCAGTTATGTCGTTTTTTGAAGATTTTGCTTCTTCTATTGTATTTGCCCCAGACAATAGATCGTCTACGTAAAAATCATTTAAAATCGCATGACACGCTTTAGGTTTATAATTCATGTTTAAGTAAGCAATTTCGTGTAACGATCTTATTGCTAAATAGGAGGCGGGAACAGTGCCGTAAGTTACCGTGTTTAAAGTATACGTTCTTATTTTGTCGCTGGAGTTGTACCTCCATAAGATGCACTGTAAATATCTTTCATTTTCGTGTATATTTACTTGACGGTACATTTTTTCAATATCTGCAGTTATAGCGTATTTATGAGTTCTAAAACGAAGTATTATTGGAAAAATGTGCTTTTGAATAGTGGGTCCGGCAATTAGAGTTTCATTTAATGATATTCCTGATGAGGTTCTTGAAGAGTGGTTGTGGAAATGTAATAACTTTCACAATATTGTTCATCTTTTGTGAAATTGTTGCAAGTTGGTACTTCCTCCAATTCCCAAAATTTGACTAATTGATCATTATTAGATTGTATTTGAGTGAAATTACAAATCGATTTTTGTGCATTACGTTTATCATTAATCTCGCCTGAAATTATCCATCCCAATTGAGTCTTTTGGAAAACAGGTTGATTTTTGTATTGTATTTGCCCAACAGCAAGTAACTTAAAAAATATATCTGCGCCTAATAAAACATCAATGTCACCAGGTTTGTTAAATGTAAGATCAGCCAACACTATGTTATGTGGAATTTTGATGTTATTTGCATCATATTGTACTGTCGGTAATTTATCTGTAATTTTATTGACTATTAAAAAGTTTAATTTTACTGAAAATTCATTGAATTTTGATTTTATAGTAGTAGTCGTGTAGTAACCAACATTGGTTACGGCATTAGTAACACCAATTATAGATACGTTTGTTTCTGAGTATATTAGGTTCAATTTATCGCATAATGATTTGCAAATAATATTTGACTGTGATCCATTATCTAGTAAAATGCGACAGTCGTGATATTTACCATCTTTGTCAAGAATATGAACAATTGCAGTTGATAAAAATACGTGTGAATGTACATTCGGTTTAGAGTGTGCTGTAAAAGATAAACTTTGATTCGGTTGATGTTCTTGAAATGCTTGCGGCTCTATTTGAATATCGCATTTATTGTTAGCATCAATTGTGTCTGTATTATGATTAGAATTATTTGCATTTCTCAATTGATCTAAATGTAATATCGTGTTATGCCGTTTGTTACATATTTGTTACATATTTGTAACTTGTGCATAAACAGTCTGGAGAAATATGGTTATCCCGGAAACAGTTTAAACACAATTTTCTCTTTTTTATTTCTTGTATACATATTGGTATTGGTAACTTCAAAAATTGTTCGCATCTGAATAATAAATGATTCTCTCCACAAAATTGGCATTTTTGTTTTGCTTGTGCTACAAATGAACGAGACTGTTCAAACGAATTTCTATGTGATCTTATTTTTTGAGAGTATTGATGTTGATTTTGCATATTGTTCACTTCCCGAACTGGAACAATAGATTTTTTTGACTCTATCGTTTCTAAAAATTGACACCGTCTAGTCAAAAAGGTTGTAAATTCATTCATGGTAACCGTATCGCTCTTTACTGCCAATTCCCATTCACGCTCAGTAACGTTATCTAATTTGACTGATATTAAATATATTAATAATGTGTCCCATGAATCAACTGGTTCACCTAAAGTTTTGAGTGCTCTTAAATGCTTTAAAACAGTATCCAATAAACTGCGTAAAGCGATGTTCGATTCCTTATTTATTTGTTGTAATTCAACCAATGACTTAACGTGTTTATGTTTTATAAATTGTTTGTTTTCGAATCTTTGTTTTAATAAATCCCATGCTGTATCGTAATTATCTATTAATACTTCCAATGATTGTATCACCTGCAAAGCATCACCTTTCAACGACGCCCGTAAATAATAAAATTTTTGCGTACTTGTCAAATTTTGATTATTATGTATTAAAGCGTTGAATGTATCTGCGAAATTTAACCATTCATCATAAGCACCTGCAAATGTAGGCAAACTTATCGTGGGTAACTTTACAGAATTTAAACTTTGTAAATCGTTTTGTGTGGAGCCTAAATTATTGTTAGACTTTTGACTTGTCAAGTTGTCTGTAAGTAATTGTTTAGCTTGTGCAATATATAGAAAATAATATTTCTCAAATGAACTTATTTCCTCCATTTGACCATCTGTATAATCTAACATTCGATTTCGTCTTGAATTTCTTCAAATTGTTTTAACAATTGTTCTGCCTTTTTTTCACGTATTTTTAATTGCATGAAATCTATACCATCAAAAGTTTGAAGATAATTTTCAAATCTTGTTAACTGGGATTTCAAGAAACCGCGTTTTTGTATTAACGTTTTAAGTTCCATGATTTTGAATTGAATTGAATGAACGTTATATCTCGTTATGTTATTTATATTATGATTTTATTTAATTGAAGTAATGATTCAGAACGAATTAGAAACATGTATTAGTTGGAATTAGGAAAGAATGGATATAATATAGGATGGGTCTGACCTGAGTATCTTGACTGCAAAATGCTTGTTGCCGTTTTTAAACACAAAATCAATTTGGGTTATACACCTTCGTATCCAATAAATCGATGATAATAATTCAAATGTTGATATTATATCCGCTTGTTTTCTTATCCGCTTCGAAGGATCAATGTTATGTATTACTTAATTATAATACATTGTAGCTAGTCTAATAAGACACTTCGTTTTAATTTCGTATTTTTATTTATAACGTGCTGATTCAAATTATATATGACGCTACTACCTCATCTGTCATAATGACGTTTTCGTCGCATAGCCTCCTCGCGATTGTTCATCATACATGCTTGTCAGCAAACAACTAAAAACTTAATGTTTAGAAATTGTACAGTGAGAAACACGTAATTTTCTGCAATAGTTCACAGTGCGAAATGATACGTTTTTCAGGTAGGTATTCGGAAAAGTCTATTATGTCTCCATTGTTTGATATTTTCAAATCATGTAGATATTCCCTGCTATTCCTAATCCGCTAGTGTTCCGGAACTACCTAGTAGAAATGAAACCGGGAATTCCCTGACAGATTGATTGGGGGTTTTTCACATAAAAAATTTCGATTTGGCCCTCCCATAAAAGTTATGACCTTTTAAAGATAGCAGCTGGAACGAAGGTTTCATTGATTATCTCATAAATGACCCCAACTTGAAAAATAAAATTCGGTGGACAGTTAGTGTTAATTTTATAATATTGTCATCAATTGAATTGTTTATAAAGCTTACATCTTTGCATAAAAATGGTTTCATTTTCTTCCCAGCCTTCGGTGCTTGGTAACCGTGTATTATTTTTCTATACAAAAACTAGAAGAGACAATAGAATCAGCAAGTGAAACTCGATATTGAAACGTTACGTTCATTCCTATCTATATATCTCCACCAACAAAAATTATCAATATTCATTCACCGACTGAATTTCGATACCATGGAAAGCGAAAAAAAAACGGAATTGAAACCTCTCAATATAAAATCATCGAATACCTCAATCGTCAAAATCAGTATGCATTGAATATGAAAAAGAGCGAAGTTCGAGAAGGCAAATGGTAAGAACGCAAAGTACAGGTGAAGCAAAAGATAAATATAACCGGGAACCATTATCGTCCCAAAAAACATAGCCATTTGCATATAGTTTTCAGAGAGCATCTGAAGTGCCAAGTATTGCAACTTGAAGTAAATCCTAACAACCTTGTTCGATTTGTATCTAAGAAACTAGTCGTTATGCTCATATTCACAAGTTGCTTGAGGCTTGACTAATCAGAGATATTCTCCTCATGATAAATCGATGTTTGATAATCGAAATACTGCAAAGTAGCTACGAGATTGAATAAATGGGTGAAGCACATTTGAACTTGCTTAAATAGTCAGTTTTATAGTACTGTTTTCATCTCGCAAATTGTTTGAGCAATTTAAACTCATCTTCATGTTCTATTTACGACATGTATTTACTAATTATATTGAAGAATTACGTTTACCGGTTGCTAACCGCTGATTTTTTTTTCTGCCAGAGGGTCGAAATATGCTCAAATGACCAGGAAACATTACGTACCTTTCAGTATTTGCTACCCAATTTTGAATCACAATTCTCATCCCCCCTCATACAATAATTTTCACTGAAATCGTGCTGTAATTGTAATATTAGTTTCTATTTAATTTGATTGTATTTTGACGCTAAAACTACACTATGACCTTGATAAGAAACCTCACAAATTACTTAAAAATTAGTTTTGTATATTCTAATATTTCATCATTTTTTCTTCAATTATCACTCGAGATTCATTTAAAAACACCTGAACTCAACAACACGTACTGCATGTATCAATTCTACATATTATCAATATTCAAAATAAATTAATACGTAAATCAAGTAACTAGATCTAGATTGCGTCGTAAAGTTACATTCTGTGACACAGTAAGGGGCGAGAAGCGTCGAGTGTGGCGCCATGCGGAGGACGGCCAAAAGGTTGACCTTTACTTAATGTTTATTATTTTTGCATGTTTATTTTAAACATATAGGAAAATAATTTGAATTGATCATTACAACCAACAGTTCAAGTACAAGGAATATCCATTCACCTCAACAATAATTATCCAACGTAGCGGATGACTTTTCTTTTTCAAGATGTGCAAATAACAAACATTTAAGGCGAGTGAACACTTCAAAGTTGTAACAAATTTGATTACACAGTTAATAGCCTGCGACCTTTTCCTCTGAATAGCTTCAGAGGAGTGCAAAGTAAATCTTCTCTGTAATGACATTTGCTCATATGCTCCCTGAATATGTTGACCAATCGCGCATTTATTGCTGCTTCTCTGAATTGACCCTAGACGACTTTCTATACTTTTTTTATTGATGCCCTGAAAATTAACCTAATGGTTTTAATGTCGTCTAAGTATTTCAGAAAAAATCAACTACATAAGCTGTACGGCATACTGCTCGTTTCTTACTTTACCATTATGATTTCATTGAACAAGTTTAACTATTATACTTCATATTGGAGATTCCATTGTAATAACTCATTTCAGAATCTTTAATATCAAACGTTATAGTTAACTTTATTGTGGAATTCCTTGAGGCTTGAATGATATTTCATATTCCTATTCATATATCGACTACTGTAAACTCATGAAATTGTAATGACTTCCTAGGTTCTGCCAAAATTTTTCATTTCCATTGTACTACAGCACAATTCTGAAACTTTTGTAAGTAATAATAGAATCGATAAGTCCTAAGGTTAACATGTAAATTTATTGGAAATGAATGTGGTAGAATATAAATGAAAAACAAATTGACAATTTAATAAGAACAGTCTCAATTGTTGTATTTCCGGTAAAAATGTGTTTCACTCCTATCCTACTTTTCAATAGAAAAGGACTAACTTATTAGAGTTAGCTTCATTTCAAGCACGCAAAATTTCGGAAAAATAACACACGATACCCATTTCACCAGGAAAATATATGCAAAGTGAATACAAACACATTTTGCGTTGAAAGGTATTTTGGGGTCCCTGATCAAGATTCCGGTGCCAGATTCAAACTGCCTGGGGCCCTGGGGATCCACTAACGTTGTCTCCAGGGAATTAGTGAAATTATCTTTTGCAATGGAATGAAACTGTGAGGGAGGTTTTTTTGAGGTTTCTGGTTGTGATCATGCCCCTGAATAGTCACCTGATGGTCAGGATAGCCTGATTGCCTGGGTCATCTCCGAGGAATGTTTCTCAAGAGGAACACAATCTGACAATTAATCTTCCCAAATCATATGTGTTGCACTTTGGAAAAGGGAACGACAGGTCAAAGATTGAAAACTTACGAATCCCGATTGTTATAAAAAATCAAACGCTAGAGGTTAAAACCTCTGCTAAAAATTTAGGAGTGACTATAGATAGCGATCTCAAATTTACAGAGCACATCAATAGAATCGTGAGGTTAAGCTACAGGACTCTGAAACATCTCTATAACTACAAAGAGTGTCTTCATTGAAACATAAAAGCTCTTTCATGTAGCTCCTCAATACTCTCTAGGTTTGATTACGCTGATGTGGTGTATGGACTTCCGCTGGATAGAGATACCTCTACAAAGATCGAAAAAATACAAAAATCTTGTTTACGTTTCATGTTTAAAATAAGACGACGACAACCGGTTTCACGTAAGCTGCGAGAGCTTGGTTGGTTGACAATGGAGCAGTGAAGGCGTCAACATTTAGCATTTTTTACAAAAAAACTACTGACTACCAAATGTCCTGAGTACCTACACAATAAGTTAATTACTTGTGACCAGACTCACTCCCGCAATATCAGGTATCCACAAACTCTTTCCATACCTGCTTTTTCCAATATTTTGGTCAAAAAATCTTTCACACATTCTGCATGTCATTTGTACAATGGGATCCCAGTGAACATTTGACTGACTTCTTTTCCAAAATTTAAGAAACAAATGTCACAATAGTTAGCAGTGGTACAGACACGAATGTGATATACAAACTACGCGAGCTAAAATCTCTGTAATTGATATATGATTAACCCACATATCTTTATTGAGTCATACTTTTTTTTCCATTTACACTGTGAATATATATTTAAAAATGTAATCAAAGCTTTGTAAAAACTGTGTAAAACTAGTGAGGTTGAGTGGAAGAACACCACACTGTTGGTGAACCCCGCCTGATGAAGCCGATATTACATTACATTACATATGCTCAGAAACGCAACGAAAATCATCTCTAGGGGGTTTTGGGGATCGCTAACCACGATTTCGGAGCCGAAATCAATCGACGATGCATCTGGTAAACATATCTGTGATGTTGGCAACAAAGAATTCAAGAAACACTATTTTTATTTCAAGGAAACTTGATCGAGTTTTTCATGTACTAAAAAATGATATATATTTTTGATTTTAATGACAAAAAAGTTGAAAATTTCAATAATTGATTTCTCTGGGAGTTTGTCGACAAAAGAAAAGCTCATAAGAAGAAACAACAATAATCATTCTGTAAAACACGAACTTCAACTTTTTGAATTATTTATTTGAAATATTTAATACCTCAGTAAACAATTAATAGAAAATGAAAGGAAGTTGGTTGACGATCCCCAAAACCCTTGAGAGATGATTTTCATTGCTTTCTGAGCATATTGAAAAACATCACGAGACACGATTTTGGTTGCGTTTCTGAGCATATTAAAATATAGTCCCTGGAGAAGACCTCGGTAATTAGGATATCCTGACCACCAGGTGACTATTGAGGTGCATGATCACAACCAGCAACCTCAAAAGAACTTTCCTCACTTCATTCCATTTCAAAAGATAATTTAACTAAATCCCAGAGCCCCAGATGTCACGCAGTTTGAATCTGGCACCGGAATCGTGATCAGCGACCCTAGAAACCCCCGGTTATATCTGGGCATTTTTTTTTCACATTGAATTTCAGCTCCTGAAAGGAAATGCATTTTCCTCTATAGAAACGCAAAAATGCACGTCATTCAAAAAAAATCTGGTAACATTTTGTATGGATGACTTCCTGAATCGTTCAAAAGAAAAACGTCAATATCGGTTCAGTGGATTTTTTTCGACCTTTCGGCTTTTTTCTGATTTATTTCCTGGAATAATTATAGTTTTTCAATACATTTGGAAAGATAACCAAAAAACCAGGCGAAAATCTGTGCAGAACCTAATTATTGTTTCCTTTTAACTATGACTCATTGTTTGTGTCATGAATATTCTCTCATGACAACAGTCAATAATTCTTGATAACTCCGATTCGAATTTGGAGATATAAATTTTTTATGACCTCACGTGATGAAAACATAGAATGCTCCTATAAGTTATAACAGAATGAATCCTAGATTTTCATCTTTGGGGAGAGTTGATTACCGAATAACTGTGAATTTATTGTAGCCTGTTCAGATTGTAGGATTAACTTTGAAGCTGATATTCACTATCCTTGTTAATTCATTCTGGGTTGTCTCTCTACATCGAAGATGTACCTGAATGAAAGAATTAGAATAACTTTTCCACAAAAATAACTTCTTAGCACTTATTGAACGAACTTTCATTATTCAAGTGTCTTCAATATTCACAAATGCTATGAAAATTGAAAAAGGAGTTCATCTTAACTGAGAAAAAAGCATGTATTTTATTGATGCATAGATGAATACAGGAGAATGTATGTTGAATGCGCAGTTGAACTCTAAGAAGCTTATGTGAACACGAAAGTGCAAAGCATCTAATCCTTAGATATTTCAAGAAAAATTCGAGATTTTACGAGTTCCACGGAATTCAATGTTTCTTGTAAAAACATTATTCAACATGAATATATGAAAATCATAATTCGTGTTAATAACGATGACAATAATCCACAACAGAATTGGCAAATAACTGAGAATCAGGTTAACATAAATATGGATAAGTTGATAAGCATTATGTATTAGTGAATGCAGCGTTCCTACTTCCAAGTCTATGGAGATGGTACGAAAGATATATAGGAGGATATTTTCCAACGAATAACTGCAGTCAGTTCACAGAGTCCAGTAACTAGGCCTTATCTTTGATGCAAAATCGACATGGAATTGTAAAAAAACACAAATCTAGGGTGATTTAATGACGGTAGCCATGCAACTACATTTCAGGAATAAGAATGAATCAGATTTTCGAATCCATCAGCGCTTACAAATTCAAACATTGATTTATCCCCGTAATCATTTCCTCAAATGTAAACGATTATAATATCCATCTACTCATACATTGAATGGCTGTTTATTCTGTTATGTAGGCAGGTGAACTGGTATTTCATTTGTTCAAATAGCTTTCTGCATTTACTGAAGTTAATAAATTCTTGTGCCTTCTCGAAAAGCGTAGGAGCAATCAAAAACTTTTAATTAGTTTGTGAAACTGATGATATTTATCTATCGGTTGTATATGAACAAAAAATGTTATATTATGGTTCTATAATCAAATTTCAATATCTCTACTAAATCACTATAAGTAAGAAACCACACCATCATCCTCTAAAAATACTGTCAAAAGTAATGAGAACCTTCCAGCTACCAAGTAGCCATCATCTGAGTTTACTTGGAATTAATAGTATCTGGACAGGCATATTATTATTCCCAATTTAGTTTACTCTAATGATCTCTACTTGGAAGCTGAATGCTCCTCAGTACTTCAACAGTATTTTTTGTGGAGAGGGGTGATTGTTTCTTATTTATAGAGATAAAGGGTATTCTGAGTTTATCTCTTATAGTTCATATCTAGTATATGTTAGATAACCAAAAAAATTTTCGATTCTGTTATTGCTCATCAATATTATTACCCGGTTTTGATTTGTTTTTTTTTGTGAAATTCGTTCAGAGCCTCACTTCACGGCCGTTATGCTTATGACATCATCGAGTTTTTTTTCAAATGGAATACCCTGTAAATTTTTCATTATAGGAATCCCTACAAAAAAAATGATTTCAGAAACTTATCAAACTTGTGGTTCAAAGTTGAGAGTTTGGGAATTACACACATTTGAAACTACATTATTTTAATTTTGGTAATAGTATAGGGACATATTTTTCTCAAAAAACTCGAACAGGTCAATTTTTGATTTTGGAATGGCTCTTTTACAAAATAATTGATCCCCACTCTCTAGCTCCAGCGGATCAGAATAATTCGTATCGAACTAGCAGGCTTCAATTGCGAATAATACTTGTTGGTCATATCTCAGCTGATTTCAATAGACGGTGCAGAAATTTACCCTTCGTAGCAAACAAACGCAGACCTGTCCAATAATGAATTTATTTATAAAAATTAACAACAATGAATGAAACAACTTGAATAAATCAATGAAAAAACACGTGCAAGGAAGTTCAAAGCAAAACAAACTAAGCCGAAAAACACACTAGCTACTTGTTTGAAAAAAATAGTTATGGATGGAGCATCCATGCGGTAATTTCGATCAAAGCAGTCTATTGCAGGGAGCATTTAAATCAGTACAAGTGTAAAGTATATTAGAGCGGTATTCGATCGGTCTTAATACTCTACCTGCGTTCGCACTATATGAGAAATTCTTTAGTATTGCCAATTTTACTATCTAGTTAGGTTAGTACGCGCAATTCCCCTCTATCGGAGGTATTTACAGTAATTCTATATTATTTCCACATAGGCACAGTGTACAACTGGATATTCACCTTCAACGTATACAGTTTACAGATACTGTTGGTAGCTTATCTACTACATACCCCTATTTCCGGATAGACACAGTGTACAGTGGTATGCTGTGATATCCTTTCACTCTAATTATTCATTAGACACTGACGCAGTATAACTACTTAATATATCCAAAAAGATGTTTATCGATGCACAAAGTTTTTTTGTAGGTACGCTATGGGAAAAGAGGCAACTTTTTATGCACCATCGTATAACAATGATTAATTATCCATTGATACCTCATATTGCACGACTGCAACCGGGAGCAAACCGTAGAACGGTATACACTCTAATGTACTAAAACAATAACTTGCAAAAATATTTTTACCTAATATTTTACTTGCATTAAATTTATCTTACAAACTTTGATCGGAACTTCTTGTAGTTGCTGCTAGGTAGCGATGCCCAGAATTGAACTCAAACTGAACCCAGCTTGCAATCCACCATTTTTACGCTTCTAGCTAGCGAATATGACTGCTCCACCAAATTCAGCTGGCTGGCATTGGTGAAATATCGTTCTTTATCGACGGCAACTGTTTCTTACTGATGATTGAATTGAATCACCAATACATGATGAACGCGGTTATAAAATTGAACCGGATGCATATTGATAATGATAATGAATATTCCCGGTACTACATGCAATCCTTCACAATTATATAATATAACCATGCGGAATTATTGAGCTACATTACTTCATGTGCGTTTCTGGAATGAAAATATGAAATAGTTCTCCAGAATTAATGACCAATATACACGTTGCACAAAATTTATGAGGTTCATTACACCCCTTCTGATTGTTTTAAATTGAATGAATCAAATGCTACTTCATTTTGAGGAATACTCAATACTATTCAAAACTATAATATTTCTTTCCTTCTCTATAAAAAAAAATGTCGAATTGTTTATTTCTTTTGGGAAAAAGAAGTAGTTTGTGTTGAGAATTCAAGCATTCAATTATTTGCACGTCAAAGTTTCTCTCCACACATGCTCCAAAAATAGATTCATTCACAGGATACTCCATTCAAAAAATTATCGAAGCTGTCATAGCCGTGAAGTCAGATTCGAAACCAATATGATGTGCAGTTCGAAAGGAAGATGATCGATCTGTTTCAGGGTTTTTCCCAAAAATGACGTAAACAAGGAATACAGCTGTTGCATTTGGACTGCAGTACATAATGATACCGTTAAAACCAGAATTCTGCGAAAACCCGGCTCAACTAGTTATAACTAGAATTAACGAGGAACCTTTATGAAAACTAGTTTCAACTAGAGAGTCAGAATGGGAATTAAATGTATGTTTTATTTTGGTGGTATTATGATTATACATAGGTTCAATAAATTAACGCATCACTTGAATAATTTTAAATATTTTGACTTTACGTTTATAATAACAAAATTAAATGTGTATACACTAATTGATAATAGTGAGTAACTTCACAAAAGACAGCTTCATTTCAGTGCAACTCTGAAAATAACATATAACACATAAGAACAAATTAGAAACATAAATATTGGAAAATTGCAAAATTTCATATTGAAATTAGACCATTTTCGGTTGATTAAATAATGTACTTCCATCTCAGTTTCGGATTACATTATCGCATCAACGGCTTATGCTAATAGCATTCGAATGTCTTTTAGTCCAATTCATTCCATATCTCGATAAGAAAATGGCTCATGTTAGTAACCGGTTCCGGTGAGGTCTTAGTTATTGTTCGAAATGGAAAATTCTGGACTCATCAGCTCTAATAACTTGTTCCCAGGAAGGTTATACCCAATTGACGTGTTCTCTAGCAAAGGTTAACCTGTATATCTATGGTTTCGGCATTTTAAGTAGTGTAAAATCATGTCAACCTTTCTGAAGTTGAAGAATAAGACTCAAATTCACACAAACTTGTAACATTCAATTTGGAATAACTAATTCTGACAAATCACTTGGTAAAGTTTCATAGTATTTATTCAAGTATTTTACCTACAGAAATTTCGGTTGACAATGAAGTTTTGCTATGAGTACTAACAGCGCTATGCTACCTATTCTTTGTGTAAAACAAAAATTCACATACATTTTCCTCATGTTTCATATTCCTTAAAAAAGTGTTTATCTTTTCACTCTATACAGATATATTCGTTTTCAACCTACCCCCTAGACGTACCTCCACACTTGAAAGGAATATCGGTTTGAATTTCTAGCAGAACCTACAATTCTGAAATATCTTCCTTCATTTTCGTTTATACCGGAAGTTGTTATCGACTTCGTTATTTTAAATAGAATGTTTTTGCATTTTATAGAAGTTAATGATTTTTTCACAACTTACTAATGATTCAATAAGCTATGATTCTGAAAAAAGTGAGAAGAAATATTGTAAACACGTCATGAAAGTTGCAAATTCAAAATCTCAATAACTTAATTTTTTTGAATATCACCAGCTTTTTTTTCCACCGTCAGATTTACATATTGATTCTTATCAAGAAAAATATAGGTACTAAGCTACTTAGCTACAACTAAATTGATAATTTTTTAAATTTAAAAGATTCAATACACAATTGAGAGTATTTATAAAGAAACAAAACACTGATACCGTGTGAAACACTCAGCTATCAAAATTCTCAATTTTGATTTGTCATGCGCTATCTATCGATATGGCAGAGTTTTGCTTACCTAACATGACAGACATGCCATTTGAAGGTATGTGGTTCTTGCTTCTGTTATGTTTCTCTATAGAACGACATGAATTTTCACATTTTAAATATCCTATTTTTCATCATGTGTTTCTCTTCCGAAAAAAGGACACAAAATCAACAGAATAATTATCACATAATTTTACTTCCCGTGAGCCAATCATATCCTTCATAACCTCGAATTATTCAATGCACTATTTGATCTGCCAAAACAAAGATTTCCGAAGCTACATTTACTTAAATCGTCTACTGAAAAGTCAACTACATCTATATAGTCTCTCACATTACCTGTTTTTCCACATCCTCCTTCGGTACTTTACACCGATTTCATCTTTATACAGTTACCTCACATTAATTTATTATATTTCCTTGGCTCCGCAACAATACGTAAATATAATGAATAAATATAGTTATTGTATTATCAACACAAAACACCAGTACCGGTACTAGGTTAGGTATATCTACATGTCATACAGAATTTCTAACCCAACTTTTTAATGAATTCTGCCGTTTTCGTAAGCTACAGCGCTACTGCTATGGTGTTTTCTTTTACTAACTCGCCAGGAGGTACAGGACAGGTACCTATACTGCATCTCCAATTACTACTTGTCTCTGTTCAGAGCATTGTGATTGAAATATGACGTGGAGCACTTGTTCTCTTGAACGAATTCGTCTGACGAAATCATATAATTGGTCCATGCGTTGGAGCTTGAGCCAAAATCTCGACCAGTCCGCGGTAAAATATAGAGTACTGAATTCCATAGCCATGTGAGTGAAATTAATAATGCTCTTTGAAAAGATGCAAAATATTGATCTCTGCATGTATGATTCATATTCACCTTCGAGTATATGATTGATATTCAATCTTATAACTCTATACTTATTTCGCAATGCTTTGCAATATTTGAATCTATTGAATAATAATACTCATACTTCTATACCCATATTCGATTTGTTTGGTGAAGCACTGCCTCCCCTGCCTACCTTAGATTACGAAGCAAAATTGCCTTTTTCAGAGGAAATACTCGTCCACATATTCGATTATTTCCCTGAATAATAATGTGAATCATATTAGATATAATGGAACTAAAATGTGACGTTTCAGATTAATGAGCACCGTGTCGGATTAATATGCACTCTACCCTCAGAAACATAATAAAGTTATAATTAATTGTGAATCAATTGTAACATGTTTCATAATGTAGCTACATCAAAGTATATTCTAAATCACCAGTAATGCACCGAATGACTATAAATATCCGAATCATTATAATATGTCTCAAACCAGAGCTTTCCAAAATTACTATTACTTTGATGATCGCTCATTCTGCTACCTCGCAATATACAAAATCACACCTTACATCCAAAAACTATGAGAAATTCTGAAATTCAACGTGAAAATCGATGTATTCTGGAATATTCAGCTTTTAAAGAAGATTGTACAGATCCAGTTTCCTGATTGCTCAATCAGGCCTTTCTAAATATATCTTGATATCCTTGGCATGAATTATGTAATGTTCTTTCCTTGCACAAACTTTTTCATAATCTCATTGACTATCCTGAAGTGTCATGGAAACTGGATATAAATGTTCCTTTTGATAACATCTGATCCACAAATGTTTCATCTATCTAAATGTGGAACAAATGGACTATTACCATTAACTTCAACACTTCAACCCTAATAAAACTATTCTAGCGAATTAGTGTATTTTCACTTCCAAATTATACATTTTATATCAGTACAATAACATTGTAGTCATTTCAGCTGGTATAAGAATGAATGAATAGATTATCACAAATAATGGTTTTGAAGAAACCAATGTTAACTACGAAAATGTATTATTCGGAGCTAGAAGAGATATTGTAACAATATTTTTATCAACTCTTTCTGAATTAGGACAGTGAAATTGATTGATTGAAACATTTTATTCATGACTTCGATATCCTTCATTACTCCAGATATTCTGTAAGTGCAGCAGTGTGGAGTGTTTCTATGAAATCATCAGCTAGCTGATTTCTGACAGTATATTGTGAAGTCGTGAAAATTTTCACGGAAATCAAGAAATTCTGGATTCTGTTAATACCAGTGGCGGCTCGTGAAGTTTTTAAGAGAGGAGGCGGGACATAAAACGTTTTTGTAAAAATATACTCTATTCAGCCAATAAATTTAACCTTTGCACAGCGACCGTACCAGCTACTTCAGTAACAAAATTAATTGTTGCCAAGCAAGAACGAACGTGGAGGTGTAGAGTTTCTCTTGGCAAACCATTTTTT
Organism: Endomychus coccineus; assembly: GCA_958510875.1. NCBI lineage: Eukaryota > Metazoa > Arthropoda > Insecta > Coleoptera > Endomychidae > Endomychus > Endomychus coccineus. The sequence continues at coordinate 135,089,128 of OY294068.1, forward strand.
TGTTCGTTTTTTTTTCTTTGAAATTTTGATTCTTTTCTTTTATTTTGAAATTTTTCATATTTTCTATTTTCTTTGTTTTTCTTAACTTCTTTATATATTAACGGAATTCTACGGTCTTTAGTTTGCGAAAAATGATCAATAATATTATCATAAAATGTATCATTTTGTTTTAAGTGTTTTACTAAATCTTTTTCAATAGATATCAAACTAACATTGCATAAACTATTTTGGCCCATTGTATTTCGCATGTAAGTTTTAATTCGTTTGAGAGTAGAAAATGGTCTCTCCACCGATGCCGACGTGACAGGAATGGTGACTGTCAAACAAAGTAGTTTATAAAACTGAGGTAAAACTTGTCGCAAATCATTGTCATTTGTCATTTGACCTTTAATAGTATCTAAAATTTCTTAAAAAAGTTGTTTATAATGTAGTTTCTTGTCTACCAAATTATGTTTTCCTCCTTTAACAATATTCTGTTTACCGGTTAATTCAAACTTAATACTCGATGTAATATGTTTCTGCGATTTTTCATGTCTGTCTATACCACGAGCTAAATTTTTCAAATCATCATAACCCGAGTGCCCCCAACATGAAGTTGTATCAGATGTAAATATCAAGCAATATAATTTATTGTGTATTTCGATTTTGAAACATACCTATCATCACTAATCCTTTCAAATCCGCTGAAGGCCCTTTATTTTAAAAAAAATGCTTTTCTGTAATATGTTAATCCACTGAATGGATTTTCTAGGAAGTCAGCAACTGCACATTTTAACGTTAAATAAGTCAGGGAACAGATAAATTATAACTTAACCTTACTTCGCAGGGCAGGAAGTAATCGTATTTCGACCGAGAGCGAACGAGAAGCTAGCCTACCGAGAATGTTGCCATATCCGCTGTTTTACCCTATTTGGCAGTTGAACTGGTTGGAAAAACGGCAACTGTGTTGACCACATGTATTTAGCGTTTGAGATATATAGAGAATCTAGCCTCTGGCCACTGTTGCCAGATTAAAAATAACTACTGAGAACGGGGAATAAATTGTAAAATTTAAAGAATCATCAGAGAAACAGGAAATAAAATGGAGAATGATCGTTAAGATAAATTGGTGAGGAGGCTGAGCCACCTTAGCCTCCTTCGAGGAGCCGCCACTGGTTAATACTGGGTGTTTCACTATGACACAGACAAACTGTAGCAAGTGATTCTACAACAATAATAATATTTGAAAAAGTTACCATAAACATAGGCCCCAGTTTCGTAGTTTGCATCTATTGTAAGCTTGTTCAAAGAACACTTATCTACTATTCGATATATGTTATAGTTAGAATAAGGATAAACCTGAAGCTTGAGCAATATTCTCAATCTAACAAAATACCTGTTATCAGGAACAATATTTGTTTTACTCTACTTTGAGAATTCAATTAAGTTTCGCTTTCAAATTGGCTAACTTGAGTCTTTTTCGTTTGTGAGAGAGAAGTGAGTCCCTTTCATGTATTACATATTGAAGAATCAACAAAATAACCCTATCAGGATTGAATAAATATTTACAGGATGGTATTTTTTGGAGCGTCACGAACCTACCCACCCTTCCAATTTTTTATTGCAGCAGCACTGGCCTACATTTTGTGAGAATAAATTTTATTTTTTAAGGTTTTTGTCTCTTATACCTTATCAATATCTCATTCTCCTGATGACAGAATAAGTTTGATTGTTAGGTCTTAACTATTAATGAATGGAACATTCGCTAAATTAAGATTGCTGTGAAACAATTGCTTATTATTCCAGCGTGATTCTTGTTGATTCTCAAAATCGTTTTATTTTTAGCCGAATTCGGTGGGTTGCGAAAAACTCAATTTCATTAAATAAAGGCCACGTTTCAAGAAATAAATGTTAATAATAAAATTCAATCGTTTCACCCTTTACTATGTCATATGAAATGTTATACATAATGTTAAAGTAAACACTACTATGTTGATATCACTTTTATTTCTTACTTCCGTCACTCAAGTTTCAGGGTTATTACGGCATCTCCCGTACAATTAAAATAAAATTACTTCAACCATATATACTTATCGGTAAAAAAACGATTACTGTGGTCAGTCATTCATGAACTTAGAGAATTATCACTATTGAATTACATGGTGGGTTATTACATCCTAATAATGATGATGTACGTGGTAATATTAGAGTATGGATGCTAATCAGGACAATAATTCCTTGAATAAATATATTGATTAGCTTCAAATAATAGTGAATACACTTTTTAAGAAGTAGAGTATCATTATTCTTGTGGTTGTACATTTTCGAAGATTCTAGGAAGATAAGTTTTGATCTTTTATCAACTGTATGTGAAATATGTAAACTGTCTGTTCCAAGGAAGTAATGATTATTATCGGAAAAATGATCTGCAAATGTGGAACCTGTTTTTGAAAGTATCTCACGTTCATCAATCTCAATAGAAAGTCTTCATTATTGAATATATTGAAATTGGATTTAAATGCAGTATTTAAGCTTCGATGTTTTGAGCTGTTTTGAATTTTTTCAGTGATTTTTCCAAAATAAGTTCAACTGAAAATTTTGTTTGGCTATATACCGAAGTAAATGTTGTTTTGTTATTGACGGTTGATTAATTTAGTTATTGTATGGAATAAATAACAACTCAATGAACCTTTTGAACAAGAAATAATCAATTTCCGTGAAGATATCCACACATTTCTGCTCACTCTTTCTGACGACCCGGAATAGTTATGTGATATAGAGATTCAAACAATTTACAGTGTTGCCATATTTCCATGTTTTCAAGTAGTTTTCCTGTTTGAACATCCTTATTAGAGAAGAAATATGAAATTTATTATCAGATACTATGATCATAATATTAAAAAGTGAACAGAACATACTTGAAAGCTGTGGATACAACGTGAGGATTATTTTAGTAGGTCGAAATATTAAACGATGTGCTATATTCTTATTCACACAACAAGATTATAAAACAAAGAAGTTAATTAATTTGTTTGGGCAAACGAAGTGCATAAAACAGTAATTATGGTGAGTAAAAAGATATAACTTTTGATCTAATCAATGAAATATCTTTTTCGTCCTACAAAAAATAAGGCCATCAAGATAATACGTCTTGAATAGTAGACTTCCGCGGATAGCTAATCTTTAAAAATCTTGGCTTCCGCGTTACAATAGCTCGACTTGATGCTGATGTCCAACCATTACAGGTGGCATCTTCAGGGCAGGCTTGAGGCTTGAACTGAAACATCAAGTCGAGCTATTGTGTCGCGGAATCCATCCAGAAGCCAAGATAATTTATACTTCGAAATTCTTTGTTTGGCCCTACGAGGGACAGTTACTTCAGTGGGTGAAATTATATAACTTTGTTACTAATCGATGAACTATTGTTTTGTTATACAAAAAGTTAGATAATATCACAAGATGATTCTTACTCCAAATACATTTGTCCACCCATACGAGGTAAGGCAGTTATACCTGTGAATATTTTGTAATACGAAAATATTGATAATCACAAAGAAGATTACTCATATCTCAAATTCATTTATTTGACCGTACGAGGTGTGTGAGACAGTTATTTTGGTGGGTAGCATGACATATGTTTCTATGAACTCGATGAACTATATTTTGTCATTAAAAATATAGACGGTATCACAATGAAGAAATACGTATTTATAATTCGTTTGTTCTAGCGTACGAGAGTCGTAGGAGTCACACAGCCTAATAGCATATTCAATTTCTTCTTTATTTCAGAGGTACTTGGTATTCAGTATGAGCTATTCTATAGCAGATGAATTATTCCCGGGAGTCTTTTGTGTTCGCTGATAGATGATGTTATCGGAAGATGAAAGAATTCCTGCTTAGAGGAGATGTCGAAAACGGGTTATATATATACCACATCTACAAATTGGTTTCAAGGATTTTTTTTGAAATGGCTTCCTAAAAATATACGTCATATATCCCACAACATGTCCATCTTCTTGTTTATCATGCATGAATAATTCCGTTTTCAAATCGTCTACTGTTTTTGGAATTATTACATTCCATTATATTATATTCCGTCTGTGAACTGTAAGAATTAATGAAACTAAAGCATTTGCTTTTTTAATCTGCCACTGCCAAACAGAAGTGGTGATTATTGGGACAAGGATAAGTATCTGAAAAATTGTGCAGTATCGGTAGAACTATTATTCCATTTTTTATAAGGAACCTATCTATTGAAGAATGGTATTCGCCATCAGATGAAAAAAATGTTCACGTCGCCAATGTGCAAGGAACTATTTAATACTTCGATATTTTATTGAATATATTCAATATTATGTCAACAAGTCAGTTGGGTATCCATCGGTTTGTTACTAATATATCAAAATCGCAATATGTAACTTGTTTCATTCCACAGCCGTTGAAATTTTTATAAGAAACAGATCCATCTCCAAAAAGCACATGTTCTCTGATCTCTATTTTCTTTCAATATCCTCTAAATAATCATTTGACTTGCAATAATTGTGATTTAAAAATGTGTCACAAATGTTTTGATATCGGGATAATAGCCACTTCATGGTTTACATAGTCAGTCTGGAGGTGCACACGGAACAGTTTCACAATATTTACAATGAAATGAGCCACTAAATGATTTAGAACTATCTCCTACGCATATTTGATGCACTCATCCATTGCAATGGTCACATGCTACCCAATCCGCTATAACATCTAAAAACCCTTTTCCACAAAATCTGCAAGGATCGCGACTATCAGAAGGGCTGATTAAAATAGGTGAATTGTTCAAAGTTTGTTTGGAAGTGTTTCGAAAGAAGTTGTTTTTTTTTATTTCTGTTTTCTTTCCCCATTTGTCTTGTAAAGCCAAATCACTATTTTCATTATTTTCTTATTTATTTTATTGTGAGCGTTTAGCTTTGTTCTAATTTTGCTTCCTTCCATGTGAATTTTGTATAATTTCTCAATTTTTTAACTATTCTACTACATTTCTGAGATATAAATGTATGTAGTAGTATATTCTTCAGAGCCCCAAACTATTTTTCTGCACAAGCATTGCTATGTTGTTCAACGTTATCAAGCAACAAATCACTCCATAAGGATACATATGATATAAATTTCTACAGGACCAAATCGAAAAACAACGAATTTACATTATTAATGACTGTATTCTTGCAAACGTTATTGAAGTATTTGTGAAAATTTGAATAAACTTTTCAGAATGATACAATGAGATGTATAATTATAATAGTTTCCTTTCAAATCTTCTTCACTCTGGCCTACACAATTTATGAACTTTTTAGAATCATTATAACATACCTGGATTAGTGATCAAAAACTGTTTCCGAATTAGGTGGATCTCATTTTCGAATTTCCATACTACATAGATATTTTCAAACCATTCAAGTAGCTTTTCATCATTATTCCTGCGGCTAAAATTTCCTTAATGATTGATCTAGAATATGGTAGTATAAAATGATCGTTGCTGTCATTGCACATTATCCTGAACATATGACAGCAGCACATATGTATTTTGATTTACCACTTGAGAACTTTTCTTTAAATTAACTAAGCTATCGAATGAGAGTTCACAAAATCTCTCAGTTCCATGATATTCCAAGCAATGCAAATGGCATGTAAACTGGCGAAAGAAAAATCCGATAAAACATATCCAAAGATTAGCTTTTTCTTCTGATGAGCTGAACAGTACGATCGGAATTTCAGTATCCAACCTCCAATATTTTCAGCACCATGTTCAGTAACAATTAGTTCCAATATTGGACATAATTTTTTGATATTTGGTAACTGATGGTAATAGAGTATTACCTGCGTAATGATAAACATTCTGTCCAGTATTATTGGGTCTGCGGAGTAAAGAACCAGTTGCATCAATATGTGATATTGGATTGTCCACGCACTTGTGTGAATCAAGCTGCTCTTCGCTATATAAATAAACATGTAGAGGATCTCCAACAAACTGATAAATTCTGAATGATCTATTCTCATTTTCACAAAATCTACCATGTCGTCAGAATGTCAATCATTTTTGGCGAGCATTTCCGAACTAGCTTTCCTAGATGCGTCATCAGATCTGATAGATCCCAAACTCATAGTTTCAGGAGTCATATGATGATACATTACATCGCTTCGGCGTTGTTCTGAAGGTTTGTAGAAAAGCAGCTTATCTTTTACTATATTCCGTTCTATTCCTCTCAACTGTTTAGATAACATACTAAAATGTTTGTAATCTATGGAACTACTGGAAACTTCCACCACATACGAATTTGCTTTTCGACTAGAACAGTTTTTGAGTAACAATATTATAAGCCTCTCACATATATGCCTGCAACATGTTATATCCGAATAGTATCCGTTTTCTTGAGGTATCTATAGTTTTCGAAACACAATACAACAATTACAAGTATTATTTACAATTTCAATTTCATGACTTGAAATAAATGTATACCTTCTATTGGCTAATCCTCCATTTATATACCGGGTGTAACAGTATCATGGTACACACTCCTTTTTCCCTTTGGTTTTGGAGATAATTGTTTGAAATTTGAAATATCCCATAATAAGCGGTACTTTTTGACATACTAGTGATTTTTTCCGCTTCCGCCGGAAGTGACACTTACTTTCGATGAGGATGAAAGAACCCTGTATTTCAATGCATTTTTGAATTCTGCCTAACTTTCTAAATCCAACGATACCAAATAAATAACATTTGAAATGTCAGTTTTTTAAATAATATGATTTTTGGTTTTCCATTTAAGTGTGCCATGCGATTCTGATTTATTCTAAATGAATCGTGTAATGCTAGAAGATTCGAAATTCCGTCAAAAATACTGAATTGACTTATGAGGAAATAAAGTTCATCAAAATGGTTTTTGGGGCAGAACTCAATTTTTTCAAATGGAATCATATTTTTACCATTAATTAGTACGATAATGAGGTATTTATTCATATGTCGTATTAATATGTGCGATACAAATGTTCTAATTACCTTGTTATACATAAGGTGGATTTGGAATAATACAAAAAATGAACACAAAACATTACAACAGTTGTTGCTGTCCATCAACGTCAGAGAACTTCTGAATTCGCATAACTGTTTCTCGAAGAACTATCGCCAATTGCTGGGCCAATATTTTTTAAATGACTCCAAACAAATAAATCAAAGGGTGTTAAATCAGGTGACCTCACAGGACCATTCGTCGAAATTACGTTTTCTCCGAATCTCCGTTGAATAATGAGGAGGAGCGGCATCTTGATGGAAATACATTCCCGGTCATAAATGGAAAGGTAATTCAGGTAAACTGAATTTGATTTTGCAGAAATCCAAAGTCTCTGGCACCAGTCATGGGTCCTCTAAATATTATTGGATCAATGATCCTACTACCAATTATTCCAAGATAAACATTGAAACCGAACCGCACTTGAAAGTTACCCTCCCGTTATAATTTATGACTTTCTTATGAACAATATTTTGTATTTTGTCGGTTAAATAGTCTCAAATTTGTGAAGCTAGATTCGTCCAAAAATAAAATCATTCTCCAAAAATCATTGATTGGCCGCACGTTATTCTGCAAAATCCAATTGCAATATTTCATCCTACGTTCGTAATCAATTTCGTACACGTGCTGGTGCAATTGGTATTTGAAAGATTTATATTGGTATTTGTGCATAATTCGTTTTACTGTTTGGTAACTGATTTCCAGTTCAAACCCAATTTGCCTTAAAGAAACAGTCTTATCAACTTCTCTTCAAGCTGAACATTAATATCCGTTCTGTAGTATTGAATACAATTTTCTTCGGAATCATTGTTGGGCCCTCTCCGGAATTGATTTTCAAGACGAATAAAACAATTTCTTGCTGGATATGGTCTGTCGTTTGGCATAAAGGTGTCTAGCCGCAACTGAATTTTTTCTACATTCCCCATAAATAATTAACATGTCCACTTTTTCATCTCATGTTTATACATGTACATATTTGCGGCATTTTAAACACAATTAATTAGGATTTCAAGCAATTTTCAGAGAGACAATAAAAACACCAGTAAATCAACAAATGTTTGACAAGGTAAATATTCCATTGTTTTCAAAGCCACCTTAGTTACTTCTTAACATTTAATTAGAATTATTTTCTTATTTTCTTATTGTCTTTAACCTAAAAAATTTGTGTATCTATCGCACATATTAATACGACATATGGATAAATTCCTTATTGATGGTACTAATTAATGGTACCCGATACCAATATAGTTCCATTTGAAAAAATAGGTTTTCACCGTAAACCATTTTGATGAACACTATGTGCTCATATACACGTAATTTAGTATTTTTGACGTGATTTCGATTTTTCTAGCATCACACGGGTTATTTAGAATGAATCGGAACCATCCTGGCACATTTAAATGAAAAACTGATGTCTGAAATGTCACTTATTTGGTATCGTTCGATTCAGAAAATTATGCAGAATTCAAAAATGCAATAATATTTGGAAATCGTGGATTAGTCGCACTTCCGGTGAGACTGAAAGTGGGAAAAAAAATCATTTGTATGATAAAGGGTACCGCTTTCTATTTATATAGGATATCCCAAATTATTCAAACAATTTAACTTTTTTATCAATAAAATTCACATATATTGTGTTCAATTTAAAAAAATACTCACAATCAATAAATGATGTTCCAAATCATATGGTTTCCATCAGATATTTTAAAATTGAACAGTTTCTCATTTATGTAGTCAAATTTCAAGGTATGGGTCGAATGAAGTACAGGAAACTATAAAGTGATAGTTCTTATAGCGAAGAATGTGTAACTTCAGATAAGATTTAGAGAGAAATTTTTTATTCATGGCAAACATTTTCACCAATTCAGCCAATCTTATGTACCTAAAGATGAGGTGAACCTGTGGACCTCGAAACTGATATTACCGATTATTCAATGGATTATGAGATTAAATCATACTCAAATTTGAATTGCTAAGCTCGTTCGCATAAAATCTCAGATAAGTGAATAATCTGACGAATATTGTTGTTATATTTAATAGAAAATAACTAATTTCCTAATCAGGTGGGTTTGCTTGAACCTTGAACTATGAGAAACTGTAACTATAGATCTCCATATCACAGATTAAAGATATTTCAATTACTGATTTTTCCATAATAAATATCATGAACATTCCGTTTAGAATATCCAAATACTGAGGACCTTTCAGCTGCCAAGTAGCCATCATCAGAGTAATCTAAATAAAAAACAAAATGTACGTTTTTCAATACTATTTGCGATTAGTAATGCGAATAAGGGATTGAGGGTAATGCCTTATTCGCATTATTCGCTGCAGATAAATCCGAATTTATCAAATTGTTTAATCGTTTATACATTTCCATGCATTCATCCCATACATTACCTAGATATTTGTCAGTAGTGTAATAAGTGTTTTAAAAGTGATAAACTTTCTTGAGAAATAGTGTAACCTGTTTTGCTATTGCTGATTTTTCACCATTGTTTTCCTTTATATGTCCGTCGCTATTTGCTGAAGTTTCTAAAGTTCATTTTTATAGTTCTTCTAGTTCAAAGGGGTGTTTAATGACTCTCAAAAACAAAACTAGTGAATGGAGCTATTTTATAATTAAATAGTCTTGAATAGTAGACTTCCGCGAATAGCTAATGTTGAACATTTTTGGCTACTGAATGTATTCCACGTCACAATAGCACGACTTGATGTCGACGTTCCGCCAACCATTGCAGGAGGCATCTTCAAGGCAGGCTTGAAGCAAATCACATAATCGGAGGCTTTTTGAACAATGGGAGATGAGACATTTCTTATCTGGATTAGGAAGGGAAGAATGACGAATAATTTGTGAAATTGAACGATCTTATGGTAGGAGTTCATAGGAATTAGTTTGGAGATGCTGCACAATTTTGTTATCATAATCTGAACAATTCATGAGAACAGTGGAGTTTCCTTTTATCAGCTTTTGAAATAGCTAAATCAGGATTTGATTCGAGTAAATTAAGAGTTTGGATTGAAGGTTTAGGGCAATTTGATTCAGGAATGTTGGAATGACGAAGAATTTCCACAGTTTCGGAACGAATCTTTCATCTGTCTTATTATCAAATAATTTCTCTCAATATGTCATTCTAAAAGCCATAAAGAAACTTGAAATCAACCTGGGCCACAAACCGCCCGCCTGCTTTTTCCACTGTCTACCTTCCATATATTGAAAATATAACAGATCGAATTTCCGAAATCTTTTACAAACCTATCAAAGATCTCCTTCCTCCTCTTCATTTAGAAGCATTCCCTGTAGTTTCGGTGAAGTCTACATTGGTGAAACAGGTCTATAGTATCTACTCGTGTGAAAGAACATGAGCGCTGTACAAGGCTTCATGACACCAGTAGATCTGCACTCGCGGAATACAAAATTCACACTAATCATCAAATCCTTTTCGAAAATTCCACATTCCTAGCTCGAGCCCCAAACTTCTATCAGAAACAATTCTTGAAGCGATAGGAATCAACATTCAAATAATCTAAGCCGTGATTCAGGATTATCACCTTCTCAACATTTGGAAAACCATCCTCGAAAATTTCACTTCACACATCATCACACAACGGCAGGGTCAGGTGTCAGAACGGAGTTACCCACCGGAATATAAGCAGTGAACTGTGTAGCGTGAAGGTTTTTCCTACAATAAATACCGCTACAGAAACCAGAAGAATCAGTTCCAGTACAAGCCTCAAGCCTACTCTGAGGATGTCACCTGTAATAATTAAATAGTGTACATGAATCCGCTGTAATATACTCATTTGTTTGTGGAGGTTTCCTGTTCTGTCGAATTTCAAATGGTGATCTTTGATAGATCGAAAGTTATGTCATGTTACCTATCAAAATAACTGTCTCACGCACTTCATATGGTGAAAGAAAACATCGAAAGTTATGTCATCTTACCCACCAAAATTATCGTCTTACGCTCCTAGTTGCGTCAACCAAATAAATTTGAAATATGAGTTATTTTTTTGTGATTTTATGAATCTTTTTGAACTATGAAAAAAAAATTCATCAATAAGAGCTTAAGATCGAAAGTTATGTGATGTTACCCTCCAAAATAACTGCCTTAAGCATCTCGTTGCGTCAAACAAATGAATTTCAATTAATGCTGAATTACAAAAAAATAATTCATCGATAGCATCGAAAGTTTCTCATGTTATTCACAAAAATAACTGTCTTATTCACCTCGAACGGTCAAACAAATTCATTTTAAATATGAGTTATCTTCTTCGTGATAATATAGATACGATAGAACGTCATGTCATGCTACTCATCAAACTAACTCTCTTACGCAACTCGTACGTTCAAACAAATGAATTTGGAGTAAAAATAATCTTCCTTCCCAATTTTTGTATGACAAAAATAATAGTTCATCGATTAATAGAAAGTAATATCATTTTACTCGTATGCCCAAACAAATAAATTTGAAGTCTAAGTTAACTCCTTTGTTTTATTATCTTGCGTGAGAAAGAGTACAGAACATTTTTCGAATCAAAAGTTTGATTGAGCCTCTAGCCGTAGCAACAGTTTTTATGTATGTTCTGTTCACTTTTCAATATTACGATCAAATTATCTGATAATGAAATTCATCTTTCTTCTTTGGAAAGTGAAACAACTCATATCCGTATAAGAAACAATAAACTATCAGAAAACATGGAATAATAACAACACTGTAACTTGTTTGAGTCTCTATACCACATAAGTATTTCTATACACCAGAAAGCGTGGACGGGAATGTGTGGATATCTTCACACAAATAAATAGTCAGTGATAATTTGATTTTAACTAAATTCGATAAGTCTGATACAACAGTTATATTACCAAACATATTATATATATATTATATTTGCATAAAATCAATCAATTTATCGGAAACTGAAACATAAATAATAAAATCAATAAAGACCCTATAGAGTCAATCAACAATCATTCTTTCGGGGATTGAACTTGTAATTACAGAATCGGAAATATTTCATTGTGCAGGTATGAACCCACGCTCAACGGAATTATATGGATTAAGTGAAAACCATAATGAAAATTGTCGTATTCGACCCGTCGTTTCATATATCAATAGCCCAAAAAGAAAATTACAAATCAAATTGAATAATCCTTTTATAAAACTTGAAAAATTTGTCATCTAAAAGTAGTATAAAAAACTCAATTGATCTTGTTAGAAAAATAGAATCTGTCAGTATCCCGTCTAACAGTAAATTAGTTTCCTCCGGCCGGTATATTTGAAAACATGTTACGAACGATGTTTTCAAATATACCGTCTGAAGAATGTCTTATGATTTTAACCCATATTAGTAGTGAAATCAATCCAGTTTTTCAACATGAATCACTTCTATATTTTGAAATTTGTATCAATCAAAACTATTTTTAATTTGATCAATCATTTTTCATTCAACCGAACGGTATTCCAATGGCTGACCTAGCCCACGTTTAACAGAAATTTTCATGTCTATTTTTGAAGATAAAGAAACTTTTGAACACAACTTACTAATGAACATATTACTTTCTGGCATAGATATGTAGATGATGTTTTAGCATGTTTCAAGAGGAAAAATAGACAAGTAGATATCTTTCCCCTATTTCTAAATTCAATCAACCCGAAAATAAAGTTCATAGCAAATCTTTCAACTTATCACATTTTATGCTCACAAGAACAGATTTTTCTTTTAATATTTATTGGAAAAAACCTACTCAGATATTATGATCTTATCAGATTCGTTTAGACCATAAAATGACACCTAAAATGGATGCCTCTCATTCAATAATACATAGGGTCTTCCCAATACCATTGTCATCATCAAATTTTCAGCAGGAGATGAATACAATTAAGTAAATCGCAATACATAATGACGATTCATCCCGACCAACCGTGAACAACAAAACAACATTTACTTCAGTATATACTCAAAAATTGAAATTCAAGTGGAAAGAGATGTGTTCGTCAAACTTATTTTGGAAGAATCACTGAAAAAATACAAAACATTTTGAAACATCCTAACTTAAATATTGCTTTCAAACCCCATTCCAAATTAGGACATATCTTATTCAATAATAAAGACAAAACAAAGAGACTCGATATATCTGAACTCCACAAGCTTTCTTTTCAGGAATGCGATTCCTTTTATGTAGCCCAAACATGACGCTCATTTCCTACTAGGCTTAATGAACATAAAAGATGCTTTAGACTTTCAAAAACCGGTTCTACAATAGCAGATCTATTTTCCGATAATGATCATTCTTTCCCTAAATTAGACGGTTTGAATATTTTACATACAGCTGATAGGGGCTCGAAACTAAACTTGCTGAAATCTTTGGAAATTCATAGAAACAAAAACCATAATCTACGTCTTAATGATCAAGCATTCCACTCTCCATTATTTAAAGCTATTTAATATATTTATTTCACAAATTATTGTCGTGATTAGCTTTTATCCTCTGCTATAGCCAAGAAAATCATCATTATTAGAATGTTATGACCCAATATCTAATGATTTTGTAATAATACTCTTAGTTCAGGAATAACCTACCACAGTAATCCTTTGCTACCGATAAGTATTTATAGTTGAAGTTAGTATTTTAATTGTATTTGAATAGTGGAGTCAATCTTCGGAAAAATAGGACGAGGTTCGTGAAAATATGATGGTTAGCGACCTGGAAAAAATGGTGTCTTATGATAAAAATAATAAGATCCTAAAATTTCTATTACCAATATTGGGTGTAACCATTTCTAACCTTCAAAAAAACTGTTTTTTTGCCTCTTTTTAGGTCAGTTTTGGAGAATTTTTTTTCATCTTTCAGACTTCCGGCTAAGGTTTGAAATTAGTAGCCTACTATTTTTGATATTTGAGAAACCTTCATTCCAAATTTCGTGACATTCCGTTGATCCCCCCTCCTGGAATATATATACAAATACGTTTTTTGGAGCAAAAATTTAAAACAGGCTATTTTGGCCAAATTGCAACCAAATTGTATGATGTTTGGTGAAAAAGTAGGTCGTGGTGGTCATGATAAGTTGTCCAAATATGAGCTGAAAATATTGACTAGTTTTGCTTAAAATCCGAATTTGCCGCATTTGGCTCAAATATTAAAATGGCTCCCCTTTTTGTCAAAACAGTCGGAGCGTACTCTACTTAAGCTCAAATTGAAGGTTATTTCATGTACTTCAATGTGGTATATGTCCGTATCAACTATTCTCATGATTCATCAATTTTATGGCCATTTGCGAAGTTCGCCTAGATTTTCCAGACTCTACGGTCGAATCACCTGAAGATGGCAAATGCGACTTAGCCGAAACGTCGTGAAATTGGTCCTTTTGAGGACCGAAACCACACAACGCGGATCAATACCCGAGAATCCAGTTCTACATATATATATATATATATATATATATATATATATATATATATATATATATATATATATATATATATATATATATATATATATATAGCTTCGTATTGAGGTGTTTACAGAACCAATTTTCCACAGAAAGCGGTGCATAGCTGACCTATTTGCTGTTAATAGACCTGGTCTGGTAACAGTTATCTATTTACTGGTATTTATCAAACCATTTGGAATTTACTAGACCATGAAGGTAATTTCATTTCATGAGATCTCTAAACATGTACCAGTAAGAGTAGATATAAATTCATATTTGAATAAATATACATAAGATGAATGGATATACATAACACTACCAAAAATATATAATACTTAACCAAATATTGAAAATTGAGGCATATGGAATGGAATAAATTTAAAAATGTCAGTTCCAAGTCTCCTATTTCTCACTCTCAGTAAGTAATTCCAATCAAAGGTTGTTCGATTCAATAGAAGAGGAATAGACAATGAAAATGTTCAATTTCTGTTAATTCGCATTATATGAGAACTATCTGAGTTAACATTAATATTACTTCAAGACATTGTTTAGATACGAAATTTTTGAACCATTTTTTTATTGCAATGTAATGCTTCACGTCACTGAATATGAACTACTTAGGCAGCCTCACTTATTTTAGTATCATTGTTATATTTGTAATATTATTCTTAACTTGGGTGGTAACACTAAATGAAGAACCTATCAGAATAAATAATCAAAAGACAAGTATTAGGAATAGCAATAGATGTAACTTCTGTTCTTATGAGTTTAATCAGTCAATTATATATTTATTGGATGAACAAAAAGATAATGATTGGGCCCTCGATGTAATGGTATAGTCTCGGGAAAATCCCAATTAGCTATGTTCAGGTAAGCTTGCTTTTTTCAAAAATGAAAAGTGTTAGGTGTCTGAATATATATTTTAGGTTTTCATCCCCAATAATTTCCCGGGAAAACCCGATGCAATTCAAGTATGAAGTAACGACTTGTTTGGTGTTTTGCTATTACCTACAACATGCTGTAATTACAGATTACTGATTTCGATAGCGTCGAATTTAGGACAATAATTGGACAATGGTAGGGTTAGAGGATTCTGCTCAAGGGTTATAGCCCAAAAAATAATGAATGAAAAATTTATTGTCTTCGTAAATTCGGATTTCCTTTTGTTTGGGTAGGTTTAATCACATTAGAGAATTTTTTTTTTACAGAGAACATTTTTTTAACAGATGATGAGAAGGAATGTTAGTTTCACTATCACATCTTGTTATATACATAATATTTTATATAATCGGGATAAAAATCCTTGTTGAGGCTTATTATGTGAATATTACCTATTATTGGGATGTAACACATAAAACTCAACCCAAGTTTCAGGAAATTTTGTAAAATAATTGTGAGTATGAGGTACTGCATGTGTTGTTGGAATCAATTTGCCCCTGAGTTGGTCTGCACCTAATAAGTGCACCGTGCACGTCTACAGCATGTCGTCTAATATCTAGAAGACGTTGCTGAAATATTGCAACTTTTAAAAGAAACGTGTTTTATTCTTATTCTTGACCGATTCGTTTACTCGTTATTTACTTGAATACTTGATATATATTCATATGAACAAGAAGCACGGTTGGAGCGTTTGATGCAACAATATTTGGAACCTGTTGAAGATGGAGAGCATTGAGTCTATGATGATTCAGATGATTTGAACATCCATGAGTCAGACACTGAGCAAGATATCTTTGAAGATGGATAAATAATCCTACCAGATATTAGAGGCAAAAATCTCATATATTTTTATCTTGAGCTTCATATTACAATGTTGCCACATGTTTATAATACATTGGAGCCTATTTTATAGATCGAAGTAACCCAAAATATAGCTTATGAAAATAGCTACCAGTTTTGGAATATAGCTCAAATTAAACAATTATCAATCACAATGATTCAAACAAGCGCGTAGGTATCTGAAATCTTACATGCCTCATCTAAATACGTATGTGATTAAATATTACACATTCAAGTTTCGATTTCTTTTTTATAAAGAACATTGTTTTGATTGAACGCCTTATTCGCATCCTATGGCCAATCAGTAATATGTATCGTCAAATCGATTAGTTGGTAACACAAAAACTACAAAAGTGAGTTTAAGTGAGAGGCGGAGCAGTTTAATAAAATATTCTATTATCAGTTATCATTATTTGAACCCTATGAAATGAACAGCCCATCGAGTCCAATATCGCATAACCACCTAATTTCATTTTTTCGTTTATTTGTTAATTAACAAATTGTTTATTAACAAAGGAAATAAACAATTTATTGCAATTATGTCAACAAATTCGTGTTCATCGAGTTGAAAATATCCGAAATCGACTCCAATATCGCATAAACACCTAAATTCATTTTTTCGTTAATTTGTTAATTAACAAATTGTTTACGAACATTGAGTAAGCTTTGTGAACCTTTGTTTATCACTTTAACACTTGAGAATATTCAATTACTTGCTTAAAACCTGTACTTTTTAATTTTTTCTTATAATGCTCTGAGACACGCGTTTGTTTAACACTAATTATTGTTTATTGACAATACAAAAAATTAGTCAGAAAAATAAACCCCCGCATTTTGTTCTAGACATCATTACGAAGAAAATGAGCCCTCACAGATCAAAATCGGCTCATAACAAAAAAATGTAAATATTAATACCTTCATTTACTGGACTATAACTCCAAGATCATTGCATTAGTCTCTTCTTGACAATGGTTCATTGTTCAAATTATATGTATTATTTATGTTAAATGATTCTACGTGTTTTTTTAAGTATATTTTGAAGTATCTTATTTATTATCTTGACATCATAACCGTTATTTGTAGCAATATTTATGATGAACGGAAATCATTTTTACTTAATGGAGTATTAACTAATCTATGTATCATACAATCATAATGCTGCTGAGTTGTACGATTGTGTGTAAAGATGTTTGTAAACTTATCCGAAGTGACTTTCAGACAGTCAGAAATCAATTTACTTGACAAAGGCTTCAAATATAATATCCCATTATTCCACTAAACTAGCTCCCAGCAAATTCGAAAATCCAGGAATTAAAATTGCTAAAGTACCTAATAAAAAAACTCCTAAAAATAATATGGTGTACACTGAAGCTGTTAAATGTAATTCAATAATACAGTAGACAATTCCACATATTTTGATAAAATTGATCAATTTTGAAAACCATCAAGAACAGAATTAAAATCAGACCTTATAACAAAATTTTAGACGAAATATTAAACACTCTCTCAAAAATATGAAATATATTTTCACTGAATATGAGAAATTTCGTTCATTAAACATGAGTCCTCATTCCTCAACCACCTTACTTATTATAAATTCACAAAGACAATACTCCTTTAAGACCCGTTTGTCGATATATCAGTGCTCCATGTCAAAAAATAGCGAGAAAATTAGTCAACATAATATCAACATATACTTTATACCTAAATACAGTATAAAAAATTAATTTCAGTAAATATAAAGAATTGAAGATATAGAACTAAAGACAAATACCAAACTTGCATCATTTGATGTCTTCCAAGTATTCCCAAACAGCTGACCATTAGTCTAATTGTGCATATTTTAATCCGCAATAATACTTTACCGATAATAAAACAGGGAATATTAAGTTTAATTTCACGTTGCATAGACCAAATTTATTTAACGATTAACAATAAATATTACAAGCAGAACACCGGACTTGCCAAGGGTTCCTCATTATATCTTTTGCTAGCGGTAATATTTATTAGTTACTTGGAAAATAAACTACAGAATTTCAGCACATGTTTGTTTATTGGTATCGCTATGTTGGCGACGCAATCGTTTGCTTAACAGTTACTACCGTCAAGTAAATTCATGTCTCACCTATATTAACAGCTTACATCCAAATATGGAATTCACATTAGATATAGAAAACAACAACTCCCTAAACTTTTTAGATCTAACGATTCAACATTCAAATAATTACCATTCCTTCGGTATTTATCATTTATCACAAACTCAGTCACGCAGATACCACCATTCACAACACTTCTTCATACCCACAATCACACAAATTGGCAACATATAATTGTATGATACACAGATTAGTTAATATCCCATTGAGTTGAGACATCTTCCTTTTGAAATTAAAGAGAATTATTGATATTGCCAAAAATAACAAATTTTGCATGTTTAACATATTAAGGTAAGCATTCACAAAAAATATCTAAAGGAAATATTCCTGTAGAATAGGGAAATTTCTCAATTTTTGATAAACTACGCTTCATAAAAAAATGACACAGCTACAATAATTACAAAATAGAGGCATGAGGATCATTTTGAGCTGTACTCGCTATACCCCTATCCCCCCTAAAGATTTTGAATGCATTACAATGGCTTTCAGTTACAAAATAATTATTCTTGCTAACGATGATATTCATTAACAACACAAGGAAGCCTCTTCTTATTTTCTTGAATATGTTGATTTCCAACATGAGATTCACCATCATTCCACCCGAAATAGGAACAACATTCATTTACCATGAGTAAAATTATCAAATACAAGAAATTCTTTGTTTTGAAAGGAATGATAGATTTTAATAATTTCCCTCATTATATTAAATCTAGTGAATCTTGTGAAATGTTCAGACACCAACTGTTGATACATATTAAAGAGCTAAATTAGATTTACTTCCATTCTGTAATGAGGTTTCAGTAGTTAGTTCAGTTTAGATTTAGTACAAAATGTTTCTATTCAGTGACATACAGGCTATTGAGTTAAAAATCAAAAACATTTTCAAGTATTATTTTGAAACTACTTTCTGAATCTTATACAAATGAGAAACTGCATTTCTGCATTGAAAAAATGCATTATTCGGTAATGCATTGTCGAAATCGATCCAAATTTGTTAATCGGTAGTTTTTAGGGTCCCTGAGCACGAATATGATGTCATAGAAACTACATAATGTACCATCCACGAGGTTTTCTCGAAATTTGCTTGAGAATTGAACCGAAAATGTTTACTCGGGGGGTTTTTGAGGTCGTTGAATACGATTTTGATATTGAAAAAATTCTCCAATTCACCTGGAGGCCAGGGTGAACTGGCTGTGTTACGCGAGTTTTTATGTAAATGCAACGAATTGGTTTACTCAGGGGTTTTTGCGGTCGCTGATCACGAATATGATGTCGAAAAATCCATATGATTTGCCGGGGGACTGGGAAAAAATGTTATAGTATAATAAATTTCCATATTCTGTAAAATTATTAAGTAAGATATAAATATAGACTCATATATATATTACTACCCTTAAATTTAGATAAATGAAAAATGTTATGGAAATACTGCGGGAATCCGTGGGTATGTTTAATTTCCCGCAAAATTCGCGGGATCATTGATTTCGCAAATGAAAGTTGTACTGAGAATATAGTTCTACAGAACAGAAAGAAGATCTCGTTTTGAAAGAAATTGATTTAGAACAATAATCTCGATAAAGGAAATGAACACACACTGTGTCTTCTGTGTATAATACCACTAGTTTCAGTACGAAAACTGACTGCAGTTTCGACACTAAGACTGTCATTTTCAGACGTTAACACTGTGAGTTATTACTGAACAGGAGAAAAATGCCGTCCATAGTATTCACCCCAGATTTGAGGATAATAATAAACAAAAAATTGCATCTAGGCTCACATTTTGAAGGCCAGACCTGCTCAATAAATATTAGGTATAGAGAATATTTGAGATCCCTTAATTTACAAAAATCAGATACAACCTTTCCTAATCACCTTTTGGAAAAGAAGCACAGTTTCTAGGATATTAATGAACAAGAATCTTACATCTCTGTACAAAAGGCTCAAAACTAAACTTATTAGAATCACTTGGTATCTTCAAACATAAAAATGATCCTACAATTTGACTAATCCATTCTAGCCTATTTAAGGTTATTAATAATCTCATTCAATAGACCGAGGTATTCACAAACAATGTAACTTAGTTCTTTGAATGATGTAGTAAATTGGTAATACTATAGATTATTTTTCCGACCCAAATATCGACCAATAGAATTGCACCATTCGACGTCACGTGGTACAACCTACATGGAATTATACTGATAATTTTTTGAAAATTTTCTCTGGTAGTTGCTATATATAAAAAACAAAACATGATCCAGTCAAATTAACCACACTTCAAACTGACAGGTTGAATTCTGTCCACCATCGATAAAAAAGTCAAAGCAAATTAACCACACTTCAAACTGACAGGTTGAATTCTGTCCACCATCGATAAAAAAGTCAAAGGAAATGTTCATTTGGGACGGAAAAATAATCCCCCGAATACCACACGAGCTTCAAAATTATCTGGCATTTCCCTCAAGGTTCCCTGCAAACAAATAAAGTCGTCAAGTTTTTCAGGAAAAATCACTCGCGCTTCTCGCTCGTGATTTTTTAACCTGAAAAACTTGACTCCTTCATTTGTTTGCAACGAACCTATCGGGAAATACCCGATAATTTTGAAGCTCTTGTGGTATTATATATGAGCATTTACCGTCTGATAGTATACATATTGTATACACTGATAGTGTACTTCGTATACTGTGTTTGTTCATTTCCTCTATGAATATGATGAATAACCATAAAATAACGGCTACAACAATCAATTATTTAATATAGTAATCAATATTTTCATATACGTTGTTGACACAAAAAAGTAGAGAACAGAATAACAAGTATGCTATGAAAGAAATATAAGAAAAAGAAAAATCAAATAAAATTTGCAATTATGATTGAGAAAACATACATGAAATGTGATTTATTTTATTATAAATGAAGCGAAGATATTTTATTGTTTTTCATAGACTACTATTTTCTTTGTCAAAAAATTATTATTGTGCTTCTTTGTGATGAAAATTGATATGAGAGAATGAAACCAGCAATATGGTAGGAGAGAAATTTATAGATTTGGGGCATTGTATTTAGAAAACTGCACTAAATCTGATCAGATTACGGATATCATATAAATAATGAACTTTCTCAATCAATCACCCAGTATAAAATATAGGTTATTTTCTTTGCTATCCGAAATATTAAAATAGTATAACATTTAATTATGATATTTTCGACGATCCAGGAGTAATAGTTCAATAGCCGCGAATTAATATTTTCTTTAGCACATTTCTCTAACTTAGTGGTATAGTAATAAACTGACTCGAGATTATTAAATCTCCAGATAGTTTGTACCCTCATCTAAATGCGACTATTTGGCAATACGAATATAAATTATGAATAAGTTATAGTAGGAAGTGGAATATTTACTCATTTGCCTACGCTTATTCTGAATTGTTCTAGCCGTTATCAAAAACTTGATGAATCAGGCCTGGTTAAATATCGGGAAATTGATATGTTCAATTGGAACATCTACATATTTTTAATTTGGTTAGATTTAAGGTCTAATTTAATTATTTCCACATTAGGAATTCTCTATAAAACGATAAATTTGAACACTCCTTCACCTGTCTCTCACAATTTTGGAGACATGAATGAAAATTAGAAACTGAGATTCAAACATTCCCTTTTGTAATTCTCGAGAGTATGTATCTTCCAATCAGAGCCATTTTAATTTGAATATTTGATCTGTTGATCTCTCAAAATTATTCTAAAGTCTTCTTGGTATTATAGTATTATTTGTTCAATTCAAACTTATGTATCATTGACCAGTTTATGTGTCGGAAGTGCAGGATCGATTTGTTCCAAGAAATTAGTGATATTGAACAATGTATGAGATGTTTTTTTACATCAAGATAATTAAGCTTTCACTATAAACTTTTTCAATAAAGGAACTAAGAATAATGTAGTTTTATTTATTGACAAAAATGAAGTCGGTAATATAAAATGTACAAATTCTTATAATTTGGGAAGATCCATATTTTGGTAATAATGACTTGAATTACAAACCAGACACATGATCATAATTTAAAGGCTGCATTGAATACACAACTGTTCGAATGGATTGCAATCGAACACATCCCTGAAAATTTCGAAGTACACGAACAAATTTGTGAAATACAAGGCAAAGAATGTGATGTATTTATGTGGAACTGACTGAATATGCTACTTTTGAATTTTGTGAGAAAAATTGAGAAGGGCAATTAAAATCAAGGAATCAAGAATGATTCTTTTGTTGCATATGGCTAAAATAGAATCAGAAGTCTAATAACACTAACATCAAACACCGTAAATTTTGAGGTTAACTGGAAAATTCCAAACATAAATAGAGTGTATCATCTGAGTGGGAAATAAATATATTCCCTCAATATAGAAGCAAACAAACGGGTTGATCCTTTGCAATCTATGGAGTTTACCAGATAAGTGGTTAGATAATCCTATTTCTAACAATCTGTACAATGTCATGCCAAATTCGCATCATATAAAAGATATTGTATGTCATGTACGTCACGTACATATTATTAGCCGCGACATGTATTTCAAGAATGTGTTAGAGTAAATCTTATTCATAGGAATTTGGAGTGTATCGTTGGAAAAGATGTTGATGGGTTAACCTGATTGCAAAGCTTGGGATTGAAATATAAACAAAATTTTATTTCGGGTGTCTTTCCAAGTTTCGACATTATTTTTTCATTATAAACATTTCCCTCGATCAATGTTATATGTATCTCATGATATTCACGAGGGGATACGTTCTCGGAAAAAACAAAAAGTTGAGAGCAATTCCAAATTGCCTTCAAAAATGCTAAAACCAACGTGACATGGAGATTTGAGCCATACGAAATTGGCAATTTTTCATTTATGGATTAATAACTATGGAAAATACATGTTTTATCGAAAAAAAAACTCTAAGAAAAAATGTTTTATGGGTTAATTATTTCTAGGTACTCCTTACAAAAATACTTCAGGGTTGAAAGAAGTCTCATTAACAGATAATGTTCATCAAGTTTTGATTCTTCATCTTAATATACAGGTATGATAAAGTAGATTAAAATTTTTTTCGAGTTTTTTGGAGGGAAGTAACTTATCAGGAAAAGGTTTTTCAAAAAAGATCCCCCTTAATTTCCATCAGAGAATCACCCCTTACATTTTTTCGGTGTTATTCAGATACGTCCTGTATAAAAGTATTACTATCGCTTTTTGGAAATAATCAGGAAATAAACTAGTTATTTCTAGATTGAATAATTGTGTTGACGGTTAGATAATATAAGGTGTAATACGTTTCAAGGTATAAGGTTTGATTACATCATGACCTGCTGACTTTTCATTATTTATTGGATTGACAATTGTTTTTACTTCAGGTTCTTAAATCTGGTCGCAGGGAGATAGACACACTTAAACATATCCTACTCTTAGGTTTATAATTAATATTGGCGATTTTTCTACTTTGGTTAATGCAAATGCCATATAAATGAAATAAATGTTGAATTCGTTTGCTATTTTTTGGTTTGGTTTTATTAATGAGTTTTAGGATGTATGTTGGTTGGTATGCAGTGGCCTTTATTGGAATACGATACACATTTGGCGCCTAAATGTTCCACATCAATATTGTCATACATCATATAAAGGCGCGAAATTGCATCGGATTCAAATTTCTGGGACTGTAGGTTCATGAAATATCACTTTAGCTGTAGCATCCGAGTATATGATGCCACACACATAACCTCGAAAATTCGGAAAACCTTCTATGGCGCGATTACAATACTTTCCTTACACTCTATGTGTATAGTGAGGGAAGTAAAAACACAATACACAGGCGCTTTAAATTCAACTTGTGTTATAGAATATGTGTAATAGAATATGTTTGAAACAAATATATTCTATTATTTATTTGATTTCCTATATTCCTCAAAACTTTCAATACAATCTCTAGTCCTAACTATCAATCTTATTTGCATTCACTAATTATTTGGCTGTGAGTAAATACAAAGAACATTTTTGATTTCATCTTTTTGAAACAATAAATTGAATTGATGGAGACGTTACTTGATAGAAATGTATGTCTAGCTACAAAGTGAAACAACTACTGTTTATAAAATTCCATTATATTGATAACAAAATGTCGGACGCGTTTTGTCAACGATTTGACTTATTAGTACATTAATAGTGAAGCTGTAATCATCAACAATTTCATGAATTTCACCCAAATAATTTGTAATGAGTGTGATGGTTTCATATACACCATTGTATTGTAATAAGAATGAATGTCTCATATATACCATCATATTGGGGGAAATGGCCTCATATGCACCCATACGTGAAGAGAAAATGATTTCTGTTTATCGTGTATTTTACAATTTATATAAAAGTCCGCAATATTTACTCCTAGTCTTATGCAGTATACGATCAAATAAACAGTATAAATGAATAATTCTTGATATTAAACTTATATTCAACAGATACATAATGATGATTGATAGGTTCCCTAACCAAGTTGTTGTTATGAGACCATGAGACGGAAGGTGTTGCTAAATACCAGTATACAATGACACAGTAAATGGTTCTCTAACTACCGCTAGAAGAAGCTATATATATATATATATATATATATATATATATATATATATATAACTTAAGAGATATAGAATTAAATTTTCTGAATTATGAAGATAACTTAGATAATTTAACATAGGATTATAAAGATGAATAAACGTAAAAGATTGAACCATAGGCGGGATTCGAACCCACATTTCTGGATTTCTAGTCCAGGGTGTTTACCAATTACACCACTTCGGTCCTGTTAGATTTTTATATTTTTGTAAATATAAACCTCTGAAAGGATAGTAGATCATTGATGAACACAATGCGATTCGATGCCCTACCATAGATCAACTATTCACGCACATTCATCTGAAGTTCAGTCGTTTTTTGAAGTAAGGATTGTAGGAGTTGATCTATGGTAGGGCATCGAATCGCATTGTGTTCATCAATGATCTACTATCCTTTCAGAGGTTTATATTTACAAAAATATAAAAATCTAACAGGACCGAAGTGGTGTAATTGGTAAACACCCTGGACTAGAAATCCAGAAATGTGGGTTCGAATCCCGCCTATGGTTCAATCTTTTACGTTTATTCATCTTTATAATCCTATGTTAAATTATCTAAGTTATCTTCATAATTCAGAAAATTTAATTCTATATCTCTTAAGTTACATACACGATAGTGGCCAATTAGGCAAAGAAACTTTAAACTTGTTTATATATATATATATATATATATATATATATATATATATATATATATTATTCGATATTATTAAGTCGTCAAAACTGTGGAAACAATCAGTTAGGCACGAATCAGTCGATGATTCAACAGAAAATGCAGAGCAAATGAAATTAACAGTGATAACACATCTGTGTGTCGTTTGTTATGGAGTTTTTTTATTTATTCATTCACTTTTTTGTTGATATCAACATAATCGAAACAAACTAATTGCCACAGTTGGGAGAAATTTGAATTGAACTATACAGAGGTTTCAAAAACATACATTTACAAAAACATTACATTTGTTTTAAAATATTACAATAAATATCACTCAGTTTGTTGGTATCTGTCTTTTTATTTATAACGTTTGTTGTTTTGTTTATGTGACACATCTCAAGAAATAACCTATTTTTATAATTGTTAACCTTTTCTAATATTTCAACAGTAGAAAAATCAAAATTATGACCTGTATTTAAGCAATGTTCAACCACAGCACATGTTTTTTTTCCTAAACGACCATCACTTTTGTGTTGAGTTAAGCGTTGTTTTAACCATTGTCCAGTTTGACCCACATAACAACCAACGCAATCATGACAACAAATTTTGTATATTACATTACTTTCAAACAAGAGTTGATTTTTATCCTTCACTTTTGAAAATAATTGACGATTTGTTATAAGATTGTATCTAGCAATTTTTATGTTATTAAAATTTTTGAAAAGACTTATAACACTTTGAGATAAACCATCAATGTATTGTATTTTTTGATAGATTATTCTCTGTTCCACCTTGTCATCTGTAGGGCCATCAAAAAAGTTTGAGTTATATATAAGTTTTTTTAAAATAGATTTGGGGTAGCCGTTGTTAAGAAAAATGTGATACATTTTGCTCAAGTTTGTCTTTAAGAAACTTGGATCACTAATGTGTGTCACTCTATCTTTTATAGCAATTATAGTATTGTATCTTTGTTTAGGTGGATGATTTGAAAAATAATTCAAAAATCTGTCTGATGCAGTAGTCTTTTGATACCAGTCTAATATTATTTTGTTGTCTGCACTTCTTATTAGTTTCGTATCTAGGAAAGGTACACTATTATTTTGTTCTACTTCAATGGTGAATTGTAGATTTATATTGTAGGAATT
The DNA here is from genome assembly GCA_958510875.1 of Endomychus coccineus. Taxonomy (NCBI): domain Eukaryota; kingdom Metazoa; phylum Arthropoda; class Insecta; order Coleoptera; family Endomychidae; genus Endomychus; species Endomychus coccineus. The sequence goes on from OY294068.1 coordinate 135,115,961, forward strand.
GAAAATATCTAAAGTAGTATGAATTGAATCACATGGTACTGACGTAATTATGTCATCTACATATTTGAAAATGAAAGGCAGCTTGAAAGGTAATTTTTCTATAACATTATCCAATACATAATCCAAAACAATAGTTGCTAAAATCGGGCTAATAGGTGAACCCATCGGAGTACCGAAAATCTGTCTATAAATTCTATTATTAAAACTGAAGTAAGTATTATCAAAAATAAATTTTATGAGTTTCAAAAAATTATCTTTAGATAATGCTGTGTAATCCTTGATTTCATCCCACTTTAAATTTAATATTTTCATGACCAAATCTAACGGGATATTTGTGAACAGAGAAACTACATCTAATGATATTAATACATAGTTATCAGGCAATTGAAATCCTTTTATTTTATTTACAAAACAAAAAGTATCTTTTATATTGTAATTAGTATTGTCCCTGAATGAAAATAATAAAATATCAGCTAAAAATTTTGATATATTATAAGTGGTGGCATTGATTGAACTGACAATTGGCCGTAATGGACAATTGTCTTTGTGAATTTTGGGTAAACAATATAATTTTGGGCAAATAGAATTATAAATAATCAGTTTTTTATATTCTATATCATTTAGTTGTTTTTCTGATTTTAAAGTTTTTATTAAAGTGTTATATGAATTCTGGACTGATGTAGTTGGATCTTTTTTTATTTCTGAGTAAGTAAAAGAATCCATTAAAAGCAGTTCAGTTTTCTCTAAATAATCTGTTTTATTCATTGCTACTGTACAACCTCCTTTATCTGCTTGTAGTATATATAATTCCGGATGTGCTTTTAAAAAAGATTTTGTTTTTTTGTAAGTTAAGGTTAAAATTGAAGGTTTTTTTAAATTTGTATTTTGTTGGTAATTGGTGATTATATTAGTGGTTTTTGCTCTGAGTTCATTTTTATGTTCAACCGGTACAGAATCGATTATATTCTCAACTTCAGCAAGAAAAAGATCTAATTTTTGTTCCTTTTTTTGAATTTCAACAGCGAATTTTGGACCAAGTGAGAGGAAGTCGGAAATTTCTATAGGTATCTCTACATTAGAAATATTTTTAAACCATTTTGAATTATCAAAAAACAGAGCGCTGCGTGGAAAACTATCTCTTAAATTTACGTATTTATTGAGGTGCCTGGTCTTTATTTTTATAAAATTGTAATTGAAGGTTTTATCTAAATTATTGTTGTATTCAACAAATAAACAATTGGGAATAAGAGGAGTTAAACTTTCTCTTACCTTGATTATGTTATGTTTTATTCTTGAGATGTGTCCACATGTTATTTTTATTTCTACACTTAACATTTTTGATGTAGTTTTTGACACAAAATTGTTGACTATTTTCGTTGTCTTTGGATCATTACCCATATATAGTAGTCCTTGAATGTTCTTCATACTATCATTGATGTGCCTGGGGACTATATTAGATTTTCTGCAACGTAACAAAAATATTTTTCTGTTACCATAACTTGCAAGTTTGCGTACTAAGCTTGACCATTGCTTCATTAGTTTTGTAGTTTGATTACCATAAGTAATGCTGATATTCTGATAAAAACCCATCATGTATATTAGAAGATATAAAGTTCTTTTCAACCGTGCTGTATATAAATTATTCGATATTATTATCAGGTATGCGGTCAGAGGATGCTGAATTAATACTCAATTATTTTAAAATTCTCAATATTTCGTCATATATTCATGACTTCTTCAGGAGACACTACAATAAACATAAGAAAACAATTTAAAACTTAAGTAAGTCATTAACTAAAAACAAATTACAATTACATACTTACAAAATATTAGAGGTCCATGTGATGGTTCAACATTTATGTTGATGTTGCATTATTATAGTCGTCAAAACTGTGGAAACAATCAGTTAGGCACGAATCAGTCGATGATTCAACAGAAAATGCAGAGCAAATGAAATTAACAGTGATAACACATCTGTGTGTCGTTTGTTATGGAGTTTTTTTATTTATTCATTCACTTTTTTGTTGATATCAACATAATCGAAACAAACTAATTGCCACAGTTGGGAGAAATTTGAATTGAACTATACAGAGGTTTCAAAAACATACATTTACAAAAACATTACATTTGTTTTAAAATATTACAATAAATATCACTCAGTTTGTTGGTATCTGTCTTTTTATTTATAACGTTTGTTGTTTTGTTTATGTGACACATCTCAAGAAATAACCTATTTTTATAATTGTTGACCTTTTCTAATATTTCAACAGTAGAAAAATCAAAATTATGACCTGTATTTAAGCAATGTTCAACCACAGCACATGTTTTTTTTCCTAAACGACCATCACTTTTGTGTTGAGTTAAGCGTTGTTTTAACCATTGTCCAGTTTGACCCACATAACAACCAACGCAATCATGACAACAAATTTTGTATATTACATTACTTTCAAACAAGAGTTGATTTTTATCCTTCACTTTTGAAAATAATTGACGATTTGTTATAAGATTGTATCTAGCAATTTTTATGTTATTAAAATTTTTGAAAAGACTTATAACACTTTGAGATAAACCATCAATGTATTGTATTTTTTGATAGATTATTCTCTGTTCCACCTTGTCATCTGTAGGGCCATCAAAAAAGTTTGAGTTATATATAAGTTTTTTTAAAATAGATTTGGGGTAGCCGTTGTTAAGAAAAATGTGATACATTTTGCTCAAGTTTGTCTTTAAGAAACTTGGATCACTAATGTGTGTCACTCTATCTTTTATAGCAATTATAGTATTGTATCTTTGTTTAGGTGGATGATTTGAAAAATAATTCAAAAATCTGTCTGATGCAGTAGTCTTTTGATACCAGTCTAATATTATTTTGTTGTCTGCACTTCTTATTAGTTTCGTATCTAGGAAAGGTACACTATTATTTTGTTCTACTTCAATGGTGAATTGTAGATTTATATTGTAGGAATTGAAAATATCTAAAGTAGTATGAATTGAATCACATGGTACTGACGTAATTATGTCATCTACATATTTGAAAATGAAAGGCAGCTTGAAAGGTAATTTTTCTATAACATTATCCAATACATAATCCAAAACAATAGTTGCTAAAATCGGGCTAATAGGTGAACCCATCGGAGTACCGAAAATCTGTCTATAAATTCTATTATTAAAACTGAAGTAAGTATTATCAAAAATAAATTTTATGAGTTTCAAAAAATTATCTTTAGATAATGCTGTGTAATCCTTGATTTCATCCCACTTTAAATTTAATATTTTCATGACCAAATCTAACGGGATATTTGTGAACAGAGAAACTACATCTAATGATATTAATACATAGTTATCAGGCAATTGAAATCCTTTTATTTTATTTACAAAACAAAAAGTATCTTTTATATTGTAATTAGTATTGTCCCTGAATGAAAATAATAAAATATCAGCTAAAAATTTTGATATATTATAAGTGGTGGCATTGATTGAACTGACAATTGGCCGTAATGGACAATTGTCTTTGTGAATTTTGGGTAAACAATATAATTTTGGGCAAATAGAATTATAAATAATCAGTTTTTTATATTCTATATCATTTAGTTGTTTTTCTGATTTTAAAGTTTTTATTAAAGTGTTATATGAATTCTGGACTGATGTAGTTGGATCTTTTTTTATTTCTGAGTAAGTAAAAGAATCCATTAAAAGCAGTTCAGTTTTCTCTAAATAATCTGTTTTATTCATTGCTACTGTACAACCTCCTTTATCTGCTTGTAGTATATATAATTCCGGATGTGCTTTTAAAAAAGATTTTGTTTTTTTGTAAGTTAAGGTTAAAATTGAAGGTTTTTTTAAATTTGTATTTTGTTGGTAATTGGTGATTATATTAGTGGTTTTTGCTCTGAGTTCATTTTTATGTTCAACCGGTACAGAATCGATTATATTCTCAACTTCAGCAAGAAAAAGATCTAATTTTTGTTCCTTTTTTTGAATTTCAACAGCGAATTTTGGACCAAGTGAGAGGAAGTCGGAAATTTCTATAGGTATCTCTACATTAGAAATATTTTTAAACCATTTTGAATTATCAAAAAACAGAGCGCTGCGTGGAAAACTATCTCTTAAATTTACGTATTTATTGAGGTGCCTGGTCTTTATTTTTATAAAATTGTAATTGAAGGTTTTATCTAAATTATTGTTGTATTCAACAAATAAACAATTGGGAATAAGAGGAGTTAAACTTTCTCTTACCTTGATTATGTTATGTTTTATTCTTGAGATGTGTCCACATGTTATTTTTATTTCTACACTTAACATTTTTGATGTAGTTTTTGACACAAAATTGTTGACTATTTTCGTTGTCTTTGGATCATTACCCATATATAGTAGTCCTTGAATGTTCTTCATACTATCATTGATGTGCCTGGGGACTATATTAGATTTTCTGCAACGTAACAAAAATATTTTTCTGTTACCATAACTTGCAAGTTTGCGTACTAAGCTTGACAATTGCTTCATTAGTTTTGTAGTTTGATTACCATAAGTAATGCTGATATTCTGATAAAAACCCATCATGTATATTAGAAGATATAAAGTTCTTTTCAACCGTGCTGTATATAAATTATTCGATATTATTATCAGGTATGCGGTCAGAGGATGCTGAATTAATACTCAATTATTTTAAAATTCTCAATATTTCGTCATATATTCATGACTTCTTCAGGAGACACTACAATAAACATAAGAAAACAATTTAAAACTTAAGTAAGTCATTAACTAAAAACAAATTACAATTACATACTTACAAAATATTAGAGGTCCATGTGATGGTTCAACATTTATGTTGATGTTGCATTATTATAGTCGTCAAAACTGTGGAAACAATCAGTTAGGCACGAATCAGTCGATGATTCAACAAAAAATGCAGAGCAAATGAAATTAACAGTGATAACACATCTGTGTGTCGTTTGTTATGGAGTTTTTTTATTTATTCATTCACTTTTTTGTTGATATCAACATAATCGAAACAAACTAATTGCCACAGTTGGGAGAAATTTGAATTGAACTATACAGAGGTTTCAAAAACATACATTTACAAAAACATTACATTTGTTTTAAAATATTACAATAAATATCACTCAGTTTGTTGGTATCTGTCTTTTTATTTATAACGTTTGTTGTTTTGTTTATGTGACACATCTCAAGAAATAACCTATTTTTATAATTGTTAACCTTTTCTAATATTTCAACAGTAGAAAAATCAAAATTATGACCTGTATTTAAGCAATGTTCAACCACAGCACATGTTTTTTTTCCCTAAACGACCATCACTTTTGTGTTGAGTTAAGCGTTGTTTTAACCATTGTCCAGTTTGACCCACATAACAACCAACGCAATCATGACAACAAATTTTGTATATTACATTACTTTCAAACAAGAGTTGATTTTTATCCTTCACTTTTGAAAATAATTGACGATTTGTTATAAGATTGTATCTAGCAATTTTTATGTTATTAAAATTTTTGAAAAGACTTATAACACTTTGAGATAAACCATCAATGTATTGTATTTTTTGATAGATTATTCTCTGTTCCACCTTGTCATCTGTAGGGCCATCAAAAAAGTTTGAGTTATATATAAGTTTTTTTAAAATAGATTTGGGGTAGCCGTTGTTAAGAAAAATGTGATACATTTTGCTCAAGTTTGTCTTTAAGAAACTTGGATCACTAATGTGTGTCACTCTATCTTTTATAGCAATTATAGTATTGTATCTTTGTTTAGGTGGATGATTTGAAAAATAATTCAAAAATCTGTCTGATGCAGTAGTCTTTTGATACCAGTCTAATATTATTTTGTTGTCTGCACTTCTTATTAGTTTCGTATCTAGGAAAGGTACACTATTATTTTGTTCTACTTCAATGGTGAATTGTAGATTTATATTGTAGGAATTGAAAATATCTAAAGTAGTATGAATTGAATCACATGGTACTGACGTAATTATGTCATCTACATATTTGAAAATGAAAGGCAGCTTGAAAGGTAATTTTTCTATAACATTATCCAATACATAATCCAAAACAATAGTTGCTAAAATCGGGCTAATAGGTGAACCCATCGGAGTACCGAAAATCTGTCTATAAATTCTATTATTAAAATTGAAGTAAGTATTATCAAAAATAAATTTTATGAGTTTCAAAAAATTATCTTTAGATAATGCCCCAGGCACATCAATGATAGTATGAAGAACATTCAAGGACTACTATATATGGGTAATGATCCAAAGACAACGAAAATAGTCAACAATTTTGTGTCAAAAACTACATCAAAAATGTTAAGTGTAGAAATAAAAATAACATGTGGACACATCTCAAGAATAAAACATAACATAATCAAGGTAAGAGAAAGTTTAACTCCTCTTATTCCCAATTGTTTATTTGTTGAATACAACAATAATTTAGATAAAACCTTCAATTACAATTTTATAAAAATAAAGACCAGGCACCTCAATAAATACGTAAATTTAAGAGATAGTTTTCCACGCAGCGCTCTGTTTTTTGATAATTCAAAATGGTTTAAAAATATTTCTAATGTAGAGATACCTATAGAAATTTCCGACTTCCTCTCACTTGGTCCAAAATTCGCTGTTGAAATTCAAAAAAAGGAACAAAAATTAGATCTTTTTCTTGCTGAAGTTGAGAATATAATCGATTCTGTACCGGTTGAACATAAAAATGAACTCAGAGCAAAAACCACTAATATAATCACCAATTACCAACAAAATACAAATTTAAAAAAACCTTCAATTTTAACCTTAACTTACAAAAAAACAAAATCTTTTTTAAAAGCACATCCGGAATTATATATACTACAAGCAGATAAAGGAGGTTGTACAGTAGCAATGAATAAAACAGATTATTTAGAGAAAACTGAACTGCTTTTAATGGATTCTTTTACTTACTCAGAAATAAAAAAAGATCCAACTACATCAGTCCAGAATTCATATAACACTTTAATAAAAACTTTAAAATCAGAAAAACAACTAAATGATATAGAATATAAAAAACTGATTATTTATAATTCTATTTGCCCAAAATTATATTGTTTACCCAAAATTCACAAAGACAATTGTCCATTACGGCCAATTGTCAGTTCAATCAATGCCACCACTTATAATATATCAAAATTTTTAGCTGATATTTTATTATTTTCATTCAGGGACAATACTAATTACAATATAAAAGATACTTTTTGTTTTGTAAATAAAATAAAAGGATTTCAATTGCCTGATAACTATGTATTAATATCATTAGATGTAGTTTCTCTGTTCACAAATATCCCGTTAGATTTGGTCATGAAAATATTAAATTTAAAGTGGGATGAAATCAAGGATTACACAGCATTATCTAAAGATAATTTTTTGAAACTCATAAAATTTATTTTTGATAATACTTACTTCAGTTTTAATAATAGAATTTATAGACAGATTTTCGGTACTCCGATGGGTTCACCTATTAGCCCGATTTTAGCAACTATTGTTTTGGATTATGTATTGGATAATGTTATAGAAAAATTACCTTTCAAGCTGCCTTTCATTTCCAAATATGTAGATGACATAATTACGTCAGTACCATGTGATTCAATTCATACTACTTTAGATATTTTCAATTCCTACAATATAAATCTACAATTCACCATTGAAGTAGAACAAAATAATAGTGTACCTTTCCTAGATACGAAACTAATAAGAAGTGCAGACAACAAAATAATATTAGACTGGTATCAAAAGACTACTGCATCAGACAGATTTTTGAATTATTTTTCAAATCATCCACCTAAACAAAGATACAATACTATAATTGCTATAAAAGATAGAGTGACACACATTAGTGATCCAAGTTTCTTAAAGACAAACTTGAGCAAAATGTATCACATTTTTCTTAACAACGGCTACCCCAAATCTATTTTAAAAAAACTTATATATAACTCAAACTTTTTTGATGGCCCTACAGATGACAAGGTGGAACAGAGAATAATCTATCAAAAAATACAATACATTGATGGTTTATCTCAAAGTGTTATAAGTCTTTCCAAAAATTTTAATAACATAAAAATTGCTAGATACAATCTTATAACAAATCGTCAATTATTTTCAAAAGTGAAGGATAAAAATCAACTCTTGTTTGAAAGTAATGTAATATACAAAATTTGTTGTCATGATTGCGTTGGTTGTTATGTGGGTCAAACTGGACAATGGTTAAAACAACGCTTAACTCAACACAAAAGTGATGGTCGTTTAGGAAAAAAAAAAAAACATGTGCTGTGGTTGAACATTGCTTAAATACAGGTCATAATTTTGATTTTTCTACTGTTGAAATATTAGAAAAGGTTAACAATTATAAAAATAGGTTATTTCTTGAGATGTGTCACATAAACAAAACAACAAACGTTATAAATAAAAAGACAGATACCAACAAACTGAGTGATATTTATTGTAATATTTTAAAACAAATGTAATGTTTTTGTAAATGTATGTTTTTGAAACCTCTGTATAGTTCAATTCAAATTTCTCCCAACTGTGGCAATTAGTTTGTTTCGATTATGTTGATATCAACAAAAAAGTGAATGAATAAATAAAAAAACCCCATAACAAACGACACACAGATGTGTTATCACTGTTAATTTCATTTGCTCTGCATTTTCTGTTGAATCATCGACTGATTCGTGCCTAACTGATTGTTTCCACAGTTTTGACGACTATAATAATGCAACATCAACATAAATGTTGAACCATCACATGGACCTCTAATATTTTGTAAGTATGTAATTGTAATTTGTTTTTAGTTAATGACTTACTTAAGTTTTAAATTGTTTTCTTATGTTTATTGTAGTGTCTCCTGAAGAAGTCATGAATATATGACGAAATATTGAGAATTTTAAAATAATTGAGTATTAATTCAGCATCCTCTGACCGCATACCTGATAATAATATCGAATAATTTATATACAGCACGGTTGAAAAGAACTTTATATCTTCTATATATATATATATATATTACCGCTAGAAGAAGCTATATATATATATATATATATATATATTATATATATATATATATATATATATATTATATATATATATATATATATATATATATATATATATATATATATATATATATATATATATATATATATATATATATATATATTTATCCTACTACTTTCCGAGCGTCCGTACATTGACGGATTGATATCTTCCAAGCGTCCGGTTCCTACAGAGCGTCCGTATACGGACGCTTGGAAGTTTCCCCGTAGTAAATCATTCATACTTGTTCGCTGAACCCGTTGGCAAAAATTTGTCTGGACGCTCAGATGCTAGTGCAACCTGTCGTTTTGTGTATTAAAAGTATACTGATAGTACAACGTGTCTGCCGTTAGAGGCGTTCGCTACAATTCCTGTGTATTAGTCAGGTGTATGCGGTACTTTCAGCCTGTCGATTTGTAGGCGTCCTCGACGTCGAGTAGAAATGACAACGCCGTATTCTGATAGTTATTCCGCATCATTCTCATTCTTCTTGCATTTCAAATTGAGCGTAAGCAGTTGTTTGGGCAAGTTTATATAGGAATTCCAATATCTGACTATGGTTATTACTAGATTATTTATTACTTAACCAGGAAGTAGCGTACATTACAGTAATTATAAAAAACGTTATTCCGATATCCATACTTAATGATTGATCGCACCTATGGTTAGCACCAAACTTATCATGTAGGCGGCACCACAAATTGATGCGCTCTCTTCCACTTTACGCATTGATTGTTATCACAAAGATGCGTATTGACAAATATCTGATCTTTGAGGTATCTAGAATAAGATTTATTACATCCAGGGAATCTGTAAATTACGCTCATTCTTTGTTCTTTATAATTGTATGGTTTTTGTTTTAGTTGATTTTTATTGTAAAGTATTGTTGGACTTAACAGTTGTATTAAGTTGTTCACTAGCCGCATTAACATCAATTTTATATTGAATAGATAAACGCTTTCTTTTTCCGGAATCCGCATTCTCAATATAAAAGACAAGTTTTAACTGAACCAAAATAATTACACACCCACCATATGATTTTTATTATTTGTAACGAATTGGCGAGGCGGCGCGCGGCATGTTGGGTAAGATCAGGGTGTACTTAGGGGTCAATAAATTTTGAGGTAATCAATTCATCGTTATTCCCAACGACATTAATTCTGTGTGGTCTCATCATCGCAATTGAGAGATAATTGTACATAATATATTTTCGTTTAAGGCTGAAAAACCAAATGATAAATTTCGTAAAAATGAACTTCTCTGCAACTTGGAGGTGTTCGATGATCGGCGAGTCCGTAAATATAGGTCCAGATAAATGATAATTGGATCATTTGGTTGAGATTATAAGTTTTGATTACCTCAGCAGCGTAATTTTTCCTTAGAGTTTTAATCGAAAAAAAGATTTGCGACATCTATATGGTGAATCAATCTAATTGAACTTTTGTTGTAGAGTCTATTGAATTAAATTCGATCCCCAAAATTTTTTAGTTTAAGCCGGTGAGAGCTAGGTTGATTTCTATCTTTATGTTATTAATATTATTGCATTTTACTATGAAAGAACAGAATATTAGATTGGTCAAAATGTATAGATGGAGTAATATGTTATAATGTCCGATTCGCGTACTAGATTTAGAATCTGTAATTGAATTTATCTATAAATGATATTAAAAGATTTAATTTCAATATTAATTTCTAGATTAATTTCTATTGTTTGTGTTCTAGAGTTGCTTTTTTTACTTTAAAAATATTTTCGATAGAACAAGTTGTTCCATATCAAGCTAGTTAAATAATTTATTATATTTCTTCAGTTATTAATTAATTTTTTAATATTCCTTTATATATTGCCATCAGCCTCATTTATACATTCCAACCGATTCCTACGACAAATCTACTCTATGCCCTTCTCCATTTTATTGAAACTGTTGTGAATCAGGACAGCAGCTGTAATTCTGGAAAACAAAAAATGTCCCGAGTAGGAAATTCCCCAGTTATCCAAAAAACTGTTATTCTGGGAGCTTATCGTATGCCCGTTTTCTTTCCTTCATCCAGATAATGATAATGAGGCCCATAGGAATTAAATCGTTACTGATTATGTTTTCTTTCATGCGAAAGGTGATCCATATTTAGATGTCTATATAGCATATCCGTAATTTCATATGCCAAACTAAAAAATAAGAAAAATTCATATCAAATCAAGTCCGGAAATGTTTCAATAAAGAGCTACGGAGATTTAAAGATGAAGACTGAAAGATGTTTTTCGTTTTATGACTCAGGAACCACAACATGCCAAGCTTTCAATTTTGGTGATTTGGCTTTAGTATTTATCGATGCAAAATTTTTCATATGGTAGGTACCGGTCGACGAAGCTTCTTGACAGAAGCGACGGTACGGGGAAATTGCAATATATTTTCTGCTTTATTTTGGATCGCATCATTTTATTTTATTTTAAAACTAGTTATAGGTTTTGGGAAAATTTTGCTTCAAAAAAGTATTCTTAAATTTTTTTTCAGAAAAACATTTTCATGGAAAATCTATTTGAAAATGGTAGAAATAGACCTTTTATAATTTCTCCCCACTTGAATGGTGAAACATATTTCAATTTATTGGAGAACGACCTTACAGATCTAATAGTTAATGTACCATACGCAAATAGATCAGTAAGTTGGTTCATGCATGATGGAGCACCTCCTCATTTTAGTTAGATTTACCTTCAAAAGAGGATGATGCCGTACAGTTGCGTGGCCTCCTCGTTTACCTGACTAACAACCCTTAGATTCTGTTCCTTGGGGTTATGTAAATGTACTAGGTGCAAATTGAAAATGAGAGAAATCTTGAACAAATAGTAATAGAGCAATACGAGATAATTCGGGATAAGGAAGGCTTATTTGAGGGAGATCATCCATGAGGAATCGACTAGAAAGACGGACATTTCCAGCACATGTTATATTTGTTAATTTTTGCCATTTAATCTTGAATCGAGTTATATGGTATAAAGTATGTTCTCGTGTAGCGGCCAAATGATAAATGCAATCCACTTGAAATTGGGACACTATAAATAAGGAACTATCATACTTATAGGATTGAAATACTGTCAAGTACTTAGGACCTTTCAGCTACCAAGTAGCCATCATCAGAGTAAACAGAACAGTATTGTTAGTGAATAAGAGCGATTGTTTCTTATTTATAGTGTTATAGTGTGAACTCTCTCATTGCTTATCAGAAATTTTAACACAAATTATGGAATGATGCTCGAAACTTACTGGCTTAAAAGTTCAAAGAGGTACGATCGTTTTTGAGTTATTGAGTAGTACGGATTGTCGAAATACTCGACACTTTTCGCTCTGTTTCGCGCGTCATTTGGAGCGCTAATCGTCTGGCCGATTGCCGAATGTAGAGAGAAATATTATAACAACACGTTCACTGCCGATCACACCAGCAGGTGCGGCACCCGATAAAGGGATAGGGCTTTCCGTCAATAGTCCAGGCATTTAAGGAGGAAAATCGACGACATTTGTCCGAATTTCCGCGAGGTCTAATTTTGGTCTATTCTATGTATTTTGACACGCTGAAAACTATGGGGTAGTTTAAATTTGCATTAACCCTGTGCTCAAAAAGCTATGGCCATATTTTGGAAGCAAAATGACCTTTCTTCAATTTTTTGCGTTTTGAGACAAAGCTTTGAGTTGTATGGAAAAATTAATATGCGATTTTTGGCTCTGGTCCGAAATCGAATCGAGGTCGTGGGCCCATGATAGGGTCCATTTACTCTGTTTTTTAGCACATTGAAAAATGGAGTATATGTCACAGAGTTTTTGTTTTTTTCATATCCTGTTTCGGTGGAAACATAGTATCTTCATTTCTTTTCTTTCGGCTTCTGGTATTTTGACCTACCTCATTTTTTGGCGCCAAAAAAGGCCATTTTGAAAAATCTGTATTGTACGAATTCCAGACGAAATACTTAAGTTCTTGATCTAAAACCAAATTGATTCGAAAGATTTCATTATTCTGCACTCAATATCCGAAATTCAATCATTTTGGTTCAAAGACATAACTTTGGCGCCATTTTGAAAATTTTGGACAGCTTAAAAATTCAAATCTTTTGGGGTTAAAAATTTTTCACGGAATCCATATTCTACGTTCTTTAAGAGATTTTCATAGCAACTATTTTAAGTCCAAGCATATCGATTTGAGTTGAGTAGAAATGAAGCTATCCTAATAAATGTGTTTGGACCACTAAAGGGCCCAATTTTGGATCTATCAACAAAGTCTTAGAGCAAACTGCAGAGAAATACATCGGCTATTTAGGTATGAAACAGCGTACGGGAATTCGTTCACAATTTCAAGTTATAACGAATTTCATCATAAAACTAGCGCGGAATTTCATTTAGCGGCAATAAGCGAGGGCCGGTACAATAGATTCCTCGCGCGAAATAATACTTTTTTAAATGTTTTAAAATGCACCTAAATGCTTATAATCATTTTGTGTAAATGTGTGAGTGTATGTAGACGTGTGAACGTGTATATGTGACCGTGACACATTATAGGGTGTTACATAACAAATTTCAATATTTAAACAAAAAAAACTAAGATTAATAAATAATTTGTTTTTTTTTCACATTTATGTATTTTTTGCTCTCACATTTCATATTTATTGAAAAATTATCTATATGTCTTATTATTCACAAATAACCTAAGTTTTCGTTATCACTGTCAGCATATATTGCTAATGATGTAATATGATCATTATTGATATACGGTATGGTTTAATGACAACTTAAGACAAAGTAGAGAAAAATTACAATTATTAAGCAGTTTAAATAAAACTAATCCACAAATTATTTCCAAGGAATCACTTAATAAGTTTAAAAAAAGGTATCGTGAGGACATTAATAAAAGTAAAAAAGAAGCTAACGATAAATACATTAACAATTCAAAAAATATGTAAAAGGCATTGTGGGATATCATCAAATACAAAAATCCGAATAAAAGAACTTCTCAACCTAAAAACCTAAATGCCACTGATTTAAATATTTTTTTTACAAATATAGCAAAATCCCTAGTCAAGAATCTTCCACCTTTACAAAATAATCCTATTGATTATATAAAAAAAATTAATTTAGTCTTCCATTCAGAATTTAAATTCATAGAAATTACATTCAATGAAATGAGAGATATAATTTCAAATTTAAATAATAGTCCCAGCAAGGACACTTATAATATAAATGTTAAAATAGTAAAAACTATTCTAAATTTGATCATTTTCCCTCTATGTAAAATTATAAACCAATGTATCACCTCTAACAGTTTTCCAGATTCCCTCAAAATATCTAAAGTAGTTCCGATTTACAAAAAAGGCTTATGCGATGATGTTAATAACTATAGGCCAATATCAATTACACCCATCTTTGGCAAAATTTTTGAGACTGTGCTGAAACGGCAAATAACATACTATTTTGAGGCAAATAATTTGTTTAATAAATGTCAATTTGGATTTCGTAGCAATGTTTCTACTACAGCTGCTATAAACAAACTTACTAGCTATGTTCGAGAATGTTTTGAGGAAAAGAAGTTCATGCAAGCCTCCTTCTTTGACCTTACCAAGGCTTTTGACTGTGTGTCCCATGATCTGTTGATGCAAAAGCTCCAAGAATACAACTTTGATAACAATAGTATAAATCTTATTAAATCATACTTAACTAATCGTATGCAATATGTTTCATACAACAATGAAAAGTCGACAAATAAAATAATCACATTTGGTGTTCCACAAGGAATTGTTATTTTTAATATACATTAATGACATTAGCAATTCTCTGTTAAATAAGAACAACATTATTTTATTTGCCGACGACACAACAGCACATGATAGTGCTGACAGCTTGGAGCAATTGAGTCAACAGGCCTTGGAAACACGAACCAGTATTTGTAATTGGTTCCTCGCTAATAACCTTAGCATTAATGATAGCAAAACACAAACTTCACATTTTTCACTTAGACCAGTTAATTTAAATATTGAAACCAACATAGTTAAATTCCTCGGCGTTTATCTCGATTCAAGATTGACATGGGAGCATCATATTGCACAACTATCAAAAAAACTCAACAAAGTCATTTGCGTTATACGAAATCTAAAAAATACAATATCAGAGAATGTATTGCTGAATGCATACTATGGTTATTTCCATTCACATATGACATATGCAATACTATGTTGGGGTCATTCAGCGCAGGCCTCAAGGATTTTTGCAATTCAGAGAAGGTGCATAAGAGTGTTGGCAAACCTAAAACATAGAGCATGTTGTAAACAAAAATTTAAATCATTGAACATGCTCACTTTTCCAAGTGTTTTTATATTAAATGTTAAAAAAAATCTGGCTGCTTATGTTGAACACTCCAACTATCATGAATATAACACCAGGGGAAAAGACAATCTTGTTGTCAACTTCAACAGAATCAATAAAGCTAGAGATGGACAAGGCCACTATGGCATAAAATTATACAATGTTCTACCAGAATCTATTAAAAATTTAGATATCAGAAATTTTGAACGCAAAATGAAAACTTTTTTACAAAATGAAGCATTCTATAGTATAGATGAGTATCTAGGTTTTAATTTTGAAGACATTGAAAGTAGTCTTATTTAATATACTATGGTGTTTTATTATGATCTATCGAAAATTTTATCATATAATTAGTTGTATTTATTGTAATTTATTATCATTTATGAAAATCTTAGTGTAAATTTTATTATTATTTATTATAAAAATTATTCAATTTAACAAGTGATTCTCTAACTGTGATACATCTGATTTATTAATGTCAAATACTATAAACTTTAAATACCATCCTTAATAAATTGTTTTGCATTGACTTGTGTAATACTATGTACTGTAATTTAGAACCAATAAATTTCTTTCTTTCTTTCTTACGGATCATCGTGATCCGCTTCATCATGTAAGTTTGGTAAAATTTGATCGTCGCAATTGTCATTGATAACATCATTGGTATTGTCATCATCTTCATCATCGTGTTTATTTTCATCCATACACTTATCAAAATTATCATCTTCTAATATACTGATTTCTGGCTCGGGGCAATTAGAACATTCTTTACCTTCACAATGCTTACATAATGAGCAACAAGGTGTCCTAATCTCAAGCACGAACATTTACCAGTACAATTTTTTATACAACCACTAGGGATTATTTTGATCAACTTATCGGGACGTGCATTTTTACTGTTTGTAAGTCCATTCGGACTATTTCTCCAACCCTATTTCGTTGGATCAATGATTTTATTACCGATCCAAACCTGAACTTGGCAATAATCCTAAAAATATGTTGATTTGTAGTATCATTGTATTTTCATATGGTTACCTTGTGATGCCTTGGCATAATGTAATCGTTCGCTGGCATGAAAAATTGGGAGCTTTTTGTTTAACACATTTATTAGCAAACTACAATTCCTGATCTTTCATACTCGACATAAGATTTCAACAAGGTAACCATATGAAAATACGATAATGCTGCAAAGCAACATATTGTTAGCGTGTTCAGTAATCAAACCATTGATCCAACGAAATAGGGTTGGAGGAATAGTCCGAAAGGACTTACTCCTATACGAACAATAAAAATGCACGTCCCGATGAATTGATCAAGATGATTCCTCGTGATTGTGAATAAAATTGTACTGGTAAATGTTTGTGAAAAATTTAGGATTACCTTGTAGCTCATATGTAAGCATTGTGAAGGTGAAGAATGTTCTAATTTCGCCGAGTCAGAAATCAGTTTATCAGATGATGATGATATTGATATGTAACACCCTGTAACGACATCATGTCATGGTCACATACACACGTTTACATAAGCATTCAGGTGCATTTTAAAACATTTAAAAAGTATAGTTCCTCGCGCGGAATCTATTGTACCGACCCTCGTTTATTGTCGCTAAATGAAATTCCGGGCTAGTTTTTTATGATGAAATTCGTTATAACTTGGAATTGTGAACGAATTACCGTACGTTGTTTCAAATCTGAATAGCCGATGTATTTCTCTGTTTGCTCTAAGACTTTCTCCATAGGCCCAAAATTGGGCCCTCTAGAGGCTCAAACACATTTATTAGGAGACACAAATCGTTATCTTCCCATCATACAGATAATAATAGTGAATCCTACAAGTATGAAATCATTACTGATCAATGTTTCCGTTCTCGCAAGAGGTGATCTTCGACATATCTAGATGTCCGTAAAAACAATATCAGCGCATTCAACAGCTGGTAATGAGAACAATCCTTTCAATCATTTCCAGGAATATTATTAGTTTTGCTGAATTAAACACAGCCGATTAGTCAGAGAATATCTTTGCAAAGAAATATTGAAATTTCTATCCAATTCGAAGATAAAGTTATCGACTCATCTTGAGCGTCCATTTCTGGATATAAAAAATTATGATTATTTCCGATCTTCAATTTGGAGATTGAATATTTTCGAATGTTATTGTGTCTACATCAGACTTTGATGATTTTGTGAAGACTATGTTGTCATCTACGGGTAAAAGTCATCTATCTTGTGGAACTGGAAATTGAGACCAACTAAGCGGAGATACCATTCCATGTTCCCAGCTTGTTAGGAAACAATATTTTCGATCATAGTTGAAAATCATGTCGTTCCGAAAAAATCCTCTGTTGTAGACCTTAATATTGCTTGTTGACTAATAAACTATAAAAGAGTTACTGTGGATAGCACTATAAATAAGAAATAGTTATAGTGAATTAGGGTGATTATTTTAACGAAATAATAAATATAACTACTTTGTTATACTATCACTGATATTTAATATAGTCGTTACTATAGTTTCAACACTAAACGTGTCATCTTCAGGCGAAAACGAAGGTATGAATTTACAAGTACTATATCTACTATATATACAGGTAGGTTAAAGAAGGTATACAAACAAATTAAAACCAAAAATTACACCTAACACCGGTATTTTAGTATCCTTTGATGTTTCTAATATGTTTTCGAATATTCCTCCCATTAAATGTCAAAATTTAATCACAAATATCTTAGAAAAGTCACATATTAATTCTTCGATAAAATCAGAAATAGAACAGGCATTCGATTTATGCCTCAGTCAAAAGTACTGTTAGTTTAATAACAAATTTTATACTCAGAATAACGGATTAGCTATCGGTTCTCTATTAAGTCCACTTCTCGCAGATATTTTTATTTCTCACATAGAAGATACTATAATGAGGTCTGCCATAACAAAAAACATATTCAATTTTGGTACAGATACCTAGACAATATTTTAGCCCTCTTTAAAGGTACATCTAGACAGTTAGATGCTTTCTTATCATTCATCAATAATATATATTCCAACATTAAATTCACATTAGAGACAGAAAAGGATCACAAAATAATTTTCTTAGACTAAACATTATTACATCATAATAATAGCATCTTATTCGACATTTACAGAAAACCTACTTTCACAGATACAGTAATTTGTACCTCTTTACATAGCCCCTATAGTCATAAACTAGCTGCTTTTCATTCAATGATACATAGAGATTTTTCCCTTCCCTTATCTCAAGAAAATCTTAGTAAAGAATTAGATATAATTAAAGTTATTGTTGCAAATAACGGTTTCGTTCCTCAAGTAATTTCTAAATTAATAAATAGAAACAGACAAAAATTAATTTACAATAGCACTTTTCCCTTTATGAAAAACAAAGATAACTCATTAAAATATGTTTCTTTAACTTATTTTGCTCCTATAAGCGAAAAAATTGCAAACATGCTATCCCATCATAACCTGATCATCAGCTTTAAACCTCCAAACAAATTATCTCATATTCTGTTCAATGCGAAAGATAAAACTGGAAAATTTAAAAGGCCCGGAGTTTATAAACTAACTTGTTCAGAGTGTGATAGTTTCTACATAGGTAGATCTTGCCGTAACATAGCAGTTAGATATAAAGAACATTTTCGTTCCTTTGAAAATAATAAGACCGATTCTTCATTCGCAAATCATATTTTAGAAACAGGCCATACCTTTCCTATTTTGAATAATGTCTAAATTTTACAGTCAGGATAAAATTTCAAAACTAAATATATTAGAGTCAATGGGAATTTTCAAAGCAATGAAGATGTATGATGATAAGATCCTAAACGATCAACTACATTTATATTACAGTAATCTCTTCAATGTATTAATAACCTGATTTTCGTATTTAAAGTCCGTTAGTAAATATACCCACCCGCACCACTAAGGTTCTCACGGAACTACCTAATCACTTCACCCCTCTCTGGTTTTTCCTAGAACTATTTCCTATAGCCATAAAATTTGTTCGTATTCCTTCTTTAACCTATATATAGTAGATATAATACTTGTTAAATTCATACCTTTCGTCTGAAGATGACACGTTTAATGTTGAAACTATAGTAACGACTACATTAAATATCAGTGATAGTATAACAAAGTAGTTTTATCCATTATTTCCTTAAAATGATAAACTATCACAAAGTAACGGCTTCCACAATTGAATTTTTGAAGGGAGATTATTTCTTATTCATATTGCTTATTGACGTCCATAACAACAAGGTTGAGAAAATTCTCAACCAACCAGATATTCCAATTCTACAACACGAGGTCAGTTAATCACAACATATCTTATGTGAAACGTGCTTCCCTAATCAACTCAACTGTAGAATTCTGTTTCGGTACTTTAATCGCCGATTATGAAAGTCTTCATGAATTAAAAACAGAATATCGTGAGGTATTCTTTTAATTTTCATTACTTTTGACTCGTAAAATCCTTCCTATGAATTCAGCTACCTTAAATAAGATTGCTGGCCGTGGGCGCTCTGATATGTGCAGAATGAAAGCCACTATACGCGTACTTTCCGATATTTAGAAATATGTTTTGGATGCTTTGAAATCGGTAGATTGTGAATATTATTCAGCTTCAGCGGTAGAAACATGTGGTGAACGCTCAGAGTAGGAGATGGGAAAGGTGTTTGTATATAGTACTTTCAGGCCGTCGATTTGTGGGCGTCCCAAAACGCCGGTTCTTGGAAATTCTTCGGTATTTTTTACATTTTACGTTATACTACCAGTTACAGTTATTCAATGAATCGTAGACAGATGCTTTGAATGTTGTGAATAACCACAGTCTGATGCTGCTGAGTTCTATAGAAAAAAGTGATTCATTTATTTACATATTCCTTGACCCAACTCCTGTATATAACAAGAAAAAATTATTGTTTCATTTGTTTAAATTTGTCATTACCGGTAGATAAAATAAATGTATTCGGTATCCTCTTTCAAGCTAAAAAATGTTTGCAATCGTTTTATAAATGTATATTCAAGATTCCTTTTAACGCTAAAAAATGATCTTGGATACTGATTTTCAAAACTGCTCTTCAAATCAATTTTAAAAAAGATTTTATGGCTCAAAAGAGGTTGTTAAGAAGTTAATACCTTTTACCTATGTGGACAATTTTCTACTTATGTGGACAATTACTGCCGTTGGGTTACAGAAAGATTATTATTTAGTTATACATTTTTCTGTCTATTTCTTATACAGTTATTTATTTTTCTGCCTATATAGAATAAGAGAAGGTTTCGTTTGTTTTTAAAGTTTGATTATGTTGAATAAAGTGCGTTTTTAGTTAAGGAATTTTTCATTCTCATTGCCTTTGAATTTTATCAAAAATTTATGTATGATCACCTCAATTCCCACAGAAAATTTCGTTTGGTTAGAAAAATACGCAATTTCATGTTAAGTAATAAATTTGTCTATACATTTTCTTATAAAAAATACATTACGTATTGGATATTTTCAATTTTGAACTTTAAATATGACTGAAATGTTCATCAGTTATTCAAGAAAGAATATGATATGCAATGTAAATTTTGGAACTGTTATATTGGACCAACAAAACAAATTTATTCAACAATGGTCCGATAGGATTAGCATTATCTTTTGATTTGTGAAATCCTTCATATCGATTATAAGCCTTCTTAACTGGCAACATCGCTGGACGCTCAGAAATGTGGTGTATGAAAGCAAACTATACTGCGGGGACGCTGAGTACCCGAAATTTGAAAGCTTTACTGTATATTTTGGACGCTCAGGAGCGGCTTTATGAACGGACGCTCTGAAATCAGTAGAATGCAAATTTTAAAAATTGTTTCCTATAATATGAAGGCTATGAACTTATTACGACCTCTACTGTTCAAAGATGGAATATATTCATACGTTATAGTAGGGATTGCATGAGAAATACGCAGTGGACGCTCAGAGTAGGAATAGTGAAAGGACGCCCTGGAGATAGCGGGATGTAAATATATATATATATATATATATATATATATATATATATATATATATATATATATATATATATATACATATACAGGTATATGCTTCCCCTTATTAACCCTTCGATGAAAACGATCATCCAATGTTTAAGACCGCACCTCTTCTTGATATAATAGAAAAACTTTTATTGAAGACAATGCCAGGTAATTAAAGCATATTAAAATATGTACATATTTTTTTGGTAAGTTATAATGTTTAATTCCTTGTATAGCATGCATTTATTTTATATTTAAATAATTATTTGCAAAATATTTAAAAAAAAATTATTGAAAAGAAAAAAAAGAAGAAACAATGAAGTAGAATATATACGTAAGCGCACATCAGGTGAAAGTCATTGAATAAATACAAATGTGTTATTCGAATTTTTAAAAACAATTCTATATTCTTGACTTTTTGAACATACAATATGTAATTATTTATTTTTAGTAATTTTTTTTTCAATATTTCTCAAAAATAAAATTTTATATATGATGTTTGTATATTCACTATTATATATACATATCATATAGTAACATTAAAATAATAAAGTATTTCATAGTACAAGGAATGTAACGCATATGTGGATCACGTAAATGGTTTATGACATATTCCGTAAATGGTCAAAAAATTGATGAATCGTAATAAAAATTGATACGGACATAAACCACATTAGAGTACATAGAATAATCTTCAATTTGAGTCCAAGTAGAGTACGCTTAGACGGTTTTAACAAGAAGAGGAGCCATTTTAAAATTTGGGCCTATTTGGTCAAATTTAGATTCTAAGCAAAACTATTCTATAGTTTCAGCCCATATTCAGACCGTCGCTATCTACTTTTTCATCAAATTTCATACAATTTGATTGCAATTTGGTCAAAATAGCCCAATTTGTACTTTTGTACTATTCCAGGAGGGGCACTAAACGGAATGTCACGAAATTTGGACTGTAGTTTCCTCAAATACCAACAATAAAAGGGTACTAATTCCAGACCTCAGCCGGAGGTCTAAAAGGTCCAAAAAAGATAAAGCTCCAAAACACACCTAAAAAAGGTCAAAAAAACGTTTTATTATTTTTATCATAAGACACCATTTTTTCCAGGTCGCTAACCTCTATCAATTTTTTACGAACCTCGTCCTATTTTCCCGTAGATTAACTCTACCAAATACCGTCTGAAGATGGCGTACGAACGCTGAAACTAGAGTAAATGAAGATACAAATAAAAGTGATTAATTTCACAATATGGATAATGTTAATAAAACACAAATTAAAAAAAACTGTTCATAATTGAGAACTGAAAAGATTGCTGCACACGCCCAAATATTCCAGGAATTAGTCTCACACACACCCCCTGTATTGTTTGCAGCAACTTTGCGCCGTTTTCTATGAGAAATTAATAAAGATTTGCCTTAGTATGCCCGAGAGGAAAAAAATCAAGTGGGTTTATGTCTGCCAATCCACCTATTCACTTGTGATAAATGCGGTGGTGCACTATCATGTATGTACTATATATTTAGCCTGATTGCCTCATTGGCAAGAAAATCTATATGAATTTCCAGATTGAGTCGAACAGTCTCTAGCATGAAATCTTCAATAATTTCACACCATACATTGATACTGAATTGTTGTTGCTGAGTTTCGGGTCTGATAGAGTGCGTGTTTTCATCAGTCCATACATACATGTTTCTGATATTTAAAATTCCATGTCTGCTAAAACATGCATCGTTTGTAAAAAGAAAGCGTTCTAAGAACTTTTCCTTATGTTGCATTGAACCAATCTGTAACAGTCGGCATGGTATTTATTATTTCAGGTAGCGATAATACCTCATTGACGTGTTATACGAATTCTAAATGTCTGTTGTAACCTTCATAGTTGATCTGCATAGCCTTAAGTGTAAATGATTCAGCTAACCTAGAAGCTGTTTTTGACTACATTGCTTTGCCCCTTCCCAGGGACCGTTACATATAACAATATATTTATATTTATCAATGCGTTTAATCTGAAGTTTCTTCTGAAGGACGTATTTTCTGATAGGTGATCATGAATTATCAGTTAAACTCGTTGATCAAATTAATTGATGAATATTTATTGGATAATAGTTAACAAAATTTGGTATACAACAGCACAACAGCACGATTTTGAAGTTATTCCATAATCTGGTTATGGGCATATGGGTCTAAAGACTGGTGTTATTCAGGCTTACACCAAGTGTGGATCTAGGAGAAGGTTAACAATGTTGCTAGCTCTACCCCTTTCGGTGGCAAGCGAGTCGCTGCTCAGGTTGTATTAAGGGAGTTGAAATCAATGAAAGCTAATCAGCACAAGCTCCCAACAGTGATCGATTTCACGCTCGACAACACCGATGATTGATAGATACTATTTAGAATGAAATAAGGATATCTCTCTCTCTCTCTCGTAACCTGGAGCAAGCATAATGACCCGATACTCTATTCTTTTCCCTAAGTGATCTCTTATAAGCGGAATTACAATTGAAGACTCAAACTAGCCTGTGGCTGGAAAGAGCATATATTAACGGAATAGAATTGGTTGGCGGAGCATGGTCTGAAGGTTAAATAACACAGCTTACATCATATCGATGACTCAGAGGTTGAAGTCCAGCGCTGTTTTACCCCTAGGAATAAATATCCTCTGTCGTACGAGTATTACGTTTAATATTTCTTCACAACTGGGTTCTAACAATGAGCCAATTCAATGCTTCAAACTACCCACATGCAAACTACCTACAGTTCCGAGTTTCTATCTTTTACAATACCAAAAGCAAAATTTACGTAGGTTGCGCTCTTCTGGAGTCAAATTTGAAGAATTCCTTCATTGACTTATATGAACACGAATTATAAGGACAGAACTTGATGAATTAATTTAATCTCAATCTGGTTACTTGAATTTGATTTGCTACACTACTAACAAACAGGAAATAAATTGATTTCGAAATAATGTAATCGTAGGAATAGAAATTGAACTGGATTAAAGTTCTACTTTCTCGAAAGTCAATTGTAAACGGTGGAAAAGGGATTCGATATATTTTGACGTTTTTGACATCCAATATAATCATGAACAATTTACATGACAGATATTCAGAGATTGATAGATCATTATAACAGTTCGAATCGTCTATGACAGATAACATATATCCCTCAGCAAGACATGTAACAAGACAGCTGATACATTGAAAGCTACATAATGTCCGTGACAGATCATTTCCTGTCAATTGAAATTAACTTCTAACTAAGACATAGATTGAATTTTACGTCATTCCTCGCCTTCAGCTGTTCTTACTCTTTTGAAATATTATGCATTAAGTCTTGAAACTTGATAAATGACATCGCGGTGACAGACCGCGCTTTTTTCTACGAGTATAAGCTGTTTCTGCTCTTAATATATAATAGGCAAATGCCACTTACTCACTCATCACGAAGTTTTTGAATTTCTAATGGTTCTAGAATATTGAGTCAACAATTTTGTAAATAAACTCCCATTCAAACCATTGTCTTCCCGCATCTCTCAATGCATACCACATTCAGATTGATTTCTAATATTTAAGGAATAAAGGATTAAGGGAGAACTATCTTGGCAGCGGTTATTTAACATTTGAAATGACATCGTTAACATTCGGGTTCTGTTCATGGGTGTATGATGTATCTACAATGATATTATATCTTTTAATATATTTGATCTTAAGTGTTCGAATAAATGGACGATCATACATTCAAATCCTATTGGTTGTGAATATGATGCATGCTTTCCGAATCCACACTACGTTTGGTAGATAAAACTTATTTCATTTTCTTTGAGTTGGTTCTTTAATATATTTCAAATGGAATATTTGTATAGTTTACTAATAAATTTTCGCTGAAGAATTCTTGAATAATGATTTAACCCACATCACATTTTAATGACAAGGTGAACACAACTGTACAGTTTGTGTTTGACACCTTCAAAAGACGCGTCAATCGCAAGAGCTAAGCCTTTTTTCTTGTATTTATTCAAGAGCGTTGTTGAAAAATCGAAGGCAATTTTGTACCCGAAGCAATTATCAATACTGAGGCTTGCCTTATATTATGTTGATAGATCGTTGATTGATCTAACATCACATCTTTATGACCTACATGGAACGGATTCAACCGAAATATTTAGTAAAAAGATACTGATTATTATTCTCAGCCGTTGTGAGTTCTTAGTTAGATCGTTGATATATCCCTTTGATTTATGGTATACGATTATTCGAGTGTCTTTCGTGCTTCTTTTTAACTATGAATAAATGCTAAATGATGTAACACTATACGTTACTTTCCGTATCTTAATTGTATCGCTTCATGAATTCTACTTCATCATTTGTCTCCTCCTATTCGGTTGAATATAGTTCAGAGTTTAGATCAAATACAAAACAATTCACTATAATTGGGCGGAGGAATGGTAATTTATGTGATACAATTATAATTCATATAAAAGGAAGAATTTAAATGAATGTTTGATTATTCCAAAAAATAGAATTGCCTAAAATACTGTAACCTTGAAAAAGTTATGTTTCATAAAAATAGCAATACTTCATTTAGATATCATCATACCATTTGTCTGTCAAATAATTTTGAGTCTATTTGTCGAATAAGTGCAATAAGAGATCGGAAAAATGTTCAACTGAATCGCTCCGTTTTTTAAAATTAACTGTGTTCAAGTGAAAGAGCAATTACTTTGTTTTTATATCACTTTTAATAATAACATGAAAACTACAGTTTCAACATCGAATTGTCATTATAAACCAGATACAAAGTTATGAATTATCAGCGTGTACGCCATCTTTTAGAATGCTTCTCCAAAAAAGTTAGACGTATGTGATACGTAATAGAAAAAATCTTGACACTGAATGGAGTAAGCGGTGGAAATAGGTGTAAATGACAATATTTCAATGAAAATTGGATCAGGTGTCGAATTAAGGGCTTAACAATGGAAAGCATTATTTATTAATTTATTACAACTATTTTAAAGAAAAACTTTTCTGAGCGTAAAAATCGTGTGTAGTGTCTCCAGAAAACTTGACAAAAGCCGCTCACGCCTTTTCGTCGTAGCGACATAGAAATGACTCCACTGCAAAAACGTGTTAATAAAAAACACATCTCAGTTTTCATGTTATCAAAAATATATATTCTATGATACCCCACTAATCTGTTGCCAATCTAACTCTTCTATCGTGAATATATTTATCCCAAAACAGTGTGATCTGAGAATGCTTCAGTTTAGCGGAACACATTTTATAGTGTCCTGGTTTGTTCGTAGTTTATTGTACATTCTGCCGAAACAGCATGTACCACTCTGTTTTTTCCTATCATACATAACAATAAATCCGTTTCTATCATGGATAATTTTCTATACATGAACTCAATACGTTTGTTTTGTTACAGAGAAACCACAGCCAATTCTATCAAATCAATATCCAGGTAAGAAGTGCATTAATGACATTATGAACAAATAGGAGTATTGTCTTCATAAGTTTTGAATAGTAAAATATGAATCGGACACGAATTCACACTTCAATCTCTGTACAGTGTGTCCCATTTTATAGCTTGGTGGATAGGGATCACGGTAATTATAAGAGTTAGAAGGTAGATTAAAGGTACAAAGTTATGTGGAATCAGATGAGTTACTAACGTCAGATTTCAAAAATTTCTAATTGCTTATTGCCAGTTTCATCACTATTACCCACGGCAGTTGTTTGAGGAGGTATAAAAAAATTCGTTGGCGCTTTCTCTGCTTTACTAAGTCGCATCAAATTTAGATTCGACTTACCTACCGTATTTTTAGGCCCATCATCAACTTTTGTTTTTAGATACGGTCTGTTTACAACCATGTGCCACTCTTCATTATTTTACATCGTTTTGGGAGTTGAGAAATCATCATCAAGCTCGTATTTTCTGAAAATACGTTTTGGGCATTTAAAAATCATTATCAAGTTCGTATTTTCTGAAAATACGTTTTGGGCATATTAAAAATCATTATGTTGTTCGTATTTTCTAAAAACGAAGTCAAATACCTGCAATAGAAAAATTTTTAGGGAAAATTTACACTTTAAATTCTAAACTTTATCACAGATGATGAAAAAATTATGGAAAAAGCAACATTTTAGTTAGACTGTTGAATGTTTAGCTCCATTTCAATAAGAACGCGGTAAGCAAGGACGAAATTCAACAATTAAGATGCAGATAAAACAATACCTAGATTTGGCAGATCTACTTTCAGTTTTATTTCAGTGCACAGCTTACTTGACTGGTAATTGTTCTATCGAAGCCACTAGATAACATTGTGTAAATAGTCCAGTAGCAATATTTTCAAAATCGACGATTTTGGAAATTTCATATATAATTTGTCTAAGGTAGCTATTATAATGCCAATTGACCGTCTAAAAACGATGATGACATCATTTTTGGGCCAAACCCTGTGCTTCATGCCATAACCTCACTTTTTGTGTAAAAAACGGAATAAGTGATCCAAAATCGTCGTTTTTGAAGATATCGACTTCAAAATATTGGAGGTGGTGGACAACACTGAAACACGGATTCGCATGCCAACATAAACCTGTCACCCACCTCTAGTCACAAGGTATAAGCGAAAGGAAAAAAAAATTTATGATTTTTTTTTTGGGGAAAATTATATACCGAAATCATATCTACAGCACGTCAAGAACTACATTTTACTTCTAGAATATACTCTAATTTTTTCAATTTGAAATTTCAACAGTTGGTGCGCAAATCGCACTTTCATTTTTTGATTTCAGAACCTTCTGCGGTCTCTCAGGTTTGTCTGAACAACTTCTAATTGGACTCATTCACTTTGAGGGACTTTCTTCATATCACTTATATGGTGTAGGGCATTTTTTCCCGATATTTTTGCTCCGAGCGGCCATTATAGGTTAGGGTCGAAATTTGAACTCGAATATCTCGATTCTCTAAAGTCGAATCGAATCGCGGTTTGGACTATTCGAATACATTTATTTTTTCCTTTAATTCACCTGGTACGATTCGAAGGGGCAGATATTTTTTGTTTCGGGCTCTACATTGGGCTCCTTTCATTTTTTGGACCCAAAACTTGATTCACATGAGAGCAAAGACCCACAGGACCTTAAGTTTCGACGTCTGAATCGCTCCCCTCATAAGAAGTGGGTGTTTTTTCGATTAAGCCGAAATATCCACCACAATTTTTGAAGGAATATTAAGGAAAGTGGGTGAGTTGATTGCTGAAATTGAATTTTAGTCAAACAAAGTTCAATAACTCCGTTGTTTTTGCTTTTATCGCAAAACTTGCCTGAGAACAAAAAATATTTAGAATATGTTTCTGAGTACGAATACGTATTCCAATTTTCCATTTTTCATTATGTAACATGGAAAATTTGGAAACCTCGATGCATCGCATATATAAATAAACGACTTTTGGCAACAAATTGTGTTAACTCCGATGTTTTTGCTCTTATTGCAAAACTTGTCGGAACAAAACGTAATTAAGATATGTTTCTGAGTACGAATTCATATTTCAGTTCCCAATTTTTCATTATTTTACCTGGGAAATTCGGAAAACTCGATGCATCGCATATATAGAAAAACGACTTGTGGCAACAAACTGTGTTATAACTCAGTTGTTTTTGCTTTCATCGCAAAAATTAAGTAAGAACAAGAAATGTGCAAAATGTTTCTGAGTACGAATTGAAAATGATGGACAAATGGGATGTGGTAGGATAATTAATACTAGGTACTGTGTTAAATTATCTGAAAGTTCATGGTGAAAATGTGACAATTGTCTATTCAAAGTATAGGAGAACCGTCACCCCAAAAGCTTATGAAACTTATTTCATGTTCATCTAAAAGTGAGTGTACTGGTAGGTGTAGAAAAGTAGGGATAAAATGTTAGTTTTCATGTAAATATCACGACGAGAAATTTTTTAATAATAGCGATGAACCTAATGTCAGCATTGTTGATGATGATGATGATGCGACTGGTCAAATTATCAGTAAATTATCAATATTATACAAAATTTGATACGCTTTAATAAAATGTAAATCTGATTTATTTTTGTAAAACTATTAGTTACCCTACCCCATTCCATTTATCCATCATTTTTAATTTCCAAAAATATTATTTATTTTGTTTTTTAGATAATATTTTCATTTTACTTAATTATATATAAAATTCTCGGGAAATAGGTCACAATAACACTTTGTTTTAAATATTCGTCTTTACGTACGTTTCGGTCTCACGACCATCATCAGAAGACTCACATGTCTAAAAAGGGGGTTTATTAAAACTGATTATAGCACAAGCGTCCAAATCGCACAATTTAACTTCAATCAAAAGAGCCCACGCCGTCGAAACGAACAGAACCACGAATAATCGAAATTGTATCGTCAGAATTAATGTATAAAAAAAATTTTTTTTTGTAGTAAGAATCCGCTATTCAGTAATATTATTAAAATATATGAGTGCATATTGATTGGTATTCTCACAACAAATGAGAAGAACGAAGTTATTTGTCAAGTATCTACTTTCGAAACCAGATGTGTAGGATTTATGACTAGGCACTTAAGAAAGGTTTCAGACCTGTACTGGGAAATAACTATTACGAATTCTTCCTAAAAACATTTTCTACACTTATAAAGACGTATGTAAGAATTTGCAAGAGATACATCTTTATAAGTGTAGAAAATGTTTTTAGGAAGAATTCGTAATAGTTATTTCCCAGTACAGGTCTGAAACCTTTCTTAAGTGCCTAGTCATAAATCCTACACATCTGGTTTCGAAAGTAGATACTTGACAAATAACTTCGTTCTTCTCATTTGTTGTGAGAATACCAATCAATATGCACTCATATATTTTAATAATATTACTGAATAGCGGATTCTTACTACAAAAAAAAAATTGTTATACATTAATTCTGACGATACAATTTCGATTATTCGTGGTTCTGTTCGTTTCGACGGCGTGGGCTCTTTTGATTGAAATTAAATTGTGCGATTTGGTCGCTTGTGCTATAATTAGTTTTAATAAACCCCCTTTTTAGACATAGTGAGTCTTCTGATGATGGTCGTGAGACCGAAACGTACGTAAAGACGAATATTTAAAACAAAGTGTTATTGTGACCTATTTCCCGAGAATTTTTATATATAATTCATACTGGGTCAAGAATCTTATTATTTTACTTAATTTAATTTAAATTACCTTCTATTTTATTTTATATTTTTATGTTAGATTACCTTTTGTTGATTTGTATATCCGATGCATCTTAAGTATGAATTCAAACTCAACAACATGTTTTAAATACTTTTTGTTATTACAAGTTTTGCGATAAAAGCAAAAACAAGGGAGCTATAACACAATTTGTTGCCAAAAGTCATTTAATTAATATGCGATTCATGGATTTTCCCGAATCTCTCAGGTAAAATAATGAAAAATTGGAAACTGAAACACGAATTGTCTGAATAACAAGTAAAGTTCAAGCAGGCTATCTAACTAGATCTATCTCCTACTAGAGATGTGTCGAATGTTACCAACAGAAGCATATAAAATCACAATGTTCATTACTAGAGCATAAAAAGATTTTTCTGATTTCACTCATAAATTGTTGTATTGTGAACTAGTCGCTGTCACTGTATTATGACATCCTACATCCGTCAACGGAAAAATTCAAAGTGGATATCTTACTCCATCCTCATTAGGAATTGTTCTGTACATTTGGATCCGTTGAATATAATAAGTATCAAACAGAAAAATTCGCCTCTCCAAAAATATAGTATGGAAAAATATCTAAGGGATGAAAATGTATAAACGAAAAGCAATTTATTAAATTCTGATCTAGCTCCAGCTGAGGGTAAACTCTAGTTTGAATTATTATCCCCAAATAGTATTTAAACAGGCACATTCTGATTTATAATTTAGTTTTCTTTGATGATGATTACTTGGAAGCCGAAAGGTCCTCAGTACTTAACAGTATTTTCAGAAGATAATGGTGATTATTCCTTATTTATCATAACATTAGTCAATGTTTACCCGTGCACTCGTGGTCTGGCCTTGACTTGCATATTATAAAAATTAGCTTGACCCTGTCTACTTAGCATTACCTGGACTGTTCATGCATAACATCTTTATTGTTCGATATTGTCACCTCAATTCATATTGTTATTTTAAAAATGTTTACTGAACAGTTCTTTTCCATATAGAAATCAATTATGAAACTAATAATGGGAGAGCTTAACAATTCATTCAATACAATAATCTAATAGTGCTTGGCAAGTCTTAATTCGACCATGATTTGCAACATTTACGTGACTATCGTTAATAAGTGTCCGAAGTAGTAGTGACATTGACTTGCCTGCTGATTTGATATCAAAGAATATTAAGAAGTCAGCAGGAGATTGGAGCTGAGTATTCTAGTGCGCGGTTTATCGATAATGGCACAACGTTGTACAATTGATGCAGGTCGTAGAGTGCTGGGATTTTTTTATGACTAACTGTTGGTACAGGTCATTTAATTTTTTGCCGCTGTTTCGCAACACTTGGCAAATGTACGCATTATCGATTGTCGTCTACTAAAAATGACCTAGCCATGGTATAACTCATTGAACGTACTTCATTACAGTCAAATGTAACAATATCAAATTGAATATATACTCAAACCACGTTAACATGCAGTAACTTGAATTGCGTATTTCAACAAATAAGTTGCCATATAAAACGTAATATAGATAAGATCAACAAATTTCGTAGTATCTTCTGAATTACAGAAATTATCAATAGGTGATTCGTTGCTAGATGCTCCAATATACACCACAATACCACATATGATTGTTTTCATATTTGTTCATGACAAAGCATGTCCTCACGATAGATATAGTCGAAGTCTAAAAGGAATCGTACCTGTCCGAAAGACTGGTTGATGAGATTATTCGTAGTTACAATTATATAAATCCTCCTCAAGGATTATTCTACATATTTTCGGCTCTCACAACGTAATCTTCATTATCAAAAAAATGGTAAACTACAGTTTACACCTTCCAAATTTCCTATTCCTGGCACCAGGACGATGTTTTTCAATAATTAACTATCAATATCAACCGGTGATGAATGATTGAAAGCTTGTTAACCATTACGGTGTAAACTTCATAAATTTTAGTAGGTGTTTTACAGATGATAGTCTCAATTGAATTGACCAGCTTGAAGGAAGATTGAAATATTTGGAAACATTAGTTATCATATTAATGGAAGGAGGAATATGTTATAATTTGAAATGTTTACTACATCAAGGGAGTCAACAACGTATAGAAACATGAATATTCAGCTTTAATTTTTCTAGTAGATGAACTAAAAGTCTCCTTTCTCAATGAATAGGTGCGATATTGAACTGGAAGATATTAACAAAGTGGGGAGTTAAAACTATTATGACCCTAATGTAGTCGACAAATTTGTACGTAAATTTTCCACTTTTAAACTAAATTCAATTTCAATTTATTCGTTTATAAAAACACAGTACAAAGACATACAGTATTTCATCATACTAGTTAGTAACAATCAAATAATTAAAAATCAATTGAATACATGTAATACTTATTAATAAAGTAAAAAGTATAAAGGTAATGATCATGAAACACTTACAGAATTAAAAACAAGTATTAGAACAAAAATAAAAAACATTCAATTTGAAATGCATAAATATTAGTACACGAATTATAAAACATTCAATTCACAATGTAAATTGGAAATTAGTTACTGAGGTACTCCTTAACGAGATGGAATGCATATTTTAGTAAACATGTGTATAGTAAATTTTTTAATATTTCCAATAAATTATTGACATATTTATCCACAAAATAATTATAGCAGATTAAACCTTGACAAACATGTTAATTTTGTCCAACCGATAAACGTGAGAATGGTACGTGAATATTGTAATTTATACGGGTTCCATATCTGTGAAATATATTATTTCTAATGGGAGTAGCACCGGTTGATAGATGTACATAAATAGAAGAGTCAAAAATTGGAGTTTTATAAAAAGTGGTTTGTAATGTCAATTCAAGTTAACATTCAACATACGTCAGACAATATTCTTCTTAGCAATGAATACCCTGCTCTTGTGAGAAGAATAGAAGAACGTAATTCAAAACGGAATGAATGAGATCGTAGTATAACATATTCAACACTTTCGAAGAGACCGTGTTTCTCAGCATTCTTATCAAATAACATTTGCTACCAGTTTGCTTATGATGCTATTACATTATGCTTCCCATGTCAATTTATGGTCAATAATCATTCCAAGGAATTCAATTTCATTTATCTCCTCAATTATTGTATAATTTACCTTGATAAGTGGACTGAAATTATAGTTAATGTTCTTCTGTTTGAATAGAATAAATGAGGTTTTCTTTTCATTAACTGTTAATCCATTGTTTAGCTATCAGCGATGGAAACTATCAGCACAGCTATTTGCTTCCGCTATGGAGCTGTTCAATTTTTCTTCGGCAGTAATTTGGTTTGTATCGTCGGCATATAGTATAGTTCTATATGCATCACTACATGGCTGCTCCAAATCAGACATGAAAACTAGAAACAATAATGGGCCCAATAAAGACCCGTGCGGCACACCCATATTCATCTCCAATGGATTAGATTAATATGAGTCATATACTACAATTGGTTGCATATATATTGAGTAGGATTTAATTCAAGCATTGGGAACACCTCTTATTCCATATGAGTGTAGTCTATTTAGTAATAACTTATGATTAACTGAATTAAAAGCTCGCGTTCAATCGAAATATAAAGCAACTGGAATTTTTTTTATTGTTCATGCACTCATACTTGGTTCATTGCTCCTACAGTTGATCTACCACTCCTAAATCCATGTTGGATGTCGGAGAGAAGATGGTTCTGTTCTAGAATTGTTACCATCTGTATGTTGAATAACCTCTCAAAAAATTTTGCAAACTGTGACTGCAGAGAAATATTTCTATGGTGATTAATATCTATCAAGATACAAAATTGATT
The DNA here is from genome assembly GCA_958510875.1 of Endomychus coccineus. Lineage (NCBI taxonomy): Eukaryota > Metazoa > Arthropoda > Insecta > Coleoptera > Endomychidae > Endomychus > Endomychus coccineus. Next base: position 135,150,433 of record OY294068.1, read on the forward strand.
GAATTTTCGAAAAACCTGGTTTAGTTGCGGTATTTACCGTTCAGAATATGTTTAAGTACCATTCGAGATGTGTTGGGTTATTCAAAATATCATGTCATTATACTATACAAACATACCGAAATATTGGGATTCAATTCACAGAATATCCATATCAAATTCAGGTGATCCGAAAGCTCTACTGTTACCAACATATACCCTATAGAAGACATAAATAAAACTTATGGAATATTTAATAACAATATGAATTTCAACATCTTAGAAATTATTCATATAACCAGAATAGAATAGTACCAACCATAACATCGAGCGAGCTCGCTGGTGAGAAAATATGAAATCAGTCATGTGCATGTGTGGTGTTTTATTATATACAAATAGTTTCAAAAGACCAGTAGATATAGATTTAATAAGTGCGATGAAAATTCGATTGAGATGGGGACAGGATGTGCGTGATAATAGAAACATATTCATTTGCGAATATACAATATTATCGTATATGCAAGAATTGTAGGAATTAGCCATTTACGTACCTTAATTACTAGCGTTATATAATACGCAGGTTGTTCAGTAAAGAATGGGCAATACTTCAAGGATATATTCCTCGTACGAAAATGAGATGCATTACAATTTACCTTCCTTAAGAAATTAGTCCTGATAAAAAATTTTTTTTACAATAATTTACTTATTTCTAGGATGATTGTACTAATTTTGGGAGAGTAGGTTTCTATTGCTGATAGATACGATAAAACCATAGACCCATTATCTTAAGGAGACGAAACATATCATTCATAAAACTTCATTTGACTTGTCGCAATGATTACTTGAAGTATGAAAACGAAAACCAATGGACCTCTTTGTCGCCGAGTCATAATTACTCCTTATTGGCAACGCTGTTACTATGACTGAAAATTTGATACCACTTGTAAGGCAACACCGCTTCGAAATAGTTACGAGAAATGAGGAAGCTGTCGAATTGCGTAGTACAGAACAAAGTCCCCATTCATAAAAGGTACGCGGCGTTGACGCATTCTGAACAACTGATGCAATGGAATGGAATAACTCTATATTTAAAAATTTTAATATTCTATAGTTCGATTGTATATTCCGGGTTACCATAAATTATGGAATATTTTTCAGAGAAAACGGCATTTCAACAGTATTGCTTCTAATCAATTGGACGTTTTTATAATAATTACAAATCTCATTCCGGCACACAGAACAACTAATCCGGCAATAGCACATTCCATATGGCCATACTTGTAATATACAGCGGTCTGAGTGGCCCGAAATTTTGGCAATGTCTGATCGTGTTTAGATGTAAACAATTCTGTCTCCTTAGGATAATAGGCCTATGGATAAAACACAGGTGTTGTGAACGCATGTTCGTCTTATTCTTTCGAGATACTAATTTTTGAAACATGATTTTCGTCATTTTGAAACAACAGTTGAGTAACTTGATAAAGATGTAGATATATAGTCACATTTATCAGTTCTGGCAGCAATTTACAATTGAATGTACGTTGTACACCTCTTGAGTTCAATAGTTAGATCTGGTACATACATGTGATTCACGAGAGACGCCTGTAGCTTCCATACTAACTTATTCTGATGTAGGCTTACTGTACCTAGGGTTCACAGTTTCTGAAATATTTGAGGATTTTCGAGAGTCTAAGATATTTGCGAAATGGACATTATACTATCAAAGTAGTTTTATTTGTTTAGCTTCTGTCTTTCAGACCAGATATACCTATCTTGGGCTATCTATCTCCAAGTATGTAATTTTACAGTGATACAAATGGTGTTTCTATAGATGAGCTTTAGTTGTCATCACCCAGAAAGCCTGAAACTTCGATATTCCGAATGGAACACCTGCATAGTTTCATACGCAGAGAAAAGTTTTCCAATGCCTTTACAAACTATATTAGGCTTCTTATAATACCTGTCCCTTACAGTTTCGGAAAAATTTGAAAGTTTGTTAAGTTTTACTAACAATGAAATTGAATCAAAGGGACCGCATCTTGAAATGCAATAATTGTTTATTTCAACTTTCTGAACAAGTTACTCATGAAACAGATATGGCCCTTAAATAATAACAATCACAATAATAAATGTGTTACATGATTTCCATCTTCCTCTATATAAATTCTAACTCTCTCTTCAAACGATCTTCAAAATTTTCACATTTCCGGGGTGACGGCGGCAAATGCATTTTTCATTCTGATTTTCATAACGTCTGTTGTAGTTGGTCGAATTGTCAACACCACATTTCTAAAATATCCTCACAAAAATCTACATATGTCAAAGTAACTTCGGTGGTCTATGACCGGGTCCTCTAAATGTGCAGGAGCCCCGTCTAACTGCAGCCACATTTTCTTTCTTATAAATAAGAATAAGTTTTCTATGAGAGTCCAGAATTCTACCCGTAAACATTGTAAAAAGTGGTGCTCATTTAAACTTTCTTCGAAACACTAGGGTCCAGTAACATACTCCCAATCATTGCGCGCCTTTTATACTCCAGCGATTTTGGTGGTTAACAATCTTAATTTTCTATCTCATAATAATGAAAATTATGTCTATTTACCAATCCATTATTGTGGATGGCAGAGTGAATGGAACGAATTCAAAACCCCATCTCCTTACCAACACGATCCGAATGCCCGCAAGCAAAACTTAGTGTATTTGAATACGTGTATGTTTGATACTCGGGATCCGCAGTATACTACATCTTCTTATACTGTTATGTTTGGCAAATACTCCGTTAACTTTTACTATGATTTTCAACAACCGAACCGAATACTATAAATCCATTTTCCTCGTTGTCAATGACTGGTTGGATTAAATTCCGTTTGGAGTACGATCAAGTTCTTATAACCCACTATGTTTCAATCAAACATTTTGAATAATATGATTTGATTCAATCAATTGGCGTACATGAAAGAAACTAACATATTCCAATGTTCCGAAAGATAACACTCTAACTTGGAGACAAGTATATTTCAATTATTAAACGGAGAGGATAACTCGATGCTTCGATGCTCAACTATTCACTCACATTTATGTGAAGTTCAATCGTTTTGAATTGAGGAGTGTAGGTTATAAGTATTACTAAAATTGAAAATTATTCTGACAGTACTCAGTCAATGACAGCATCCCGGTTCTGATATATTTCAATAGAACTGACTGAGAAATATTCTGGGTAAGTATAAACAAGCTTAAGGTTTCTTTGCCTTATTGGCCACATTTTCGTGTAAGTAGATCAAGAGAAATAGAATTAAATTTTCTGAATCATGAAGATAACCTAATTAATTCAACGTTAGGATCAGAAAGATGAATGAACGTAAAACATTGAACCATAGGCGGGATTCGAACCCACATTTCTAGATGTCTAGTCCAGGATGTTTACCAATTACACCACTTTGGTCCTGTTAGAGTCTCATATTTTTGTAAATATAAACCTCTGAAAGTATAGTGGATCATTGATGAACACAATGCGACTCGATGCTCCGCTATAGATCAACTATTCATGCACATTCAATCGTTCCAAATTGAGGATTGTAGGTTATGAGTATCACTATGATTGGCAATTACTCTGACAGTACTCATTCAATGACAGCTTCCCGGTTCTTATATATTTCAATAGAACTGATTGATGAATGTTCTGAGTAAGTATAAGCAAGTGTAAGATTTGTTCCCCTTATTGGCCATATAAGAATCGGGATGCTGTCATTGGATGAGTAATCGTCCATTCAATCGAATCATGTGAAAGTATCGATTCTACATTATTCACAGTTTTGATTGCAACATACTAGAAAATGCATCGCACGTTTCAAGAATTGCAACCTCAACCCACTTTATCCGCTAGTTTTACAGAGACTCCTTGGAAAGATATATTTATTACTAGAGGTAAATACTTATAATTAAATGATTGTACATTACAACTTCTCTCAACTGATATTATTTCAAATAACGGTTATTCCATCTGCACCTGATGCCATAAATGGCGAAGTAGACACAATATTTTTCACAATCGAAAATGTTACTTTCAAATTCTCCTAAATGTTAAAGAAATAATCTATTTTCGAATTAAGTGCTAAACAACTTCGGATAATTTTAAATACGCTTATGATATATGGAAATCTATTTTTCTATAGGTACAGTCTCCTTATATTCTGGACTTTTCATGAAGCTGATATATTTGGTGCAACGATTTTTATTTATTGAATTGACTATTATTGAGAAGAAATATCTTGTTGTTATTTATTGTTCTTCCTCATCTCCTGAATTTATACACTTAGTGATAGTATTTGTTCATTTTACTTTCTTTGGATACGTTCATTTGATGTTATTGATAAATAACACTTTAACATTATAATTGAAATGTATTACATCATACTATTAATTAATATTCTTAAAATTCTGTAAACAATTGTTTCATATTTGTAGACAATGTGTCCAAGAAACGGATCACGGGGATATCGGAAACATTAATATGTACAGTTTTGGTTGAACGGGGGACAGATGCGTAAATGAAGAGCAATTCATATCATCATCATCATTGTTCATTCACACAGAATAATACAAGCACAATAACACTATACAGTCTTTAAATAAACATTGGGAAACCCACAGAAGCCACAGTTGTTGCTTGTACGTGGTGAGAGACATGTAAATAAGTTGATATACTCCAATAATTAAAAATACTGAAAATTAATAATTTTGGAATATAAATCTATATAACAAAAAAACAAATAAAAGTGGAAGATTCAAAATCATACAATGAATCTATACAGAACAATCAAACACATTGGAGACGTGTAAATAGATATAAAATTAATCACACTTGGTGTAAATAAAATAAATTAAGATTACAGTTCAACAATCACAAGAACTTTGAAGACTTATGTGTATATAGTATATACAAGATAAGATGAATCACATGGGGTATAATAAGATCCAGTGGCGGCTCCTCGAAGGAGGCTAAGGAGGCTCAGCCTCCTCACCAATTCATCTTGTTGATCATTCTTCATTTTATTTCCTGTTTCTTTAATAATTTTTTTAATTTTACAATCAATTCCCCGTTCTCAGTAGTTATTTTTAATCTGGCAACAGTGCCCCGGGGCTAGACTCTATATATCTCAAACTCTAAACAATAAACACGTGTTGATCAATATACTTGCCGTTTTTCTGACCAGTTCAATTGCTAAATACCGTAAAACATAGCTGGAATGGCAACACTCTCAGTAGGCTAGCCTGCCGCCCGCCTTTAAGTTCAGTACGGTCGGCGTGGTACGGAATACGACACATGCCTGTTGCGTCGATGCTTGTTTTGTTTTATGCGGGTATAATAGTTGAGTGACGCCACGAGAAGTAAGGTTAGATTAGAATTTGTCTGTTCGGTAAATTATTAATTGTAAAAAATGGACAACTAGTAGAAAGATTTTTAGGTTTTTACGATGTTAGTTCGAGAAGAACAGCGGTCAGTTTATTTGATTTTTTAATGGAAACATTTCAACGATTTGACTTTGCGAATAAATCAACTGCTCAAACCTACGACGGCGCATCTGTAATGGCGGGACATTTAAACGGTCTGCAAACAAAAACAAAATCAGTTTCGCCTCAGGCTATTTTCACCCATTGTTACGCTCACTACATGAATTTGGTTTTAAGTAATGCATGCAGTTCCATTAAGGAAGTTCGAATTTTTTTTCCAACTTATCGTCATTTTAAAATTTTTTTAGCAAATCCACCAAACAAACTGAAGTTTTAAATAACATAGTAGGAAACAGAATTCCCTGTAATGCTCCAACTCGATGGAATTTTACATCACGTGCAGTGTTCACCATTCATAAAAATAAAGACAAATTAATTGAAACATTTGATTTTATATTAAACAGTAATGACTTTTCACAAGATCAGGTTTCATCAAATGCTGCTGTTGGCTTAAAATCTTATTTAGAAAATGAAGAATTTTTGTTTTTTTTTTGGTAATTTTAAATTAATATTTGAACAAACTGATCATATTTTTCAAATTTTACAAGATAGATTCACTGATATAATTTATTGAAGAGATCGTTTGAAACATCTCATTGATAAAATTTCAAGTTTCCGTAATACAGAGTTTCATTTTAATATTTTATTTGAAAATTAGTCGACTGATGAGGATCCTCCCGCGAAAAGGAGGAAAATATATAATTTGCTAGACAAGAAACTACATTATAAACAACTTTTTTATGAAATTTTAGATACTATTAAAGGTCAATTGAAATTTTCCGATTTACATGAATTGAAGTTTCTCGACTTGACGAATAGAAGATTTTTCGAATCTTTTTCGAAAGAGTTTCCCCATACACTTTTAGATAACTTAGGTCTAAAATATAAATTTTTTGATAAAATAGCACTGCCCAATGAATTATGCGTTGTATACTCGAATAAAGATATTTTAGGCCAGTACGACAGTCACGCCGATATGATAAAATATATGATAGACAATGTTTTGGAAAAAGTTTTACCTCCGTTTTATAAACTACTTTGTTTGACAGTCACCATTCCTGTCACGTCGGCATCGGTGGAGAGATCATTTTCTACTCTCAAACGAATCAAAACTTACATGCGAAGTACAATGGGCCAAAATTGTTTATACAATGTTAGTTTAATATCTATTGAAAAAGATTTAGTAAACACTTAAAAACGAAATGATACTTTTCATGATAATATTATTGATCATTTTTCGCAAATTAAAGATCGTAGAATTCCGTTAATATATAAAAAACTTTTTTTAACTTAAATTAATTTAAAAAAAATATGAAAAATTCCAAAAAAAAAGGAAAAATATTAAAAATCCAAAAAAAATAAAAAACAAAAAACGAACGAATAAGAATGTTTGCCAAGAGAAACTCTATACCTCCACGTTGGATCTTGCTGGGTAACAATTAATTTTGTCACTGAAGTAGCTGGTACGATGGCTGCGCAAAGGTTAAATTAATTGGCTGAATAGAGTAAATTTTTACAAAAAAGTTTTATGTTCAGCCTCCTCTCTTAGAAAGTTCACGAGCCGCCACTGATAAGATCACTCGGAAGTTGAAACAATCACAAAACCATTGGAAACGTGTAAGGATAGAAAAAAAATCACATAGGAGGTATAAATTAAATTACTTACAAGCTATAAATTGTCTTACCATCTATTAAAATTTGGCATAGGTATAAAATAATATTAGGACTAATGACAAAGTGTAAACATATTGTAAACTAAGAATTGTATCAGGAGGGTGAAGGTGAGTACATATCCTTTGTTTATAAGATTTTTTTTTGTGTAATGTCATTTTGCAATAGAAGCTTTTAAATGGCATTATCAAATATTTTACCAATTATTTCACGTGGTTGACTTTTCATTAATTAATCGACGGCTTTTTCCAGTTATGAAAGTGGTCTTAGGGAATGTATGTTATCTGATAGGGAGTTGAGTACAGTTGGTCTCAGAAAATTGTAGGACCTCTGACCTACATTCTTGGATGCATGTGGTATGATATATTTATTTTTATGGCGTGTAATATGCTCATGGCTCGACCAACTAAGTTTTCTCTTCTCCTTAAATTGATTCAGTACGTGTATCTTATAAAATAATTGTCTCAGGTCGAGCATCCCAGATCCTTCATATAACTTGTCACTACTATAGCGGAGAGGTTTGTGCAACATCAGTTCTAAGAATTTTCTCTATATCACGTTTATTGGACGCAGGTAAGTTTTGGAAACCCCTCCCCATCCTATTAGGCAGTATGTTGAATGGCTTTGTACGAGACTAAACTATTTTGTTTTGCTTCAGATCCAATCTGTTCTTGAGTTGGCGGAACTTATATAGAATGCCTCTTAATTTTTTTACTAAATAATTTGGTACGTTGGTAGTATATCTACTATAACAAAACGGCGGTTTTTATGAATGAAATCGATAAAACTGAGTTCAAAATGAATTTTAATCAAAACAAATTTCCGCGGAAACATGTATTTAAAAAAAAAAAATTAATTAAGAAAAAATTTCATTATTTTCTTCCAATTAGGTTAGGTTAGGTTAGGTCTCGTGAAAATATCGTATAATTGGAAGAAAATAATAAAATTTTTTCTTAAATAATTATTTTTTTTTTAAATGCGTGTTTCCGCGGGAATTTTTTTTGATTAAAATTCATTTTGAACTTAGTTTTATTGATTTCATTCATAAAAACCGTTATTTTGTTATAGTAGATATACTACCAGAATTCCAATAATTTATATGGAAGTCCTATCTCAAATGAAAATCTATTAAGACTCCCAAATATTTCATATTTGTTGTTGAAGATATTCTGAGCGCATTTTGAATAGTTATAAATTGGTAGTGTGGCAAGGAAGATTTATAGTTACAGAAAGGTAAGAAAAAAGTTTTGTTGAAATCCAAAGAAAGTTGTTTGTGATCAAACCAATCTTTACCAGAACCTTTTCTGCTTGTTCTTTGACCTCGAGCCAGGTTTCACCAGAATAGAAAACCAGTGTCATCTGCAAGACTAGTTATTTCTCCAGACGATTCTATAGGAAATAATTAGTTCACATATATACATAATGGTACTAGACCTAGAACGGTTCCTTGTAGTACTCCACATTCAATTTTCTTTTCAGTACTCTTTGTATTTTTAATTCTTACAATTTGTTTCCGGTCTGTTAGATATGACTGTAATAAGTTGAATGCGTACCCTCTTATTCCAATGTTCTCTAGAGTTGTTAATAGAATGGAGTGGTTAATTGTGTCAAATACTTTCGATAAGTCAATGAAAACTCCCATTGACGGTTTACTCCTATCGAGTGCTTTGTACATGCTATCAGTTAACTGCATAATGCATTTTGTGTGCATGATCCTTCTTGAAAACCGAACTGTAATTTGGATAATATTTTGTGTTTTTGAATGAATGAATTTAGTCTAATTTTGATTACCTTCTCTAAGATTTTGCTGAGGTTTGTTATTAATGAAACTGGCCTATAATTAACCACTCCATCTCTACTTCCACTTTCATATATTAAAGTTAATATCGGTACGCTTAAACATGGTGGAAAGTGTCCTGTTTCCACAGCCTGATTGAAAATGTGTGTTATCGGTTCAGCGATGAACTCAGCTACTAGCTTTAATGTTTCACCCTTTAAATTGTCAATTCCAAGAGCTTTGGGGTTTTTAAGTCGTTTTATAACGTTTGAAACTTCTGTTGGGCTTGTAGGACTCAAAAATATAGATTTTTCGTTTATGTATTCAGTGAATTTATAGTTTGATGTTCTCTTAATTTTTTTTTGCAAGATCTCTTCCTATGTTGAAATAGGTAATAATAAAAATGTTTACAATTCCATTCATATCATCAACCATGTTTCCATTTTCAGTTTTTATGGAATTTATTCCAATTTTTTCCTGATCCCCACTAAACATTTCATTTATGTTTCGCCACAGGTTAGCAGCATTATTTTTATTTTCATTAATTTTTCTTTTATAGTATTCATTTTTTGTTTCTTGTATTACCTTATCAAGTGTATTCTTATATTTCTTGTATTCCGTTTTGAGTCGCGAATTATTTGGGTCCTTTTTTAGTTATAGATACCTACATTTCATTTTGCTCACTGATTTGATCAAAGAAGATATGTTAGTTACAATTCTTTCGTTTACTATTTTATTCTTTTCTAGTATCAGAGATGGAACCAAATGAGCAGTTTTTATAAACTTTCTTGTGTTAATTGCAGTTTTAATATTCCACGTATCGTTTTTAATATACGAAGACAAGGTGAAAAGTACCTGGAAAATGAAACAAGGAATGATTTATTTGGTCAAAACTTATTTTATTTTCCAACATTATCTCCTTGTAGCCCTATAAACTTCGTCCAATGTTTTTCTCATTCTCGATTCCTTCCAAATAATACGATTTCGGCAATCCTTCAAGGCGTTTTTTCAGAGATGACCACATCTTTGGAGTCAAATCTCTCTTCGCCAATCCATTTTTTCAAGTTTGGAAATATAATTTTAAAAATCGTAGGGGACCAAATCAAGAGAATACGGTGGAAGCCGAATCAATTCGTAGCGCAACTCATCAATTTTTCCATTGTGACTGCGGACCTGTGCGCCGGTAAGTTGTCTTGGTGGAAGAGCACTTTTTTTCTTTGTCAAATGCGGCCGATTTCGCTACAAATTGGCGTAAAATCGATCCAACAGCTCTGCATAATATACGCTGGTGATCGTTTTGCCCTCTTCAAGGTAATCGATATGGATGATACCGTGTGCATCCCAAGAAACTGTCGCCCTGACTTTTTTGGCCGATAAACCCACTTTGGTCTATCTCGATTCGGACAAAAAGTCCTTCCAATGACACTTGAACACTCATTTGGAGTTGTTACACTGTCACGCTTGGTGTCAACGGAGAGCAAATGTGGCACACATCTGGCAGATAGCTTTCTCATATTTATAAATTTATGCGAAATGTTTCGTACCCGTTCGATTGAGATGCCCATACCCTAAGCAATCTCGTGCACTTTAACTCGCCGATCGTCCAATATTCGGCGTCCTTTGTGGTCATCCTACCACAACGATGATCAGTAAACCACTTGTGAATCATTCCAATCGATGGTGAAGAGTCCCCGTAATGTTTAACAAGCAATGCTTTGGTTTGCGTAATGTTTTTTCTACGCAAGAAATAATGTTTAATCAAGACTCGAAATTAACTTTTTCCCATATTTACAATAATCTTCAAGGCTGCTTGCTTTCGATGGGTGTCAAAACAAAATCGAATGACATATCAGTCTGGAAATTTTAATGCGTTCCAGTTGAAGATGGTATATCACAAATTTTACATGATATTTTCGATTGTGGAGCCATCTGTTTTATTTTTCATGGACTTTTCACCTTGCCCTCCTGCATTTTTTGCCATTTGAGATCAGTTTCGGCCAACATCAAGATATGTTGAAAACATTTTTAAGTAATTATCAAAATTTCTGAAATTGTGCTTCCTATTGCTAAAGGTAGTACGGTTATGATAGCAATATTTCAAGAAATTCCCGAAACTTGGAATATAAGCTATTAAATACATAATACACACATTGTTATAATTAGAAGGCGACAGACCTCATCGGATATGAGATATTTGCAATTGAAAATTACATTTTTTGTACATGTAGCATGGGAGAAGCGTCGAAAAATTATCAATTTACTTTTTTTTATTATATATAATAAATGTTATCAAGATCCCGATAAAAAGTAGTATTTGTTAGAATGATATATTAAGAATATACAACAAAAAATTAAAAATTTTTACCACGTAGTTTTGATAAGCAATTAAAATAAATAACTTATTTTCTGTGGAGGGGATATACGAATAATCACATGGAAATGATGTGGCAATGTTGTAAAGAGTAAAATGTAGAGGCAGGAAGGAAGAGCGCGAAAATATGAAGCAATTAATAAGAAATTTTTAAGAAAATACTTGGCAACTTTTATTTAATAACAGTTATTCATAATCTTCAGAATAAAAGAATAAGTCTTATAGAGCAATTAATTAATTTATAATAAATTATGACATTAAATACAAAATATATTAAGTGATATAATTATAACCAAGCGTAAAGCAAAACATTCATAACAAATAACTTCCAATTATTGCAATATTCACATTTAATTTTTTTTTTCATGTAGAGCATTTGAAACTTTTCTTCTTTTATCAAGAACTTTTTTAATGAATACGATCACCCATAAATATTCATCAAATTAAATAACAATAACATCAGTAGCGTGTCTATGTTTACTGCGCCATAAAACTATAAGTAAGACTGGGCTGTCTAAGATGAATTAGGAAAGTAAATATGCGACGCTTCCACATTTCCATACTAAATGATATTTCACAGTATGTGTGTATATGTATAGGGAATATAGTAATGTGAGGAGTACAGTAAGTTAAGAAATATATTGTACAATCCATAGTACCGCTGATATGTATAACGTAAGTGATGAGCTGAAACTTTTTGTCTAGACTGTCGCGGAGAAACTACCACAAGGAGAATTGATATTGGTTTCTGAAAGACCAAACTTCGCTTTCATAATTTCTTGTACACAATGAAAAGCGGCAATGATGATGTGTCATTTGCTTTAAGATATGTTTTCCAATGACATCAGGAAAAAATGATAATGATTTTATGAAATTTCGGTTTTTCCGAATATCTCCGAAAGTATTTTACATCAGATTGTGTAATTTTTCCATAATTCAACCAACCCTGTATCTTTACTATTTCCGAGATCCTAAAAATGAGACTCGTATTTTATGATTGTTATTCTAGAACCATTTGTATAAATGTATTTCGTATCATTTAGTCTTGTAATTCCGGGTCTTTACTTTTACCAGGAATAAAAACCAATTTTTAAAGTTAAAGTGCACAACCTAAATTACAACATATAAATAATTGATTGTCAAAGCGGTTACTCTATGGTAATTTATCATATGAAATGACACTCTCTTCACTATTAGTCTAGGAGCTAGACCGATATTGATGGTCTGAACATTAACCCGATGGCACTATGGTTTACCGTTAGAGGACGGTTCAATCACCAATTCATCTCACGGAACAAATTTTCCCCGACAGCTAGATCTCGAGATACAGCATCCCCATTTTTTCTTTTTTTTGACTGAAAGTTAACCCTTTCCAAGTTGCGGTTACTTGAAAAGCATGTTCTTATACACTTCCATCATGTGCCATCATTTTTTATCGTGTCCGTTTATCAGACCGACCAGTTAAAATTGAATCGAAAATGGACTGCAAGTTTACCCCCCAAACCTGGTGGAAAATGTTCATTGATGTTTCCGGCCCATTTCCGAGTAATTGGCCATTATTTAGACCAAAAATGTTTCTTTTTTCCATTTTGTGGATAAAACTTGCGGGTTACAAGTTAACATGATGACACCATGTTAAATAGTTTTATTGGAGGTCAAATAAAGATATTTGTCATGTAAGAAAATTCAGGAGGAAACTGCGAATCAGTGAAATTAGCTGAAGATAACAATGGTTTAATATCTCAAGTGAGTACAAGTGTATGTGCAATTGAACAAGTGCCTCCAAGTGATGATTCTGAAATTGATGTTTTTTAAACAGAGCAACGTTACTTAATAATACTTGGAATATTCTAAGTATAGTGATCGATAATAGAATGACGTTCACGATAGAAAATCAAACAAAGACTGAAGCACGACACGAGATCACTAAGACCACACGTGTTCTTACAAAAACTGACAGCTGTTGTATCAAAAACTTGAATCAGCCTTACAAAGTAGTTCTCATCCATAAGATGAGAAGATCTTCTTAGACTATGTTCTCATCCGTTATTTATATGCAAATTTTTCACACATACTTATCATTATAGGTATGTGTAGGTATAAACTATGTATTATACAATGTAGTGAAAACGGGTCTCTCATCTTTACAATACGATGAATCTGTCGTATACCTGAGACAGATATGTACCCTTCATGTTTATTATAGTATTCTATAATTATTATACACGTGCATTTACATGTAGGTATGTGTGTTCTGTTATTATTATTATGAGATGGATATTGGGCGTTTTGAAGTATATTTTATAGACCATTCTGTGATTTTTTAACGCACGCGTATTAAGGCACGCGCGCGCACATACATACATACACACACACTTACATACACACACACTCACATACACGTACACTTACTTACATACACACATACAAACACATTTAACACGTATTTACACATGCATATTTGTATTCACAGGCACATTTTATGATTTTTTTATGTTAAAAAAAATGTATATACCTTTATCACCTAAAATAGTATCATATTGCTAATGCAATATAAAAACGATGATTACTACGTAAAAATATATGCAAATGCCTATATTTTGACGTTAAGCAAATGTCAATCGGATGAAAAGGACATGAGATATTTCAATTGGGAAATTAGCTAAAAAATTGACTTAAGCTCGAATTCCTCAAAAATAATTTGATATTTTGACTTGAAAATCAGGAGTCAGTTTTGAGAGCATAAAACCTACCTATAGTTCAAATTTCAGTTGACTCGGTTGAAAACTGCACGAGTTAGCCTTCACGCAAGTTCCCATGCGTATATGCATATACATATATATATATTGCGAGGAGGGGGGAGGTCGGATCAACTTGAAATTTGAACTGGGAGTTCCTTAAACATTGACAATGAAAGGGTTCCAGTTTGGTTTGCTAATTCCCAATACAACTGGAGATATAAATTTTTTTTTGACAAACTTCCCCTAAAAATGTCCAAAATGCCACAAAATGGCGGAAAAAAGGGGTTGCGGTCAATTTAGGAGGTAGAAATCTTATACTTTTGTTTTATACACCGAAACGAACATTTTCCGTGGGGTTGCGTTAAATCATAAAAAATTTTCGATCAAAATGTTTCACATACTCTACTATTAATAGTAGTTAAAACCTACCTATAGAAATGTGGGTTCGAATCCCGCCTATGGTTCAATCTTTTACGTTTATTCATCTTTATAATCCTATGTTAAATTATCTAAGTTATCTTCATAATTCAGAAAATTTAATTCTATATCTCTTAAGTTACATACACGATAGTGGCCAATTAGGCAAAGAAACTTTAAACTTATATATATATATATATATATATATATATATATATATATATTGCGAGGAGGGGGGAGGTCGGATCAACTTGAAATTTGAACTGGGAGTTCCTTAAACATTGACAATGAAAGGGTTCCAGTTTGGTTTGCTAATTCCCAATACAACTGGAGATATAAATTTTTTTTTGACAAACTTCCCCTAAAAATGTCCAAAATGCCACAAAATGGCGGAAAAAAAGGGGTTGCGGTCAATTTAGGAGGTAGAAATCTTATACTTTTGTTTTATACACCAAAACGAACATTTTCCGTGGGGTTGCGTTAAATCATAAAAAATTTTCGATCAAAATGTTTCACATACTCTACCATTAATAGTAGTTTTAGTGAATGAGGGTGATTATTTCTTATCCATAGTGTTTCTTCCAATGGTTTCAAATGCAATCAATAATTACAGCAACTAGACATAAATAGTTGAATGTACAGATGTTTCATGAAAATATTTTTCTATAAACCCAGATTGATACCCAGTTGATAGAATTGTGCTCAGTATTGAGTATGTACTGCTATTTCCATTGATTAAGGAGTCTATTGATAGGTCTAAAGTAATTGTTTCTTCCGAATTTGATATCTTAGAAACTAGGATACCTGTAGATGATTAGGAAAGTAACCATATTAATTATGTCGTAGTAAGTATAACCGATAGTACCAAAAGAACTTCTGATGAAATGTCAATTTTATATCCTCAAGTGATGTCTAATAATTACAAAAACATAATTTCGTAATCGCACCAAGAACTTATCTTGACAATTCCCCTACATTTGTCGCCCTGTATGAAGTTACAAAGTTTATTATCCATTTAGAGATATAATTCCAAAGTTGATATCGTGAATTCCTTATTTTACTACTTCGAAACTCGTAAGTTGATCAACGCTTCGTCGGAATTGCATGTTTGTTCAAAGTTCACGTCAGGAGCCAAGGAACTTGTTGCTTGGACTTTCACGGCAGTTTTAGGAAGCAATCCAACTGACGTTACAGTTGATTGTAGATCCAATTAAAGCAGCACTTGTTCTATTTTATATCCGCTTAAGTAAATACTTGACAAATTTTAAATATTAATGTTCATTTGCTTATAATTCTGAATATTTAGACACCAAGTCACTCATTCACATCTTCTTACTTAGTGTGCCATTATTTGTAGATGGATTCTCCTCTTCTCGCAAATGATTATTCATCTCGCATTTCAACAAGCCAACTTTCTATAGTAGCCCTAGAAATTAGTTTGATGATATCTTCGGCATATATAATCAATTTCAAATTATTAGTAACTATTTTTGATCAATGATTAATGAATAGTAAGCTTCTGCAATTACGCATTCTTTGATCATTTCTCCATCGGTGAATGGTTCTCCACTTTCGTAATTACAAGAGCCACACGAAAGCTGGCACGAGTTGCAGCCTCTTG
The DNA here is from genome assembly GCA_958510875.1 of Endomychus coccineus. Classification (NCBI taxonomy): domain Eukaryota; kingdom Metazoa; phylum Arthropoda; class Insecta; order Coleoptera; family Endomychidae; genus Endomychus; species Endomychus coccineus. Next base: position 135,166,518 of record OY294068.1, read on the forward strand.
TTCAGTATTGACTTTCGTAAACAAAGATTGCTGCTATTTGAATCGGCGCTTCAAAGCTTCGAAGTTTTCTTTCCGCAAACTTCCTATATATTTTGAATAATTTTGAAATTTCGTTCCAAAATGACATTTTACGTTATATTCTTCGAGAACGGCTATGGTTTCCTTGCGAAGCTAACATATTGCCTTCTTACTGGACTCAATTACGAAATATTGAAAGTTCCACTGATTTGGAATGTTCTGCATTCACTATATACTTTTCGCTCCTTTTCCATACTGGTAAATCACACACAAAAACAACAAGTCAAATCAAAATAATGTTACGAAGATGTGATTCAAACAAGCACAAGCACGTTTCAGGGAGTTACGCACTACTTTATTCACAAAAGACAGTTTCGCTTCCTTCCCCTTCCCTAAGCGGACTGACTCGCGGTCGCGCCGCTAGCCTTCTTATACTCCAATTACTGCCATCTAGAAATGAGTGGAATACACCAGAACTTTCTCGAAACAACGAGATTATTCACGAATGTTTAATTGTTACTGCGCTATCGAAAGTAGGTACTATTAACGCTGGTCAAATCAAGAATCAAGGGTCGCGGTCTTTACAATAAAATACAGTTAGTACACAATAGTAATTGAACTGGTGAATTCAGCAAGCGTATGCTCGCTCAGGGCGCGTACTCGGCGACATAGATAATGGCAGGGAAATTAAAACGGTTTTGGCCCTTGGAACTTACTGGACTAAACAGTATGGCCCTTAGGTTGGAAAGTTTGGAGACTCCTGATATGGACAATTCAATGTAGATTTTTCTTCAGTTTTGATAGCCGTAGCGGTAAACCGGCTTGCATACCTTTGCTTCCAATAATAGCGTAGGTTCAAAATTCGAAGCGGCAAGGTCATTGCAGGTTGGTTTGTTGAATTTTTCACGAGTTAGTTCATTAAATTTATTAGTATTTTTCGAAATATTAGGTTAGTAGATTATTTAAAACGTGATTGATTGATTAAGGTCCCTTCTTTATACACATATACAGGGTGTAACTAAATAAGTGTAAAACATTTAAGGGGGTGATTCCTCATCGAAAAAAAGATAGGATCTTTCATATAAAGAAACTTCATTGGAGCATGCCATGTTAAGATACAGCCCCTTGAAGGGGGTACATAAAATTTGTTTAACAATTTTTTCCACAAGCACTAAAGAAGTGACAGGATTGAAATTACCCTAACATGTTCTACTACCAAAAAGACACTTAGCCAGTAATTTATTTGGTTGATCCCATGGTTGTGAGGGGTGGAAAACGCAACCCCTAAAATTTATTACCAATGTAACTTTTTGTCTTATTATTTGTTTACCATTTAAAAATTTATTTCCGATAGCCTGTTTCATTCTAAACAAAAAATGTCCCTTGAATTTTTTGCCCAAAATAAACCAGTTCGCAGGAAAAAATTATTTTACGAACGACTACAGAGATACATCGTCATAAATGCAAACTGGATTTATTGTTATTGTGTAGTGACTACCTGCATTAAATGTTTAAAGGGGGATAAACAAAACTCATTTATTAATAACAAAACATACAACATGTAGAAATCATAGTAAATGTTTTAAATGTCTACCTTCAGACATTACGCATGCGTCTAGACGTTTTCGCATTGAGCCACGTATTCGCTCAAATATTCCTGGAGTCTCGCTTACTACCCTGCACGCATCGATGATGCGGTGTCTTAAGTCCTCTACATCGCGAACAGGAGTACGATAAACCAAATGCTGTAAATGGCCCCAAGTAGAGAAATCGAGATGATTGAGATCCGGGGATCGAGCGGGCCATTTATGGGGTCCTCCTCGACCTATCCACTGATTTGCATATCTTTCAGTTAAATGCTGACGTACTACGTGACTATAATGGGCGGGAGCCCCATCATGCATAAAAAACATATCCCTTCTGACGTCCAAAGGAACTACCTCCAGCAGTACGGGATGCACTTCTCTTAAAAATTGAACGTATGCCGCACCATTTAATCGAGGAGGTAGAACATGAGGCCCAATTAAATAATCCCCAATAACTCCGACCCACACGTTAAGAGAAAACTGTTCTTGATGGTTAGTTTCGACAATAGCGTGAGGGTTTTCCTCAGCCCATATGTGGTAATTATGAAAATTAATAATCTTGTCCCGCGAAAAACTAAATTCGTTTGTGAATTCGATCGTCTTTAGAAAGTCACGATTTCTTCTAATCATTGCCAGCATTCAATTGCAAAATTCCAGACGGTTCGGAAAATCTCGCGGTAACAGTCCCTGTACCCGTTGCAGATGGTACGGGTATAAGAGTTGTTCCTTTAAAATTCGAAATACCGTCATATGATCAACATTTAGCTGGACAGCAATCTTTCTAGTACTGGTCGTAGGTTGTTCGTCAATCAAATTAAGTACTGCCTCCTCAAGCTGTGGTGTTCGTACTTCTCGATGGCGACCACAATCCTGCGTTCTTTTGTCGAATGAACCATATACGCGTAATCGTTGATGAAGTCGGGAAAATATCCTATGTGACGGATGCTGCCGTTGAGGATACATTTCAGCATATCTTCTAGCAGCTGCTAACCCATTCCCCTGCGACTGACCGTAAACGTAATGCATATCAGCCATTTGCTCATTTGTGTATGCCATTTTAATAACAAGTGAATTATTAAAGTACCAAATTCAGAACAGAACAACAATACACAATTCGTATTACTGCAAGTTTACAAATTGACCAACTGACAGCTTGATACCAATTTAATTGTCACTATCGCTAATAGCTGCCTACTAGATAAATTGATTTCGTATTTTCGTTTTATGGCGATATGTATCTTGTTCGTAAAATAATTTTTTGCTGCGAACTGGTTTATTTTGGGGGAAAAATTCAAGGGACATTTTTTGTTTAGAATAAAACAGGCTATCGGAAATAAATTTTTAAATGGTAAACAAATAATAAGACAAAAAGTTACATTGGAAATAAATTTTAGGGGTTGCGTTTTCCACCCCTCACAACCATGGGGTCAACCAAATAAATTACTGGCTAAGTGTCTTTTTGGTAGTAGAACATGTTAGGGTAATTTCAATCCTGTCACTTCTTTAGTGCTTGTGGAAAAAATTGTTAAACAAATTTTATGTATCCCCTTCAAGGGGCTGTATCTTAACATGGGATGCTCCAATGAAGTTTCTTTATATGAAAGATCCTATCTTTTTTTCGATGAGGAATCACCCCCTTAAATGTTTTACACTTATTTAGTTACACCCTGTATTACGTCACAACAGTTTCTACCGGGATTTGTTCGGGTACATGCTAACCGCAGCGTAAATAATTAACTATTCATAACAAACTAAGGCACTGAATATATTTAATTAATTGTATCGTTTATTATTAATGAGTCACGTGTCCACATTTACAAATTTTATACCAGACACAATGAACTCTCTTGCTTTTTTTCTTCTTTTTTTCAAATTGTAAATGGTAGCTATTAGTTTGAATGGTAGACTTCCACGGATAACTTATCTTGGGAAATCTTGGCTTTCCGAATGGATTCCGCGTCGCAATATCTCGGCATCAAGTCGAGATATTGTGACGCGGAATCCATCCGGAATACAACAGTTTTCAACGGTTGCTATTAGGTCATACCAAAGCAGTCTTTCAGTTTTGAGACTTTTTGCAGCCATTTAGCCTACGGACTTGTGTCTTTTCAATAAAAAATATGAAAAAGATAAAAAAAAACAATTATGCTTAATATAATTTACTTCTCATGCAAAAAACTACATTCTTGCAAGCAGAGAGCTTAAATATGAAGAAACTAAACAACAACATTGAGTAAACAAATCCATAGAGAAATACAAAACGAACTGTTTTCTCTAAACTTAATAGTAAATAGTTGTGGACTTAACGATACCTTTTTTTCACTTTTTAACAAAAATCTTTCGAGAACTTTTATAAAATAATACATTAATCTTCACTAGCCGAGTCAGAAGACCTGGTTGAAGTCGGCCAGGCAATCATAATATCGTAGAAATTCTACATTCTTGAAGAATATAATGATACTTTTTCAACGTCGCCGATTTTCTTTCCGTTGGTGGGATTCATTCCAGGGAAAGACTTTTCTACATGAAGATCAATAAAACGTGTATTGGATCGAGTCAGCTTGAACGTATTTTTTATTAATTCTTTAATAGTGTTCGAAACTATGAGGACTCCAACGGCCATCTCGACATAGAAGTATTCAATGGTTTTGGAAAAAGTACGTCTTCCTCCTAACTGAAGTTCCACTGGTGATTCAAACTTTTTGAAATACTTGGGCCACCACTTATTAAAATCAAGAATTTTGTCATTATTTTCCAGGAGAATTGATTTTATTTCGTTAGAAGATTGATCAACCATGTCCGAATATTGTAGGGGCGTATAGATTCGGTCTTCCCGTTTTGAACGTCTTCTTGTACTACCGAAATGCCTATCACGCGGTAGGTAATTATGAACTCTAACTGGAAAATACTGTTTTATGGCCATCCTTCATTTAATAGAGAGCCCAACAAAAACTTAAAACAGTGTGGTTTCTGTTTTTCCCTGGGCATACTTCCGAAAAAATGTTCTGTAGCTGTAAGAGGACAATAATTTTCCATGTGATCCTGGATCAATGACGACACCTCGTTTGCACAATTTTTGGCAATACCCTAGTGATAAGTGTACATTTTGGTGGTCTTTATTTTTAGATCATAAACACAAAAACAATTTGTTCAAATTTGTCTATCATAAATAATTTGCCGCACAGGAATATGTAGTAATGGGAGGTTTTGCATAAAATCCATAACAAGTCCGTATGTGTTTTCTTAATCTACGCATCTTTTAATGATGAATAATACTTTTTAGAACTTCTGAGATGGACCGTTTTTTTCGGCAACTGTCACCCTTTTAGCCGTATCATTTGATGTAGGATTTATTTTTATTGATAGTTCTTCACATTTGTCACATACATCTTTTTGAGGTCTCCCAAAACGGAAGTTGGAATTTTTTTCCCAATATTGCAGATACGCATCTTACTGATTTCCTGTCTCGATAGAGTAGAAGTTGACAAATATTAGTAGCTTATCACCCTGAGTCAGTTTGCTGAAACATTTTTTATGACATCTGAAAATCATCGACAAACAAAGCAAAACAAATCAAAGCTATCAACTTACCCGAAGTTTTCACCTGCTTGTTTTGAGTGAACCCGGTTTCCCTTGTAGATATAATAGGTTTGGCCAGACGTTATGCATTGTTTCATAACATTTCGCTCATACTTTTCTTCATTACAAATGCCCCATTTATGTTTTTGTGCTCTCAGCGACTCCAAAGTAACAGAATCACTACTCGTACCTGAACTAGTCATGTTTACGCTCGAAAAAAGTTCAAAAACTCAGTTATCCGCACTACTGAAGATGATGCAATACATAAATACGTCTGAAGGCTTCATCGGAGTGGTAAAAACTGATGTATTTATTATTAAAAGGGCACAAGTTCGGGACGTAAGTTTATTAAAATTAAACGATAATTTCTATCGGCTATAGAATCGTATGGTGTGAAGAGGGACATTTGTCATATCAACAGTAGATAGTCGTTGGTTTAAAGTAATTTTTGTCTAAATGTGGACACATGACCCTTCAATAATAAACGATTCAATTAGTCCAATATTGGTTATATTGAAGATTTAATACGGTCTCGAGCTATCTCCGTCTATCTGGAATCTCTCGCGGTGGAACAACAGACGATATTTCTGATGAAAACCGACCACGTTTGCCTTCGCTCAGTAATCCTTAGATATGGAAAATATTTACGATAGCCACATTTCCGGCATTGAAAACTAGTTCGTCAAAGTACATGAGTTAATCTATATACGCTCACAATATCATTAATTATTTTTGTGAAACTCCCACCCATCATATTTTCAAATATTTCTGGATGTTTTATATCATACAAAAGTGTGTATCCCAACCATTTCATTAAAGAGCACCCGCCACAATGAAAAAGAGAGTGAAGATCCGCATTTGCCCCTAATATTACCCTTAGAGACTTTGTAGCTATCTGGTGCATGATACGCTAGAGGTTCATTAAAAGTACTTAACCCCGAATAAATCTCTTCATGGCATATTACCACAGCATTTACACTGACATCTTCTTTATTACTTCAGTTTTCATGTTTTTAGGTTGATGAAAACATCTGTAAAACAGGCACCACATTAAGCTTTAAAAATTATTATGCGCTCTGATTTATTCAGCAGTAATATACAACATTAATTTTATTATGGATAGTGACGATGAATTAACAATTACCTTGGTAGAAATCGTGATTTATGATTTACTACTCATTCCACTACTTCCTTTTGTAAGCCATATGTTTTTGGAATACGTCATGTAATAGATGATGTTTGCCATTAATTATGGAATATTTTAAGAACAAATTGTACAACTATATGTGATCTCTGAAGTAATGGAGAAAGGTATCGACATCGCGCTCATCCTATATCAACACAGCTTCAAAATCCTGAACCACCTGCAATATGGCTGTTTGGAGGAATCTCTAACTGTAGAATTGGACATCCCCATAGCATCTGTCTGGCATCAGGGTATTCTTGGAAAATTTTCGTCGAATAGCTTACAGCCTCAACTTTGTTATCTACTGTGGAGTTTTGTGTCAGATACATTAGTTCATCTTGTCATTGAAGAAGTTTCCTTCGATTTAATGGCTATCAATGATAATGATATGAATTTCTCTTGACATCAACTTTGTTTCTGTAAGCTGTTGGGAATGAGATCCTGTCTCGTTCATATTATATGAAGTCATTCACATCGTATAGTGCTATGAACTGATTCTCAACTAGCCAGCAGTGACTGCCATAATTCTGAATTTGATAAAACAAGTAGCTCTTGATTGTCATTGCGATATGCAATAAGAGCTATTTTGAACAACAAACAAATTTGTGAAGCGTGTTCCAGTCTCTTGCACAGCATTACGGATGATGGTGCACTCCATACTACTTTCTGCTCTATATCATCCGATGAAGCCAGCGGTGCTAGACTGGATAGGTCGATACATTAAATGGAGATCTAGTAAGAATTTTGGATTGTTGATCTAATAATTCAGTAGAGTTTCTATTCATGCAACCAAAATTCAATTTTTTTATCCCACAATTCCCAATATGATCTTGTCGGGTACAACTATTCATATGAAGTCCTCATTTCAATTACCAACAACACCCTCTCATGAGACAAGCATGTGAAGTTCATTGCGAAAACTGCTTCACAGAAACTTAGGGTTATATTCCGTGCCAAGAGCTAATTTACACCCCAGCAGCTCCTCATGATATACAAAGCACATGTTTGGAGTTCGGCTCCTGTGCATACGCTGAAGCTCTTAAAGATGTTCGTCTAGTGGGTGATGTAACACTTACGAATCTATTGACCTGTCCAGAACATCGTAGAAATGTGGACGTTCTCTCCCTTGTCTATAGATATTTCCATTTTCGGAAATCTCGTCTATTATTCCACCGCGATCGATTCAAGGTAGACAGACTAGATGAGCCCAGTTTGGTCACCCCTTCATTATAAAGTTCGAGACCTGCCGAATTTATTTCTACCGCACATCATTTTTCCCATCATACGGCGAAGTTGTGGAACTCCTTGCCTAGTGAGGTCTTTCCTGATGCCTATAACCTCCCAACTTTTTCAAAAAAAATCCACTGTCCATCTGCTCTCTGGTTTTCACGATGTTCTACGAACATTATCTATAGGTTTCCCCCCCCGTATAGTGAAAATATGAAAAAGTGACCACCGAAGAAGTGAAATGTGATAACCGGCCGAAGAACAGAAATAAGATTATGAGGGATCCATGAGGAATGTCCGTCTTCAATAACACAAATTTTAATTGATTAGGAACACACTATTGTTTTACATGAGACACGAATGGCAGTCTTCAATAACAAAAATCAATAGAGTACGTACACATTACATTGTTGTTCTATATTATGCGCAAAACTGAGATTGGCGTCATGAATTGTACCTACATGCTGGAAAAAATCACAACTGTGAATATCATATAACACTATAGTCCAGCCTGTAAAGCGGGGAACTTACTAACTTCGTTGCAAGAGGTCGAACCGGAAAAAATCTATTCGCATGATTTTCTATGGATCATGAAGGTCATTCGTGACTGCTGAGCGACTCTTCAATCTCCCCCAATTCATCCCTATATGCTAAATTAATCCTATTTGCAACCCCATTCTTAAGCTAATTTTTAATTCATCAAAAAGTGAAAATTAAGTCCCCAAAATGGGTTCTAGGATGTTTTTTGGGACGCTGAACACGAACCCGAGGACACTTTCCCGGAAAATTCATTCAAAGACGGAAAATCGGGAAAATTTGGTAGTTTTCACGCTAATTTACTAATTTTTCACGTAGTCATTGTTTTATACAAAATAGAAATTGTCAGTCGCGTATTACGAGCGCAAGTACCGAAAAACCAGAAAAGTTTGTGTGAAAAACCTGAAAATAAAATATTTTCTCATTATCGTGTGACAGGCCACTATAGGAGTTTTCATGGTCACTGATTACAAATTTGCTGACTAAAAAGTTCAAAAATATTATTTTCTGGAAAAACATGGAAAATTTCATTTAGAAATCTCATTTTTAATGGAATTTTTTGAGTGTCGTGTTGATTCACGTTTATGTTTTCGATGTTCTATGTTAAATTATACAAACCTTGGTAGTATTGCCAGAAAAATAATCGTTTAAAAGTAGCCGAAAAATCGAAGAAAATTACAAGGGAAAACACTCTAACGTCATCTAAATTATTAATTATTTTTCCGGCATTCATTTCAATTTTTAGAATTCAGCATGGACATCAAAAACATAAACGTAGCTCAACAAGGCACTCAAAAATTCCAATAAAAAAAAGGAGAATTCATTGTACAATTTTCCTAGTTTTTCCAGAAAATGATATTTTTGAACTTTTTAACTAGCAAATTCGTAATCAGCTACCAAATGAACCCTATAGTGAACTATCACACAATAATTTCGATGAAATGGAACGATTTTCTTTTCCAGTTTTCCGCATATTTTCCTGGTTTTTCGCTACTCTGAATCGAAATACGCGACTTTCAACCTCTATTATGTATAAAACAATAAACATGTGAAAAATTTGTGAATTTGTGTGAAAATTGACAAATTTACCCAATTTTCCGGTCAATGAATGAATTTTCCGGGAAAATGTCCTCATGCAGGGTGCAGTGACCCAAATTCATTTTGGAGACTTAGTTTTTATTTTTTGACAAACGTAAAATTATTTTGAAAATGGGGTTGAAAATAGGGTTAATTTAGCATATGGGGGTGAATTAGGGAAGATTTAAGAGTCGCTCAGTAGTCACGAATGACATTCATGATTCATAAAACATGATGCAAAAAAATTTTCCAGGTTCGGTAGCAACGAAGTTATTCAGTCGGCCTATTTCCCAATTTACAGACTAAACTATTGATAATTACGAAATAATCAACTTTCAGCTTCCAAGTAGTCATCATCAGAGTTAACTAAATTAGAAAACAAACTGAATTTGATAAATTGCTTTTCCTCTTATACAATTTCATTCCTTCTAAATTATCTTAGATATTTGTGCGTACTGTATTTTAAAAGTGATAAGCTCTCTTGAGAAATGGTGCGACCTGTATTTGAATCATGTTCTACTAATTTGGCCCCTTGGCTTGAAGAGTGTCCCTCTATTCATTATCCTGAGTCGCCTGAATACTGAGTATTAGCATTGATTAGTATATTAATCAATGGTATTAGTCAACAACATAACAAAAATGGATCCCCAAGTCCATCAGCTCGATTGTGATCAAGTTGAAACATTTCTTCTAAATAATGAATCAGAATTGAACGATGTATTGAATGTTAATAAAACAAATGCAATATTTACTGTAATACATCAAAATATACGCATAATTCGTAAAAATAAGCAATATACAATGCGGATTGTATAGTTTTAACGGAAACTATATAAACTAATTTATAATGATCGTGTCATAAACAAAGCCGACGGTATCATGGTATACATCTAAGCATACATAAATTACTCGTTTCTATCAAAAAAGCGGCAAACACAAAAATTATCAAAATAATATTGAATATGGAGAATATTAGAATAAAAATGTATGCAATATATAGAAGGCCATTAACAGATATAGAACTATTCAACACATACCTTAATGAACTTTTGTAAAGAGACACTGAAATGCAGGATTACAGTTTGATAGTAGGAGATGTGAATATAGATATAATGAAAAATACCAATAATTCTACCGATTATTTGAATACAATGGTCGAAACAGTTATATATCTGCAATAAATAATATGAAACGGATAAATCACAATAATCTTCAAAACTCTAGCTGCTTGGATCATATATTTCTCAAAACGTCACCACTTAACATAGGATATATTCTGCCATTAATGATAAAAGTGATATATCAGATAACTATACAATTGCTATTCAGATAATCTCACCAGGGGAAATAGAATAATTAAATATTATAAGCTTAAATATACAGAGAAAATTGAATACGATGATCTAGAAAGGTGTCTGAATGATACATTCTGGTCTGATTTATACAATATAAAAGACGCTGAAATTGCTACAACATTATTCATTGAAATCTTGAAAGATTTAATAAAACTAAATACTGAACAAATGAAATTATTGAACGTAAAATGTGTGGGATTACTGTAGCGCTATTAAAAACTATAAACTATAAAAACAAATTGAGGAAAAAATATTTTTAAAATCCCGATAACATACATTTAAAAGAAGAATATAAATCTTGCCGAAATATGCTAACCAACCTCATAAGAATTTCAAAAAATAACTGCTATCGGAAAAAAAGTAGAACAAATACCTGGGGACTCGAAAAACTTGAAGACAGTGGTATAAGAATCCTGCAATGTCGGTATATCTAAAGAACAAGAAATGAACGAGATTACGTAGGAAAATGCCACCAAGATCACCTGATCTGACTCAACAGCTAACTACTTCAATAAAATATTTTTCGGAAATTCGTATTGCATTACCATCAAAATATAAGCAGGGTAACTCAAATACAGTAATTGAAGTGTTAAATAAAATAAAGGGAACGAAAAATGAAACGACAGGTGGAATTGATCGCATTTCTAGTTTGACTATGAAGAAAATAGCGATGTTTATAGCTGATCCTCTAGTCTACATAATTAATTTGATGATTAGCAGCGTCCAACATATCTCAAACAATCTTGTGTACTCCCAATTTCCAAGAAAGGAGATCAATTCGAAGCTGTTAATTATAGACCTATATCACTTATTTCCAAGATATCATTTAGCAAGAGTATTTGAAGAGATACTGAATAATTGATTAATAGGGTTTATTGAAAAAAAATCGCTTTTGTCGGAATTTCAATATGACCAAGAGTGTATCGTATGAACTAGGATAAGTTATACTGCGCCGTTAAAGGGGTATTACCATGTCTTCAGAAATCACCGATAGGACACAGAACGTAGTATCTTCCCCTCTTATGTATTGAGGGACTAGGATGGAGGCTTCGCTCCACCGATGTATAGCACTTTTGTTTATATTAGAATGATTTTTTTAAATATTTATTGGCCATGGAAAACGGCAAAACATGGATGTACAGAGTCTTCCACGACGAACTGATCTATATGTAGGTATACGTACGTAGGTATACATTTTTATACGGGATTTAATAGAACAGGCCGTTTCACCAAAATATTTTCAGTTATCTGCATTCTTGGAGACTACGATGAATTTCATTATAACTTCAAGCAAGCCATCGTATGTCGTAAGTGCCCATTTTCTAGTTATTTCAGTCTTATAGAAATTTTTGGCAGAAGCAACCCTTCACAAAAACATAATTCTCCGGAACTCAAGCAGGTCGGGCTTAATGTTTCCAGGAACTGCTCAAATAGTATCCATTGCTTTTAAATTTATGGAAACTCTTCGAAAAACTTATACATAGTGCGAATTTCACTATCTCGAAAATTGCTTGAGTTTCGAAAAAGTATGTGTTGTGCTATTGGGAATATCATAGACTGAGATAAAATGGTTTTTATAATACATTCATTTTCATACATCATTCAGGTGAATCAAAGCTTGCTATTGATGTGTACATAAATAATGAATTAATGTAAATAGTATTTAGAAGTATGTGTCATGAAAACAGCTGGAATAACATTCGTACCCCGTGATGCTCGATAGAGCAAATATTCAATGTTCCTTTCGAATTACCCCAGTATTCTATTGAAGCGATATTGACTTCAACGTTCGGTTTGCAAACGAGCGAACCGATCTTCTAAATTGATTTGGAAACATAAGCTTGATAAAATATTGACATCTCGTGTTCAATAAATTGCTTCCCAAACTGTATTCCTGATTTGATGTCTATATAAACAAATCTTTCAAACGTCCCTTGAATATAACAGACTCATTTTTAATACTTACTCACGTCTTCATATCGGGCACACTAATTAGGACGCCAAACTGTATACTCTTGACAACCAAGAACGCGTGATAAAGTGTTTCCCTTTCTTTGAAGACGAGTCATATTTGAAAAGAATTCGTTTAAATAACGATGATGTCATAAACATGAACCATTAATTCTACGTTTGCGGAAACAAAGTTACGTACTAGGAGAGATTCGATCAGCACCGACTATAATACCAACCGAAAAATACGAACTTTTAATAAAAATAAGTCTGTTCAGTGGAAAACTCCTCTACAACTAATAAATATTCAGAATTACACAGTTTTCAAATTATTTCTTGTACGCTGTTTTGAATGTTAGAGACTGGATGTAATTTTTGACTGTAAAGTTAGTTTTTCACAAGACGTTAATGATATAACGAAATGAGCTAGAAGATTTTCAGTTAGAATTCATAGATGGTTTCCTATTTATCAAAATTTAAATTTGTTGATTCAATATGTCCAAAGAAAAATTCTGTAACTTACATTTTTTAAAACTAATGGTTTTTTTATATAGTGAGGTATAGATAATAAAATATTTCTAGATATTGTAATGAGGATTTAGTACAGGTTGTTTCCAATATTAAAAACAAAATAATTTTTGATACCATATCTAGTATGGTGAAAATGGTTTCAATATTTTCACAAAAGTTTCTCGTTCTAATGGAAATCATAACCCTGCCAAGATCAATAACCAATAAAAAACGAAAAACGAATACTATGATAAATGTTAACGTTAACCATCTGGATTTACTTAGGTAGCGGGCTTTTTCCAGACCCGCTGTGATCTTCATATGGAAGACTAAACATATGTCTTTCATAAATTACTCAATTGATCAAAATATATCACACGTAAATCGGGATGTAACGTATCTAATCATCAAAATTGTAACTAAATATAGTTTTGATTATAGTTGAAATAATCAACAAACAAAGGCATCAGTTATTTATATTTAGAAGAAGACAGATACGTTTAGAAATCCACACCGAAAACATTCTGAATGAGAGGCCTCACGAGAGGGGAATAATTATAAATTAACTTACTGCTCAATGGTTTGACTATTTTTCCTAATGTACTAGTAATATCATAGGTACAAAATCAAAAGCAAGATCACTCTAAGTAAAATTACAGGATGTAAAAAAAAGAGCGGTTATCTCAGCCAATTTTGATCTTGGGAACAGCGTTAACCAAACACATTTTAGTAAAATGTCACATTTTTAACATAAAATAAAAAATAACGTATCAATTATGACAAACAAAACAATGTATGCAAGTCAGTGCCAAGACAGTGTTTACACCTTTGCAAAAACTAATTTTAACACCAGTGCCTTAAAATGAATTTTAGACACTGACAGTACCTATTCTAAAACTTATATTTCAAAGTAAAGTTACATTTGGCTTATATTTTTAGAAAAATGTTTGAAAATTAAAACAATAATTACTTAGACATAATAATACTCACTGGTTTGTTGCAAACTGTGCAGACTATATGTCATCAATGATTTAAAATTCTTTTTTATTATTAATCCACATCTTTAGAAAAATTGGCTTACTAACACTTTGTTATGGCATTATCACACACTTCTGATAAACACTTAAGCAACCAAAACTTCTTTACTGAACTAACTGAAGACAGGACAGAACTGAATCTTCTTCTGAAAATTTGTCAAGCTTTCCGGAAAAACCATATTGAGTTTATGACGGCAATCGGATTATCGCTCAGTAGGGCCTATTCTCGTATTATGCTAATACCGATGTGGGGTATTTCCGAGGGATACCTACTTCGCTTATTTCATTACCTGTTTCCACAGATGTTTGTCCATATTGAAAATTTTTATTTTTTGTAGAAATCCTAAAATGGGTACTTACCTGAAAATATGCACTTTTAATAAATGCATATGCACTTATAAAATTTATTCAAAACATGCAAATATGCACTTAATATGCATTTTGCATATTTCCCGAACTCTAATAATAAGTGAAGAACTCCTAATTTTGTTTGTAAACAGTTTATCGAATCAAATCGATAATTTTATCCAATAACATTGAAAAGCTGCTCAACCAGACAACAATGGCTGACCTTGATCCATGACGTCATATCATTCTTAACGTAAATGAAGCATATTAATATTATTGAGGTCTGTTTTGAATAATACAATAACGTATACCTACAAGAATCAAAAGTACTTAATGTTGAAACGCGTAAGGAGCAGAATAATGAAATTTGATTCAAAAAACAAAAAATTTCCCACAGTGATTGAAGAAACCGAACGACAAAAATAACAAAAGTAAACAGAAACAACATATGAAGTGTTCCACTTAATCACAATATACACGTTCCCAAAGTCGACCAGCTTCCTATTTTTCAATTTCTTTGGTACGGTTCAAAAAATTGTGGCAAATAGATGAGCTTCAATATTGTTATTGGATAATTTTCTTCATATTTGCTTTTGTCATATGTTCTAATGTAGCATCAATCAAATATAAACAAGACATATACCTTCCAAATGAAAACGTGACAATGGTTAGTTATGAATCTTATCACACCAGGGCTTCATGCATGATGTAAGTCATAATATCGTTATGACAAACTGATATGAGCGATTCAGCTTTCACATTACAAACGTAATAAAACTACTACAGGAAGTGTTCCAAAGACAATTTCCGAAACAATAACTTGACGTATTTCAAATGAACCTGTTCTGTTCCTTTAATTACTATACATGTCTCATAACCGGAGATGTAGTTCGCCATTCTTTCATTTTAAGTAACTCACTTGTAAAATATGATTACGATAATGACAATAAACTATAATAAACGAATGCATAGTGAATTACTAACTCATTTCGTGTTAGAAGTCAACAGACAAAGCTTAGGGTCTCCAGGTTGAATAGCAACAACACGTCTATTAGTCTCAGACAGCTGTTTCGCTCTTCTCAATAGCTCGTTAGTGGAACGAGGCAGTGATATAACCACCACCTTCGAAAATCTTTGGCGAAACTAGATATGCCACGCATTGTTACCACCGCTAAACGTTTCTGGGCCGTCACCTGGCGGTAGTATTCCCAACTAGTCACTCGTCGATTGTTTGAATCGCGAAAACTGTGTTATCAATGCGTAGCATTGTGAATTACATTCTCAGTGGGACATCTGTTTTCCGGCAGCTGGTGTCGGAACGTGTAGGTTTGCCAAACTTGTTCGGAGATGGTAGATGCTTGATCAGTGACTTCACGTCTGTCTCGTTTCACTTATGATGAACTCATGAGAAGAGGAAAACAGCTGTTTGGAACTAATAGACGTGTTGTCACTGTTCAACTTGGAGAACGGAAACTTTTAAGGTTCAATTGCATCTTTATATCATACATATATTTCCCCACGGAGTACTCAGCAGCATTTAATACAATTCCTGAACAATTTCAAATCCATCGGTCGATGGCAATGATCACGATAGTAGCTTTCCTATTAATAATTAGTACTACTGTAGAACTCATGAATTAGTTACCTTTCAATTATCGCCTGAATGGAAAAATTCTCATGCTGAAAATACTGTTATTTCGAAAATTAACTGGCTATGAGCCAACAAATTAATAGCTCTGGGGGATAATTAATTATTCTATTGATCTCAGTAACAGGCATTCCAATAGTTTAATGCAAAGAAACTTGAATATTCTTCATATTGTACTGCAAATAGTAAATTTCCAGATGTGTTCGGACAGTACTTTCAACTGTAATAGATCAAGAGGCGTCATGATGACTTTCTTACGTCATCGTGTTGACTCATGTTTATTGGTTGTTGTAGTCAGTATATTGAGTATATAATGCAGGTCCGGTCAATTTGTCAGGAGCGGTTGCCTTTAACCCTTATCAGGCTTGGAAGTTCTCTAGTTGGAGTTATTATCTGTAATGTAGTGTGGAAATGTACAATCTTTTTGAAGCTTATGACGTAGAAAATCACAAATAGTCAGTCGGCTGTTAAGTGAACCCAACATTTTACCAGTCTGTCATGACATCAGATTTTGAGAATTAAAAACTTGTTTGCGTCATATTGTGGTCCGCGAAAATTTCACACGAGACTGACTTAACCCTGCACATTATCAAAAAACCGATTGTCAATTGAGAAATAAGTTATGGAATAGTAGAATTCCGCAGAAACTAACAATAAAATTATAAGTCATGTCGTCGTATGATCATGTGCGCAGATTTATTTGGTGCTTTGGTATTTTTACCGCTTGAAGAATTTTTCGCTGATGGAAGTTTGGGGTTCGCGATAGGATTTAGTATCCTTGAAAATTATTTGATCATTGTTGTCAAACGTATGTTCCAAAAGTGCAGACCTACTGGTGTCAGGAAGCATTGTACAACGCTCATGTCCTATCACACGGTTAGCTGCTGTAACTGTGATTTGAGCTGATAAGAACAGCCAGAGGTTATCCAGGCCCTCGGAGTTAGGTACTAGAGGTCGATCGGAAGAGGTGGAATTATATAATGGTTGGATTTACTGGTTTATTGTAATACTAGTACGCTTAGTAACTGTCACCCCAATGATTGACTAAGTGCTATAACTAACTACGACTAGCTATGACTAACTTTATCTTTATAACTACAATCTTGTAATCTGTAAATACCTATACTTTAAGAGAAACGATGTCATAACACAATGTTGATACATCGTCTTATCCGGGGCGAAAGTTGACCTCCGATCTGCCGTTGCCTTGGATGTCATGAAACATTGTGTCGCAACCTTGGTGATTCAGCATAATTCGATGTTATATTATATGTTTACTCGACCTCACTCTAGTAAGTATTGTTGTTGTTATGACAGTCTCACAACATTGAACTTAAGAAAATAGAATAACTACGAGTTTACCTGGTTTAGAATGTATGAAGATAAATCCCTTATTTGCATGTAACACAATTTACTTTACCTCAAGAACAGAGAATGCTATGAATCTCTTCTAAATGAGATACTTCTGGAAGTAATGGGTAGAAATATTATGTTTCTTAAGAATTCTGTGGTATTTTCAATATACGGAAGATAAGCAGTATATAACCTGAGCCATAAACCTTTTATCCACGGCCTATCTCTATCTTTGATTGATTTGTAAAACTAAGCTAGTTTTGGAAGTGTGTAAGAAGGGGTAGAGATATTATACTTCTTAAAGGTTCAGGAAATTCGATCTGTTATATTTTCAATATATGGAAGATAGGCAGTGGATAAAGGGTTTGTGGTTCAGGTTATATATTGCTTATATTCCATATATTGAAAATATAGCAGATAGAATTTTCAAAAATTTATAGAAGCACAACGTTTCTACCCGTTTCCAAAACTATCTCAGTTTCATAAGCCTATCAAAGATTCATTTCCTCCCATTCATTTGGGAATTGTTTATAGCATTCCCTGTTGTTGCGGTAAAGTCAATTTAGGGCAAGTGAATATTGCAAATCAAATGCACAACGTATATTCCTAGTTAATGAAAAAACAACGAACAAGTGGAAAAATCGTTCTATACATGTACTATTCAAATTTATTGATTGCATTAAATTTAGTGATGCATTTCATCTTTCTCTTCGCGGATATAAAGAATCAGAGACGTCAAGTAATCGCGGAATTTTAAGGGGCTTATTGATTTAATGGCAAGTATAGATGTGGCAATTAAAGATTATATTGGGAGCAATTCCGCATTTAAAGGCGCTTCCAGAACCATTCAAAATGAATTGCTTGATTGTATGTTACTGGTATGTCGTGAGAAAATTAAAATAGGGTCTTCTGCCAAGTATGCGTCTATTATATCTGATGATAAAGTTCTTTTCACGAAAAATGATTCTGACTTAATGACTGTAGTAAAAGTACCCATTGACTATGCAAGCGATTGGCAATAAACAAGCGAATAAACACAGAGTCGAAAAGGCCCGGACTTAAGATAATTATGTATCTATTATACGAAATTTTAAACGAATTCTAAGGAAAACAAGTAAAAAATTAATCGTATTCGCAGGATATGTTTATATTAATTCAATCAAATAAACTAACCCCAATAATACAAAGGTTTATTATTTATTTCAGCGTACCTACCTACATAATCTAGTTTTAAATACTTGTTATTTATCTACATTTTTGAATGTTATTTTATAGCTAGTTCCATTTCGCTAGCTATCCTCACCAACATTGATTATAATATTTCCTTATTGATTCTACAACAATACCACTGAAAGTCGGAGAAATACTTTCTGACCTAATCTTTGCTTTCAATTGCTCTATTGGATTATGGATACAATAATAGGATGAGAGTAGTATGGTGATTATAAATTGACTTATTGATCAAAGATTTATCGTGACCATTGTCCGTTGCTATTTGCTGAAGTTGTTATAATTGTTCTAGCTCAAAGACTTAATTGGTGCATGAATCCGTTGGAATATATCTAATCGTTTGAATAGGGTTTCTTGAGGTAATCCACGTTCGGGATCACCACCAACAACACCCTCTCATAGGATCATGTGAAGTCCATTGGTAAAACCGCTCCACAAAAACTTAGGTTTCTATTACGTGCCAAGAGGTACTTTACATCCCAGTAGCTCCCCATAATCTACAAAGCACAGAACCGACCAGTTCTAGAGTACTGTTCACATGTTTGGAGTTCGGCTCTCAAACATACGCTGAAGCTTTCACATTCCATCCAGAAGAGAGCTATTAGTCTGATTGATGATGTCACACTAACAAGTTCATTGACCTCTCTAGAATATCGTAGAAAGATGGGAAATTTCTCCCTTTTCCATATATATTTCCATGATCGGTGTTCTTCATCAGAAATCTCATATGTTGTATGTATGTCTCATCACCTCTGCCAATGCATCACAAACATAAATTTTTTTAATACAAAATGCCTTTAAAACTTGTAAAAGATCAGTTTTTGCATAAAAAAATATATATCATTGCTGTCATGTAGTTTTGAATTTCCAATTTCGTATTATTTGAGCTTGGAGCCTTATGTAATTGACGACTATGAAGCTTGCATTTTCCATTACTATCACGCTATTCGGAGGAATATTTATTTGGAGACAAAGGTCTGCCGTTGTGTCTTCATGGTAGTTCACGCAGGAGTCTTTGATATTCTTTGCAGAAAGTCACAAGGCATTTGGAACCCAACCGTTTTCTGACCCCGCAAGTAAAATGGTTATCCTTTTTCTTTCATTTGACGGAGCTTATATTCTAAGCTTACCGTGTCTCGTCAAGGTAAATTATGAGACGATTTTCAGAACCGTATTTTCTTATCGAAGTTATACACTCATAGCGCCATTATGCAATTCCATAAGTACTTGCCTTTTGTCAACTGTACGATACTTGAAGACCATTATAGACAGGATATTAGGTACAAATTATTTGGGGTTTCATCATTATGGAGCCGTTTCCTCAGGGCATGTAATATAGGCACGTGTTACTCTTCGTACAAGATGTAGATTTTTCGTCTTATCAAGTCGTTATCGCTTTCATCAGAACATTTTGTGAAACCGACATCGTTACGCTTTCTTCTTGGTTTGATGAGATTTGACACGATTCTTTTCCCTGTAGTCAAAGATATCTTAGTCAACAATCCTGTTTCAGTCACCGCAGCACTAGCGTTAGATCCCCTGTGAAGTAGAGAACTATATACAGTTCTTACAATTTCCCTAGCATCGAGAGATTCTTGCTTTTTTTTCTTCCCCGGAACGCTAGAAGAAGCGTCATCAATGTTGACGCCACATAATGCTCTTTCATATGTAAGTCAAATTTGGTAATATAATAACGAGTAATAAACTGAACACTTCTAGTAAGAAATAAATGTTGACTAATTTTACCATAAAACTACCTGCTATGTCTTTATGTCTATTTACAATTATTCAGTCCGGCCTTTTCAACTAGTTTATGGGCGGTATATATACTGCAGTCATTGAGTCCAACCATTTTTCTTGAAAACAACTTCATCACAGGTGTTTCTGAAACAACTTACTCGCTTCTGGTGACAATCGTGAGATCTTATTATGATAATTAAAGTTGGTATGCAATTGTGCGGCGAAAATTACGTGTAGAATTTAGATGTTATCGTGCGCTATCTATCAACACAACAGAGAACTGAATGCAGACATTTGCAGAGACATTTTCAACTTCAGACCAACTCCTATGTACGTTCAACGTGCCCATAGTGGTCGCTCTGATACGAATATTGCTTCCGTGGACAAAAGCGAGAGAGAAATAAAAAGAGAGGCAACTTAATGTTTAATATGATTCCAGATCACTAGACTGGACAATTATAATGACAGGTGGATATAGAGGGCTTGAAAATAAAGTACAAAGTAGAGACAATGAAATAATTTGAAAAAGAACGAAGGCGAAATAATTTGGAAAAGAGCGAAGGCGAAGAAATTTGGGGGTAATTTCTAATGTTTTCTTATGATTTAGATAGTTTCATCGCCGGTGAATAAATTGCAACACTGAAAACGTATAAAATGTGACTTGTTACATTTCAAATCATTTCTTATTCTATAATACATGTAGGGTATTTACATATTATTCAGAAAGCAACCATTATTTGAGTAATGATTAATCAGTATTTAACCACGTTCTTCAATAATAAACATTTTCAAAGGCAAAATTAAAATGTTCTAAGTAAAGGTAAAATGTTAACAGAGTCATGGTATGAATAAATCATCTTTAATAATTCGAGTAATAGTAATAATAATACATTTATTATTCACCATGGCTACATATTTAAAATATTTGATAGTTGTAAAGAATCAAACTATTCAAACATATTTGCTAATTAATTTAAGTAATTAAGAAGTATTGAAGAATAATCAAAGTATTTAGAAAGTAATCACAATATTTATAAATAATCGAAATGCGTTGAAAATATTTAGAATGAATTTAGAAGTATTTAAGGATATTTGGAGTAATCAAGAGGTATGTAAATATTGTTATGATTTCATTTCCTAAACAATAAAATGATAAAATTAGAACTTACCGAACATAGAAAATCAGGAAAGATTAATAAAAACATATTATATGGAATTAAAAACAATATTAAAAGTTAAATAATAGTTAGTATAATATAATGAACAATGTAAAACATAATAAACAACAATGTAATTAGAATAAAAGTGTAAGACAAGAACTTCAGTGAAAGTGAATAAACGTACAGTGTTACGAAGGCAGAAATCATGATTAAAATGATTACAAAAACTATCATGAGATAGCACAAACTATTGAAAAATGTTGTAGATATAAGTTAGGATTAGTAAATTTGAGTTATATAATTTTAAAGAAATGTTATTGATATATTATATTATGTATTAGTTTTTAATAATGACAACTGTCAAATTTATAATAATTATAGGAATAATCATATTAATAATAACCTAATCATAGGTTATCTTATACCAAAGTGTGTGGAAAAATGTAGGCAATATGAATTTAAAAAGAAGGAATCATTATCATTCGAAATAAGATGAAAATCTCCAATAATTGAAAATTTTAAGAATACTAAGTTCTGATTGGTCGAGGCGATTTTATAGACGTCAGACTAGTAACAATGTAATAGTTCTGTCAGTTTTCAACAATCAACAAAGCATTCTTGATAGGTAAACTAAGCACCTCATTGGCTATTTTTGAAAATACTTGGCGTCCTTTTTGAAGGCCTATAAAAGGCATCTGAAGACAAGCCAAGTCAGTTAGCCATCAACATCCGAAGAGTCAAGTTACTCAAGCTAACCATAAAATTTCCATAACCTTAGTTTTTGGATAAACATCGGTGAACCCAAGTGTTCCAGTAGCTTCATAAGGTTGAAAGTAACCGAAGCAAATAAGTAATTTATACAAGTCAAGTAGTGTTCCCAGTCTTCGAACAAAGTTTTTAAAAGTTATTATAACCATAATTCACAAGTAGCATCGTATAATAGTTAGTCTTCGACAACGTTCCAATACATCATTTAAGGTTTTATATCTTTTGAAAAAGAATAAGACAAGTTAACAATTATCAACAGATCCTGATTTCTAAAGAAGTAACCACATTGTTCACCTGTGATTTGTGTATATCAGGGAAATTGTGTACCTACGGGTAAAGTGAATTATCAAGTTAATAAGAAAATCAAGCCAAGTGAACATTGCCTACATTTTAAAAAACATATTCTTGGATATAAACTAAACGTAAGTTTATTTGTTATTTCTCCATTGTATTATTAACTGTCTGTAAATCTGAAAGAAAGATTGCAGATTATAACTTTGTAAACAAATATTAATAGTAAATAATTTTGAGGTTAGATCATAGATCTATTTAAACATAAAATTGTTAAAATTGATACCTGATATAAAAATAGAGTCATAGAAATTTAAATATAAAAGTTTTTAACATTCAAAGAACATTGTGTTCAATTCCATAGATATAAAATAAAAAGGTAAAAATTCATTATTCAAATCAAAACAAACATAAGATTTAAAATACAAATAAAAGCCAGCCGGTAGCTTTCAAAACATTGAAATATTCAAATCAATATTCAAATTAATTCAAATCATAATTAAAGAATAAAACTCATAAAGGAGTTTAGTTAATAATTGTCACAAACGTGGGGCAATATAGATCAAAAGACCATTTATAACAATTGTCGCTCAAACGTGGGGCAAAATAATTTCAAAAAGGCATTCTTAATAATATATTCATTATAATTAAAATATATTTAAAGATAATTAAAGTAATTAAAATATCATAATTGTGGAAAAGTTCATATGTATAAGTTCAAATTGCACAGACGAGATAAAAAACGAGATTTCTATTCTCGGTGGTATCATCTTCACTAGGTATACACTTTTCAAGAGATTGAACTGCTTCTAAAATTGAATGAAATGTACCATCAATAAACCGTCACAAAAATTATACTGTATATTTCACTACCTTGATTTTTTCCAACACAAAAAATGTATAAATTCTAAGTATAATTTTACAAAAAGGGATGATGGTGATAACTATAACCATAAGAAGTTTCGTCATCTCAACTATTGCTAACTCGAGTGGTAACTTGTAAGTTAAGGCATAAGTTGAAGATTTGAACCACTGTGTGGACGAATCGATTCAATGAATGAAGAAGTATGTGTTTCATGCAAAATTTTTAATTTGAAAATGAACGTGCTTGATGAAGTATTCTCCTGGCGCCAATACTTTCCCACATCATCAAGAAAACACAAGAGAACCAAATTTTTCTTATTCGAGTTCTGATATATATGTCTTTCTATGTGAATGAATATAAGACCCTGCAGCATTTGGATAAAAGCCACTGCTTCTTCATTCCTTAGAACATTTAAAGATGGAGCTTCTTGTACTTTCCATCGACCATGTTCTCACATTTAACTTTTAAAGACACTCCAAAACATGTGAATAAATAGCCAAACCTCTGTAGTAATAGCGACTAGTTCTGTGTGTTTGTTCAGTATGAAGACTATCAGACTAATATATAGAACACATCAAAAGTCTCGAATCGACATAGCGGTGACTGGTCATTCAAACATGCTCCTAGCAGCGATATACTGAATTAGATGTTGCTGCTGCAACAGCGATTCTAGCCCAAGCGGTTAGACTCCGGCTTCATCTATTTTTGCTTCCATTAGGTAGCTTCGAAACTCCAAGCGGCAACGTTATCGCAGGTTAAATGAATGTTTCGCGAATTATTTTGCTAAATTTTCATATATATTTGGGAATACTAGGTAAATAGTGGGGTATTTGAGTGTTTGTTTTGTAATTGATTGGCTTTCCTTGACCTTATACACATAGTCCAAAAGGATGAAATAACGTGCTCTTGTAGTATATATCCCGACAGCGACTTACTCATACTGATAGATTATTTTGGTTGTAATAAATTATTCTTCTTTCAAGGTTACACTTTCTGTATGTGATATTACCTCACAGACTGAAGACTAGGGGTAAGAAAGTGACATTGATTCTGAAGATGAAGTTGAAGAAAGTGTTCTAAATTCAAAAACTGAGCAATCTGGCAAGGAGACAGATGACGAAACTGGAAAACCTTTATATGGCGAAAGTGAAAAGACTGAGTGGGCCAGTAAGCCACCCAAAAAAAGTCGACGTCGGTGGTTCCACAACATTTGCGTTCACCTTCTAGGAGTCAAAGGACAGGCATATAATGCTAAAATTGCATTTGAATGTTGGAATAATTTATTCACTGACGTTATTCTGGAATTGATAGTCAAATACACAAACCTGTACATTGACTCCACCAAAGATCGATTCAACAAATTTGTGGAGAATTTCCAGAAGCTATAGTCCTGGGGAAAACCTCACTATAGAAGAAATGCTTCCAGGTTTTCGAGGCAGATGTTTGTTTCGGCAATATATACCCTCAAAACCAAACAAATACGGCATGAAACTTTTTGCCCTTATTGCCGACTGGATGGTTTACACAGTCAACTTGGAAGTTTATGGGGATGAATAACCACCAGAACCTGTCTAAGAAACAAACCAATTGACGTGGTGAGGAGAATGACTGAGCCCGTATTTCGATCTGAATGAAATATAACGGCGGATAATTGGTTTAGTGCCTTTGAACTCATCGATGATTTGAGAACAAAGAAGCTTTCATAAATTTTAACTGTCAAAAACAAACGGGCTTTGTATACGTCAAACGAAGAAAATCAAACACCAGTATGTATGGCTTCAGCGACGACAAAGTTTTGGCTCCCTATATCCTATCTTCACTTTTATGGCAAATCTTATTCAAAGTGACTATTCTCAATTGTGGGCTTCATTCTGAATACTAATGTGAGCTTTTATCGATTTCATGGGTTTATCGTTTCCATCCACACTTAGAAATGTCTTTCTGTTGGGGAGAAATGAAATTACATGAATGAATATATACAAAAGAGAGAGCAAATGTTCAACCAATAGGACCAGTTCTATCAGAATCGGAGTGAATTTTCTATGCACTTACTCCTCTCATTATTTCTCTCTGCCGTAGCACAAAAAGAACCCAACAATTATTTCATAATTTCGTGCTCCACAGAATTCAATTGCAATACTTTCAATTTTCAGGTACATTCTCCAATCAATTGAGATGTTAACAACATGATTGACATTATTACTTCATAGTAGACATTTCTCTTATTCTATTCTACATATACTTGCAACAAACTAATGTTATTCCTATGATTTAAGCAGGCGAGGCTATTATGGCAGAAGCAAATCGGACTGATGCCCCAATTTTTAACTATTTTATTGCTAAGTAATTACCAACAAAACAATTTTCTATCTCATTTATTATTGAGAAATAGATGGTTCCACTCAAGCTGGCGGAATCATAGACTGAACATAAAAAAATTATATACAAAATAATTATTTCGCATTCCCCATTGAGTAGGAATTAATTGACATTCAATTACCACTAAAGCAAATCACTAACCTCATTCGTTGATAAGAAATTGATGGCTCTCCTAGGTTGATAACAACCTAGCGGAACCATAAGCTGAAAATAATTTTAGCACTGCGTTTGGTAATGAACTATGGATAGATTTACTACCTTGATATAAAGCGCTAAACCGTTAGCTAAACATGTAAATTTAAGGAATCTTTTTGCATTCTGCATCAAGTCGGGTTGAAAATAATTAGAAACTATTTTATTTGTTTATTGATCTTTTTTGATTAATTTTATGTATTTGACTCTTCAAAATCTATGGCTACTACAACCATGAGATATCAATATCAACAAATAAGATACCTTTTTATATTAGTTTTTAATTTGTCAAGCAAACAGTAATAAACATTTACTCAGAATAGAATAAAGTTAATTACATGAGCAAACGTATTCATTTAAAGACAATTGCTGCACAGTTTGGGGACCCGACAAGAACCAATGATCTCACACTATCGGAACAATATCCTACAAAGAACATCAATTATCAGAAGTTTAATCGTCATAATATATGAAGACTTAAAAAGCTCTACATTCAAAAGAACTGGTTCACATCAAATTCTTCCTGAAATTCCAATTTATACTGAACATAATGTCAAAAGTCATAAACATGAATAATCACTCAATTTCCATGTACACAATTTATTACTTCCTACCAACCACATACAATCTGAATGTTTATTCATGTTTATTAACCATTAAAAAAAATGCGCATATCTGCACCAAGGGCACTGTTCTACCGCTGTACACTGTTTTTTTTTTCAAATTTTGTATAATCAACCGATTTTCAGTTCAACCAATTGAGTAACATGACTCAACACTATGGCACGGTTGGATCCGAAAGTTGATGTTAATGTAATGTGCTGATGTATACTCGATCACTCTATATTTTGTCGACATATGTGATGAAAACGTATCTGAAATATTTTGTGAGATACATAGTAATGAATATCAATCAATGTTTAACTTGATGTAGAATCGTAGAATCAATAGACCATTCTTCTATTTTAATTGTTGACCTAATTTTTCCGCCAGCTTGATATCAAACTATCAGTATGATCATCAATAATTCTTAACAAATGGAGTCAGACAATTGTTTTGTAGATAATCAAATAGCAATTGATTTTTACTCGATGCAGAATGCAAAAAAATTCTTGAACTTCCAATTTGGCGCTACGGTTCACCAGCTTGATATCAAGCTAGCAGAACCTCCAATTGTTCAATAATGAATGGGGTGGAAAAATGTTTTGTTGGTAACTAAATGACAATTCAGAATGCAAAAAAAAATCTTGAATTTGTATTTTTAGTCTATCGATATTAAGCAGGCGAAACCATCAATTTCTCATTAATAGATGTGGTTAGAAAATTGTTTTGTTATTATTAATTAGCAATAAAATAGTTGAAAATTGTGGCATTAGTCGGAATGATTCAGACTAGATGTTTCTCCAATAATGACCCGCCTCACCTGCTTGACGCAGTCCGATTTTGTTTGCTCATTATACTCTTTGCAGACGAAGTCAGGAGAGTATATTGCATCCACTCATACTATTTCTATAATCGTTGAATAATATCTTAGAGTAAAAATTCCTTCACCATAGTATTTCTCATCGAATTTTGAGCAACTTTGAAGAAATCCATCTGCCTGTCTATCTATCTTTCTGTCTGTCTGGATGTATGTCAGGAAATGCTTGTCTTCACGATAATCCGAAAACGAACGTATTCAAATTCTGAAAAAAAAAAGCATTTGCTGTTCATTGACATTGAATCAATTCGAAACTCTTACTGAAAACTCAAGTTAATGTAAAACTGCTTCCACCTAAATTTCAAACTAGTAGTAGACTCGGGTTCGATTACCAGAAACGTGGAATTTGTTTTTGTATATTTTCTTAAAAACACCGAAGAATATCTTACAGAATGTGAAACAATTATATAAAAATCAGTAACTAAATCAAATGATTTGCGGAGAGTAGCTTTGCCACGCATACTGTTTATCTATTCTCCAAGCGTTTCTAGTTTTACTAATACCTCGCTAAAAGTATCCTTCCAAATGCTAAGCTTTGTAATAAGAAACGTAGTAAACTTTTCATATCATTGTTGCTTTGGAAAGGATTCATTGTTCTTTGGTTAGACCTAATCTTGTATACGCATCCATCATATGGTTGGTTACCCTATAATCAAATTGATATCATAAGAATAGAACGGATACAAAATAGATTCTAGACATTCATCAATTTCAGACTATTCTGCAACACACATTCGTAATGTACAAATTTTTTTTTTTACTTTCTTATTCAAAATATTCAATAATTTAGTAAAATGTCCACACATCCTTCTGTGCATATATTTTCACGATCCGTCTCTTCAGATAACACACAATTTTTCATAATAGTGCAACATTAAGCCATACAACGGGGCTTACCGTCAATGAATAAATAAATAATAATGTGAACAAACAGTATATAGGTGCCTGAATAATTATGTGGTTTCACCTGGAAATAATTAGTATGAAGATGAAAAGTAGTGTATCATGAATAATATGTTCTGAATTAAGTTACGAGGTTGTCCTGTTGGTCAGAGTATTTAGTAACATATCAAAAATATACCAAAATTAAGTAGATGAGCCATTTTTCTCGAAATGGCGTCGATATACGACAGGTTCAATGTTAATTATTGAAGCTGTGCCTTTTCTTTTGCCAGTTGGCAAAATTCGTATCATTACTGTACCTCTTCAGAAATAAGTAATGGAAGGCACTAAGGAATCGTAATGGAAATTTTGAGGATGTTTGAAATAATTAAAGTTGTGCTGAATCAAATTCATTCAGAAATACAATGATATATCACAGTAAAACAATAGAATAGCTTTTATTGTTGTGAAGTAATTCAAGTATACTGATCTTTGCAATCCCTGAAGTTTTTCATTACACTCCACCATGGGTTTAGACGATGTTCTATAAGCTCGTGAAGTCAAAATATATAGGTACGGAAAAACTGGTTCACTTAAGAGGACCCCCGAAACTTTCCACACACTTCAATTTCGTTCAATATCGACATTTACTGCATGTTTGATGATATAAGACATGATCTTCAAATATGTCCTCACATAATATTTCACTAAGAATCTTATATCTTTGCACATGCTGCTGAAATCGTTTCTATGATCTAGCTCGCCACAAAGAATTGGGTTCGAGAACGTGTTACTACAAGAATGGACACTTTTTTCACATTCTTCTCCAGACTCCAGATGAAGTTCAATTCATTGTGGGTCGATGTAAACACACCGGCACTCTTTATTTACGATAATTCCTACTGAAGCTGTAATAGAGTTGCTAACTTTGTTAATACTACCACTTCCTTTTCCGCCAATAACAACTCTCTCTTCACTTCCATGTAGCACACACTTCTTCCAGATCAATCAGGTGTCCATTTCAGCCATCTACCCAGATATTCATCAAAGCATGAAATAATTACAAAAAATTATTTACTTTCCAACTCAACGTCAAATAAAAACATAACCTTATAATTAGAAAGCAAAAGCGGTTATCGGCTAGACGTCCCTATTATGAGAGAAAATTAGAATCAATTGACCCGTATCGCAAGTGGCCCTACGTAGGTACAATATCTTACTTACTCCTCCTAATACTTATTTCCGGTATAATCAGAAAAGTAATTTCAAGAGGAACAATAATGATAAGGTGCAAAATCTCGCCAACTGCGGAATGGAAGTCACAATTTCAATAATTAACAATGAATTTGTCGTAATCGGAGAACATATTGAAAGAATGGCTTTTTGTCACTAACCATATTGTGGTGCACTTTAGATATGTTAATTATGACATACTCTGAGAGACAACGACAAAAAAGTAACATCATTTGCATGAAGGTGTAAAAAATTATATCGCACTTGAGCGAGTCTGCCTACCGATACACTTAACGAGCAAAATTAATCATTTTGTTTTCGGTCCGCAGCACAGCTGCAAATTCGCAAAAGTAAGGCGGCTGGGGCTATTTGTTGACATCGGGAATTTAGGAAACTGAATGTAGGTCGTATTAAACACGATAAGTGGGGCAAACTAGAAGCAAAATTTTTACTCGTTGTAGTATAAGTAGTTTAGAATAACCATATTGAATAGATAATAGGTATGTATACCAATCAACGGGTGTTGTAATTGAAGTGCTGCGAACTCTGAACTGAACAGAATAAACTTTAGTTAGCAGCTTATTCCTTTAACATATTAATTTGACTTATTGAATGTATTTTATGAACAGTCGTTAATATACCGTCGAATTGGAATCATCTTTCAATTCGTTCCTTCCATGATAAGTATTTATGTATGAATCTGATCTAAGCTCCAGCTCCTGTTCAAAAGATTGAGGGAGCTTTTTATATAAAGGATGGTTATGGAAAAGCCACAATTCGAAATTCATCATCCTTGGAGGAATTTATTACAATGTGTGTGTCACTTGGACCTTTACCAAGGATATTATCAAGTGGAATAGGAGAAGGAATCCAGGCCGTATACAGCGTTCACCACCGATAAAGGACAATTTCAGATGACACGGTTACCTATAGGTCTGAAAATTAGTCCAAACTCATTTTCAAGAGTAATAAATATAGCGGTATCTGAATTGAATCATGATAGCAGTCCAATTTATTCAGACGACTTGATAGTATTTGGAAACAATTTGACCGTTCACAATAGAAATCTTATAAAAGTTTTGGATAGACTCAGGAAAACTAAATTAAAACTGAACCCACTCAAATGTGATTTTCTAAAAAGAAGAGGTTCTGTATTTATGGCATACAATATTGTGTGATGGAATATCGCCTGATTCCAAAAAAAAACAAGTATTATTCAAAATTATCCGGCACCTAAGAATTCCAGCGAAATGAAATGTTTTGTGGGTTTTACAAATTAGTGTAGAAAATCCATCCCTGGTTTTGCCCAAATTACTGCGCCATTAAATAGGCTGTCGAAGAAAAATATTGAATGGAAGAATGAATGCCAGACTGCATTCGAGGTTTTGCGAGAAAAACTTCTGAACCCGCCAATTTTGCAATATCCAAACTTTTCTGAAACTTATAAATGTATTCTAAAGACAGACACTTCTGAATATGCAGTTAGATCTGTATGTGATGTAACGATAAGTGAGTTGCTTTTGCTTGCAGGAAGTTGAACAATGCAGAGAAAAATTATTGCAGTATTTAATAAGAATTGTTAGCAATTGTGTGGGCTGTGAAAAAATGTAGACCATATTTATATAGACGAAAATTCGTTATTTATTCATAAACCACTTACGTATTTGTTTTGTATGAATCAGCCGTCGAGTAGGTTAGCAAATTTTAGATTTCTTTTGGAATAATCTAATTTCACAGTTATTTATCTAAAAGGAACAGAAAACGTTCTAGCTTACGCATTGTCGCGGATTGAGGTAGAGTCGGATGATTTGAGAGAAATGTCTAGGAGAATGACAAGGGCTCAGAGCAGAATTATAAAAATAGAAGATCTGATGACACGCTTAATCACCCTGTCATTATCAAGGTTTTGACACACCCCTTAGACGCAGCTGAATTGCGATCTGCATCGCAAAAAGAGTTAAATAGATTGAGGAAAGGAACTAACGGTAATTATATTGATGTCAATGATTTAGTTTTTAAAAAAGATAGAAATATCATCTTTGTAGGCTATGAAGCTTTGTCGGTAGTAGACTTAGTATCTCTATTGAAAGACAGCTGAATCATCAAGATCGTAAGAAATCAGGAAAATACATTATTAGTAGAAAAATGTTAGGAGCTTCCAGGAAACATAAAGAGTTGGGAATGAAGATTTCCATCATTAGGGGTGTTGAAATTATTCTAGATGGAGAAAAGAGAGAATTACTTCTTAACTATTTCCACATATTACCGACAGGTGGCCATGCAGGTGTGAATTGAATAACAATCTTAAAAGGTACTATTTCTAGAAAGGTATGGGTAGTAATGTTGAAAAAATTGTGATGATTTTCAGAGGTATGAACATTCCAATATTGCGAAACAACCCATGATGATCATCATAACAGCAAAATCAGCTCTTGAAACAGAAATTTTAGACTTGGTTGGGCCATTAGAGACAGAGAAAGAGGATAACCGATATATTCTTACAATACAATGTGAGCTAAGTGAATTTATTGGATGGCTAATGAATAAAGAAACAGTAACAGTTGCAAACGCTTTTGTTACTAATTTTATCATGTGATATGGTATATTACAATCTATAGTAAGTGACCGTGGTACAGAGCTTATGTCAGCTGTTTCAAAGAATATTTGCGAACTAATGAAAGTAGAAAAATTAAATTCTACATCATATCATCATCAAGCTTACGGTGCTTTGGAAAACTTAAGTGTAAATACACTATTTGGAACACCAGAATGGTTGGAGTTCATGATTCCTTATGTTTCTCTTATAACAACACGGTGCATACGAAAACTAAATATACGCTGTATGAACATGTTTTTGGGAAAACATGCAATCTTCCTAGCAGTATTACTAGTACAATAGATCCACTTTAGACATTTGATAATTATCGAAAAGAATTGAAAATTAAAACTTCAAATAGCTTGGAATGACGAGAAAGAAAACTTGATAGTCCATACCGGACGGGATGTCACTTCCCGACTTTTCATTGCCTCAAGTGCAGCCTGACTGTTTTTCAATATGTGGATCTGCTCATCGTCGATGGCTCTCGGATTGTTCTCCTTCACACATTGGAAGATTGCATATACCTCTGCTTGGAAGACAAAGATGTGTTTACCCAATGAACAGTTCAAGCCAGTCTTTGTGCTTCTGCACTTGCACCTTTTTTAGTCTTAGACCCGTCTGTATACCAGATCTTTCCCTGTAGAAGGTCTCACAGGTTTCTATGTTCTCATTCAGTCCTTTCTGCTATTGATACACTGAATGTGTTGTTAAAAGAGTATCGCTTTGGAATGTGATCTGTTCTCATGCCTAACACGTCCTGGTTCACGATTCTTACGAAGCTCATGTGTCCTGGCCCAAATGTGAACATTCTCCAGTGTATTTTGTATTCCAAAGGCACCGAGTCATGCCTCTCCTTGGATTGCCAATTAAAAGGGAGGTAATCCCAGTAGTGTATCCATTGCTGCAGTTGGTGTAGATTTCATGGCCCCTGTGATCCCAAGACATGCAAGTCTCTGAACCTTGATTAGTCTTGTCGTGGTCACTCTTTGTTGTGTTTTAGGCCACCATACCAAAGAGGCGTATGTTATTGCGGGTTTAACCACCATGTTGTACAACCAGTAGAGCATGTTCCATCGTAGCTCCCATTTTTTCCCGAAGGAGCGTCTGGCCACAAATAATGAGGTCTCCGCTTTTTTATTTAATTTTCCCAGATGTTGGTTCCAACTCACTTTCGAGTCTAGTGTCACCCCAAAATATTTGACTTCCCCTTTTGTTTGTACAGTTTCTCCTCGAATCTTCAGAGGTCCCAGGCCCTCTAATTTGCTTGCGTTTATGAGTGAATGCTGCTATGGTGGCTTTGTGGGGACTGATATTCAGTCCCTCTGAATCCGTCCATATTGTCACCAGGTTCAGAGCCTTTTGCATTTGACCGTGAAGTTGTCTTTGGCCTTATCCAAGGGTTCTGTATCTTTTTTCCTGAAGGGTTTTCAGCAGCCCGTCCACGACCAAGTTTCACAGAAGTGGAGAAAGTACTTCCCCCTGCGGGCATTCTCTGGCCACTCGGGCCACTACAGTCTCCTCCATTATGGTTGCATGTATCATCCTGTTCCTCAGCATTGAGTCTATCCAGGCCACACATGTTTCCTCGATTCCCCTCTGCTTGAATCAATGGAGGTGTTGTCAAAAGCTCCTTCTATGTCTAGGAAAGCCGCTAGAAGGATTTCTTTATTTTCCAGCGTTTTTCCCACCCTTTCCAAGAGTTGATGGAGTCTCTGTTGAACAGCCAGTTCATTTCTTGGTACGACCGTCCCATCATAAATTAATACAGTTTGTTCTTTGTATCTGTGGGACGAAAACGGAATATATAGTTGCTGAATCCTTGTGAAGGAAGGGTCATTGTTATTTGTAAAATACCGACAAAGTTGAAAAGGTCCCTCACATTTTCAATAGGAAATTATAAATTACGAAGTTAACAGAAATGGTTCTGAAGGAAACAAGTGCTTTACAGTATATTGGTAGTTTAGATATATTTTTATGATCAATTCGAAACAGCAAGTTGGATCTCTTGCTATGGTTTAAACAAAGGTTTTCTACTCTGTATTTCCTTTGAAGCTACAATCAATTCACGTAACCATAACATAAGACGTGCAGGACGCAGTCGTTTCTTATTAAATATATAATTAGAATATTAAGTTGATATAATTTTCATTTATACCTAAATTCAAGGAAGTCCAAATAAGGTCATAAAATCAAGGTCCCTGTAAACAAAAATAGAATGGTTCTTTTACATTCAGCTCACCAGACTGGGACGAGTCTCTCTCTTATTGGGTGAAAGGTACGACCCCCAAACATATTACAAAAATAGGAGTGGTTATCCAAGATTATGAAGAACCAAACTCACCACACTAAAGTCAGTTATATTTCAACTTCTTGAGTAAATCTTACTTTGACTATTTCACGATTCACTTAAATCATATTTTAGATAAATTTCCAAGTTTACTAGTTAAGTTTGCGTTGTGGTGTTTATGGTAGCATTTTCGCTGAGTTCATTTATTAGAATCAAATCATATTGCTTGATACACAAGATTTAGAATTCCTTGAATAATTAAATCATAATAGTTTTATTTAACTCCTTACCCTGGTTCATCCGAGCTGAGTTGAATTAGTTTTCATATTTAGGTTCTAATAAGTTTGATTTAAAATTAAGGATTGATTAATTATTTTCTAAATTTAACATAAATGAATTAACTTTTAATTCATTTTTATAATTGTTTATTTCTTTATTATTATTGAATATTTTACATTTGTTTTGATTGAGAGTTTCTCTATTTAGCGCAATTCGTAAACAACCCTCGATCACACAGTGCTTAATCAATGTGTTAGTATCTCAACCAAAGAAGAGTGAGTATTACATATATCTATTGATCATATTGTTGCCTGATTTGCTTAGCTTATGAGAAACCTGTGATGCGGGTCACTTCCTGGTTATCGGTACACATACTGCAAGTTATATTGATATTAGTTATTGATATAGAAGAATGAATTTTATAAAATAAGTAAATTGATAACCTTTAACATTCAAAGTAAAACCAAGGAAGGGCGCGTTATTACACACCATCCCTTATGTGTCTATCTACTACCCTGTCTAGGGTCTTGAGTTCTGATGACATAAGACTAGTCGGTCTTAGGAACTTCGCCGCCTCCTGTTCAGCTTTTCAGGTTTCGGAATAAAAGTAACCCTAATATTTCTCCATGATTCCGGAATATA
Organism: Endomychus coccineus; assembly: GCA_958510875.1. NCBI lineage: Eukaryota > Metazoa > Arthropoda > Insecta > Coleoptera > Endomychidae > Endomychus > Endomychus coccineus. Next base: position 135,201,956 of record OY294068.1, read on the forward strand.
CCCTAGTGCCAGGCTGACTATGAGTACATTGTAGAGCCTGATCTGCAGTAGTTCTGACCCCTTCTGCAGCAGCACTGGGTAAATCCCGTCCGAGCCCGGTGATTTATATGATTCAAATAAGTTTATATATAGCCCATTGAATATTGTCATAGGTCACCACCTTTTTAGTCATTCTTCAACTGTCTTTGATCCTTATATCAAGGTGTCAAGGCCATTTGTTTTCTGGGTAGCAGGTGTCTGAACGATTTGAGATCCAGGAAAGAGTACTCTGAAGAGTTCTTTTATTGTTTCCTCCCCTGTGCTTGTGTACTGCTCTTGTTCGTTTTCAAGGGTGTTTATTGGTTGTTGTGTGTCATTAGAGAGCATTGTGTGGAGTCTAGCACTCTCTTGAGTGCTTAGGATCTCCTCACAGTACTTCCTCCGTGAATCTCTCTCTATTTGGTGTACCTTCTCTGTCCCAGGGACGAAGACCAGTACTCTGTGGCAAACTGGAAGGTCCCCGAGTTGACCACAGCCCCCTCCCTGAGTCGTCCCAGTGAGCCGACCGTTTCCCTGAGCCAGTTTGTGGTTCTTTCGTTAGCACAGGTCGTCGCTATGACCCTTGTGCTGAATTTTGTCCTTTCGAACTGTGAAGCACCACCGCTTCCATATGGGGACTCAAATAGTACATCCACAATTCTGTTCTGGGTCAGGTCTGCTTGTTCCTGACTCAGTGCGACTTCTGGATGGCTTCTGTCGATTATTGCCATTCGGAATCTCTTTGTCACCGAGCTATAAGTGCCAGTCGACACTTCCGTGTTCCTGGCTTTTTCAGTCTAAGTGGACTTTGGAGGGGTCTGGGAGTCAGATCGTGGTCTTTTTTGTTTCTTCTGTCTGAGAGTTCTGCCGTTCAAGTCTCGGCAGCCATTTTCTTCTCCTTCAGCAACTTCTTCCGTTGCGCTCCGGAGGGTTTTTTCCTGTGGTTTATCTTCTCAATTCCCTCAGTTATGTTGCAAGCGGTCTTATTTTCTGCCGATTGCTCCTTCCCACTGTTGTTGAGGTGAGGTCGTCTACTTTTATAGATCGGTCCCCTCTTGTGTTTTCACTATCATAGGCCATTGCTTCCTTAGTAGTGATTGTTTCCGAGTCTGAGTCGGAGCTAACCGACATCTCCTCGGGTTTTTTGTTTTTTCACTCTTGTCTATGTAGTTCCCACGACTATGGGGAAAGGGGTTGATCCAGTCTTGTGGTACCCCATGCACAGATTTAAGGCTGATTACTCCAATATTCCGCCCGGTTTCTCGGGAGCCCTGTTAGTAACACCGTATTACGAAGACCCCGATGCCATTCATCCCTAGCCACGGGTTTCCACAGCTTAAGATTATGGTCTTGGCTGACTGCAGATGTGTTGTCTAAGAGCAACACATCTGGCCAGTGAGGCCGCCACATCCCTACGCCGACTCAAAGGACCATACCTTGTGGTATAAGTTAAGGATTCAAACGTGTTAGTGCGGATAAAACATAAGTTGGTGAAAATGTTTAAAGATAGGGTAAAAGTAAACGATAGCAGTTGAGGGTAATTAATTTGTTATAGGAAAAGAAAAAAACAATTTTGGCACCAACTGATTTTTTTGTCTCCTTAGGGGTAAGATGTAGTATAAGTAGTTTAGAATAATCGTATTGAATAGATCATAGGTATGTATATTAATTGATGGGTGTCGTAGTGGGAGTGCTTCGAACTCTGAACCGAGCTGAATGAACTTTACAAACCTTAGATCAGCAGTTTATGTCTTTAATACATTAATTCAACTAATTGAATGTATTTATGAACAGTCGTTAATATACAGTTGAATTGGATTCATCTTTCAATCCCTCCACGATGAATATTCAAATATGAATCTAATCTAAGGGTTATAAGTTATGAAAATGACGACTTGCTTCCTAATTATTATGAATTAACATCCATTTATACACCTCTTAGGCAAGTGAATAAGTAGGCAGTCCTTATATAAGCACTCAAAGCAGGCCCGTAGCCAGCCGTAGGGCCAGACGGGTCCGCCCCCCCCAAAAATTCCGTGAACCCTAAAATGTGATGTGAATCATGTTTTAAAAATATGTCTATCGATAACAAGCCATATTTTTTAGAAAGCATGCAAACAAAGAATATCACAAGACTTGTGCCGAGTTTGCCAAAACTTTTTTTGAGGTATCTTCAGGAAAACGATCAGATATTATGTCTCCAATGGATAAGCAGCAAGCCAAAGAAAAAAATAGAGCAGCTATCATACCAATAATAAAAACCATTATTTTTTGTGCTGAGCAAGAATTGCCCTTGAGGGGCGATAATGATAGTGGACCTTTGTCATTGATAAGATCACAACTGAGTGATGGAAAATTCCGAGCTCTTTTGCGATTTCAAATCGATTCCGGGGATGTAAGTTTAGAAAAACACGTTCTCAATCATCCGAAAAATGCCCAATACATGAGTCCAGATATTCAGAATGAAATTATTCAAATATGTTCTGACATTATCATTAGGAAAATTATTCAGAAAGTTGATAATGCACCATGCTACACCTTGCTCGGGGATGAAACCATGGATATATCAGGAACTGAACAAATGTCAGTATGTCTCAGATACCTCGACTTCGACGATGACTTGCAAAAACTGATTCTTCGTGAAGATTTTGTAGGATTTGTACCGATTTACAACCAGACTTCTGAAAAAATAGCTGAAGCTCTCCTGAAACGTTGTAAAGAGTTGAGCCTCGAACTGAAAAAATGCATTGGTCAAGGTTACGATGGAGCACGCAACATGTCTGGTCATGTCAATGGCGTCCAGGCGAGAATGAAGAATCTGTACCCATTGATGATGTACGTTCATTGTTATAGCCATCGTTTGAATCTCGCATTGTCAAATGCCATGTCAGTTCGAAATTGCCTTGGGATTGTGAACTTATTCAGAAACCACGCTTATGCGACGAAAATTCTCCAAGATCTCATCCAAGAACATGTTCCGGAGAGTAAAAAGCAGAGGCTTATTTGTCTTTGCGAAACAAGATTCATCGAACGACATGACAGCATACTATCTTTAGTAGAACTGTTTCAAATCATCCACATGGGATTAGAAGAAATTTCAGAAAAATCTTGGGCTATTTCGAAAACTGCGGCCTGCTTACTTGCAGCAGTTCAGAAAAGTGATTCAGAATTTGTCTAACAAATTTCTTAATGAGAACGAGGGAATCTTATCAAGCTTACAGATACCTCTCCCTGGATTTGCTGTAATTGAAAAAGTAGATGACCTGCATCATCTTTCGCCATACTTTGATGATCGAGTCTCAGAATCCGCTGTAAAAGCTGAGTATAAGTTGTGGTGTGAGAAATTATCGGGACTCGAGAAAGATGCCGAGGAGGCTTTACAAGTGTTGGATTTTTGTGACAAGAGCAGATTTCCAAGAATCAAATATCTATTAACAGTTTTGGCAACTCTTCCGGTCACAACGGCAAGTGTGGAAAGGACATTTTCGACAATGAAAAGAATCAAGACTTACATACGTAACTCAACGGGCAAGAAGACTTAGTGCACTCGCCGTACTATCAATTCATGGAAACTTAGGTATCGATCCGAATGAGGTTCTTGAGATTATGGCAGCAAACACAATTGATGTGTATGTGCGTGACTGACAATCAAAATACAGTGATGATATTAATAACAATAAAGCAGTTTTCCACTAATGAGTCCAACTTTAATAACAAATATCCTTGCAAGACACCCATAAACCATTTCCGCAACCCCCTGCCCCCCAAAAAATTATTACTACGTTTTGCCTGACTCAAAGGCAATATGATTTCTGGTATCACAACTTTTTTTCATTCAAGTTTAATGGGAAGTATTCTAAACGTAACAGATTGTTATTTTATGGAGTGCATAACCTTACAAGAGATTATTCAACGAGCTCAGTGCCTAAAATAACGTAATCATGTTTCTTTATATTTCAATTTAGGTTATTCACTTTGAAGTTCCAAATAATGAATTTCTCAAATATAACTAATCCCATTCAAATTCACAATGGTTGATTATTAACTGTTATCTAAATATGCTGCATCCATACAATTGTTTTATCATCTCCTTCATAGAGCACAACTTTGACTTATCAACATCGTTGATTAAAGCTTATTATCACTGCTGAAATTCACAAGAGATTAATTAATTAATGCATACAGTTCCCAAGAAAATTTATAAAATGCCATCAAAGCTTCTCTGACAAATTGAGATTGAGCCGCTTAAGACATTAATAATTCGCTAATTAGGGCAATGAAGACTTTCATAAAATCTGTACCAGATATTTATTTCTCTCACTATACATAGTTTAAGGGGAGTATTAAATTGGTTCTGAAAAATTGGTTGAATCCTTTTGAATACATTTAGACTATTTGACTATTTTCGAGATAACGTTTATTTGTGCTTATGTGCAGATGCAACTTTGGGGGCAATTTCTACATTCCTATTCCTAGTAACAATCCAGAGATTGAAAAATGGCGTCAAACTTGTGAAAATAGGAGCTGTATGCACACAAGCACCCACAGACATCATCTCAAATTAGTCTAGATCGATTCAGAAAACCTCAAAACGTTCCTCTCTCTTAGGAACCGAAAATATATTGCAAATGATTAGAAACAGATAAAGACCTGGAAAGATGTCAAATTATACTCTATGATATTACATTGAAAGTTCATTCGAATGCTAACATAACTGATTTTACGAAGATCGATAGTGCGACTTTTATCTTATTGTTATATATACGAATGAATTTCGTACTACTGATTACTCCGAAAAATTATTCAGAGCCTCCCTTGATCTATTCAAGCAGTGATTAATAAATTTTCCATGTTTTTCGACGTACTGGTTATGATATTTCTTTGAAATTTCTCCACACCATTTCTATTGCATTGAAGACACATTGATATGGAGGTAATCTCAAAACTGATGGTATATTGCTAGAATATATGCGAATATAGAAGAATAGCATCAGAAGAATGGTAATTATTTGTTCAAATTTGATGTTATGATGTTTCAACCATTCTTGTATTTCTGTCTTTCGACTATTTTGCTATGATATGAATCTTCATTATGATAAAGTTTTCTGCTTAACTTTGGAAGCAACCCCTCTTGAAATCATTTATGGAAGTTATCCTGGTTGTTTTTGAACCACATATAAGTTCCGCTCCAAGGATAAAAGCTTCTCGATTGCCAGCATGCAACAATACATTATCCCCCATCAGTTTTTTGGTACAGCTGAATGATTTTAAATAGAGAATAGCTTAGGGTTCTTGTTAGAGGAGTAGAGGAAAAAAGCTGGTTATTAGAAATAACAAAAAATAGAACATAATGATAGATAAGTTTATTCAATTGTTAATTGTGAATAAACACATTACGATAAGTACAGCAAATAAATAAACCAGTGGAAATAAATGAACATTTGATAGTACATGAAATAATTTTCTATTGGACGTGTTAAAAAATATTACTTACATCAATCCGAACGATCTATTAACAAGCGGAATTAAAATCCGAATTGGTTAACTCTCCCCGTCGACTTTTGAGCTCTTGATGCTGCGCTTATCCAAGTGCTGCCATAGGTGGTTAATAGTCCCATCTTGAAATATGCATGTTTGACCTCGGGCCTCAAAATAGTTTTCTTCCAAAACTAGTTTTTATTACCTCAAGAACTCTTCTCTTTGTAGATGTATTTGAAAGTTCCATGAGGTATCTACGAGGATCACCTTTAGGACTTGACACCAATGTCATATCAAATTTCCCATAACGACTCACAGAAGCCTTTAAACAAATTGAACTCACGTGATTCTGCTTGTAAAGTCTGCAACGTCATTAATCAAATACCGACAATGTAATCCTGGTATCTTTTGCTACATCATAATTGCGATCAGGTGAACTATCGAAATCATGAATATAAAAGACTATTTATCATTAACCTTACTTTCATGATACCACAGATTAATTAGTTTGTTGTAATTTTACTATATAATGACTATGGTCCAGTTCCTAAAGATTTTAGGATTAAATCTATGACCATGAAGACAAAAATGTGAACTTACTTGTGCGATGATTGTGATATATGTATAACAAAAAGAGTACTGTTGCCATGATAAATCAATGGAATATTATAGTTCCATTTAAAAAACTGAAGATGGATGCCAAAAGTACCACTTGCAATTGAGCTAGCGGGTCTCAAAACGCAACATTTCCTATTTTTACGATTTGCAATTTTTCAGATACATACGACCAACAAAAACAGAGTCATAGCCTTCAAATTTGGTTACATATGCACTCATAAACTGTACGGTTCAAGAAAGATGACCGGTGGGAAGAATGTCAAGAACGTCACACGGAGAGGTTAACAATAGCTAGATAGCATATACTATTTCATTTGTTCTTTTATACTTCATCTTCTAACCGCAAACTGGCTACAACATAGAAGTGTTGACCAACCGATGCGACGGTATTACAATTAATGTGCTGTACTATATATTCCTTCAGAAAGCGACATGTCGCCGGAAAAGTGAAACACGATAGTCATTGGCATGGAGTCCCCTATAACGTTTTTTGCACAGTTTGGTTTGATGATCAAAACACGTTTCGGCTACCAAATAGAGGTCATCATTACTTTAATAGTATTTTAGAGGATGAGAGTGACCTTTTCTTATTTATAGTGTGAAGTCTTTTATAGTTTATTACGTTATAATTGTAACGGGCATTCCAATAATTACCGAATAAAATAATAACGATGAATTAATTAGGTCTATTGTAATTATTTAGTTCCAGATATTGTAAACTACTTGGTCTGGGATTTATTATATTTTATATAAGTTTTATAATATTAATTATATCCTTGCCCTCGACGCGTATGACTTCGTACAACTTTGTCCTAATTCCTACAATTCCTACCCTTACTCATCCGCTCAACTTTACTTAACCGTACACTACTACGCACACACATACATCTCAAAAATAAACTGGGTCAATTCAGAAATGCTCAAAACGGATATTTGCGGAACTCTTTTAGACCGATTAAAATTCTAATTATACTACGTACAGTGTATTATGTTATCACTAAACTTGAAGTCATTTAAAGATATTACAGCGAAAAATTTTGTCGTAAAACAGGCATTTCTTCACATATTATGTTCAAAATAGTATAATCAAATATATAACCTCGCTAAACTGGAAGATCACTACATGAACTGAGATTGTCAACATTTACATATGGTAGAACGTCAAACCCATTTTCAGCTACAAGATGTTTGAATCAACTTCCTTATGAATAAATGAATAAATTATCAAACCCTATTAAATCAATGTCACCTTGATATTTTAAACAGTCCTGCCAAGTTGGACGGCTTGTTATAATTAGGAGACAAAATATTAATCAGTTCATTAAGTTAGCTGGCTCCCATTTACATGACCTAATTCCAAGGAATTTTTATATCCTTCAACGAAAAACAATTTTCCTCTATCTATAACTCAACATTATTAAACCACTAACAAAGTTCCGTGAATTTCATAGAATCCTATTTTTCACTATTTTTTTATAAATGACTAAGAGAATACTGAATGTATGAAGAGGATATGTGAATGTAATTTTATTTGACTATGATAAGACGACATGAGGTGAACAAAAATTAATTTGTATGGTTATGCCAACCTTCAATTTCAGCGTTTCCAGAACATGTGTTTATTTACATGTTTTGTATGATGACGGGATCATATCTCATAATAATTGGAATTATTCGCAATCTGTATAACACCCTTTGGAGCTGTTGATAGCTCTAGGTTGAAATTGAAGTAATAAATGAAACTTCAGAAATATACACTATACAGTAATAGAATAATCATTGTTAATATAACCTAAATTGTCTCATGTTTCTTTATGCAAGTGGGATTTTATGAATTCACGAATTCCCAAGTTAATCTGAGTGAAGGTATGTTACATTGGTTGATGATCCAACAAACTGTCTTCCTGGTGGTCTGAATGCAAAACAAAACGAGGAATTATTATGTAAAAGTTTGAAACTTTGTAAAATCTGATACTAACAGCTCAATGACTAAAACCGCAGAAAACTCGATCTTCAAAGGAGGATTGTTTGATGAATTTTCATGTGTTTCCAAGTTACAGAAGATACTCATTATTTTGATTATATGAAAGAATAATTACTTTGTTTTTATACCACTTTTATTAATAATAACGTGAAAACGTAACTATAGCTTCAACACCGAAGTGCCATTATCAAACAATTAATTGTTTTATCCATATTGTGATTAAAAACTACTATTTTCATAGCACTTTTATTTGTAACTTTCGTTAATCGAGTTTCAGCTTTATTACGTTATCTTCAGACGGCATTCGAATACCGTCTGGAAAGGCCATAATTACACTGATACTCGAGTAACAGAAGTTACAAATTAATGTGATATCACTATAGTAGTGTTCAAATTCACAATATGAACTCATTACTTTGTTTTTATCACTTATATTATAGAAACACTAACATGACTATAGGTTCGACAACTAGCGTGCCATCATCAAAACGATACAAATGAATGAACAAACATGGAGGATCTTAAGATATTCATAGTCAAAATGAGGTACAAGTAACAAGTGGAGTTGCAGTTTGAATATGTGGAGAGACATTGCTGGGGTTTTACAATTGAAGAAGGTACAAGAAAGTGGAATACGGGGAATTTTATCTTATCAAGTCATTGAACAGAATCCTGTAATACACGTCTAATTGATCACTTAAATTTAGTTATTTTTCATACCTTTGAAAATTTATTCTGATTCTGGTTCGTTTAATTTAAAAATGCTACTCTGATTATGCTAGATTTTTACGATATTTTAGAAACAGGGCACAGTTTTCCAAATTTAGATTATCTTAAAATTTTGCATAATCGCTTCAAATCATATACACTAGAATCAGTAGAAATCTTCAAATGTATGAAAAACAAGGACAGTTAAATTGTAAATGATCAATTGAACTATTACTACACCATTCTTTTCGATGCCTTGACAACATAAAACTATTCAATCCTAGCAATATATTTTTCTCCATATTCAAATCGAAACTTCACTTGTTACTTGTACCTTATTTTGGCTATAAGTATCTCAAGATCTTTCATGTTTATTCATACATTAATATCATTTTGAAGATTACACTATAGTCACGTTAGTGTTTCCATAATATAAGTGATAAAAACAAAGTCATAAGTGTTTTATTATGTCAATCTAATAAATAGTCACAAAATAACGGCTTCTACCATCGATTTTTTACCATTTGCTAAGAAAAATGTGTTTCATCACACTGTGTCATTATCAAAGCGTAGGGATTATCAACGGAAACTCCATGTAAAATTGAGTCCTTTTCTATAATTTCAAACTAGGTGTGATATAAATTGAGCGAAGAGGGTAGACAATGATTTTGGTGAAAGGTTATTTACAAAGTAGTTCTGGTGAACTATACGTATCTATCTAGTCATTTATTATTATATTACTATTATGTTTTATGTATTGAAATTTCCATTGATACTAGAATACTAAGTTCATGTCCTCCTCATGAATATGTAAGATATCGGGATCAAGGATGAAATCATGATTATGTTGCCATAGGTAGTTCGCATACTTGGAGTCATCTTCTTTGAGTCTGTAGCTACTAAAATGTTCTTGAAAGCTTCCACTAAGGACATTACGGTCATACCAATTAAGCATATATATTCCATATTTCACTTTTGAGTTAATTATCAATAATTTGTATTGGACGTGAAGCAAGCTGAGCAACACACTCATTTTCCATACCATTGAAAATATCTTCTCATTCTAGTTCGTTCAATTTGAAACTGCTACTTTGATTATGCAAAATTTTTATTTTATCTAAATTTGAGAAATTCATCATTCTCCAATCATATTTTAGAAACAGGGCACACTTTTGCAAATATAGATGAAATTGCAATTCTGCATAATAAAAGTTAAGTTTTAATATTGAATAATTTCGGCATTCATCATGATTTTGTTTTTTTATAGATGAACTACCATGAACAAATTAAGGTTTCTGTTCCTTTTCTGAAAATTTTGACACGCTGTAACCACGAATAGTAAAAGAATGTTTCACAGTTCATTTTTCCACTTCGTAATGACATTTGTGAAACTCAAATCAACGTTTGGCACAATAGTTTCAATCAACTGTTTATTTCCATTTTCCAACATGTACGATTTTGTTCACAAAATGTTTTTGAGAAAGAATAGTTATCATCAATAATCAGTTGTTTGTAAATATAAAAACAAACTTACTATTATAGAAGTTTTCGATATCTTACACTATAAAAAAACGTGATAACCTGTAACAATTTTACTAAATAATGTTTTTCAACACGTTTTGAGTTGTTCTACGTTTTTGTCCTTACAACAAATCCAATTAAACGACGTAAATATAACTTTGTCAAACAGTCACTATAAAAAAACGTGATAACCTATAACAATTTTACTAAATACTATTTTTCAACATGTTTTGTGTTGTTTTTCTACCAACAAATCCAATTAAACAACGTAAATATAACTTTGTCAAATAGGCTGACGAGGTTTGGTTACCGAATGACAAAGTAGGTGGGTACTTTTCTACTGCTTTAGAATGAACTTATTTCAAAATTTATCAAGACTTCCATTGATTGAATTTTGTATGATTATTGAATAATGTATTGATTTCCTTATTTTCAAATACATTATTTTGATCATAACCTGTTATGGTTGAGATATTGGAAAGTATAAAACTCATTGATACATATCGAGACATACAGAAACTGATACATTAAAGATATTCTGGTATAGAAAAAAAAAATTTCATGTATTTCTAAAAATAGAAATATATTTTCAGTTATTTGAATCGTTCTTCATAAATATTGGCAACCATCTGCTTTAATATATCAGAAAACACGAAATGTATATTAAGGAGGCCCCGAAATTTCAATTGATTGGGCCCCCGTTGGATATTAATCCGGCCCTTAGTCAATGGTTTATTATCATTGATATATTTTTGTTAAGGGGGTGGGGTGGATTCCCCGATATGATTTTCGTCTGTTAATATTAAATTTCTAAATATCAATTCCTTCAAAGGTTTTGTGTTGGCCAAACTCTCCGTAAAACCAATTAAGAGTTCATGTTCTATTTTCCTACAAGTATTATAAGATAAAATATAAAATTGTTCCTCGCACTAAGCGAGCATTCATCATGTCTCATCAGTTCATGATAACAATTACCGATTGACTTTCCATTAATTCATATTTCTCAGTAAAAAGTAATTAACTTTTGATTACATTGTGGATTCCAATTAAGTGGAATTTTATAAATGTTTTTTAATCGTTTGCGTTCTTTTCTTGTTCATGCAATAACTGTATCGTTAACCAGTTTATTGATCACATTTTCCCTTCTATTAACTCCTATAGTGTACCAACATCCCTTACTACAGAATCAACAAATGCAACTAGGGTGGCTAACGGACGAAACTTCTGTGCAGGTTGAATTTAAGAGATCGGAGTATTGAAATTTGATAAGTGCGATAAAGATTCGACAAAGAAGGGGATAGAGGTGTGTGCAGCGTTTAGTATTTGACCAACGGTCCATATTCACAACTGTACTAATAATTCTCACAAACGCTTCAACAACTATCTTGAATTTCCATCCATCACTAAAGCATTGGGACTTGATTTGAATTTTTGTCCCATTATATTATGGAATGAATTGAAGTTGGAAATGCATACTTCATTTATTCTGCCTAACCTTGTACAAGGGAAGTGAGCGCATCGCACAAAGACGTGAACAGGTCAAGCCTTCTGAATATTTGTTAGCAATTTATTTGTCTACCTTGTTGAGCAATATAACGCATCTAGCTGGCTCTAAGTCACAAGACTTCCGTATATATCGATTCGTAAAACTCAAGCAACTCAAGCTTCATAATCAATATATGAAACAAACCAATCTATTCTATTGTAATTAGCCATCATGGTGTTCAATCTTATCGGAACATGTATATTTATGACTAATTGTAAATATTTGATTGTGAGCGGAAGTCAGTTTAGAAGTAAACATACGTTCCTCGGAAATTGTTTGTCAAATAAGATTTTTCCGAAATTCACCAAAATATATACAACTTAACTTTCAAACTATTGGAAATAGCTTTTTAAAAAATAATTTTATTGTCTATAAGAGGTTTACAATATGAAAGTTGAATTAAGCCTAAAATAATATCTAACATAATGAAGTACATCTCACCACATGTCCTGGAATCGCTACCGTCCGCATGAATCCAATAACGCTGATTGAGATTACAACGTTCGCTATTTATTCGAAGAATTAGTTATATAACTTACATGTAAAATCGTAGTAACAAATATCATAAGCTAGAACACTCACAACTTTAAGCTTATAACTTACATGTAAAATTGATTCTTGAAACAACATCATTGAATAGGAGTCTTTTATTTTGAATTAAGTACTGAATGCAGTTTCGGCAATCATTAAGAAACTTAAATCAATCATCATTGAATTTCAAAAAACTCACTGGGAAAAACCTAAGAATATTAACATTATTCACAATAAAATGGATATTAAATTCAATGAAATGGAAATAAATTTGTTAAGTAAATATTCGAATTTTGTAATTGACTAGGCAGGATTCAATCAATGGTATTGAAAATACGACTTAGTCTTCTAACTTTCAAGATAAAGAAGTTTCACGGATCCAATGCTAGAAAACTCTTGAACATTTCAAATAGTGCATCCAATAATTCTAATAAAATTTTATAATCAGTGAGAGAGAAAAACTGTTGTTATTACTTGAAAGCAGACTAAAAAAATTCCATTTCAATTATGTACGAAGAAGATTATAATAATTCGGTAAATATCATGCTCATCAACGGTTCATTTGAACAGATCCAAAAATCCTTCATCCAAATGCATTAAATCGGGAAATCAAACATTAAAATCCTGTACTTTCATAATCTCTGATAATTTGAGACACAAACTTATACTTAGAAACCCTCATCTTTCTAAACTGCATAGTTTACCTATAATTCATAAACCGTGTAATTTCATGGGACCAATCCTAAATGATTGTCCCACGTATAACATGTCAAAATTGTTAGTGAAGGAATTCAACAACTTCCAACCCGCAACAATTTTATCTGTAAAATATTCTTTGGAACTGTTTTCAAAATTGAAGGATTCCAAACCTGAACGTGGTGATATTCTCATTTTATTTCATGTCGCTTCACAATTCCAAAATCCTCCAATCCCTGATAAATGAAAATTCTACAAAAATGGCTTCCAAATATTAATATCCCCTGTACATACTGTATAAGAATATTTGATCCTTACGTCTTTATGTAAGAAGCAAAATTACTTAAACACTGTTTCTCAACAATTATTTCACTGAGCAAACTTAAAATCTCATTAAAATCAAAATCAAATCAGTTGGATCATGCAGAGAGTGATGCTGACGCTTTATATACCTCATCTATGACCCACCCGGAGAGCGCGTAGCAGGCCAGAGAATTGTTGCAGTAGTTAATTAATTAATGAGAGACAAGCAAAAGTAAAACATTGTCCTTACAAAATTGTTTAATTTTCAGTAAATATTTGGATCAAACTATTGTAATTAATACAGTCCACTAAATGAAAACTCTAAAAACAAAATCAGTTCCCAAAAGTTTGGCACAGATATGTCGATGATTTTCACCACTATATTAAAAAATTTGATCCATATAGCTTTTGAACAAGCTTGAAAGTTAGTTTAATTCACTGTAGAAATAGAAAAATAACCAACTTCCTTTCCTTGATGATTTCATAGATTATTGAACGTCGCTTTGAGTCAGAAATTAAAATAACGAAGTTGAGAAACTTCGGCAAATAGCGGTAGACAATGGTTACAACAAATCTTTGAAAAATTAGTTAATTTCCAACCAAAACCAAAAAATAGAACCCAATCAATTAAGCAAATTAGGGCCATAACTTGCAAATAGTCCAAAGAAATTCGAAAAATCTTATTTCGGTAATTGATAAATTCAATAATTTGTTTTTAAATTTGCAATAAAACCTATCTATAGATGCAAGAGCAATCTAAAAACCTTTGATACAGTTCCAACTTCGAATTTACAAAATTAATTCTTAGTTATATTAAAAATACGATGTGGGTCAAACTAGAACGAATATTCTAACTCGATATGAATAACATTTCGCTCATATGAAAAAAAAAATAGAATTAGCAGTAAACATTTCAAATACAGGGCACACCATTTCTCAAGAAAGTTCATAGGTTCGGACAAATATCTAGATAATTTAGAAGGAATGGAAATTTAATGACTTCAGACTTATCTCCAGCTAATGGTAATACCATATTTGCACTAACCCAAATAATATTCGAATGGGCACATTTTGTTGTCTAATTTAGTTCTCTGATGACAATTACTTGGCTGAGAGGTCCTTAGTAGATTAATAGTATTTTCAGTAGATAAGAGTGACTACTTCTCATTTACTATCTTGTCGGAACATGCATGCGTGTTACGTCTTTGAAGAATCAATTGTAAATATCTGACCGTGAGATGACGTCAGTATGAATTTATACAGTCTTTGGGAACTGCAGTTCATTCGGAATGTAATTAAGTCCGTCAAAAATTAACTGGTGAAAAGCTCCACCCCATTCATGTTCTGTATATTTGCTCCTACGGACAAACGGATCCTCGCTTTGATCGAACTGAACCAATTGCTACTCATTTCAAGTATTACCATAAGTTAGGCGTAAAAGTCCTAGTATCCATAATTTTCCCCCAATTCATATGTTCCTTATATACGAATTGCATTATTGGATCGCAATTTCCCATACATTCAAATGTACATTTGCATCTGAATTTCGATTACATTCTGCAACAGTATGTGGTATAAAATGTTGATAATTTCTTTAGATTTATTTAATAATGAATACGAATCTGATATCTCCAATTTTAGTATATATGATGTAAGTATGAAAGTGTTCAAATATGCAAAAAAAAGTATTAACAAAATGATATTTTCACCTAAAACTGTCGATTCTGGAAGAGTGAAAGAGTGAAACAAAGGTGTGCTTTGAAATGTTGACTTATGGGATGTCTTGTCGTGTGATGTTTTCGAATATGTAGAGTTCGGGTATTTAGTTATTTGTATTTTCATATACCCAGAGAGTGTTTTTCAGGATGAACTGTTTGTCCAATTTGAAGAAGGTCTTTTTGGTTACCATGAAATAGTATGATCCCTTCCCTAACTAAAAGTAGGGCAAAGTGAAATAGCTAACAAATAAAAAATCATCTGGCAGATACGTTGATTCTCTCATAGAATATTATCAGTAGTACATACAGAAATGAATTTGATAGGCAGCTTATTTTGATAATAAGTCTTTCTTCCACTTCACCCCGGCAAAGGGTAATGACAAGCGGAAGAATGAAACACATTTTAATTTGAAAAATCTTAGCTTCCGGATGGATTCCTCATCACGACTTTGTTCCGACGTTTTTGTCAACCATCACAAGTGGCATCTTATTGTAAGAAAAAATCCTTCAAGCTATACGGTTCACTGCCTTCATTGCGGTGATTAACTCCGTTCTAGCTCTTGCCGTTGTGTGATCATGTGCGAAGTGGAATTTTTGAGGATGGGTTTCCAAATGTTGCGGAGGTAATATCCTGAGTCACGGTTTAGATTATTTGGATGTTTTAGGATTTCTATAACTTCAAGGATTTTTCACTGATAGAAGTTTGCGGCTCGGGTTAGAATTTTAGTATTTTCGAAAAGGATTTGATGATTAGTGTTAAACTTGTGTTCCGCAAGTGCAGATCTACTGGTGTCACGGAGCCTTGTACAGCGCTCATGTTTTTTCACCCGAGTAGCTACTGGACGAACTGTTTCACAAATGTAGACTTTACCGCAAAAACAAGGAATGCTATAAGCCCCTTCTAAGTAAAGAGGAGGAAGGGGATCTTTGATCTTTGGTCTGTAAAACTGAAATAGTGTGGAAAACCGAATAGAAATATTATTTTTTAAGGATTTTGGAAATTTGATCTGTTATATTTTAAATATATAGAAGATATGCAATGGATGAAGCAGGGGAGGGGGGTTTGTGGCTCAGGTTGATTGGACATTCCAGGCGAAGTGTATTTCTTCATGGCTTATTGTGTTCTCTACTTATAATATAAAATATTAAAAATTATTTGTATTCCTAAATATAATTCCCAAACTGTTGTAGTGTTTAACAAATGTTGGGAGAAAAAATATGAAACAAACCATAGGAAATGCTCTACGATTCTGGAACTGAAGGCCAATGTTATGTGAAGTCATAATGATTGTGACATGTAAAAGATTCATTTATACTTCTAATTTGACAAAACAAGTAGCTGTTGATTTTCATTGCGATTTCCAATAAGATACTCTACGAAGTTGGAACTATAGGGATGTGTTTTCTGTTAACTAGTTCGCCACGCAACACGAAAGATTCATTCATATTTGAGAAAATAAATAGCTCCCGATTTTTATTGTGATTTTCAGTAAAATTATTTTTTGAAAACAAAACTGTGAAGGAATATTATACATATCATTTGAAAGATACAAATGATACATTGAGCATTTAAAGCTGAGAGAATGACATAAATAATCATTATTTGTGGAGTTGTAACTACAACAACCAACAATAGTTGGAAATAAAGTTTTAACTTCGTATAAGTCCCATCTATTTTTTCGTTTTATTGAATCGAAACTATTTTAACCTTCATTCATTGTGACATTTCAACTATTTACACCACAGAGTGAAGACAGAAAATACACTACAACTTCACACTCTGATGACATCACTCGAATCTTTAAATGAGAATTTCGGACACTTCTGTAGGTTAATATATACGTGTAGTGGAGTGAATCTGGCGAGAAAAAAGCGCATTTTATGATGCTTAGCGACCCGGTGGAAAGTGTTTGTTAGGGTACCAATAATAACCCCCTGGAATTTCTATTTCCCCAAAGTGGGTGCCACCCCTTTTTTTTGGCCAAAAAGGGTTTTTTTGACATTTTTAAGAGTAGTTTAGCAAAAAAAATTAATATCTCTGGTTGTATTGGAAATTAAGAAACCAAAGTAGGACCCTTTTATTGCCAATGACCAAGGAACTTCCAGTCCAAATTTCAAGTTGATCCGACCTGCCCCCACCCCGTAATATATATATATATATATATATATATATATATATATGTATATATATATATATATCTATCAATTTCTCAATGTGGTTCAGGAATATACACGAGCCGTAGGCATGGAGTTGGGATTGAACAAATGCGCAGTGTTTCATTTCAGGAGAGGACGATCTCCGGAATTGTACGAGAATATGCAGCTTGCCGACGGAAGCATCTTCAAACACCTTGATGCTGGAGAGACCTATCGATACCTGGGAATTGAACAGCGTCCTAATTATGACGCTTCTCAGGTAAAGGTGGCTCTCCGCGGCAAATACAGAAACCTTGTTCGAAAGATTTGGTCTTCCGAACTTTCGAGTGGGAACAAGGTGTCCGCAACAAATATGCTTGCCGTTCCAGTCCTGCTCCACTCTTTTGGAGTGGTGGAATGGACGGTCGATGAGCTGCATAGACTCGACAAAGACACCCGGAAAATGATACATATCCATCCCAGTTTGCATCCTAGGTCGTCCGTTTCCCGCATGTATCTCTCATGTTATTGGGGAGGTAGGGGACTCCCCAATCTGGAGGGTCTGCATCGATGTGTGGTTCTTAGTATAGCTTGTAAAGTTCTTATCAGCTCGGACCCCCTCCTGTACCTTGTTAAAAGTCACGAATTGGCCGGAGTGGGGGCACTTATCGTTAAGGCAGCACAAAAAGCTGCGGAAGAACTTGATCTCGAATTTTAGATCAGTCGAGAAGGCCGACTAGAGGGCAACCTCGAGTTCCTACCTTCTCGCCTGAAAGCCCAGATAAATGCCGCGGAGCAAGATCTGATGCTCAGGCGGCATGTTGACAAGCCGATACACGGTGTTTTCTATCGAAACATCGAAACGCTCGGCTTGTCAACTAGGCTGACCTTCGGCTACCTAAGGTCAGCCGGGGTTACATCCGAGACAGGGATTTACCGCAGCTTGCCAAGATGGCATAATTAACACCTTGGTCTATCGCCGCAATGTGATGGGTGTGCAGGTCCCTGATGTCAACTGCAGGGCCTGTCGGAAGGCGCCTGAGACGCTTTTCCACCTTCTGCCGGCATGTCCGGCAAAAGCGGCCTCGGCGTACACCCATCGCCATAATGCGGCCCTACGGGTGCTGTATTACCATCTAAGGCACTCGTATGGAATATACCAAGAGCCGGTGCTGCCTTACATGCCAGGAGATATTGAGTCCGTTGTCGGAAACGAAAAATGACAGATCTTCTGGAATTACCCGTTTCCGACCGTCAGGTCTGTTCAAGCAAATAGGCCTGACGTCCTCCTTGATGAACTAATCAAGACTATGTATGTCATCGAATTCTCCGCTCCGGCAGAGAAGAACAAGTCTTGAAAGAGGAGGAAAAATTGACAAAATATCAAGATCTCCTGTTCGAGCTCCGCACGCTATACCCAGTCCACAAGGTCGTATTAGAGGTTCTGATCATCGGTGTTTTGGGTGGAATTCGGTCTTCGCTGCATTCAAACTTGAAGATCATTCCAGTCTGTGAAAACTCGGCGCAGATCTTGATAGACCGGATGCAAAAGGCAGTCATTCTGGGTTCAATTAGAATACTTAGGGCACATGATTTAGGAAGCTACTTACCGACCGGTGGGGAGGAGTAGCTTCAGTTAACCACCTTTTTAGGTTTTTCTGGCGAGACTGCTGCGATGTCGTCGGAGATCGCAGCAGCCCCGAAAACTGCCATTCAAATTTCAAGTGAAAATGATGAACAGTTTTCCAGAAATTCAACTTTAAATCAATTGTTAAGCTATTGCATATAGCTTTTATCGCGGGCTTTGATCGCGGCGACCGAAGCAAGAAAAAAAACAAAAGATTTAGATTTCCGTAACGGAAATCTAAAAAAAACAAAAAACAAGTACTGTAACGAAATATCCTGACACCCACCATTCCGCCTACCATGTAGCTCGGCCAAGCTTAAAATTGTCGAAATGGTAACTTTGAACCTTTTAAAAGGTCGTGATAGCCCCAAACTGGGTCGAAAACTGTTTTGAATTGGTTAATTTTTGATAAATCGAATGACGCTCACGTGAGAAGCGCGTAGCTCGCGAGTTAGAAAAAGTGCAAATTTACGGTACATAGAACGTCTTAACGAAGACTTTTCGCTCCATGTCGTTAGTTTATGAACGGGGCCAACTAAATAGCATAGTCTCGGGCCCCAAAATGTCGATTAAATAGGGAAATTTAATTAAAACAGTTTAAGGTATTCTCACCTACTAGCAACTGACATGCCACGTACGAAAGGGAATTTTCCAGCTACTTAAATATACCGAAAGCGGGTAAAAGCTAGCGGCTCATAGCCCAAAATACTTTATTACAACTGGCGCCGGCCGCACGGGGTTCGAAACGGCCCCAAATTGACAAAATAGAGGTAAAATGTATAAACTCTAACTTACGTGCAGCGAGCTCCTGGAGGCATATGTCAAAATGTTTGCGTTCGTAGCTAGTTACATAAGACGTCTGGCGTTCATGAAATTGTGTTTTTATACAATTCGAACCTTCTAATTTCGATAGGCCACGTGAAAATCCCGGAGCCGGAAGCGTTATCGAGATCTGAACGTTAAAACTTTCGTATAAAATTGTGTTTGCAAGTAACTGTCACAGAATACTCTTCATAGAGATCAAGACGATACTCTTACGTGACGCCTTTTATGTTTCTCCTACGTGGCATCTTTTGGTACTACACTATATGTTCAACAGTCGATAGAAAATTTGATTTTGAGGAAAAAAGTTCCTATTAACAGATATGCAGACGCTTAGTTTTTGAAATACAAGGTGTTGAAATTGAAACAAAAATTTGCTTTTTCGCAAATATCTCCGGAACTGTTTATCGTACAGAAAACATTTTTTGCGAACCTTTCCTACTCATAGCAAGCTATGTTCTATGCAATCAAACAAAATTTTTACTCATAATTCGTGAAGATTTTGAAGGGGTAGTGGATGTTTTTCTGCCCAACTTTTTCCAGTGGCGTAGTGCTATGCAATAGCTTTACCGCGGCAGTCCCCGAGTGCCACACGTTTCATTTTTTATTTTTTATTATTTTTCAAATTAAGATATCTCATGTCATTTACATCCGATCTGGATCTGGTTTGCGAGAAAATGTAGGTATTCGCATATAGTCTTATGTCATGGAACTCAGTTCTTATTTATTCCTTTTTCCGGCTCATATTGGCCATTTTCGGTATTAAAATCCCCAAAACTTGTGTCAAATTAATTAATTTGAAGTTTCTAAAAGTGAGAAATTTCGCAATTTTATACGAATATTGTGAGACTCAGAAGTTGATAACGCTTTAGGCTCTGGGATTTTCACGTAGCCTATCGAAATTAGAGGATTCAAATTGCATAAAAACACAATTGCGTGAACTCCAGACGTCCTATGTAATTAGCTACGGACGTAATTTCCCTCGAGAAGCTCGCTACGCGTCAGTTATAGTTTATACATTTTACCTCGGTCTTGTTATGTTGGGGCCGTTTCGTGCCCCATGCGGGTGGCGCCAGTTGTGATAAAGTATTTCGGCTGTGGGCCGCTACCTTTCACCCGCCTCAGATATATTTCAGTAGCTAGAAAATTCCCTTTGGTACGTGTCACGTTAGACGCGCGTAGCTGAGACCTGCGAGTACCTGTTTCTATTTTAATCAAATTTTCCTATTGAATGGACATTTATCGAAAAAAGGGAGGCCATCGGGCGCCATCCGATAATTAATCTAACTACGTGGAGCAAAAACGGCACGCGAAAAGTCGTCGTAAGGCCGTATTAGGTACAACCAGTTTGCACTTTTCTAACTCGCCAGCTACGCGCTTCTCACGTGAACGTCATTCGATTAATCTCAAATGACCAATATATGCAGGAAAAAAAATAATCAAAAAATGAGTCCCATGACATACAACTATATGCGAATATCTATATTTTCTCGCAAAGCAGATCCCGATCGGATGTAAATGACATGAGATATCTTAATTTGAAAAATAACAAATAATTGACTTAGAGTTGAATTTCTGGAAAACTATTCAATATTTTCACTTGAAATTCAAAGGGTAGTTTTGAGACTATATATATATATACATATATATATATATATATATATATATATATATATATATATATATATATATATATATATATATATATATGTAGAACTGGATTCTCGGGTATTGATCCGCGTTGTGTGGTTTCGGTCCTCAAAAGGACCAATTTCACGACGTTTCGGCAAAGTCGCATTTGCCATCTTCAGGTGATTCGACCGTAGAGTCAGTTCGCCTAGATTTTCCAGACTCTACGGTCGAATCACCTGAAGATGGCAAATGCGACTTTGCCGAAACGTCGTGAAATTGGTCCTTTTGAGGACCGAAACCACACAACGCGGATCAATACCCGAGAATCCAGTTCTACACATTAAGTCCGCGAGAACTTAAGAAGAAATATATATATATATATATATATATATATATATATATATATATATATATATATATATATATATATATATATATATATATATATATATATATATATATATATATATATTATTAGGAAAGGTCTTTCGACAATTATTAACTAAACTCTTTTATGAGTTTAGCTAGCTTTTATTTGTATTTTAAATCTTATGTTTGTTTTGATTTGAATAATCTAATGATTTGAATAATGAACTTTTACCTTTTTATTTTATATCTATGGAATTAAACACAATGTTCTTTGAATGTTAAAAACTTTTATATTTAAATTTCTATGACTCTATTTTTATCTCGGGTATTAATTTTAACAATTTTATGTTGAAATAGATCTATGATCTAACATCAAAATTATTTACTATTTATCTTTCTTTACAAAGTTATAATCTACAATCTTTCTTTCAGATTTACAGACAGATAATAATACAATGGAGAAATAACAAATAAACTTACGTTTAGTTTATATCCAAGAATATGTTTTTAAAAATGTAGGCAATGTTCACTTGGCTTGATTTTCTTATTAATTTGATAATTCACTTTACCCGTAGGTACACAATTTCTCTGCTATACACAAATCACAGGTAAACAATGTGGTTACTTCTTTAGAAATAAGGAACTGTTGATAATTGTTAACTTGTCTCATTCTTTTCAAAAGATATAAAACCTTAAATGATGTATTGGAACGTTGTCGAAGACTAACTATTATACGATGCTACTTGTGAATTATGGTAATAATAACTTTTAAAAACTTTGTTCGAAGACTGGGAACACTACTTGACTTGTATAAATTACTTATTTGCTTCGGTTACTTTCCACCTTACGAAGCTACTGGAACACTTGGGTTCACCGATGTTTATCCAAAAACTAAGGTTATGGAAATTTAATGATTAGCTTGAGTACCTTGACTCTTCAGATGTTGATGGCTAACTCACTTGGCTTGTCTTCAGATGCCTTTATAGGCCTTCAAAAAGGACGCCAAGTATTTTCAAAAATGACCAATGAGGTGCTTAGTTTACCTATCAAGAATGCTTTGTTGATTGTTGAAAACTGACAGAACTATTACATTGTTAGTAGTCTGACGTTTATAAAATTGCATCGACCAATCAGAATTTAGTATTCTTTAAATTTTTAATTATTGGAGATTTTCAACTTATTTTAAATGATGATGATTCCTTCTTTTTAAATTCATATTGCCTACATTTTTTCACACACTTTGGTATAAGATAACCTATGATTAGGTTATCATTATTAATATGATTATTCCTATAATTATTATAAATTCGACAGTTGTCATTATTAAAAACTAATACATAATATAATATATCAATAACGTTTCTTTAACATTATATAATTCAAATTTACTAATCCTAACTTATATCTACAACATTTTTCAATAGTTTGTGCTATCTCATGATAGTTTTTGTAATCATTTTAATTATGATTTCTGCCTTCGTAACACTGTACGTTTATTCACTTTCACTGAAGTTCTTGTTTTACACTTTTATTCTAATTACATTGTTGTTTATTATGTTTACATTGTTCATTATATTATACTAACTATTATTTAACTTTTAATATTGTTTTTAATTCCATATAATATCTTTTTATTAATCTTTTCTGATTTTCAATGTTCGGTAAGTTCTAATTTTATCATTTTATTGTTTAGGAAATGAAATCATAACAATATATATATATATACATATATATATATATATATATATATATATATATATATATATATATATATATATATATATATATATATATATATATATATATATATCTATATATATATCTAATATATAATATTCTCGTGTCACAATGTTCGTTCCCGTACTCCTCCAAAACGGTCGATAGAGCTTATGAAATTTTTTATGCGTATTCAGTAAGTCTGAGAATCGGCTACCATCTAACTTTCAAACCACTAAGTAATAAGGGGTGTCCACCCCAAAAAATTTTTTTTCATTTTATGGATAATATATTTTTTTTTATTTTTTTATTGTGTGGCATTAAAAAATACATACAACCCTAAATTTTCACTCTTCTATCACCAACCCCTGCTTTTTAATAGTCATTTTAATAATTTCATCATTTTTTATCCCGCTCGATAACATCAATTATTATCACTTGGTAAGTTATCCCCTCCATGTGTCTACCGGTGTCACTTCCCACCCACTAAACAGCACGAAGTAGGGATGACAACGAAGATGGTCTCCTTTTTCTCTCAAACAATAAGCCTTCTCTCACTCCCTTTACAGTTTTCGGCTATTATTAGTGTTTATGCGTCAAGCGTAGTAGTTAAACATTTTTACTATCTCAGTGTAACTCTCATATCAAATATATTCTCAAGTAACTTTATTATTTATTTATTAATAACTAATATTATTGAGTATAATTAATTATTAATAACTAATAAAATCATTAATTTTGAGTGTAATTCGCACGATCAGTTAATTAAGTGATTTACATAACCTCTACAATACTCAACACGTGTCACGAGTTCCCGCAAACAACGGCTATTGAGTTGTAAGTATAAATTATTTTTATACGTTTATTATAAAATCAAAAATTATTCTCTCTTATTTATAACGAAAACATTTTTGGGACTGGTGAAAAACGAATTAAAATAATGTTGAAAAAGTACAGCTGAAGGTAAATATGCGCGCTCAAATGCTTCAAGATCCATTCGCTGAAACATTCTCAAAACAATTCTTAGATATCGGCGATGGAAAAGTCACTATAGATGAAACTGGATGCGTAAAATTACCGACTGATTTCTGCACAATTATTGAATCGCAAGATGCTCTCATTGAACAAATATTTCCCGATGTACACACGAATTACATAAATCTCGAGTGGCTTGCAGAAAGAGCAATTTTAGCGGCAAAAAATGTGGACGTTGATATTTTGAATCTGAAGATACAACAGTTATTGCCAGGGGACTTGGTATCATATAAATCTATTGATACAGTTTGCGATGCCACTGAAGCTGTACATTTTCCAACAGTTTTTGAACTCACTGGATTTGCCAGGCATGCCACCGCTTAACTAACAATTGAAGGTTGGATCTCCAATTATTTTGCTTCGTAATATGAACCCGCCACGGCTGTGCAACGGTACGCGATTAATCATTAAAAAATTAATGGAAAACGTTATCGAAGCCACCATTTTAAATGGCAAGTTTCGAGGTGAAAATATATTAATACCACGGATACCTATTATACTCACAGATGTGCCAATTCAATTTAGGCGTATTCAATTTCTGATTAGATTGGCATTTGCAATGACTATCAATAAATCCCAAGGCCAAAGAATGTCTGTTTGTGGCTTAGATTTGAGCACACCATGTTTTTCACACGGACAATTATACGTTGCATGCTCTCGAGTGGGTAAACCATCAAGTTTGTTTGTATTAGCTAAGGCGGGTTAACAAAAAATATTGTTCACGCTGTAGCATTAAGAGTTTAATATTATGTAATGAATTAATGATATAAATAATTATATATATATATATATATATATATATATAGTTCCTTGGGCATTGACAATAAAAGAGCTCTACTTTGATCCTTTAATTTTTTATACAACCAGAGATATTAACTTTTTTTTGCTGAACTACCCTTAAAAATGTCAAAAAAACCTTTTTGGGGTTCTACCCAATAAAATACCATAATTCCGATTGAAAAATGATGATGGATATCATACATATCAATCAAAATGGAGCTATCGTTACCAAAAAGGATACAGTTTCTATTTTCACCACCTTAAAGCGATCTACAAAATTTCAAATCCATCCAATAGGAACGGTGCAATCGTCTCCAAATCGCATCAATAAAATTGATATCTCAATTTGAATTATGTATGATATAATGCCAGAGGCATACCTTATTTATGTGAGGAAAGTGATACATAATTCGTTTCGCTGCAGTTCAACCTAAATAGAACGTATTGGCTGATTCTATTCAATTCAATTCTATAATTTCGGCGATCAATGTGGATAGATTCATAATATTATAATTGATGAAAAAAATGGCATCAAACTCACAATTAACAGTAATTGTAACTTTAATATGTCAACATAATTGCTCGATGGATTGCATCATCCACGGCACTGCACTTTATTTTGATATAAAACGCAAGTCTATTCATAAAGTTTTCGAAAATCGTAGTAGATTAGATCGGCCATTGTTCTCATTTCCACAGCAGTGATTTGACATCATATCATAAAGTATGAACTTTTTTCAATCGTTCTCTGATTGTTGTGGAACTAATTACTATGAACTTAGAAATATTAGTAGTTAGGTTTGGGATTAGGTTCCTTGTGAGTGGACCGAACATCGATTCCTCCACCCTGACCATGTGGTCCATTGCGGCTCACTTCTCATCATATTTCAGCCAACAAGTTTCAGTCTTTTAATAAGGCCCATAATTTTGCTGATTGAACTTTTGTTCAGATCTTCTGGTCTCTTACTAGGCCAGTCGCTCAGCATTTTAAAAAAGTTTTATCCGCCATTTAAAAGTTAGGGGTCACTTTATATAGAGATTGGGGCACCGAAAAAGATCCTGATATTTCTGAGGGGTCAACTCCCCCCTGCTCCCCCCAGTTGCGAAAAACTGTTTTGAAATTTACTTTTTTTTTAAATATTTTGAAAAGAACAACTTTAATCGAAAAAAGTTTAGTATGAAAGTTTCAGATGTTATCAAAATGAACAACTTGGCACCTACTGCATATGCGAGTTCAGGCTCGTTTGGGCCTCGTGTTCAGAAATTAAGTAAATCTTTGACATTTTTTATAGGTCCCCAAGCTATGATAGAGTAATGGAACCTAGCTCAAAATTTGACCATACATGTTGCTAATACATGGTAATTTTTCTTAAGAAAAATTTTCTAGAGTTTTAGAGAAAAGTGTAAATATAAGGAAATCACAGGGTTAAGAGGGTCGTGTGTGGGCTTAAAATGTTCGAATTACAAATACCTATCGAATGATTTATGCCAAACCCACTCTTACTCGTTTATGTCCATTTTATGAACAGTTGAAATTTTGACTATCCTAAAACTTGATTTTCAGAGACACCATAAAAGTTATAGCAACCAAACTTTCATAAAAATACATTTTTTTCAAATACCTTCATCTTAAGCTCATGTTTATCAAAATCGGTCTAGCGGAATTTGAGATATGCAATATTAATGTTTTCGACCATAACCTCAAAATTAATAAACTTTTTTTCAAACCTTGAATTATTTCAAAGAAGACCCTTTCCCAAATTCTAGGTTCGAATTGAGACTTCCTAGGTTTCATAAAAAAAATGTATAACATCATATTAAACCACCCCTCACGAAAAAAAATAAGCTATTCCACTATTACTTTTTTAATCATAATATTTTACAATAAAAAATTATCAGAACGATAAAATATATCAAATAAGGAGGTTTGGATAGGAGGTAATGATAATTATCATTAATTTTTATATTTTTATTCATTTTTTCCTATATAGAGAAAAAAATTGGAGGAAAAAATAAATAAAAATATAAGAAGTAATAACAATTTATCATTTGTACAACCTATCCAAACCTCCTTAATTGATATATTTTATTATTCTAATAATTTTTTTATTGTAAAATATTATGATTTAAAAAATAATAGTGAAATAGCTCCTTTTTTTGTGGGGGGTGGTTAAATATGATGTCATAATTTTTTTTATGAAAAGAATGTCCTTTAAATCAATAAAATATATTAAATAGAGTCGTCAATCATCCACTTGTAAGTTGTAAAAACGCAGTAAAACGAAGAGCGCGCGAACGAAATTTCATATTCGCGCAACTTATGTACTATAAATTTCGTAAGCGCGAACTTGCACTTATAAATTGATATTTCAACGCTCGGAAGAAGTAGGTTATATAATTACCTAGGAAGTCTCAATTTGAACCTAGAATTGGTAGAAGGGTCTTCTTTGAAATAATTCAAGGTTTGAAAAAAAAGTTGAATAATTTTGAGGTTCGGGTCGAAAATATTAATACTGCATATCTCAAATTTTGCTCACCCGATTTCAATAAACTTGAGCTTAAAATGAAGGTATTTAAAAATGTATTCCTATCAACACACATCACATAACAAGTTGGAGTGGGTTTGACATATTTAATTCGATAGGTATTTGTAATACAAACATTTTAAGCCCATACACGACCCTCTAAACCCCGTAGTTTCCTTATTTTTTTAGTTTTTCTCTTCGCTACCACACCTCACTTTTCTCTAAATCTCTGATCAATTTTTCTTGATTATGGATTAACAACATGGTATGGTCAACTTTTCCGCTAGGTTTCATCACTCTATCATAACTTGCAACCTATAAAAAAATTGTCAAAGCCTTACTTCATTTTTGAACCCGAGACCCAAAAGAGCCTGAACGCACATGTGACCCCTAACTTTTGAATGGCGGATAAAACGTTTTTAAAACGCTGAGCGACTGGCCTATACCGAATATCTCAGATATGATTCTTTCCCCAGCTGGGAATTCACTTAGAACATGTTCCGACGTTTCATCATCCTCGAGACATAGTGAACATTGAGCGTCTTACACTAAGCCGAATTTTCGTAGATGGTGGCAATGTATATAGACGAATTAGAGTACGTAGGTTGAATCTGCTTTGCTCGAGGGGTATTTTAGCTCTTGTTCTCTGAGGGTTTATGATGAAGCTATTTTAGCTTCGATTGCGGTATTGGTTCTGATCTGATACATTCAGACCTCCCTGACCAGAGAGTCTGCTGCTTCATTTCTCTCAATGCCCGAGTCACCGGGTATTGGAATCGGAGTCACTTCTTTCTTGTTGCCTAGGTATGCGAAAGATTTTTGGCAGTTCCATACCGTTCTTGATTTACACCAATAGGAGAGTCAATCGATTTAAGAGCCGCTTGGCGGTCGGAGAAAATTTTTATCGATTGAGTGCACGTTGTCTTTGCTCAAGCTCTCGTGTATACAATCCAGTGGCTTGTATTTTTCTGCTTTTAAAATAGTTGTAAAAGAACCGCGACTAATAGATGGTTCAGTCCTTGAACTGCAACTGTAAATCCCGGCTCTCACTTTTTGGGGAGTTTTGGAGCCATCTGTGAATCAACAGATGTCTGCCCACGGTAGGTCAGTTTCATTCCGAACCCACTCATCTCTTTCTGGATAGATGGTGTTGAAGGGGAGATTAACGTTGATCGTTATTAGTATGATATCTGAAGTCATTCCCAAAATGCTGTAACTATCCAGGTCTTCCAGCAGCCTATTCCGCAATTCCTGATTGTGGCTCAACAGTAGTTACTTGCGTAATCTTGTATGTTGCTCAAATAAACATGAAAGGAGGTAGGTCAAATAGGATTTCCATAGCAGGCGTTGTTTTGAAGCAAATGACCCCAGTAATGGTCAGACATGCACGTCCTTGTAAGCTAGTGATCTTGGCTCTGATCGTTCGCAGTAATGCTTTCGACCACCAGACTATGGCACCATACATTAACACGGGGCGGACGATCATGGCGTACAGCCAGTATATTTTCATGGGGCAAGCGCCCCAAGATTTCCCACATATGCGTCTGCATGTGCATAGAAATATCCTTGCTTTGTGGATTATATTTTCCGAATGTCAGCATTCTATCTAGGGTTACTCCCAGATTTTCAGCCCCTTCCGCAAATGGTATAGTTTTACTCAGCAAGAATGGTGAAGTTAGATTGTCTAGTCTCTTTTTACTAGTGGAGGACCGTAACTGTTTTTTGGGGTTGATGGGCATCTGCTTCCTCTCGTACAAGCCTAGTAAACTTGTCTAATATCTATTCCAGTGTAATAGAGAACACCTTTCTATATTTCCTTCTGATCACAATTAGTTGATGATCCACATATGCTTGTTTGTCGACATCATATTCTTAGAGGATGTCTAGCAGTCTAGAGCACGTGACCACAGAAGGGGCGAAATAACAGCTCACTGTGGGCACCCGCTCGCAGCCCTAAGACTGAGAGACTTCCCCTGTAGTGATATTAGTAAAGTTCTCTGTTCGATCATGGCTTACTTATGGTTAGTTCAAGCCCTCTCAACGGCTGCTGTATAGAGAGATTCGGGTAGCGCATTTTACTCCTTCGATATCTAGGAAGATACTCACCGCAATCTCCTTACATTGTAGGGATTGGGTGATTTTTCCGACCAGGTTGTTAAGTGTTAGGTTTGTTGATTCGTCCGTCTGGTATGCATACTGGTGGACACTAAGGAGGTGGGTGTTTAGAGCGCCACTCCTAATGTATCGACCTTCTCTAGATTTTTCAGCAAAAATTATGTCAGGCTAATAAGTTTGAGTGATTTTGAGAATAGGGTTTTCTGATCTATTTTTGGTATAAATACATCCCTGATCATCGACCAGCTGGGTATTATGTGATTTCATGCCAGTCTAGCTCTGAATATGTTTATTAGGAAGGCTAGTAGAATCTCCAGTCCGTCTTGGAGCAGAGCAGGAAAGATTCTGCCCGGACCAAAAAATTCAAAGATCAGTTATTCAATTCATTTTAGTAAATAATCGATTATATATATTTCAAATAATCGATTATATATATTATAGTTATAGTTAGGACACATATTTTGCTAGCTAACGCTCTCGTGATTTTTTGAGCATATATGTCGAGTGAAGACGTACTCTTAAGTATTAGGATTATTTCCGTTTGGTTGAGTAATATCCGTTACGGTTATCAATTGAGTATTGATGGCAAACAAATATACAATATTACTATAATAAAAATTTGCTATATTTTCATTTGAAGTTGAATTTGAAGTGCTAATGATGAATGGTGATGTTCGTTTCCCATTTTTTCACGAATCTTCTCTTGGTATGCGTTAGTAAACCCTAGATACGGCTTGAAAGATTCTGATTTGCAGGAGTCTGTAATATTGATAATTTTTGTAAGTGTGCTCCAGACCGTGTCAAGAAACTCCTAGCGGGAAAATAATTCCGCTGAACGTTTCCATTCAATTGATTGATTAATGCGTACAGGACAGTTCTTCACCATAGTTTTGTTTTCTACCAATCAATATTTAGTGTTGAAAATAGTCGATATCAGATTTCAGACATTTCATTATGTGTCAACCTTTAGATGCAAAAGTTTTTGCCTCCTTGTGCTGTCTTTGAAAATATGGTATTGTATCCAAAACGTCCTTTGATTTTACTATAATGGTTGCTCTTTCCGAAATAGTCAACTTAACAACAGGCAAAATGTGATAATATTTTCTTTGCAAACCGTCTGGCGTGTTTCCTTCAAAGCAGGTCATGAATTTACCAATTTTCTCCACCGTTCAGAGCGATAGAGCTAGTTTCTTCTTTCTTCTAACTGCCAGTGATTTTTTTGTGTCGTCAAAATGATGGATGGATTTGTGTTTCGGTTAAGCTCTTCGTAAAAGATTTTTTGGAAGAATTGAGCTGGAAATATTCTGAAGTGTTTCCATTATACCTACTTTCTTTGTATCCCATCTCCTCATTCCATATAAGATACCCAATCTATCGAGATACCTGCTAGTTGTTCATCTAAAATTTGAGCACAAAGTTTATAATTTATGTCTTCACAAAAGTCTGTAAGCTGTTTCAAAACATATTTATGTTTTCTTATTTTGAGGTGCTTCATTTCCGAATTTTTGGTCTATTCTAACCCCAAAGCTGCAACCAAAGCTAAAAAAAATCCATCAATAAACGGCATCGAAGGAATTTTCATTCATTGACTCATTAAGACATTGATTTCAACTATTTCTTCATTCCAGAACATTGTCAAGTGTTACCTAGAGGAAATAGTATAAAAATTCACGTTTCGAAGGTTTTTATAGCATTAATCATTTACCACTTATACATTCCATCTTCAAATCGCGCTAGATAAAAACGTGTATCGTGAAACATGTTTTTAAAATCGTAAAATTTATATTTATTCATATTAGCATTCACACTCTATAGTCACGAATGAAGTCACTCCGTATCGCCTACACTAAAGCGGATAAATGTTTTGTACATTTCAAATTCAATTACATCTAATTGGAAGCCGTTTATTCGGTTACTGATTCCTTCCAAGCCACTTTACACTCGTAAGGCAGTAAGAAGAATCGAATAGTTGTGTCTTCTCTTTCGACATAGTTTCGGAGATATTTACTCTCAAAACAGACTCATCATCAAATATGTACCTTCTTAAAAGTCAATCTTTCCACACAATTCCAACCATGCTTACATACACAATAGGTAATGGATAATATGAATGCGATTGTTTTGAAAAACAACAAACCAAATCATTAAATTTACATTGAACGAATTTCGAATCAATTTATTTTTATTGTGTGAATTTCGAATATTGCATTGGATTTTTTCTCCGAAAGCTTATGATCATGTCAGTCAAACTGAAATTGAATCCATTCCAGTGAATTAGATATGTCAGTATAATTCCAGCTGACGAATTATATAATTAAATATTATTGAAGTTGAAATGCGATTCACCTAAATTTCGTTTTGTTCAAGTTGCATACCTATAATATACGAATATTTAGAAATAAATATATCATAATTCATCATCTGAACGTAACAACCCTACAGATTGACAGGTTATTGTAATATACATAATACCAACATTAACTTGTTTATTCATATTGCAATATTCAGAAACATGTATGACATTATTTATTATTTACAACTGAATACAAAAAATTCTACAGAAAATACAGAAGAACTGAATATTTTAATACGCGATGTTGCCCCATAAATGATGTGTTGTCTTCGAATTTCCTGTCTTTTGTTTGATTACTTAGCCATTATGATTTATAATTCATAGAAATTCCATAGACCTTCCAAAATCTGAACCGACAAACGTACGAACTTAAATCACAAATTTTTTTGCAACAATAACAATTGTTATTGTTTCCATGTTGTGGTACCTAAGCAAAACTGTAAGAACGTGAACGGATCATTAATAATAATAATAATAATAATGTTTATTTACAAAAAGATGTTGTACATATAATTTAAACAGTAATACTAGAAAAATATTTTAATAATTACAAAGGACCATACCTCGTAAATAAACCAAGGAACTACTCACAAAGTGTATTAAACACTTGCCCGTGAGACAACAATAATAAATGTATAAATAATATGATGATAAATGAAATGAATAATAAAACATTTGTCGTATTGTGACAAAGAACTTCATATTATATAATAACGTATTTCAAAAATTGGTATTGAAATAGAGCATGAATGGATATCAAGTATATAATAAATAAGATAAGAGATCATTGTTGAGAAACTATGTTTTCTTTCCAAACTTGGATGTATGCATAAAGATAATGTAATAAAGATATCATACAATATAATAAAGATTTCCAAGACTTCTAAAGTTTAAGTGATTATTATGAAGTAGTTAAGCGAGTGTAAGTTAACTATAAGTAATCAACAGACTAAAATCAATGTTTAAGAGAAAATGTAAATATTTAACATATATTTCATACTTATAGTTGTGTAAACGTATTTTCATTTTATAAAGTGTATATGTAAAAATAGTTTGGATTAATAACTTCATGAATTCCTCTTCTTGGCTTTTTTAATATATAAGTTTTCAATTGCTTTTTTATAATTTTTGCATTGGTTTCTTTATTTTTCAAATGCGTAGGTAACATATTGTATATCTTTGGGCCGAGAAAGAGGGAAGATCTTTGGCAAGTAGATGTATTTCATTTAGGTATCACTAGATTTTCTTCAGTTCTGATATTATAGGAATGTTCAGTTTTAACTTTTTCCATGTTAAATAAGAGTTTTATTGCTACATTATAGAAAAATAGTGATCTAATGTCCATCACTTTGGCATCGCTGAAAACTTTATTACTGGAATACGTGTTTTTCTTATTTAATAGTAGTTTAAGAATTTTTTTTTCGAATTATTTCCAAGCTATGTATATGATTATTTA
This sequence comes from Endomychus coccineus, assembly GCA_958510875.1. Classification (NCBI taxonomy): domain Eukaryota; kingdom Metazoa; phylum Arthropoda; class Insecta; order Coleoptera; family Endomychidae; genus Endomychus; species Endomychus coccineus. The sequence goes on from OY294068.1 coordinate 135,235,643, forward strand.
AGGCTCCACCCCAAGCTATTATGCCGTAATTAATGTGTGATTCTACAAGAGAATGGTATATCATCTTTAATTGTTTCATATCAAGGATCTCTCTGAGGGTTCTAAAAATGAATAATATTTTTCTCAATTTGCTTGTTATAAAATCTGTTTGCACATTCCATTTAAGATGTATATCAAACATAATACCCATATATTCAATTTCTTGTTTTGGTAGAATTGTTATTTCGGAGTTGAGTTTTATATTTGTGAACTCTGGTTTTGTGGCGTTTTGAAGATAAAATGGTAAGTAATATGTTTTATTAATATTTAGAGTTAATTTATTATAATCATAATATTCCTTAATAATTTTCAAATCTGTGTTTACTTTCTCTTTTAGCTCATTCCAACTATTTGCTTGACAGAATGAGGCTGTGTCATCTACATAGCTAATTATATAACTATTGAGTGCTAGATTGAATATATTATTCAAGTATATTATGAACAGTATCGGACCTAATACTGTTCCCTGAGGTATTTCGTATTCTATCATCTTATAATCACTTTTATGTCCATCTACTTCTGTACATTGATATATGTTTGATGAGTAGCTTTTAAATAGATTCAAACAGTTGTCTCTCAAGCCGATTTGTTCCAAGTCCTTTAAAAGTCGAGTATGACATACAGTATCGAATGCTTTTGTTAAATCGATGAACACAGCCAAGCTTTTTTCTGTGTTATCTAGTTCTTTGTAAATTGATTCTGTTAAATTAATTATTGCATCCTGAGAGCTTTTTTATGTTGGTAACCGAATTGACTTCCATTAATTATTTTATATTTTGCAATATAAGAGATTATTCTTGTTTTTTATAACTTTTTCAAATAGTTTTGTAAAGTTAGTAATTAATGAAATAGGTCTATAATTAGTCAGTTGCTGTAGATCTCCGTTTTTATAGATTGGCTTGATAACAGTTTGTTCGAACACAATAGGAAATATGCTTTTCTTTATTGCGTTATTAAATATTATAGACAACGGTAGAGATATATATTTACTTATATTTTTTAGTGTTTCGGATGTTATTCCATCTATTCCAGGACTTTTATCATTTTTCAGTTCCTTTATAAATTTGGTGATTTCTTCGGGATACGTGGGGTTTAAAAATATTGAGTGTTCTTGAATCTTGTTCTTAAATTGTTTATCGGTTTCAGTTATTTTATCTGCTAAATCTTTACCTATACTACAAAAGAACTCATTAAATGCGTTTGAGATGTCAACTTTCCTTTCTATTAACTCACCATTTGAGCTTTTTACACATTCAACTTCTTCACTTTTTTTATTCTTATGACATATTTCATTTGTAACAGACCACAGTAATTTTGCATCATTTGTGTTTTTGTTTATTTTATTTTTGTAATAATTATTTTTTTCTAATTTTATCGTATTATTTATTTTATTTCACATTGTTTTATATTCGCTAATAATGTTTGAATTCTGTGGATTGCTTCGTTTTTTGGCATATAATTCATCTCTTTTATCTATAGCTCTAATTAATTTATTAGATATCCAATTACTTCTTTTTTACTTTACTTTTATAGTAATTGTGCATAATTCTATTTTTCCTTTGATTGTATTAATTAATTTATTTGTTCCAGAATTTACATTTTCTATTTCTAACCAGTCCCATGCTGATAGATTCCAGTTCATTATTTAATTTTTTATAATTAATATTTTTAATAAATCTGTATTTGTTATTTTTGTTTATTAGTTTAAGATTGTTGTTAAAGACAATTTGAATCGGAGTAATGTAATGATCTGTTAAGTTTGATTTGATAACAATAGGAAGACATAATTCTATAGATTCCGACGTTTATAAAAAAATGTTATTAATACATGACTTTGATTCATTTTGTTCTCTCGTATGATAATTTATACATGATTGAAAGCCATATTCATTTAAAACATTCAAATAGTCTTCAGAGATTTCATCGTTGTTTAAAATGTCTATGTTCAAATCACCAACTAATAAAAAATAATCCACCTGAGTCTTGTGAGTAGTGATTAATATTTTCAATGAAAGATGTTGGACAAGTTACTGGTGACCTGTAAATTGCCAAAATTGCTATTCTTTTATCACAAAAATTAATTATATCTATTCTTATGATTTTTATATTATCCATGAAAATTATTTCACTAGGAAATTGTATATCTTGTTCGATATAAATCAACACGCCATCATTTTTATTCACAGAACCATCGTTATAAATTAAAGTATAATCGGTAATATTAAACATATCTAAATTCATATCTTTCAAATCAAAAGTTTCCGTTAATACGATACACTCGGAATCGAAATCAAATTGTTTTAGAAAAACTTTAAATTGATCCAAATTTTTGTTTACTCTTCTTATATTATTATGTATTAGTTTGAAGTTACTTGAAGCTGAATTAACTTTGTATACTTCATTACATTCATATCCGTTGTTTAGAACATTAGTTAAAACATTATTTACTTCAAAATATCTTATATACTGATCCATTTTCAAAAACAATAACATAAAAGAATCCTAATGTAGGTAAACATTTCTTATAAATAAAATTGAATTAAATTGTTTATCGATTCTTCTCATTTGTTGTGAGAATACCAATCAATATGCACTTATATATTTTAATAATATTACTGAATAGCGGATTCTTACTACAAAAAATAATTTTTTATACATTAATTCTGACGATACAATTTCGATTATTCGTAGTTCTGTTCGTTTCGACGGCGTGGGCTCTTTTAATTGAAGTTAAATTGTGCGATTTGGACGCTTGTTTTATAATTAGTTTTAATAAACCCCCTTTTTGGACATAGTGAGTCTTCTGATGATGGTCGTGAGACCGAAACGTACGTAAAGACGAATAGTTAAAACAAAGTGTTATTGTGACCTATTTCCCGAGAATTTTTATATCTAATTAATATTGAGAATTTTTTTTTTTTATATAATTTTATCCACCTTCAAGTTTCTTTTGACTTCCCTTGACTACTTTGTTGAGGGTTGGTGTATTCCGTTTATATACACTTTTGTTTTCTTCGGCACTAGCACTCCTTAAAACTTTTCTGAATAATTTTTCTGAACTAATAATTGACTTAGAACTTTGTAATGTTTGTTCATCCGCTTTTTTATTTTTGGCAGAACCCATCTCGTAATTTTTGAGTTTCTGTATCAATTTGCTTTTTATCTTCATCATCACTTTCTATATTTTGTTTTTCAGTATACGGGGTGGGAAGAGCACTATTTGATTTTTGATTAATTAAATATATCGGTTCTTCATCCTCAAATTGATTTGCCGTATAAACTTCATTATTGATGTACAATTTATTATTTTTTATGTACGCATTATAATGTTTAACCTTTGCAAGTTTTAGTTGATTTCTAAGAATTTTATTTTCTTTCTGTTCTTTTATTGTGAGATCATTGTCTATAAAAATTCCGCTCCCTTTTAGTTTATAAGTTTGATTGTAAATTTCTTGTTTTTTCAAATTAGAAATCAATTCAATTTTAATTGATTTGTTTTCTCCTTTCCCTAATGTGTAGATATCATTTATGTCTGCTAGTCCTAAGTGGATGTCCAGAAGTTTGTCAAACTTTTCAATAATCTCTGTAATTAGACGCCTGCTATTTTTTATGTTTAATCCAAATATTATTAGATTATTGCGCTTTGAAAATTTTTCTAAATACTCAACTCTTTTTTTCAATTTGATACTTTCAATTTCAAGATTGCTAATATTTTCCAACGATTTGTCTATTTTATCTGATAATTTATTTATCGATGTTTCAAAAGTCTCTTTCAATTCAAATTTGCATCCAGAAATGGCCTCCAGTATTCGCTTATATGTGATATCCCCAGTTGTAGTCATTCTTTTTGATATAATTGAGATATAAGCGGCAATATGTGATTCACCGCAAGAGGTGAATCCAGCTGGTTTGTTTACGTTGATAACAGGTGGTATGTATTCTGCTTTATGTTAAAGATTTTATAAATACGTGTAATGTTAATGCTAATTGAATCTGTTGTTCATTGATATAAATCTCCCACTTTAATTTTTATTAAATAAAAAAACTTCACTTACTTTATTTAATCAGTTTTTACTATTTGAGGATTTATTCATTAAGTTTATTTTGTTAAAACTTGTACATTATAACTACACTCAATGATACACGTTCGATACCGTCGACTTCGAATCGATCATTCGATTACTTCACTGAAAATAGCCTTCTATTGTTTTTCTCTCCATGAAGTAAAGTTGCAAAGTCTTGAATTTGCAAGAAAAATATTATAGCAAACTCTATTTCATTATGAATTTTTGCAATATAAATTACGAAAATGTACAAAATAAACAGTAACATTCAAGGGATTCTGCGGAATATTTTCTGGGTTTTTCCGAAGCATGGAAACGAATGGTTTGTCGTATCAAAGTGGCATATATATCAAACTAAAGACTGTTCATAGGACATTCCTTCTCTTGATTTATTCACAAAATTTCCATATTCTTCTGCAATATCTACCCTAGATTAGGGATAATTAATATCTACGGAAACTCATCTGAAGGGTTATTCTTGTATGAAACGCTGTACACCGATTAATGATGTAGCATTTTAAACGAGCTATATTGTCTGGCACCTTCTCCAATTTGTTGCGAACTACATTGCTAAACAGTTAATTTAATGGATATTTTATCTAAAAATATTATGTCACATACTACCTCGATTATCTTCAAAATCAATCAATTTCTATATTAGAATTTCAGGAAGAATTCTGGAGTTTCAGCATTTACTACGTACACTTCATTCAGATTGAATAGCAAAATATTCACAACACAAATTTACACTTCAATAACCAAATATTAAGAATTGTTTAAACACCCTGTTAACACTTGCCAATATACTATACGCATAATGATGGAAAATTACAACTTAGGACAAACAATAACTAATAATATAAAAAGTGTAGGAGAAGTTTTCAATTACAGAAATAATGGAGTTAATTTGTAATAAAATTATACACTTGAAATTCGTAATATTAATTGGAAATGCATTAACTCCTCAGTGTTAACTTCAGTAGCGTATACCATACTTTGATGTGACCCCAGAAATACAAATCAATCGGATTAAGATCGGTTGATGGTGGGGACCAGGCAATTGAATCACCTCTGCATATTCATCTTTTAGGAATCTTATTATCCAAATGTTGTCGTACTTGCAGCACCAAATGTGATCGATCACCATCGTAGAGAAATCACATATGCTGTCTAACATTCAGATTGACTTCATCGAGAAGTACTGGTAACTCATCACGCAAAAATTACACTTGAATAGCACCAGTTGAACGATTCTTCATAATAAAAGGGTCAAGCACTCGGTTCACGATTGTAGGCTACACATTTACTGGAAATCGTTGTTGAAAGTTCATTTGTCGAGTGACATGACGATTTTCAAGTGCCCGATAATGCGTGTCGCGGAAATTGTGAATATCATTACGTGTGAAAATTGCCTCATCTGTAACCCAAATTTCACTGGTAATGTTTGGGTTCAATGATGTCTAACGGCTTCCCCACCTTGCTCAGACCTCGGCCGCAAATTGCAAGTTTCTCAACCCGGATGAATAATACGTATCAAGGCTTCACGTTTCTGATGATATCTTCAGGGAAACGGGATTTTGCTGTTATTCCCCGTATGCCAATATCAAGTCCAGTAGTTTTTCGTTTTAGAAATTAAGTCACCATAGTTTTAATTTCAATGACTCCAAATCAAACCCTGAATACAACGACAACTTATTACGAACAACTGATAGAAATATCAAACATGTTGACTTAACTTCGTTACATCATAGCTTTTATAATGAGGCAAAAATTTCAACTCACAAATTTGTGAATATCAGTTTTCGTTCAATTTGCTCTAAAAGCTGTGATTGCAGGACCCTTTAACCCCAAAATTGTTATGCCACACCAATGATTCTCTCTGGTTTTGTTTCTGAAGAACCGGTCTCTGGAAAAAGTTTTGAATTCCTATTAAAAATTCATATTCTCAACCGTTTGGTGTTCTTTTGCTCAACCTTTTCTGCGAAACATACTAGGCACTGATCTTGACACTTTTCATTCGGTGTCAACCATTTAGATGTAAGATTTGAATGATTTGAAAATATGGTATTTATTCGATACGTCCTACCAGTAGACGATAATTGTTGGATTCTTTTCTGAAGTACTCACCTTCATGATAAACGCTTCATTTCCACGCCACGCCAGGTACGTAGCAAACATTTTGTAACGTTTTCTTCTCGTCAAAAACTGGATTTTACAGTTTCGACAACACTGGTCCAGCAATAATAATCAATCTGACTGATTCAACATATTGCTCTTTTTACAAGTCTGGAAGTAAATTTCATTTATAGTTCTTGTGTTCTTGAATTCATAACTGCGGCAATATTCTCCAGACCTGCAAGCATGTCATGTAGAACTCCTCAACAACATGGTTTCTGATCGCAATACTTAAACCAACTTAATTATTAGTCCAGGCAGTTAAGGAGGAAAATCGACGATTTTTGTCCGAATGTCCGCAAGGTCTAATTTTAGTCTATTCTCATGTATTCTGACACGCTGAATACGATGCTGTGAATTAAATTTGGATGTGCTCGAAAAACTATGTCGATTTTTTGAACCCAAAAATGGTCATTTTTCGATTTTTTGCGTTTTGAGACAAAACTATGTTATTGTATGAGAATATGTTGGAAAAAATTGTATGAAAAATTAATACGTGATTTTTGGCTCTGGTCCAAAGTCGATTCGAGGTCATGGGTCCAAGATAGGGGGCCCATATAGTGAGCTCTTAAGCACATTGAAAAATTGAGTCAAAGAGTTTTTGTTTTTTACATATTTTGTTCCGGTGGAAAGATAGTATTTTCATTTCTCTTCTTTCGGTTTCTGGTATTTTACCTACCTCATTTTTTGGCGCCAAAATCTGCCATTTCGAAAAATCCGTATTTTACGAATTTCAGACGAAATACTTATGTTATCGATCTAAAGACAAATTCCTAAGATATGACTTTATCCCCATTTTGAAAATTTCGAATCTTTTGAGGTTACAAATTTTTCACATAATCCAAATTTTAGGTTCTATTGAAGGTTTTCATAGCGAGTATTTTGAGTACAATCAGATTGATTTGTGTTAAGTAGGGATGAAACTATCTTAATAAATGTATTTAGGCCTCTGGAGGGTCCAATTTTGGGCCTATCGACAAAAACTTGAACTCAAAATATTTGCTAAGAAAACCTCCAACAGAACCTAGGATTGTGATTCCGTAAAAAATATCTAACCTTGAAAATTTTAATTTTTCAGTGGTCCAAAATTTTCAAAATGGCGCCAAAGCTATGTCTTTTGACCAAAATGGTTGAATTTTGGATATTAGGCTTCAGTTCGATAACATAAATATTCCCTCTGAAATTCGTAAAATACGGATTTTTCAAACTGGCCGATTTTGGCGCCAAAAAATACCTGAAACCAAAATAAGAGAAATAAAAATACTGAAAACATTTCCTCATACAACCAATAGTCTTGTCTCGAAACGCAAAAAATCGAAAAATGGCCATTTTGGGTTCCAAAAAATGGCCATAGTTTTTCGAGCACCAAGCTAATCCAAATTTGAACTACATCATCGTGTTCAGCGTGTCAAAATACATGAGAATAGACCAAAATTAGACCTCTCTGAAATTCGGACAAAACAATTCCTTAAATGCCTGGACTATATTAATGCCGACTTCTCTAGAGAATAACAATCGAGTTGACACAATTTGTACAGATTTCCAAAAAGCGTTTAATAGAGTTGATCATAACATTTTATCGGCAAAATTGAAAGCTCAGGGAATAGTTTGTGAAGTTTTACTGTGGCTATCATCATAGATCACAGGGCGCACATAAACTGTCGGTATAGGAAGTTCGTTTTCTCGTGAAATCTTCGCATCGTCTGTTGTTCCTCAGTGTAGCTATTCAGCACCAATTCTGCTCATATTATTCATTAATAATCTTTGAATACACCTTCTATTCTGTGAGTTTTCAAGGTTTGCTGATGATATCAAGCTATATTTGTCTCCAGGAAACTTCCATGTGTAGAAATATTAAATTAGAATTAAATTCCCTTTACTTATGGTTTTAGGAGAATAACATGTTTCTGAACATAGCTAAATGTGAAATGATATCATTATTTCAAAAAATACACAATATTTTATGAAAGTCGGTGATAATACTTTGAACAGGGTAGAATCAGTAAATGACCTGGATTCCACAATTAACTGCAGCCTTGGATACAATATTCACATATAAAATATCCCAAATACTGCCTTTAGAATGTCTGGATTCCTCAAGAGACAATGTCATGGTTCTACTAATATCATGTCTATAATAAGCTTATTTAATAGCTTAGTTTGCTATATAATCTGGAAACATTATTTTCAACTGCACATCAATCGCATTGGAAGAGCTCGATCAAAGTTTGTTAATAATTTATTATTCAAACTACACATTAATAAAACCGATTATTGATCTTCTTAACATTAGAGTGCCCATTTTTCAGTCACGCAGTAATAATCTTCTATTATTGGTTGAATTTCGTCTTACGCTATTTAGTATGGATACTCCCATTAACGAGATCTGTAGCAAAAGACGTATCTTGTAGCGGAGAAAAGGAAATCACTTAATGCCATACTGTACTGTTATTTGAATTAATTGTTTTTACTGAGCTCTATGGTTTTGTTGTTATGGTGATATAGGATTTTTTTCCATAAATAAATATGACAACAATTTTATCATCCTTTTAAAACATATATATAATCTTTCGGAGTAAAAGATTTAGTCCCACAAACTTCTCTACCTAATGGCGCCCAATGTGCCAACAACAATTGTTGAGAAAACAAAAAGAAATCAAAGTATGTTTGCAGTTTTAATCTCAACTGCTACATGGATTGCTGTTCTACAAAATAGTATGCTTCCATGAACAATAGTTTGAATCTAGTAGTAGTCCGTTCGGAAAACCGCCAAATGACTCGACAAATCGTGCTTAGATGTGAAGTGAGTTATGGAAGCGGGTTATGGACCAACTGAAATTATTGGTGCATTTGGAAGTGGATACCGGGGTAAAACAAAGCGTAGTAGGAACAATGCTACGTAACATTCTACATACTGATTTGGATCCGGTTTGAAAGACATTGTTATTTTTGCATATATTGACGACTTAGTGGTGATTTGCACTAGTTTTACCGAACATTTATGAGATCTTAGAGCTGTATTTGATTGTTTGGAAGTGTTTATATTGCGAGTACACCTGGGAAAAAGTGTGTTTGCTTGCGAGAAGGTAGCATATTTGGGACATATTAAGCCACAAGGTATTCAGGCGGATCCAAATAAAATTTCAGCTATCACGAATATGCCTTTCTGAAATAATTTGAATTTTTTTGCATACTTGTAATTGATTTAGACGATTTATTCCAAACTCTGCTCAATTAGAGAAACCGGTGACCAATCTTACGAAGAAAAACGCTAGTTCAAATGGAGTGAGCTATGAGATAAAGCTTCTGATCAACTCAAGAGGTACCTGACTACAGCTTCAATTCTGCGCCAGGCTGACGAGACTACCATTGACGACTAGAACCGAGTTCTCATACAATTGCGACTGTTTTGATACAGAGACAAGGAGCCGTTGAATATCCAGAGGAGTACACCAGTCGTCTCCTTACTTCAGCTGAGCAGAATTAGTGTACAACAGAGCGTAATCTGGTCGCTAGAAACATTTAGGGGATACGTTGCAGGAAGTGAGATACGGATGATAACGGATCATAAGCCTTTGATATAGTCGGCATTAGGTGTACAACAATACAATCTTCAATTAAAATATTTCACAGTTGAAACAATGTGGCTGCTGATACGTTGTCGCGACCAGCCGAAAAGGAAACCAGTGCGGGAGAGGCTATATGTTCATGTGCTGCTGATTTTGCACAGAGGGGTCTTCCGAGTAAACTGATTCCGGAATGCAATGGTCCTTAGAAAATTATACGGAAATATTCATCTGTATCATGTAAGTAACCTGATTCCCTAAAACTCAACTCGTGATGTCAACACTAATCCTGTCACGCATCTGAATAGGCGTGGCGACCCAAGAGGAGTTAGATGTTGTTGTGTTTGAAGAACCTCCATACTGTATTGTATCTGATTTTCCCAGGGAAGTCTAGCATAGTATACTGTTGTTTGAGTTAACTGTTTTATTGAACTCTATGGTGTTGTTGTTCGGGTGATAGTAGGATTTTTTTCATAAATGAAAATGACATCAATTTCATCGTTCTTTTAAAATACATATTATCTTTTGAAGTAGAACATTAAATCTCACAAACCTCCCTATAATTTCATAATTTAAATTAATTTGACAGTGGCTCCTCAAATTTATTCAATACATTGGGCTTTTCCTAAATTCTCAAATTAAGTAAATAAATGAGAAGATATAATTACTTATTCTGGAGTTAATAATAGTTACACAAATTTTAAAGATTGTCAAAATAAATTATAAGAAGGCACAACCTCTGGAAATTGTGGGGTACAAAATCGAAGGCGGAGCCTGGATCAACAAGTTCTAAAGTCAGTAATATCTGATGTGGAAAACAAGTAGTTGTGAATAAAAGTTTCTATTTTCCTACTGATGATTGCTCCAAAGTACGTATCCATATTCAAAAATATCAATCCGCTACTTGGATACATTCATTCTGTTTTTGGGTTTGCCACACATTGAGAATTGAAAAAATGGGAATAAATTGATGGATAGCTTCTACAACATTATTATGTGATTTTTGGAAACATCTCGAACTATTGATTTTGCTGAACATATGAGCGTTATTTCAAATAGCACTAGAGCGAAACAGACAATTATCATGATTCGAATTTGTAATATTACAATAATAATGACCGACACTATTGTCAACAAATACCTTGCTAGCTTTGTTTTTTCAATACTTTAAGTACACGAGAGGAAACCTATAATGTTCGAAGAACATTGTGTGAGCCAGCGGTGAAATATTGGGAGAGAATAAAAGCATTCGAATTTTTCTTCAATGTTTGAAGGTTATAGGAATAGGAAAAGACCTCACTAGGTAAAGAGTTCCACAACTTCGCTGTTGAATAGAAAAATGAATTTTGGTAGGAAGAAGTTCGACAGGTCTCGAGCTTGACAATGAAGGGGTGACTAGTTTGAGCTCGTTAATTCATTATATTGCTCAATACAAGAAAAAACATGTTTTTGGTCGCTACTTGTTATACCCCCTACGTAAGAGTAACTGTATTCCCGAATCTCTGGGACTATGCCAGACAAATCATGACAAGTAGTAATGTTAGATTTGTCCACTTATGATTCAAAACTGTTTACTATCTTACATATGCAAACATGTCATATATCTTATCAACCGCTTTAAAGCGTGTTAAAGTGTTATTATCATTCCATGTTCATGCTCCACTTTCTAATAAGTAGGGCCTTCCATTTTAGAGTTTTCTGTTTGCTGAGCTCCAAAGAGTCAACAAAATGATGTTCATAATTCAACCACTTGAAACACCACTTATGCATTCTCATCAAATAAATTAATCTGAGGATCAACACGATGTTCTAGTTAATAGAAAGAGCCGTTAGAAGATCTACCACAATATTACGCTGTCAGAATTCTATGCCAGTTGTATGCAAATGAATGGAGATTACGTATTTGTTACACGTCATAGACGGATTTAATTGGATTGTGGGAAAACTTCTGAATAATTATGAAATATGCATACAAATGATTATTTTTTGTCTGTATGCCACAGAGTCCAGTGTTCGAATTGTCAAATTCAGTCTAAGTTGATCAATATTCAAAGTATGTGATTGTAACTTTTTTGTATTACGGTCCGGTACAATCTGTTGAATTCTAGAATGGAGCCAAATGTTAAATTCATCCTAACTTAAGCCGTCGCAGTAAATTAAAATTCACAGATTTTTAATCAATATAAAATCAACTGTACGTTGAAATCACAGTAATTCCTAATAGCCTGAATGCATACCTCGAAATCTATGTTGCTGTTCTCAGTGAAACGAGAACATCCGACCCTTATTATTGGGATCTCGGAAACTATGAAAATGTTAGAACAAATACATTGTAATTGAAACTTTCTGAGCTTTATCTTTAGGCGAAGTTAAAATTCTCTAAGACGTTTCGTTTCTCAAATCATCATCAACTGTATTTTTTCTCATGGGCGCCATATTGGATCATTACAGTTTTGAATTAACTTTTTAACGATATATCATAAGTTACCCTTGTAGTCTTAAAAATCAGAAGTGTTAAGGAAAATGTTTTTATACCATACTAGGCTTTGATTTTTCCAATCTGTCACATAATTGATATTTTGTCAAAAATGGAGATTACCAATGAATAAAAACAAACTTTATTGCAAAAACGATAGAATCGGTAACAAGACAGCGGAAATGTTTCTGAACATGTATCCCGAAACGAAAGCCAACAACCTCATCGAATTATGTGCAAATCATTGGATAGAGTTGTGTATGTTTGAAAAACTAAGACAAAATTATTTAAGCAAAAAAAAGATGAGAACACTCAAGAATGCTTTCAAAAAAACAAACAATAATAATGACTGAAGAACAATAAATCCCGAAGCTCAAAATGTTGTCCGTGATTCTCTTAACAAAGCTCTACTCTTCTCTGTATATTATCCACTGCGCGATTCATTTCCCTTCTATTTAATCTCCCAAATCTCCTAATTATGTTAAGTTGAAGCTCCTTGATATTTTGGTATTTGCCCCGCCAATAATTTTTATTTTTCAGCGTACCCCATGAAAATGTGTGGAGGATTTGTAAGATCCATCAGTTACTTAATCTTTCGATAAGATAATCAGATACCAAAGATAACGTCAATTATTAAACGAAATATTATCGGACTCACCAATACGCAACTTTGTCCCGATTTAACCATCTTCGTATCTCCTATAGTTTCCGAGATTCAAATGATGAGAGTCGAATTTAAAGCACCAGGTATTAAGAAGAGTAAGTAGACTTCGCAGTACCTTTCAGATATTTTCTAGAAATTATCGAACAAGATAGAAGGGGTTGCTTCAGGATCCATCAGCATATATCTATAACGAAGAATTGTCACCGTTGCTCCTAACCAGGATAAAAAAGAATATGGTAACGCCACATTTCATACTTTCACAGTAACAGATATACGTACTACTAATAAGATTCTTGACCCAGTATGAATTATATATAAAAATTCTCGGGAAATAGGTCACTTTAACACTTTGTTTTGAATTATATTTAAAAAAATTTTTGTGGTTGCAAAAGGTTCCGTTTTAAAACTGCTGATGTATATTTTGTATGCGAATGAATTACTAGCGATTCCTTATTATGATCCATTAATCTGTTCCAATAACCCAAAATCAAAATATATTCTGAGAGAAACAATAATTAGTACAACTCAAATTGTCTAGAATTTAGTGGAAAAGCAACGATTTTGGAAAGGTATGAAGGAAACACAAAGATACTTGCTTAATTCTTCCAGATATCGGTCTAGACTCTTTATTAGATTGGAGTCATCATATTCACAGTCTAACCAATTATTCATTACACATATATTGAATATCTTAAATATTTTAACGTCATATTCTAGGATATTCTTTTATTGCTAATAGAATATTTCTATTGAAAAATAATAATAAAATGTTTGTAAAATACAAAACTAACAAAATCTATCGTTCCACCTTCTACTATGTTATATGAAATTTCAACCATATTGTAAAATTATAGACACTATTCAAATACCCAAATCGTATTGGAATACCACCTGAAGATGGCGTAGTAACGCTGAAACTAGAGTAACGGATGTTCCAAAGTGATAACAACATAGTAGTGTTTATTTTCACAAAATTTATACATTAGCAACTATGTACTCACAATTATTGTTGATAGCGTGTTGTAATAATTGTTAATATTCAGTTAAAAATTGTAAATTTGTGTTTTATTCAGAAGGTGCTATTCAATTTAAATGAATTTATAATTGGTAAATACTGGAACTTATATACTCGTAAAATCATTAAAACTATCCGCCGCCATCAGAACTTGTGTAATTCCTTTTGGTTAATGAAAACAAATAATATTCAAATACCTGAGATGGTGATCTGGAGATGTCGTAATAACGCTGAAACTCGAGTAACAGATGTTACAAATAAAAATGATATCAACATAGTACTGTCCAATTTCACAATGTGGATACCAATTTACACATTAATAACTATATATTAACAATTATTGTCAATAGTGTGTTGAAATAATTGTTGATATTCAGTTAAAACGTGTATATTTGTGTTTCATTCAGAGGTTGCTATTCAATAGAATGAATTTATATTTAGTAAATACTGGAACTTATCTTGAATAGTAGACTCCCGCGGATAGCTAATCTTGAAATATCTTGGCTCTCGGATGGAAGCTTGAACTGAAAATGGATTGTGCCGCGGAAACCATCCGGAAGCCAAGATTTTGCTGGAACTTATATAAAATCATTCAATCAATCCGCCGCCGAAAGAACTTGTGTAATTTTTTGAAAAAAATGTGGTATTGCTGTGTTCGATATGATATCAATGGTTGAATGGTAAGTTAACGATCCAAGAATCTTATCCGTAACAAATTTGATGGATGTTCCAGAACAATGCCACTTGATAAATAGTAAATACTAGAACTTATATAAAATCATTAAAACAAGTCGCTTCGCCATCAAAACTTGTGTAATTTCTTTTTGTTGTCAATAATTTTTTGAAACAAAACACGGGACCAGTGCTCCATATGATATTGAATGAACGGTAAGTTAACGATTCAACAATATTATCCACAACAAATTGGTGGAGGTGCCAGGACAATACACCTTGGTCCACTCTGAACGGTGTACAGACATACAGATTTTTCATATTAGGAAAGCCATACAGATATGTTTTCGGAAGAATCCATTTTGAGAAGCAATTAAGGAAGAAAAATCCTATGGAAAATGTTTACCTTGATATTTGCTACTTTGATAATATGACGAAATATTCGTTTCCATGATTCGGAAAGACGCACTGTCCAATTGAAAATTTTCGGGTTTGCAGATGGTTACAAATTGAAGTATGAGACGAAATGATTCTTGTATCTACAGAACCGACCTGATCGGAAGAGCCAAACAATTGGTGCTTTGTTTTTATTGTTTTCATATTCCTTATTTCAATTTTCTTCACTGAGAATAGAAGTAAGATTCCTATCATATATAAATAACAACACACAACAGCGTTATCCTCATAAGGAGTTAACAACTACGAACATCCACTGGTGGAGCAATTGTAAGTTTCAACAATCCGAAAATTAATACATTGGTTCCTATGAAAAGGGTCAATTCAAGCATTCTAGGTATCAGGTGGATACGGCCACAGCTTTTCGCTCAACTCGATATTAATCATTGGGTACACCGAATCTTCTGCTACTTAAAGAAAAGCGGTGCAATGCGAGAAAAATCTGCTGCATCAACACTTGACCAAGAGAGCAATTATATCGGAACAATGATGTTTCTTGCGCCTGGTCATAAGTCATAGCTATGTACAATTTGTTCCTACTTATCTATTTTTTTCTAAGTCGAACGTGTTGTCACGGTGCCGGCATGGGCCTCCCACCTTAAGTAGGTTCATAAAAGCCAATTACCTTGGAGAAAAATCAGTTCTTTCACCACTTACTTGTTCCGTAAGTCAATCTTATTGTCTAGTTTGTTTGACTATCTCACCAATAACTGTTTTGTTTTCAATAAGCCAAGTCATATATTTCACATAAATTCGAATTAATTATTTTAATATTTCCAGTCAAGTTCAACTCGAGTAGCATTTTTGAGATTATATTATCCTGATTCAAATTAATAATCTCTCCGTGTACATTTTATTAATTCAATTCAAGTTAATTATTTCGAAATCATGAGAATCATAGATCTTGATTTATTATTATTCCGTAAATATTTTAAATCAACTAATAGAAACTCATTCAATTTAATTTGAGCCAGAATGGGCACAACCTACGTTCAATATTGCATCTTAGTCTCGTTTAATGAAGAAACCAGGAGCGTCCAGCTATGTCAATGTATAGATACAGTTTCATATCAATATCAATCGTAGTATTTGTGCTTGAGAGGATAGATAATTCCTAGAGAAAACACATCTCTGCACGTTTCGCGGATAGTGCTAAATTTAATATCATTTTGTATCATTTTTCGCGCGAATAGTGCTAAATTTTATAGTATTTTATATCATTTTGATAAAATCCAAATTTGATCCGAGGTAAAACTCGACTGTGTAATTCTGTGTGGCCTTTTTTTCATAAAGGATTACGAGATGCAGTTCTGTTACTTAACCAAAAGGGTAAGTACATATTAATTGCCGGAGAACTAATTTTGACTTCACCTCCCGGGTCGACCCTGCCGAACCTACAGATCAAATTCCGACTTCCATATTTTTGGTATATATTCTGCTTAGCTATTCAGGCTAGATTGGATAGGATGGCTAATTCACTAGGTAGTTAGGGTAAAGTATGGTCTATCTGAAAGGAATACCAAATCATCTGTTATGAAATATAATGTTAGAAATGCGTATTTCATTAGTTTTTGCTATTTTATTTCAATGAATTCGAACGTTAGAAGCAGATTGAGTTTTCTGGAGGTGAAGAACCGTGCTCTAGTCTTATTATCTTATCAATCGTTTTACATTTTAGTTGTCGATATCATAATGACTTACTTAATGCATTAAATAAGTCTAAAATAGTATCACTTAATTTCTAAATCTTACGTTCTGGAATGCTGCTTTTGTTACAGTGAATTCCTATGTGTTCAACTACCTGTACGGTTCAGGAATGTTGACCGAAGGGGTAAGGGTAAGAACTGTTTGGAATTCGAGCGAAACTGTACGAAGTCATAGACGTCGCGCGTAAGGATATACTTAATCTTAATATTATAATACAATAAATCTCAGACGTAATAGCTTGCAATTTTTAAATAAAATAAATATGATACAATAAGTATATTATTATAATGCACAATCCGATTATAAAGTCTTTCAATCATTGGCGACACGTACGAACAATGATATGGAAATCATATTCTGAAATTATTTTCAATAAAACAGTCAGTAAGTTTCCACATCAACCTTCGAGATACTACTGGCCATGCGTTGCTCGTCAATAGCTCTACTCTTAATAAAATATATTCAAAATAAATAAATAGAAACAATACTAGAATAATATCAAAATATTCGGAAAACATCAACACCAATGAATGTGTATGCTTCCAAAATTTACATAATATGTTAATTTTGAAAGCTGCTTGTGCATGCATAATGTATAATAATAATAGATTATTATTGATAAACTAATGAAAATAAAAAAAAATAATTATCGCACAACCACATTGAAATCATATCAGTGCTTTATATACTATAGTTCCTGAGGTTCAATTTTTTCGATATATCACTTATCTTTCCTTCTTCTGTATCTTCTTCTCCATCGCAACTTCCACCTCCCACGTTGTTGATGATTTCATCAACTGTATCTTCTATTAATCAATCTGTTTCACAATAAATCTCCTCAATTTTTCTTACCTGTCAACATATCCTTGCCATTGTTCTTCTGATAGCTTCATAATGTTAAACCAGTTAACATTTTAATAGTTGATTTTACTGTAGTGTTTATATCAATCTAGATCAATCGTATTCAAGCCACATATTTATAAGCATGAATATGTAACGGTGTATGTCCTTTATTTTCAGTTATTTCATCTGTTTTATACTCTTTTTCTCTGGGTCTGTGTCCAATTGCAAATCTTATCATCTCGGATAAGTCTACTCTCTTTTTTCATCCAGCCAGTCAATCATCATTCTCTTTGTGGCATATTTTGTCTTAACTCCATTAATTCACTCCGATAGTAGGGGGCATTATCTGAAACTATAACACGGTTTGTAGATAGTTTTGAATAATTTTTACAGTAGTTCATGATACTCGCCTACATGTCCGGCTTTTCCAACTAATCTATTATAGAATCAGCATGAACGACAATTAGACGGCCTGAAGAAATGTCCGCCTTAACTCCAAAAATATCATTACTTTGTCAGCACTTTTCAATACTCACGTTATTGTCTGCCCATATTTCATCCAGGTAATTAATCAGTCTTTCTTCGGCTCTTTATCGTTTAATCGCCCATGAAAATTTCGAACCGCAATGCACTATCTCTGGTCTTTCATACAGAACCTTTCTTTTATTTTGTCGTTTTCTCCAAGAAAAGCTTCTGGAGTACAACATTCTCTTTAAAAACACCAAAGTTCAAATGAATGCTATTTAGGGCCGAAATATTGAATAGTTATGAAAATGACAAGAATCAAAAAGTGTGTAGAATAATATAATTTTGAACTCCTATTTTTGATAATTTCAATCCTCATGTGTACAAACTGTACGATGAAAATTTACTGTTTGAATTGTATTAATTTAAATTCATTATATAATACATATTGATACATTATATCAAAATAGAATGAAAACCAAATTTTCTGGAAAATGCACAAAATCTTTTTTCCAAAACATGATGCGCGTTTTGTATGTTTGCCATTTGTAAAATGAACACGCCAAATTGAAAATGCTTATATTGGTGATAAAATTCTCTTTTATATATGCACGAGGCCTCAATATAGTTCCGTCCTAGGTTTCTATTCTTACCAGTATAATCGTTTCTTTAGTAAATTATCCAATTCCGAAATAAGCAAATATTATATCCATAATTTTCTTGTCAGAGTACCAATCAACATGTTCAATTGCTGAAGTGCACCTTGTAATAATGAATTCAAAAAGAACCTTCTTCGTATTCCAACACTAGTACATAAGTCGAAGAAAATAACTATTGAAAGTTTGATTACACCAATTTAATAAATACTTACGTCAGTACTTTGTAATATTTGTTCTGCAATAGTTGCATTTACTCATTAAATTAGTGAAAACCAAATTTGTAATACTTATTTTATTGATGTTTGGAACGGATTTTCATCAGATAATAGCTGATAACCTCCCACGTTATATGAATTTCCAAAACCGCTTGAGTGCATGGTTCTAGCAGATGATGCCTTGCCGAGTCTTGTCTCACAGCCGTATTTCTTGTTCATTTCCTCTTCGAGAAGTATGGTTGTGAGTCACATTATTCTTGGTGTGGTGTATTCAATTTTTTTAATGTAGTATAGTCCAGCTGATCCAACTAGACATCTTATCACTTTATTCAAAGTTTAAAACTTATATTATATGTACCGAGATCCCCAAGAAAAGCAGGTAAGACAGGATGGAGTGTACGAGTCCATAGTAGGTCAGCTTGAGTATATGTGGCGAAACTATTCCACCTAATTGCTTTATTACAAAACACATGCTGCTGCCTTTGGAGACGAAGTTTTCTATGGGTACTTTCAATGTTATTTTCTGATCTTCAGCCAGACCTAAATACTTGAGTTGATTCACTTGCTCTAAGGATTTGAATGAACTTTTAATAATAGACAGTGTTCATGAGAAATGTTTTTTGATGGAAAACCAGGAAGACTGTTACTGATGTTCATTACTGAACCGTCATTTTCACACCATCTATCTTCTACAGCTGAATTTACTGTCATGTCCTATTGTTTCACATGTATCATCTGCATAGGTGATCGTTCACTGCTATACCATGCTCGAGAGCTCTATATCACTTAAATATTATGAGGAAAAGTGGAGCCAATCCATAACTCATAATATTTAAGTTGAGTTGAACCCTGTGGAACTCCCATTAAAATAGAACCCGGTTGAGATTTCACGAAATCTATATCTACTACCTGTGACGCTTTTTAGATATGGGCCTACCCAGTCGTTTGCAACTCCTCTAAATCCAGTACTTCCTGGTTCACTAGTTAGATCGAAAAATAGAACAATTGGATAATGCTTGTTTTTGAGTTGCATATATATGTCATTGTAGAGTTTGTTTATTGCCGTTGAAGTCAATCTTTATTGTCTAAACTTTCAGGTCTAAGAGAAATCTGAAAATACTGAAATTAACAAAATCAGAAATACAGGTTGAAAATTATTTGGAACTGAGTGTAAAAGATTAAGGACTTAATGTTACTAAATTGTCCACCAATATCGTGAATATTCAAAATATATCGATAGCGGAAACGGATATGATTCAGGTAATGCAGGGATGATAGTTTTAGGGACTAATAATCTTCCACCATCAGTAGGGGGTATCACAGGCTAAAATTCTCCCACAAAAATTCCTTCTCCAATGCATACACTTTCTCGTCCAAGAAGTCTGTGAAGTTCAAGTTCTCAGAATGTGGATCTGTCTGATAGTAGTATTGAAACTGAATCGTTTTTGGAACCCACTCAAAAATATATAACTTCTTTAGAACAGAAATTATGTCTTGATAGCAACCAAGATAGTGATAATGATTGTACATATGGTATTCCTTTAAATTTCACTTTACACAAAACATTGAAACAGAAACCATCACATCTAAGGCACAATTCATTCAAAAATCTCCAAATAATAGTCCAATAAGGAGGTCGAGTAGTTTTAAAAAAAAAATCAAGGGGCAACTAAAATACTTACTTTCATCGGAAAGAATCTAATATGAAACAGTTTCCTACGTAATTGCAGGCATAAAATTCGGTAGCTGGCCACTTCGCCGTTCGATACAAAAATTAAGTCTGGTAGGAATAAGTTCGGCAGGTCTCAAGCTTTACAATGAAGGAAAGACTAGCTTAAGCTCGTCTAGTTCACCTACCTGGAATCTCTTGTGGTATGGAATGGCAGACGAGATTTCTGATGAACACCGACCATGGAAATATCTATAGAAAAGGAGTGTTCGCACACCATTCTACGATGTTTTAGAGATGTCAAGAATATCGTAAGTGTGACATCATTATTCAGACGAATAGCTCTCCTTTCGATAGAATCAAGAGCTTCAGTGCATTTTTGGGAGCCGAACTCCCAACATATAAACAGTACTTTATGACAGGTCGAATCTTTGTAGATAATGAGAAGCTACTGGGATGTAAAGGGACCGCACATGATCATTCCATGAAAGAGTGCTGTTGGTGGTGATCCCGAGCATGAATATAGAAGACTTTACAGGA
This sequence comes from Endomychus coccineus, assembly GCA_958510875.1. Classification (NCBI taxonomy): domain Eukaryota; kingdom Metazoa; phylum Arthropoda; class Insecta; order Coleoptera; family Endomychidae; genus Endomychus; species Endomychus coccineus. The sequence continues at coordinate 135,256,868 of OY294068.1, forward strand.
ATAGTTGTACCGGATATCACCTTATAAGGGATTGTAAGATTCGCCTTCCTGAGGAAGATATATGCTTTGGTTTCATTAAGCTCTACTAGATCATCAGATCCTTATTTCAATATCGTTGCCAGATCTACATTAACCTGGCTCCGTCTTGTTCCTCTAGCTTCTTTGGATGATGTAGGGGCTCTAGAAGAGAAAACGGTATGAAGTCTACCATCATCTGAAAAGTTGTGGACGGAACATGTCTCTTCCAACAGATCACTAGTCGTTTGGAGTTCGACCTACGGAGCAGTTCCCTCCAATGAACCCATATTAATAAAGCCTCTAGATATCTCCTAACATTCCATCGCTGGCTCGCACGATGTCTCAGATAATGTCTATCATGGTTTTAATGTCTTTTTGAATAAATTATGCATTATCTATTCGCAACTGAAATGTATTCCTAAAATTCTTAATCTGACTTTGTCTGTATCTGTAAAAATCTTATGACAATAAATATAATCATTATGATAATTATATTGCAAGAACCATTATCTCCAAGTTATGAAGATTATTTTCACAACGTTCAAGGTATTTACTTAAATTGTTTAGGCCCGAAAGTTCAACAAATCCACTCCTCTTTCGTACAAAAACTCAGGATCCACCATGATAATTTAACGAGCCGCCTCACAGGCCTTCTCTAAACACATGCACAGATATAACCATCCTACTTCGTACAATCAAATTAATTTTCTGTAGAAGCTGAAACTCCATGAATTATCATACAAAATGAATCCAACATACATGAATCAAAATTAAAATCCATTAGTTTTGAGTCCTAGATATTGGTCTGATGTGTGATATTGAATTTAGAAAGATTAGTTTGTTTATCACCGCAATTTTTGGTCTCTATGGGGTCTCATTCCTCCCTGAAGTTTTTGAAGATTTTGGTGGTAATGAATTACCTTCAAAGTTCTAACTATTTTCGTCAGTTTGGTAGGAATTCCCATCGAAACATCACCGTTCATTTCATTCAGAATTAGTAGAAGTTTCAAATGTAATGACTTTGTTTTCAACAAAAGAGAAAACCTCAAAATACAGATTCAATAAGGTAATTTTGAAAATTCATTTTAAAAACGCGCAATGGAAAAAGCAGTATAAAAAACTCGTTTCTCTAGTCATTTTAGCGTACTCGTTCTTTGGGAAACTTCCGACTGAACCTGAACTTAAACTTGAACTTGAACTTGTGAGCTGAAATAATGCCATGATATGAGTTCTTCAATAAAGTATGTTGACAGCTGCTCTCTGAAACCGGAGTGAAGTATCCATAACAGCTCCAAAAAAATTACAAGGATTAACAATTTGAAAGAAGATTATACTTTGTTTGGATTTCAGAAATTGGTGTATCAGTTGTGAAACTGTTGGCTTCAAATGAGTATCTATGTCTTCAGCTGTAGTTATTGGAATAAATTTTATTGGGTGATTTGGTTCTAATAGGCTCTTATCACAATGGTGGGTCCTTCGAAGAGTAACATCAAAGAGATGATCGACTGCTGGGTCAGTTCACAACACTCGAGAAAGTGACAACAACAGTTGTAGACAGTTTAAAGCAATAATTGAACCGCGCATTGGATAAGACAGGTCTCAGCAACTGTGGAAGATGGTTTAAGCCAATGACAAAATGCTGACAAAGATACTAACGGAATATGGATCGTTCAACTACCACGATTCACCCTTGTGCAGGTGGTGTAAACTTAAAAACGAAACGACAATGCACATTATGTGAAGATGCGTAACACTGATTCTTCAAGACGTAGAGCACTCTCCTTAGAATTATTCGACACTGGAGATCCAGAAACTAGGAACGAGGAAGGTGCTGAAATTCGTCAGTGCACGAACCATACATTCGGTCTCCCAGTTTTGACTGGATGTTGTATAGGTGACTGTTCGTCCACTTCTAGAGCTTAGTGAACACTCTTCAGTGTGAACCTGTTCACGAGGTGCAAAGAGCCTTGGCCTGGGCAGGAAAGTTCTCCCTAAATTAATAATAATAATAATAGATGCACGTTCGACATGTACTGTCGGTGTCATATGTGAAGTTTTCGTAATGCCAGGGTCAATTTCGCTTTAGTCAAATAATTTTTATATTTCTGTCGATTTTTGCATGTTTAAATCTAAAATCTTACGATGTTTCTAATTTGTGGCCAATACCGATTTTGGAATTGCAGCCATTGAGTATTTTACTACTGTTGGGCTCACCAAATTTGGACATATTGTCACGTTTCCGTTTTTACCAAATTCAATCATTACCAATCTATATTTCTCTTGATTATTTCAAATCATTCTTATACCCATTATAATCTTAGAGATATTTTACTTTTATCTGATTACAAAACTTACTTTAAGTCATTTCCTTCCAGTTGGTGATAATTTCATTCTCAGATACTTTTATATTGCAAGTAATAAGTAATACTATCACGTCAGCATTAGGGTTCATTATTCTGCTGGGATTCAACGTGTGAATCCTAAATTGCAAGATTTCTTCAATAAAGTGTATATAACGACCGACAAAGGAAAAAGGGGGATATTTGAACTTTCGTGTCGCGTGTATACGCATCGATCAAATAATGTAAGTAATGTTTTTCATCTACATAGAATGGAGAATTAAGGAATTAATTAAACTGATTTCAAAATCATGTCTTTTGATTAACTGAACTAATTTTGAAATTATTTATCATTGAGTTTTATTAATCGATTTATATATTACCATACCATTTGCCGTATTCACTTTTAATATCTTCATTCACAACCACCAATGCACATCGAACTAATTTTCAAATTATTTGTTATCATGTTTTGTTTTATTTGTTAATTTGTTTTAATGAATAATTAACTAAACCGGTTAATTTTCGTTGAATTTCAATAAAAATTCTAAAATTTTCATCAATATTAAGCTATCGCTACAAAGGTCGACAAGAAAAGAATATATCTTTTGTACGTGAACCCCCTTTCCAATTAATGTCGTCACAGATTCAAATGGAAGAATGAATAAAAACATAACGAATAATTTTGAATTGTTAGGATAATTTTTACGACAGTATTAATATTCATGGAATAGAGTCATCTCGACTTCACTAACTCGTTTTATTTAAATGGTTAAATTAAGATGTGCTGAAGGGGAAAGTTGGCATTTTTATAGGAGGAACAAGATTCTTCTAATTACGTAGACGTAAATTGAAATTTGAAGCCGCTGACTCATTTACTACTGCTAATAAAACACCCGTATTTCGTTTCAATTTTAAGATCTTCTGTTCATTGGTACGAAATGTCATTTAAATTGTATCAAGAAGTATTAATGCATTTATTTATCTATTCCTATATATTACCACAATTATAACACATGTGTTAAAATTATAAAATATGTTTAAACCGGACATGCGAATGAGCAATGATTAATTTGAAAAGAAAACATTAGCAGGCTTAAGACTTTTCGAATGAGCAAGATTGATCGTAACCATTGTTATAATCGAACTGTTCACAAGAAAAAAATTGAGATAGTTGGTGGGTAGTAATGACATTCTATATTTGAAATTTAGTGTAATTCTTGCGGTAATATCGGTTTGTAGGAGAGCAATCAAAAGGAAACTATTTTCTCTATACCAATATTTTGGACTAATTTTTGCTTCTTTAGGGTTAGAAGATTAGGTTAAGCATCGAAACAATTAGTTTGATTGAAGTTCTATAGTTTATTACCTACCTGTATGAAACAGAAGTGCGCAGCACCAGTGGTAGAAACTGCTGATGAGTCAAACCATCGTGTAACTGGTATATGTGCAGTATATATACAGATTGAAAACTTGGAAGTAGTTCAGTCGTCCTGCAATTGAGATACACTTAAAATGATATTTTTTCCACATCTCTATTTTATTACTGATATTTATGTTTTTTGAGTTGCTGATCACGAATATTGGGGTTAAAAGATCGTAGACCCATGGCCTTCCGAGATATTGGCCATTTTTGATCCAAAAATGACCGTTTTTCCGAGTTTTCGTCGTTTTTGGCGATTTGAAGGGAAACAACACATTTTAGCGACTATACAGTGATAAGCAGAGTTGTAGAAAAATGAAAAATGCGTCGAATGGCGATAAGTAAAATCATCTGAGCTATTCGGGGCCTGATGTAGAGCCCATTTTGTGTTTTTTTTGCATTTTAACATAAAAATTGAATTTCGTAATACAAATTTTCCTGTAAGAACTTTATTTTCTGTCCACTGGTAGTATTTCAAGTGTACTTCCGAACCAATTTTGTTTTTTTGTCGTATCTTTTTTTTCGGCGCCAAAATCCACCATCTTATGTTATATATTCGAATATGTTATAGAAGACATCAAACTCTTCAATTCGCATTTTTGTTTGTGTCAAAAGACCCATTTTTGACGGAGTTATAATGAAAAAACAATTTTTTTAAGATGGCTAATTTTGGCGCCAAAAAGAAAGATAGACAAATAACCAAAATTGGTTCGATAATACACATAAAATACTACCTTTGAGCAGAAAATGAAGTTCTTAGAAGGAAATTTGTATTACGAAATTCAATTTTTATGTTACCGAGAAAAAAACACAAAATGGGTCTTACATCAGGTCCCAAATAACATAGAGACTTCCACTTGTCGTCATTCGACGCATTTTTCATTTTTCTACAACTTTGTTCATTAGTTGTTTTCCTTTAAATAGCCAAAAACGGCGAAAACTCGAAAAAACGGCCATTTTTGACCTTCATATTCGTGATCAGCGAGCCAAAAAACATAAATATCAATCGCAAAACATAAAATAGAGATGTGGAAAAATTTCCAATCCAAATTGCAGGACGACTGGACTAAAGCAGTAGTTGGATATTGTGAGAGTGGGAATAGCGTATCCATTTTAGACAAAGATAATACATAATAGCGACCGCTTATGAGTAGGGGAGAGCTTTGTCCTGTTGAACTTGTTGAATGAGTTCATAACGCTGCAAGAACGGATGGATGCATAATGTTAGTATCACTTCCACTACTGAATAAATTATGTAAATTCTTTCACCTAGAAAGAATGCTATTAATCTTTTTCTGAGCAAGAAATAATCAAACTATTACTTATACTTCTTGATAACATCTTTAAACCAAACTAAAAATAACTAAACCAAACTAAAAATAACTATGAATTAAACTCTGAGGAAGAAAACAAATGTACCAAATTAACTCAAATGCTCAAAATGACTTCCTTCGTCGGCAAAACAATACCTCAACCGATCATAAAACCTAGTTGTTGGATGTCTCGTCGGTCGTCGCTTTCCGCACCCAAAAACATTCCTTAGCAACTCTGTTTGCTGGAATCATGTTTTATTATCATAGGATACACATGTGGCTATGTTCTAACACTAGCTCTGCTATGCAGATTCCAATGTGTATAGTGGCGTTCAATTTTTATAGTGTCAGTTAGGACTTCGCGCCCATAGAGTGACTTCTAAGTCTGTTAAGGAGTGCAGGGCCTGGCTGATATAGCCAGAAGAAACAAATTTCAGCTAGTATGGGTACCCGCCCACTGGCGTGAAAGGAAATGAAGTGGCCGATGAATTGGCTAAACGGGGTTCCTAGGCACCTCTGGCCCCGATCCAGCGATCAAAATCTCATCAACGGGTTCCACGCCCTCCGCGTTCTACTGGATAGACAGTGGCTCTCGGTTTAGCACGGTGCCCCCGGTATTGAGCAGGCGAAGCTCCACATACAGAGTTTTCGCCACTCGAGAACCCTTCTCTCTATGGGAAAAAGAGACTTAAGCTGGCGACAGGTCTCCTCAAGGACAATGTCATTATAATAAACATATACACTCGATGGGCATTGTTCATGACCCAGGTTGTACTAGATGCAGACGAAACGCACTGGCTTCTCTTAGGATACAACACCTCGGCAGCGCATACATGCCGCCTGAGGCCATAAGAGGCATCACTACATGCAGAATCCTAGCCTTCGGCGCTGTCTGAGTGCTTTGGGCATGTCCGCTCCCATCTTGATTGAGTGATTGATTGAAGGACTTCCTATTCTACAGTTCTACCGAATAGGGCCACCTGGTTGCCGAAATATGCATTCATGTTGACCACAAGGTCCGTCACCATATTGATTTGATATATTGATGTTATTTATGAAACTGTTCTATTTTATTATTACTTTTATTGTTTTATAAATTCACATTCACTCCTAAATTCGTTGTATAAGTATGTTTCTGTGGCTGATCATTTTTAACATGTAAAGTCGAATAATCGTAGAAAGAAAAGTCGAGCTGTCATTATTTACAATTGATATGGACATTCTTCACTAACAATCTCGAATGTTGAAGTAACAACATTGGTTCATGGAAAACAGAAATAATATTGTTCTTGTTACATATACTTATTTCTCCATACACCTACCTTCGCTTGTAAACATTATTCAACTACGGAATCAGTTCCACTAAAGAATTTGTAATTATCATTTTATCAATCCGTACAAAACCATTTTCGATCATCTTGTATAGGACTTGCTAAGGTTGTGAAGATTGGGGCCGAAGAATAACATTACATCAATATATTCAATTATCATTAAATCATCTTAATGTCAATGACTTCAATGATCTTATGAAATAATTTTTACTCTATAGATAGTTATGTCCCAACTCGCAGCTGTACTGTCAGTGATAGTAAATATCCTATTTGATTTTCCCCAAAGCTCATTCATTATATCAAACTTAAAGCGAAATATCATAAAAGGTATAAAATGTATGGAAATGTTACAGATTATAATCACTTTCCTTTGTACAGATTCAAAGTTAAACTTGAAATGAAGGTATGTCATGCGAGATATATACAGATGATTGAAAGCAACATAAGAACAGATTGTAAAAATGTTTGGTTCTACATAAAGTCCATGTAGACTAATAGTGAATTTCCAAAAGTAATGTATGTGGAAAATGAATCTGCAGGGGGTTCCCAGGATCTATCAAACTTATTTGCAAAGTTTTTCAAATCAGTTTATAGTGATCATAGGTACTATGCAGTCATTTACTTTGAATATCAAGCAAGTAGATAGGTCTCTGAGAAGTTTGGATGAGAGGAAGGAAAAAGGGGCCAGACGGAATTCATCCATACTTCGTAAGGCAATCTGCGCACCCATTGGCCTACACTTTGTCAATACTATATAACAAATCCATTGCAAATGGTATTTTTCACGAAGAGTGGGAGGAGGCTACTAGCACAAAAATATATTTATTAGTCAGGTGATAAACACCTTGTTAACAGTTACAGATCAGTTTCAGTAACATCTGTGTTTGGTAAGGCACTGGAGTCATTCGTAAATAAACAGCTCATGTTGCACATAAAACCATATTTGATTACGTGTCAACATGGTTTTATGACGAATGAATCTACAATTTATAAATGAGTTCAAATTGATGCTGCTTGTACCGATTTTAGTAAAGCATTTGATATGGTTAATATACAACTTCTTCTTAGGAAACTTCAGCACTTTGGAGTATGCGGAAGTTTGAACTCCTGGTTCGCATCCTATCTTTCAAGACGCTCTATTAGTGTTGCATGTATCGACTTCCTTTCAGATTCTTACATTGCATTGTCGGGCGTGCCACAGAGATAACTTTCTGGTCCCACTTTGTTTGCTATCTTTGTGGATGATATTTACTATCAATTTAGATCTAACATTTTTTTATATGCTGATGATTTGAAGGTATTTCGTAGCATCAAGAATCAGCAAGATATGATTATATTGCAAACGGACTTGAATAAACTTGCAGAATCTAATAAATTATACCTCAATTACTCCAAACGTAGTGTTATCGCCCTTTCGAGGAATACGGTCAATATAACTGACAGTGCTTCTAATATAGAATTATATGATTTACCTGGAGTTAGCCAGGTTAGTGACCTGGGTGTAATCTTTGACACTAAACTTACCTTTATTCCTCATGTAGATACCATAGTCAATAGGTCTAATAAAATGGTGGGGTTTATTTTGAGAATAAAGAGACAGTTTAGGAGTGAAGATACACTCAGAAGACTTTATTTCACCTATGTGAGATTCCATTCGGAGTATTGTTCTCCTGTCTGGTCACCTTACTTTGCGACGAATTCTAATAGAATTGAAGCGGTGCAGGGAAGATTTACAATATATTTATATTTTACGACATTTGGAGTATATCCGATGCATGGAACGTACAGCGTACGGTTATCTTTTATTTAATATATAATCATTAAGTGTTAAAAGGAAGATATCAGATTTAGTTTTTCAACAGCCCGGTTAACAGAATGATGCAACTCTACAATAGTTTGAATGTAATAGTGGATATATTTCATAATCGTATTGTAGCATTTAGGAGGGAAATTGTGAAATCATTTTTGCGGTGACCCTGATCGTTGTGGTTTGTGGAGATGATTGGCATTTGTGATCCTTCCTCGTTGATGTCAATGATAGCTATTATATTTTACATATAAGTTTCTGATTCTATTTTGTAGCAAGCTCGGTGCGTAACATCATCTGACGTAGTTTTGTTATTTTTTTTAGTTTACTTGTGTAGCAGTCTTTCTTAAGACTTTGTCTGTGGACTGCTCTTTATATGTTAATAAATAAATAGATGAAAATAAAAGTAAAATCGAGAAACTAAAAGTTCACACGCATGCTAACGCAGAGTAGTCCTGATGTAAACAGTTTTCGTAATGTTCCAGCTCTTGATGACAGGTTTTCAACTTATCTAGCATTATACGCATGTGGAAACAGCAATGTAGAAGTATTGGTCGAAGCTCTTTTTGCCGGCAGTTAGAATAGTAGAGCTACCAACTACAATCTACCAATACTCATACTATACAGATTTAATGTCCTATTAGTCGGTTATTCTTGAATATGCCATCATCTCTAATGTTAGTGTATAAATTTACTGTGACATAAAACACCATCAACTTGAATAGATCTACAATAGATTCAATATCATCCAGTGAATAAATGAAGAGTAAAAACATTTGTGTAAACCAATTCACATATTTCCGATATAACTAGTCAGTTTTCAGCAATGGGAATCAGTTTGATTTCTTTCAATTTCAATTTCAATCCGCAATCGAATTTATACGATTGTTTTCATGCTTAATGGGAGTTGCGGAATTGGAACTCCTGACTTCGTGAACCAATTTCGATTCTGGGTATATCTTTCATAATTTTCATTACTGAACTTGACCTTCTGGTTTTTCGTAGACAAATTTACTTGATCTGGTAATCTCATTTTCTAATTCTGAAAACAATGAAACATAATAAACTATAAAAAAAGTTCATACTGTGGATACAGTATAACACTATAAATGAGAAATATTCACGCTTATTCACTAAAACTATTGTTAAAGTACTGGGGACCTTTCGACTACCAAGTAGCCATCATCAGTGTAAGCTAAATTATAAATCAAAATGTGCCTGTTTGAATACTGTTTGGGGATAATAATGCAAATGATAAGTCCTTCTGGTTTTTCGTAGACAAATTTACTTGATCTGGTAATCTCATTTTCTAATTCTGAAAACAATGAAACATAATAAACTATAAAAAAAGTTCATACTGTGGATACAGTATAACACTATAAATGAGAAATATTCACGCTTATTCACTAAAACTATTGTTAAAGTACTGGGGACCTTTCGACTACCGAATAGCCATCATCAGTGTAAGCTAAATTATAAATCAAAATGTGCCTGTTTGAATACTGTTTGGGGATAATAATGCAAATGATTGGTTACCCTCAGCTGGAGATGAATCGGAATTCATCAAATTGCTTTTTCGCTTAAACATCTCCATCTCTTATGAATTACCTGGATATTAGTCGGTACTGTGTTTTAAAAGTGATAAACTCTCTTCAGGAATGGTGTGACCTGTATTTAAAATATGTTTGGCTAATGCTGATTTTAAACCATTATTTTTCTTTATATGGGCATAATGCTCTTTATACCGATTCGTTATACTTTTAATTTCAGTATTTTAAGAGTATTTTTAGTGGATAAGGATGATTATTTTTCCGACCCAAATATCGACCAATAGAATTGCACCATTCGACGTCACGTGGTACAACCTACATGGAATTATACTGATAATTTTTTGAAAATTTTCTCTGGTAGTTGATATATATAAAAAACAAAACATGATCCAGTCAAATTAACCACACTTCAAACTGACAGGTTGAATTCTGTCCACCATCGATAAAAAAGTCAAAGGAAATGTTCATTTGGGACGGCCAGTCAAATTAACCACACTTCAAACTGACAGGTTGAATTCTGTCCACCATCGATAAAAAAGTCAAAGGAAATGTTCATTTGGGACGGAAAAATAATCCCCCGAATACCACACGAGCTTCAAAATTATCTGGCATTTCCCTCAAGGTTCCCTGCAAACAAATAAAGTCGTCAAGTTTTTCAGGAAAAATCACTCGCGCTTCGCGCTCGTGATTTTTTAACCTGAAAAACTTGACTCCTTCATTTATTTGCAACGAACCTATCGGGAAATACCCGATAATTTTGAAGCTCTTGTGGTATTATATATGATTATTTTTCCGTCCCAAATATCGACCAATAGAATTGCACCATTCGACGTCACGTGGTACAACCTACATGGTATTATACTGATAATTTTTTGAAAATTTTCTCTGGTAGTTGCTATATATAAAAAACAAAACATGATTCAGTCAAATTAACCACACTTCAAACTGACAGGTTGAATTCTGTCCACCATCGATAAAAAAGTCAAAGGAAATGTTCATTTGGGACGGAAAAATAATCCCCCGAATACCACACGAGCTTCAAAATTATCTGGCATTTCCCTCAAGGTTCCCTGCAAACAAATAAAGTCGTCAAGTTTTTCAGGAAAAATCACTCGCGCTTTGCGCTCGTGATTTTTTAACCTGAAAAACTTGACTCCTTCATTTATTTGCAACGAACCTATCGGGAAATACCCGATAATTTTGAAGCTCTTGTGGTATTATATATGAATATTTCTTATTCATGATGAAACATAGACTTATTTCTATAAATTTTCATGTATGTTTATCTTGCAATCGAAACTCCTAATAGTGAATCATTTCTTTGTTACAGCAATAATGCGCTATGAACTATCCTATCAAGAAGCTTCATGTGGCACATACAAATTTGTTTGGATAGCTCTTCTGGTCTGCTTTCTGCGAATACATCCAGCTGTGGCGAATTCTGATGAATCTCCAATTATCTCCAAAGACGCAGGCAACGATCCTCAGGTAACAAATCCAATCCAAAAATTTGTTTTTGATTATAGATAAAGTTGAAATTATGATGTGAAAGATCTTCCATTTTGATTTTGCCCGTTATGTGCAATACACAATATAATAATTCAGTGGAACTAGATATGAAGTGATAATATTTTATCTCTACACTAATAAGCATCAAACATGAATATTTGAGAAATTGCTGAAAACCATAGAACTATTGTATCCCATTACGGTACCTACTGACTCTTATATACCTCTTCGAGGAAAGCTAAAATTTGTCCTTGCCTCCAGTGGCAAAATTTTCTTGATGGTTGTGTATGTCCCGAAATATCTACTCTTGCGGAGCAAGGTAACTTCGCTGTCGTTGAGCAGATGTATCGGTGTTCATTCTGCTTTTTTGCATAATCTCCACGTCTCATAGTCCAATAGGCCAATTTAACTGATACGGCTGTTGAGTTTGCAGTGTCCCGTCATGAATCAAGTTATGATTCTCAGGTTATTTCCGCTTAACCTTACACTTTCCAGAACATCATTCTTCCTGAAGTTATCGAGCAGGATTTTCGATTTCCCGGAAGAAAACTCCAGTAGGTACTTTGTCCTGAGTTCTGTTTCTTCTATGGTGAGATTTTCCTGTAAAGTGTGCTTGCCTATACCGGAAATGGGTTCCGGTACTATCAGAGGTGTTTCAGCTTTCTTGCATGTGAGGTTTTCCGCCTGTTTTCTTACCCAATTCCTATATGTCTTGACACCCAGAGAAGGGTGAATCTGTTCTGCACTCATGGGGTGCTTGGCGCTTTTATAGATGCTTAACTATCCGACATAATGGCTATATTATTCTTTTTGTATCCTTTGTCTCAGATTTAGGTGAGTGTCTTGTCTAGTGTGATACCTAGATATAACCTCATCCTCCACCACGAAGGGAGTTCCATTCAGCTTTATTTGCTTTATGTGATTTATTTTCCATTTCCTGACCACTATTTTAGTTTTACTAGTGTTAGTTTTTAGTCCGGCCAGTTTACACCATTTGTCGGTGATCCTGAGAAATTCTTGGATGATGTTACATGCATGCATCCTTGGCAGCGGATTCCTTCAAATTAATGTCTCTAGGAGGTCATTCCCCCTGCGGGCAACCTATTGTTGTTGTGTTTACTGTGCTTTCTCCCACCTTTGCCTCAGCTCTTCTGGACCGTAGCATTTTTCCTATTCTGGCGCCTTCTTTATTTCACCTGCCAACTGAAATAATTCGGTTTCGGTTGATCTACAGGCTCTATATTCATTTTGTCAGTGATGGGAGAATTACTCTTTCACTGCCGTGTTTATATAAATTTTCACTATTTTTCTATTGCCTTTAACTTGAGGAAAGATGTTTGACTTTAGGTATGCAGGGAAGAGTGAGGTCTAAGAACAGTAACACATTAGCTGTTGGTGAACAATAAAAAAGCAGCCAATGATCTCTGTTTGGAGAGAATATATTATTCTGATGGGCTTAGGAAAAACCAAATTAACTCTCGAAAGCTTATACGAAATAAGAAGTTGAGAAACTTGTTCATTCTTCAGAAACAGCTAACTATGAACATGATGTTTATTCAACTTAGACGTGTATTTTCTACTTTTATTGTGAAGATTGAAGTAATCATTTCGACTTTCGAAAAATCAAAACTCGCAACCATATTTCATTATATTCTTGCTTTGAGCCTAGAGCCTCATTTTGTAAATGATAAAGAATTCAGAATCCATGTATAATTTATTCACAAAGAATTTCAACTTAAAAAGGAAAGGTTTGAACTTCACATTTCTAATTTTTACTGTGAGACTGCGCTAATGCATTTTTACCTCCTCTGAGACATCTTATGACGTCCATCTTCCTTGGCATATGGGAGATATCTCGAGCCACCCCATTCTTAAAAATGGAGATTCAATACTCATCACTGATTATCAGCCGATTTCTATAAAATCTAACTTTGCAAAGCTATTTGAATTGCAATTAACGACATATATCCGCAAAGTAAACACCAATGGGAAGGAGATGAACAATCACAACTTTGGCCTACTTCACCCAGTATGTCTGACATATGGAAGATGTTTCGAGTCACCCCCGTTCTTGAAAGCTAATAATTTTCTCTCGATTACTAAAGAGTCGTTTCGCGGCATTGGTATGAAAATAACTATTTTGTACACCTGTCAAAAAGAATTTGACATTTCTTCATCACCATCGATACGTTAGCCTTTACTTCTTTCACTGCAACAAACCGTTTCTGAATTACGACAGAGCAAGTTATCTTTAATTCTGTGAAATTGTATTGAGAGTACTTATTTATGAGATAGTATGATTAATGAATGATATAGCTGATTGATTCAAAGTTACGGTTGCACAACAAAGTCATTTTTATTTCGTTTGTGGAATTCGTGTTTTAATGACACATTCGATTGAATTAATACAAATTAACTATTTAATGAGATTGTAATTCAATTTGCAACATACACGTAGGTACATACTTTTCACCTTACGAAGGAAATTTGAAGAATTTCTATTTTAAGATTGAATTAAACACTACACTGTACAAAAATTCCAAAATGCACCAATAAAAGAAACACGACATGTTTTGCCACACAGGGCTTTTTCCAGTGTATTATTCAGTGTAGTGACATTTGCAAGATTGTGATGTTTCTTGTAAAATCATTCAACTAAATATTATCAAAAAGAAGCTAAAAAGGTTTAAATCCAAGAAAAATAAAAGCGTGGTTGAACATATTATTCCTAACTGAAACATACACTGTTCATAAACTGTTATCAACTCAAGCTCTCTATTGGTCGAAAAATCCCGACTAAATACGAATGAAACAATTTGACCGAATAATATGAATCAAATCCTCGGACCGGATGAAATGAATTATTCATTTATGAAATCAGTTTTTGATGAAGAATTGATCTGAAATAATTGATTTACCTGCTCAGTCAATGGGAGCATCAAAACAGAATAGAGTAAATTATTATAAATGTTTGAACTACAATTTCAACTGAATTTCTTCTATCCATGTAATGTTTTGGTTGACATTTTGATGGTATAAACATACTGAAGAAATGTTTATTCATGTGAATTTCAAAGTCAATGAATCGAATGGAGATGTACGTTAATAATACAAATTCACTTATTGGGATCAAAGCGCTAAACTATTTTGCATACATAGCGGCTTTTGCGAAATAATCAGGAACATCATAAAAACCAACACAAACAATATTCCACTGTAACTCCCACAAATTATAATTGCATCCAAGCAAATCGAATTAACTACTACAACTGTGTATAATATAAGTAAATACATATTTTTCAAATCTTTCGAATTATTAGATACTGTTGTTTGATAATAGAGGAAAAATTCTTCGGTTTTCCTGATGGAAGACTGAATTCCAGATAAGACATTGCCAATTAAATGCCTCTTGAATTATTATTTGAATAACTCAATCGATTTTCAAGCTCATATGGCCCTAGAATTCTTCGAAGGGTTATTTAAATCATGTTCCTAGGCAAAAATCTTAGACTGAAACTTCAATGAAATGAGCTTACTCTGATGGTGGCTACTTGGTTGCCGAAAGGTTCTCAGTGCTTTAACAGTATTTTTAATGGATAAGGGTGATATTTCTTATTTATAGTTCAATGAAACAATTCAATGATTTATAAAGAACTGCGAACAACGTAATCATGGGATTCATGCGAAAAACAACGACAGCAACGAAAGAAGCATTACGCTCCCTTCGGATTCTCAATATTTACGTTGAAAAAGTTTCTTCAGTATAAGCACTGCAATATAGCTGAGTTCAATCGTCCTCTGTTACAAGGAAAACACAGAAGGCAAATGTGGATGGGCCGGTCGAGAAGACATCTTCTCTCGGTAGGGAAACAGCGAAAGTTCCACGTCTTCAAATTCAAAAGATTCTATTGTATTATCCAATATAGAAAAACTCTCCATATCTTCACTGATGACTCTCAAACAAAAATTGGAGCTGGCGCGGCTATTTACCTGAAAAATGTAAACTTTACCCTAACAATACCCTTAGGGAAATATGCAACAGTACTCCAATCGGACATCGACCACGGAGTAAAATAAAGCAAAATCAGCAGTAAAGACATTGGAATCCTTACGGGCAGCAATACTAGCAATAAGTAGACAATGTCATCTCCAAACTGGTATTTTGAACCCACAATGTGTTTTCTCCAGGAGTTTGAAAACATTTGTAAATGTTTGCTGAGGTGTATAGGCTTGTATATTGTGCATCCTCTACCGAACAAATATTTGCAACGAGTTGCGAACATTTGTCATTGATCCGAAAATAGTTTATAACCAAAATGGCTCCGAGAAGAAAACTTATAGTTAGTGCCACATCTTTCATAATTATGTCTCTTTTGACTGAAAAAGGGTGTATTCAAAAGAAAAATAGAAAAAACCGATTTCGGATGTCACACTTTTTGAAAACTGAAAATTCAACACCACTGCTCGCTTAAGACAAGATGATGGGAGTGGTATGTTCAAAACCATCGTACGTCACCTCAAGATTTTTGCTATTCGCTAATCGGCCCATGCAAATTTCAGAGATAATTGCGCTTCAGTTTTTTGATGCCAGAGATTCCTACAACCGCCTTATGATTCTTGTAGACACTCACTTGTGTAGCCGTCTCCACGGAAAGCGCATAGAACGCGCCCAATTCTTTTGATAAATGAGACTTCTATAACTCTTTGATGCAAATGCTAAACGTAGACCGTTTGTTTGTATTATGTTTTCCCCACATCAAAATAGGAATAACGAATAAAGTACAGTATGTTCGAATACTCTTTCATGTTGTCCCAAGATGCAATAAATCTTCGTATATATAAAGAATGACGCACTATTGATAAATACCTAAATGTTTACTACACATATTGTGTTAGGGGGTTCCCCGAGATTAGTACATTTACAATCATTGCATATTTTGTCTGTTATACAATAAATAGCAGACTGGTACTAATGGTGTTCATTTGTTTGCTCTATTGAACTAATGTGATCTAAATTATTTAATATTGAAAACGTAGTGTGATTTCTGATTGTGCAGTGTTCTGGTTTGATATCTACAAGTGAGTATTATTGGCATTTCTTTTTGTGTTTTTTTTAAATAAGAACAACGGCGCAAGAAAAATGTCAGGAGCTCAGAACAAACGACGTCGGATCGAAAAAAATAGCAGAAAAAGAAAAAATTTACAACATTTTCAAAAATTTGTTCAAGTCCATTTCCTTAGACCGAACAACAACAGCGCTTAGAAATGAATACTGATGGAGGAGAAATTTATCAAATTGTTGAGAACAGAATTATATCCAATGAAGATAGTCGTATCGATTTTGCCGATCCCTCTACATGGCCTAATCCAAATGAGAAATTTGTTGACCAATACTTCATGGTGATGAATTAATTGTTGATTATGAATCTATCTATTATCTTAACATATTCACAAAAGGTACTTCATACCTTTACAATAGGGTAATTTCTTGAACAATTAACTCAAAATTTGTATTGAATTGCTATTTTAATTTTGGATCTTTGAAAATTGCTTCAGAAGTATCCGCATCAAATTCTAACATCACTAACTCCATCTGACTGCAGTATTGAAAGTACAAAAACTGCTTTAAGTCTGGTTCCCCACCTTGTAACTACTGGTCTTGGTGGCATGTTCTTTATACAAGTTTACCCTTAACTTTGTCGTGAAATTGATAAATTTATAAACGGGAATTGATTTCGTATTTCCTCAGTAACTCCGTCCGCCTCTATCACAACCCCCCCCCCCACAAGTAGTGTAAGAGGTAAGTAGTGTAGTTAGGTAAGAACTGATTTTGTAAATTGTTCTATATAAATCTGGTAATAATTGAATTGTTGACTTTTTTAGATCCTTAACAATGATTAAATAAGATCTGCTTATAACATTTTTATTCAAAATCGCAGTCATTAAATTAGATATACATCTCCTGCATTTGTCGTTTCATCTACATCAATTTACAGAAAATTGTCTTCTAACCCACCTTTAATTTTTGAAATAAAATCTACATAGCACTTATCTAAATTTGGTTTCATAAACGTGCTATCATCCAGATGTACATTTCAAAACTTCCCAGATGTATCATCACGAAAAATGTAATAAATTTCAAAAACCTTGCATAGAGCGAATTAAGGGTCAGGCACCATGATACACTTGAGGGCGGAAGGTATATTACTTCCCCTAATGCTAATAAATGATAATTATGTTATGCAATTTAGGAATTATAATTAATAATTTTAGAAATGTGTATCGTTAATGTATGAAAAAGGCACAAATTGACATGGATTAAAAAAAGGCAAATTGTGCAAAAAAAGCTTCAACAAGCAAAATATCCAAAAAAAAATGCAATTTGTCTATAATCCGAGCTTTAGTTATATGTGATGTACGAATAACATCATACATCCTATTTATACTTAATTTTTTGAATCATGAGGATCATATGGAATTCAATTACACATAATCATAACATACAATTGTCGTCACATATTGAACCAAATAAATAAGGTAAGTTATTTCAAGATAGCTGATGTTGCAGATTGCTGTAATATACTCATTGCGTCCTTGCTTAATCATAGGAAATAACGTTCAACTACAAATGTTTATAAGAATAGCTAATTAAGAAATGGGAACAGATATACAAAAAGGGGCAAATAAGTAACTTTGGCTAATTCCAAATGTGACACCGAATTGAGTTGATTCATTAGTTTTTAAGTGTTAACTAGTGTGTATCGTTGTGCTTAATATAGACGTTGTTAGAATCTTCTATAAATTCTAACCCAGTGATCCCTTCGAACCTGAAGGACAATAAGGCCCTATTCTTGCCACTACCAGGGCCGTCCTACACAATATCAATACGAATATTCAATTTAATTTCTATTTATTCGTTTATAAAAACACAGTACATAGACATACGGTATCTTATCAAACTAGTCAGTAACAATCAAACAATTAAAAATCAATTCAATTAAGAATTGAATACATATATTAATTATTAAGCACAAAGTATATAGGTAATTATCATGAAACAGTTACACAATTAAATATAAATATTACAACACGAATTAAAAAACTTTCAATTTGGAATGCATAAATATTAGTACACGAATTATAAAACATTCAATTTAACTGGATATTAGGTACTGATGTAGTCCTCAACGGAATAGAATGCATGTTTTAGTAAATATGTGTATAGTCAATTTTTGAATATTTTCAATGGATGATTGCCATATTTATTCACAAAATAATTATAGCAACATCTAACCGGAGAATTAACTGGTCTTAATTGATTTATCCACAATTAATACAGACGTCACTAACATACACAATACCCCATATCACCCTCAGTTCACTATATGATTCAATAATTTAAGTGAAGTTGATTCGAGCTTGTAATTAAACCAAATTCCATAAGCAATGAATACTATATTGATACTGTAAATATAATCTATCAAACAAACAAGTGATTTTTAAAGTTAATCAATTTTGAACCCAATAAGTTGCTAATATGGAAAGAAGGAATTCAAGTAATATACCTAAAATATAAATAGAGCGGCCTGTATAATTGCATGTTTAATGCATTCAAAATTGAATAATTTGCTGATCAGGAATTCTCCATATGTCAAAATATATTTAGGAATGAGTTTGAATTGATATACAATTGTTTTTTCATCTCATAGCCTTTGTAAGATCCAAGATTTAATATACTTTTTGATTTCAGACTGATTTATATATGCCAAAGCGAGACTGGAACCATAATTTGAAAATGTGGGGAAAAAGGGGCTGGGGCAACATTCACGGAGGTTGGGCTTTGAAAAGGAATGTTCCAGGAGATTCTGCTGAAGATCAAGATGAATATCAGTCACCACCCGAAAAACGAGGATGGAACAATTTACGTGTAAGCATTACTTAAAACAAAGCAATTCACACCAGTAGAGAGCGGTCAGACACTTACTTACCTCCGCGTTTCAGTTTATAGGATTGTTCAGTTTCTTTCTGTTATGTTTATCGAAGCAGAACGTCCAAAGCCAAAACAGCTCATATTATTCTAAAAGTAAAAGAAGTATCTTCACATAACTCGGTTTGTTACTGAAAAAATTATAATAATAAAATGGGAAAGCACTACGAAAACAATAACACAAATTTGACATGAAAAATGTAAAGAAACGCAACATTTTTGTTACTTCAAAAAGCTACTAACAAGATTAAATCTTTCCTCAAATCTTGAATTAAGTGTAATTTTCTATGCTCTACTTAGATTTTTGCCTTTTTCATAATTTTGAAAATTGAAACCTGTGAAGAGACTTGCTCTTGTGTGTAAATCTATATTTCCAAATATTCCATTTAGTAGAACATCATGGTACCTTGGTATGTTATTAATTAACATACTGAATTCAAATTAATAATTAATTGGATATAAAATCATCGTCTGTAACCTATGCTTCAATTATTTCAATTACTTTTAAAGCTAACTTTTGATAAAAAACAACTTGTGAATAATATCTGGTAAATTATTCATTATCATTGAGTGTACCAAAATATTCTAGCAAAAAACCTACCTACATGACTATGATAAATTGAATAACCAAAATAAAATTAGCCGATATTCTCGCCTGAAAGCCCAGACAAATACCGCGGAGCATCTTATGCACAGGCGGCATGTTGACAAGCCGATACACAATGTTTTTCTATCGAAACATCGAAAAACTTGACTTTTCAACCAGGCTGACCTTCGGCTACCTAACGTCAACCGGCCTTACATCCGGGACCGATGGATTTACAACAGCTTGCCAAGATGGCATGATCAACACCTTGGTCATCGCCGCAACGTGATGAGTATACAGGTTCCTGATGTCAGCTGCAAGGCCTGTCGAAAGGCGCCTGAGACGCTTTTCCACCTTCTGTCGGCATGTTCGGCAAAAGCGGCCTCGGCGTACACCCATCGCCATAATGCGGCCCTACGAAAGATAAGAAGGTGAACAAAAACGGGTCTGCAAATAAAGATACCCTGCTCTCTCAAAACATTGTCAAACTCGTACATTCTGATAATAATAATCTCAAGGAATCTCCCACAATAACAGAATCACCTGCTGCTGAATCATCTTGTAAACAAACTAAGCAGGCTGTTTTATATTCCGAAATAGCACAAAATAACCTGCACCATGAATCAGTGGTGAGTGCAGTCCCCAATGATGATGTTAAATTCAAAACAGTAACACGTAAAAATAGAAAGGTGAAGTCTGTTAATACTTCACAGTCACAGTTTATAAATTCGAATAAACCAACGAAACCTATAACTGGTCTATCCTCTAATAAAAACTCATTAAGTGTTCCAAAAACTCAAAGTATTTTTCTGCACCTGAGCAGATTAAACCCAAATACAACAATTGATGATATTATTGAATATGTAGATGGAACTAAGCGAGATATCAAGTGTGAAAAATTAAACTCGAAACATCCAGATATATACTCTTCATTCAATATTACAGCTCCCAAGGAACAACGTGATGCCCTTATGGATGCCAATTTCTGGCCTCAAGGTATTACTGTGAATAGGTTTTTCCAGAAACAAGCAGTGCAACAGAAGAATCCATAACAAATAATTCAAACAAGTTAAAAGTGGAAAATAAAAATAGTTCTTACTATTTCAATATATTTCCTATAAATATTCAAGGGTTAAGTGATAAAGTTAATGATATTGATGTGTACCTTGAGGGTGATAATTTCAATGCGATATCTATTTCTGAGCATTGGCTGAGTGTTAATGAATGTGATCAGTTCTGCTTAGATAACTGGAAAAGAATAGCCAGCTACTCCAGATCCAGCACTACAAGAGATGGGTCAATGATTCTCTTCTCAAGAAAAGTGAAAACTGTGTACCACTCAATGATATAATTGAATTATCAGTAGATAAACATTGTGAAATAGTTGCGGCTCTTTTTATAGATCGTAATTTCATTTTGGTCAACTTATATAGAACACTATTCCCTAAGGGAAACTTAAATTTATTTTTAACAATTCTCGAAGACATACTGTCGCGACTACATTTAAATAACGTTAAAAATATAGTCTTGACTGGAGACTTCAATGTACATTTTAATAAATAAAAATGATGGTAGAGAAGCTAATTAATTCATTATTGAACTTGTTGCATGCATTTGGGTTTCACAAAACTATTAATGATGCAACTAGACTTGAAAACTGTCTTGATAATATTTTTATTAATTTCTCTTCAAACACTTATAAGTCTTGTGTAATGGATTTTTTACTATCCGACCATGACGGACAAAAAATTAAAATTGAGATCTCAGGTGAGTCAAATTCAAACTTTACCACCAATAAATGTAGACCATTAACAAAGCATGGATTTAAAATATTCTTTCAAATTTTGGATAAAGAACTATGGGATTTTGTTACTGACATTAACCTTTCAACTAAAATGTGTCGAATTGTTTCAACAGAAGTTTATTGATTTAATTTCTTTTACTGGAAAAAATATTGTAAGTAAGGCACTAGATGGCAAGATCAAATGGTTTACTAATTCTTCGAAATATATAAGGAGTAATCTTGAACTAATAAATGATATGTATATCAAACATCCAACTTCAGAACTAAAACTAGCTAGAAATAATTTCAAACTGGAATATAAAACTGCTCTGAAAAAAGCCCGCATAACAGCTCATGATAAACTCTTAACTGAATCCAGTAACAAATCAAGAACTGCCTGGAATATTATTAATAAAAAAAGAATTGATATCACTAAATGTAACAATTTTAACAGTGTACTTGATGCGGATGCATTTAATACATACTTTATATCAGTTCCTCAAACAATATCAAATAATATTCATAATACCGAAGGTCTTACCGCAATAAATCTCATGCCTTCATTAAATGTAAACTGTAACTTTTTCTTCAAGGAAGTTACGTTTATTGAAATTCGTGACACTATTCTAGAATTAAAAAGGAGAATTCAAAGATTTTTTTGGATTATCAACAATTCTCCTGAAGAAAAATATTAATAATCTTATTATTCCTATAACAAAATTAATCAATCGATGTTTGCAGGAAAATGTATTTCCTGATTGTCTTAAATATGCCAAAATTATTCCAGTGTATAAAAAAAGGAAGCAAGAGAACTTATCGAATTACAGACCGATATCAATACTACCGGTGTTATCCAAAATATTTGAAAATGTTATTAGCAAGAGAGTTGTTGATAATGTTGAAACTAACTCTTTATTTTATGAACATCAGTACGACTTTAGAAAAAATCGCTAAACGTGCAATGCACTTCAAGAATTTGTTAAAACAACACTGGATTGCTTTGAAAATGGTCAATATTCAGTTGCACTATTCATTGATCTATCCAAGGCTTTTGATTTTGTCAACCACACCATCTTACTACAAAAACTCTCTGCATATGGTTTCAGTGGCTCTAGCCTGTCTCTAATAAGGTCATATCTGGCTAATCGTTTTCAATCTGTTCACTACAATAATAAAGCTTCTGGTATAAAAGAGTTAAAAATAGGAGTACCGCAGGGTTATATTTATGTTAATGACTCTCCAAAATACTTACCATTTTCAGCTTGTGTGTCGTTTGCTGATGACAATGTAATGCAGGTAGTTGATAACGATCTACAGGAGGCACTAAGAAAGAGTGAAACAGTTCTATCAAAGGCCTTGGTTTGGTTCAACTCAAATGCTTCACAAATGAATGAGAACAAAACTCAAAAATTAATTTTTACATTGAAGAAACAATTTTATATACCTGATGATAACAGTAGGCCTATAAGTCTTTTAGGAATCTGGGTTGACAAAAATCTTAACTGGAACCACCACATCAATAACCTGGCAACTAAAATAAGTAAAGATTTATATGTTTTACGTAGTCTTGGAGAAGTTGTCTCGAAGCAGGTTCTTAGAATAGCTTATTCTTCCTTGTGTGTATCCCATATGAGGTATGCCATTGTACTATGGGGTTACTGTTCAGGTGCTAATATAATTTTTAAGCTTCAACGTAGAGCGATTAGAATAATATGTGGTTTAGGTTACAGAGCCAACTGTAGGAATAGTTATTCTGAATTAGGCATTCTCACATATCCTTGTCTGTTTATTCTTGAATGCATACTTCACGCATATAATGAATCTAAATATGCTATTCATGTACGAGATATTCATAAATATAGTACAAGACATTGTGATGATATTAGAATTCCGTTCACAAGATTAACCAAAGCACAAGATGGCTTTAATTTTCTATGTTTCAAGTTTTTAAATAAATACCTTCTTCTATCAAAATTCTTCCCCACAAAATGTTTAAATCTAAATTGAAACATTTTCTAATAAAAATGTCATATTACTCAATTGACGAATTTTTGGGCACTAATGAGCTAGCACTTGATTAAAGAGCTTTTTATCTTTGTATATATTTTTAATGTTTGGGGATCATGTGTTTTCCATATATCAAAACCGATAACTCAATGATTTTTTTGTCACTTCGTCATTACAAGTTTGAATTTATTTAATGTAAGCAACTGGATACTCAGTTTTGCTATATTAATTTCTTATATATATATATATATATATATATATATATATATATATATATATATATATATATATATATACATATAATTTAGAAAAGAATATATATATATATATATATATATATATATATATACTATTTGTATATTTGCACCAATAGATAAATAATAAATTACTTACTTACTTACTTACTTAGGCACTTGTACGGAATGGATCAAGAGCCGGTGCTACCTTACATGCCAGGAGATATTGTATCCGTTGTTGGAAATAAATAATGCCAGAGCTACTGGAATTAGCCGTTTTAGACCGTCATGACCATACAAGCGAATAGGCCTGACGTTCTCCTCCTCGATAAACTAAGGAAGACTATGTATGTAATCGAATTCTCTGCTGCGGCAGAGCAGAACATAGTCTTGAAATAAATAGGAGCAAAAATGGACAAAATATCAAGATCTCCTGTTAGAGCTTCGCACGCTATACCCAGGCCACAAGGTCGTATTAGTGGTTCTGATCATCGGTGTTTTGGGCAGAATTCGGTCTCCGCTGCTTCCGAATTTGAAGATCATTCCGGCCTGTAAGAACTCGGCGCAGATCTTGATAGACCGGATGCAGAAGGCGGTCATTCTGGATTGAATGAGAATACTTAGGGCACACGATTTAAGAACCTTAAGCTTACTTACCGACCGGTGGGGAGGAGTAACTCCAGTTAACCGACTTTTGGTTTTTATGACGCGATTGCTGCGATACCTTACAGTTAAAACAAACCATAAATTCAAAAAATACTAATTTTAAACCTAAATTTACTGTAAAAAACTCGAATTGTCTGAACTAGTCAAAAAACACCATATACCAACTAATCGGTTTCTAGTTTCTTCTGATGGTTCTAACATGTTTCCAAATATTGCAACTGCAGAATATAAGTCTCTATTCAAGAACACGTTAGATAGATCCTATATTAACCCTTTAAGTCATTTTCTCCAATATCTTCAATAAAACCGCGGAATTGTCGGTGATTCAGCCCAATGGAACTATTGAAATTAACTACTGACATGACTGGTTTTAGAACTTCAGATATATCTAAATATTTCCTGCACAAGGACTGTTGATGAATAGTACAATGTAAGACTAATGGTTTTGAACCATCATCATTTTCTACAGCCTTTGACATAAAAGCAACCACTCCTTTATTTTCACCACGCATGTTTTCCCTTCATCAGTAGTAATAGGTTTTCCATCGACACTTCTTTTTATGAATGGCATTTCCAACTTCCTTAAAAATATCTTCCACACTAGTCGTTCCGTGAACACTATCAATATGAAGAAGTTCTTCATACATTTTATTTGTTTATTTATTTATTTATTCCACTAGAACAAACAGGTTACAATCACTTATAACCTAATTACATGTTCTAGAGTTACATAAAAGTTGTCCAATAATTAATGATAACAAACCATATATAGTTTAAAGAAAAAACAAAAAAAGTAAGAAGAATCAAATACTCAATTAATACAACAAAACTAAGACTAATCTACTCCTCGGATAAAAATCAACACCCGACCAGTATCTGACACATCCGTTGACTCATCTAAGGCCAGAGAAAACCACTCAAGATGTCCATTTTTGTCAGACAGTGGTGTTTGCTAACAAACTGACTGTTTTTAATGAATTTACCTTTTTGGGGCACATTTCTTCGCCTACTACAATTACGCATTCTTCGATCATTTCTCCATCGGTACATGTTTTTCCACGTTTCGCAATTTCAAGAGCCACACGAAAGCTGGCACGAGTAGCAGCCTCTTGTTCAGTATTGAGTTTCGTGAACAAAGATTGCTGCGATTTCAATCAACCCTCAAGGTTTCAAATTTTTCCATCCGCAAACTTCCTGTATATTTTGAGAAATTTTGAGAATGTAATGACGTTTAATGTTATATTCTTTGAGAACGGTTATGGCTCCATTCCAAACGAAACGTAGTGCCTTCTTACTGGACTCAGTTACGAAATATTGAAAGTTCCATTGATCTTTGAATGTCCTGCATTCACTGTCTACTCTTCGCTTCTTTTCCATACTAGTAAATCACACACAAAAACAATAAGTCAAATCAAAATACTGTTACAAAGATGTCTTTCAAACACGCACAAACACGTTTCAAGGAATTACTGCATCTAGGAATGAGTGGAATACACCAGAAGTTTCGCGAAACAACGAGATTATGTGTAATTAATTGTTACCGCGCTTTCGAAAGTGCTACAAGTGCTACCTGTTAGCGATAAAGGGTACTACCATTACCTATTTCCACGTGTGACCATCAGGTGCCGTCAAGTGTCGCGTTCATAACAATAAAGTACAGTTAGTACACAATAGTAATTGAAGTAGCGAATTTAGCAAGCGTATACTCGCTCAGTGCGCGTACTCGGCGACTAGCCTAGAAATTATAGATAATGGCACAAAAATTAAAACTGTTTTTTGTTATTATTAAAAGTGGTATACAGTAACGGCTTCTACAATCGATTTTTCACAACTATGAAAATTTCCTTCAGTGAATTCTGAGGTTTAATAACAAAATTGGTTTCCTTAAAACGTTCTTTTAAGATCGAGCTCAACTTCCTCAAACGTGCGTAGAAGATCTCTGTCTTATTTTCCATCGTATTCCAACTGTGTATATTTTGTGATGAAATTCTTCATTTGCTGGTTGCTTTCTTAAATGCATTATCTATTATCATTCTTTTGTGTTTGGTAGATTTGTTAGATTCGCGAGTTGCGATAATGTTAGCATAGAATGAACTTGTCCTGTTCCTCGATTTCGCTCCATTATTTATGCCCTCACTTGATTTATATTATCATCGCTGATAACTTTTATATTTGGATGGAACTTTTCTCATAGATATTTGGTTTGCACAAGGTACTTATCTTAATTCCATTCAGTAGCGTAGTTAAGTTCGGTGCGGCCCACATGGACATTGGGGCTCCGCAGGGGCCTGTAGCTCAACCCTATCTCCTTTCACATAACGGGAGGAACAATTATTTTTCTACAAACGCTTAACAAAGTAGCCTTTGACGCTTTCAGATTTCAAGGCAAAGTTGACGTTTTCCGTGAAATGTCATTTTGTGACAGCATTTGCGCTCTAAAGCGGAAATATTTCGAAAACGCTCGCTTCTCCAACGTATTTCTGCATGATGATTGATGATAGTGACAGTGAATTATCAAACACTCCTCCTGATGTAGCAGAAAGTGCAAAAATTGTTACTTTGAATCTCCTACCAGAGAAATCAAGGAAGAAATATGAATTACAATACGGTAAATTCATGACGTGTGCCAGTCGAAGAAGGTGAATAAGTATTCAGAAAACGTATTACTGGCTTATTTTGGAGAAAAATCATTGATTTGTAAGTCATCAACTCTTTGGTCTACGTATTCGATGATACGGACATGCTTGAATGTTAAAAATAACATCGAAATCAATAAGTATCCTAAACTTATCGCATTTCTGAAGAAACAGTCTGTTGGATATAAAGCGAAAAAATCAAAAACATTCACCACTGAAGATATTCAGAAATTTTTACAAGAAGCGCCCGATGAAGAATATCTACTAAAAAAGGTAAATTTTAATATTTCATGCTCTTAGTAGTTTGAGAAGCGGTTAGTATTTTTTTGAATTTAGTGCAATTTGGTTAGCATAGACATTTGGAATAGCTATTAATTGCAGTTTTTTTTATAGGTTATTCTAATTATGGGAATTGCTGGTGCCTGCAGGCGCGATGAGTTGGTCAAAATGGAGATTGGTGACATAGAAGATAAGGATTCTATTTTAATAGTCCGAATTCCCGATTCAAAAACGAGAATAAGCCGTGTTTTTACGATTGTTGGTCATAATGAAGAGAATTCAGTTGATTATCTTTCAATTTGTAAAAAATATATTGCACTCAGAAAACATTGTCTGAATAACAATACTGTCCAACGTCTATTTTTACGTTATGAAAAAGGTAGATGTATGAAACAAGTTGTGGGTATGAATACAATCGGCAAGACTCCCAGTGACATTGCTGAATATTTGAAATTGCCCGAGCATAATTTATATACTGGACACTGTCTCCGACGAACCTCTGCTACTTTATTGGTGAATGGTGGAGGTGACCTAATACAACTGAAAAAACATGGTGGATGGAAAAGTAACAATGTAGCAGAAGGCATAGATGATTCAATCAACAATAAGATTGAAACTACCAAGAGAATATTCTCAAGACCATCTACATCTCGTTCTGTAGATTTCCAATATTCGGGGGAATTAATGTTAGATAAATCTACTGATCGTCCATCAGGTTCAGGAATAATAATTAAAGAGTGTCACAATTGTACATTCAATTTTAGTATAGTCAATGATAAATTAAATCAACATTAATCAGGAATTTATAAACTGTACTGCGTTTGTAGAAAAAATCTTGTGTGTATTTCGAGCACAAAGTGTCATTGTCGCTCTCCAAAGATTACCGCGCTCCGCTTTGCGTCGCGCGGTAACTCTCTTTGTCGAGCGACAATATATCACTTTGCGCTCTTAATACACAAATAGCTATTAAAGTAAGCGACGTCAATTTTCGGTGACTCGTTCAGCATCCAAAACAAGCAATGATCCTACTGATGGTAACGCAATAGGTAATAAATACGCCGAGTTGGCGGTCGCGCAATTTGAGATTGTAGTCAGTGTCTCTCATGCTTCATCGATGTCGTTAGAAAACATACTTGTTGCTTATGATAAAGTTATGAAACAATTATTGTAGATGCCATCTGGTTCAATTAGATGTTTCAGCCCAACTATTCAAAATGAGCTAATAACTCGTTATCAACCCGTGTTCTTCATGACAACAGACAAAATCAACACTTTTTCCGTACTAGATACCCAAGACATATCAAAAACTGATCAACTAAGTGCCAGAATAAGAACTGTACCCTCTGTCAGATTTGATGTTATGGTTGTTCGCAATTGGAGAAAAGAAAATTTCCCAATTCACAGAATAATCTTCTGTTTACGTTGAATGCAGTGTAGAATATTTTGAAAAAATTTAAACATTCCGATCGAAAAAATTACGGACAAGGGATGTTTAGTCTTGAATCAAGGAAATACAGCAAAATGCAGCATACGTTAATTGTATAAGCCATAATCTCAATTTGATTTAAATTCCTGTTTCAGAATGAATCGAAATTTTCAATTTTTTTTTCCTTTACAAATTATTCAAACATTCTTTGGATATCAAGCTTTGTGATCTCTTGTCGTCATTTATAGATGGATCAGAGGTTATTCTGAAGAAATTGAATCCTACTCGTTGTTCAAGAAGAAAATCACATTTCGTTGCATACGACTTCAATTTTTGTTACCTTTTCAAATATCTAACTGATATTATTCTGAAATCCTAAAGATAGAATAAGAGGGACGAGGCTCATGCCATTAGGAAGAAGATGGAGTATTTCGATATATCATAAATTAGGAATTCAGACTATGACTTTTCCCAAGTATACATGACTTTCTTCACATTGTCTTTGACAATTGCCAGTTTAAAGAGCAATTCAGCAAACTTAAACTAATAAAAAATCATTTACTCTCAACAATGGATCAGATCAACATGTCATGTGACTCTTCATATAACCATATAATATGACTGAATATTTTTTGATCCAGAATTTATTATGGTTTTTCATATTACATATTTGTTTCGTGTCAGACTCGATCTTAATATAACATAGGTGCTATTCTATGGTTGTGGTATAACTGACTGTTATTGATAAGAGGTTCCATCAATCATTGTTGCACCGAGGCCCCGTCAACTCTAGTTACGCTAATGATTACATTTATATTGTTGTTTACATCGTTCATTAATAGTTTCGATCTTAAAAACTAAATTGGCGGTTGATATTGAATACGATGCAGCTCAATTATTGCACTCCCACACTTTCCTCAGAAATCGTTTACAATGTATTACTAAAATTTAATCTATTCTCACAATATTAGTTTAACTTGTTTTTAGTTTTTGAAAGTGTCATGTTGTATTTGCCACATAACGAAGACACGTAATATATCGATTGGTGCAACCGATGCCGAGCGTTGTTACATGGGTAATGTTAGATTACAAGAGGGATGGATGGCATGCCTAGAGTGCCTCATATTAATATGTGAAATAAATGTTCGTGAATGTGATTCATTGTCATGCCACTATGTGCATTAAAACTGTTAAATATCTAATTAATTAAAAATGCGATGATAGAAGCCGTTACTCCATGGTGATTTATCATTATAATTAAATGAAAGAGCAATTACTTGTTTTTATACCACTTTTTATAATAATATGAAAACGTTACTAAGAAGTGCCATTATCAGAAAGATACTTAATTTTGGATTTGTCAAATCATCTAATATTTTCGTATAAATAGTTCATTGTAACAAGATTTTTAATTCGAGTTTTCAATCTTTATAAAAATAAAATGGTTTTTAATTCATAGCAAAATAAATCTGGAATTAAAAACCATATTTTTACTTGACTAATATTTTTAATTGTTAATGTTAACCTGTCAAAAATAACTATATTGTACAACGATTATAGATCACATTTTTAATTTCCCATTCGTTGAAGATGAAAAGTGTTTCAAGAAAATTTGCAACATTTCATGGTAAAGTGAGAATAATTGGAACAAGCTAAGATTTTGTTTCAATTATTGTCTGTAAAGTAAATATGATTCATAACATAATTATCTGAAATAAGATAATTCAAAAGCATAGGTTGATTGGAGAAAATAATACGGTTGTATTTGGGACAACAAAAAATGTTGTTGGTATAAAAAACTTTTGTTGAAAGATTCCTCAAAAGTTAATGGAAAAACTATCCTCAAGAGCTTTTCCTCGCAACTAATCATGAATTTCAGGATCGAAGGAACAAAATCATTTCCTACGATTTGATAATCAAAAAAATCATATCTCGATGATTAATAATTATAATAAAACAAAAAAAGCATACTAGGAATTATTGTACCACATTACTAATTTCTAATGAGGGCAAGATTTTAGTAACTAAGCGTCAAAAATACTTAGTTTCTTGAGTTGCAATGACAAATTCACAATGAACCTGGCATTACTAGCCATTTTATTATGTGAATGAAAATCTTAATACATTTCTGTTTCAGAACTAATTTACAACAAGGATGCGATCTTTAATTAACTAAATTTAATGTGAACTTGGTATTTAAAAATATTTGAAGTGCTAGGCATTTTTTTTATTGCACAACTAATTTGCAACCAAAAAGCGACAATTAATACAATATTTAATTGGTAAGCATCGATGTTTATTTCAGTGGTAATGCTAACTTTATTGTGAACTTGGATTTACTGTTCAGAAGAAAAAATGAGAAACCACAAATTTTTTCATCGCACAATTAATCAACAACTAACTAGCGATAATTATGGATAAAATAGTTGAGATTTTGAAAGATGCAAATATTTTTTTTGTACATTGACTGCACGAGATGCAAACGTATAATGTTCCAAAAACGTCGTGTGAGTCAGCGGTGGAATGTTGGGTGAGAAGATAGGTTTTGAGGTTATAGGCATAGAAAAACACCTCACTAGGAAAGACCTTCACAACTTCGCCGTTCGATAGAAAAATTAAGTCTGGTAGAAATAGGTTCGGCAGGTCTAGTTCTTGACAATGAATGGGTGACTAACTTGAGCTCGTCTAGTCCGCCTTCTGAATAAAATCTAAGAGCTTCAGCCGAACTCCAAGCATGTGAACTGTACTCCAAGACAGGTCGAATCTGTGCTTTGTAGATTATGAGGAGCTGCTGGGATGTCTTCACATCTTTAGCTCTTGGCACGGAATAGAATATCAAGTTTTTGTGAAGCGGTTTTCGCAATGGACCTCACATGATTATTCCATGAGAGAGTACTGTTAGTGGTGATCTAGAGAATGGATATGAAAGACTCCATAGGAATAGTTGTTCCTCACATCACCATATAAGGGATTGTGGGATGCTTCTTCCTGGAGAAAATGCAAGTTTCAGTGTTAGTTGCATTAAACTCTACTAGGTTATAAAATCCCTATTCCAAAATCATTGCCAGATCTTCATTAATTGCATTGACTTGTCTCAGTATCGCTCCTCCGGATTCATTAGATGGTATAGGGGCTCTAGATGAGAGAGTGGTATGAAGTGTACCATCATCCGGAAAGCTGTGGACGGTACAAGTAGTCACTTCTAACAGATAGTTGATATGGAGCGGAAACAAAGGCCCGTCCCTTTGGAATACCAGCGTTGATAGCCAATGTATCGAAGGATACTCCATCAAGCACCACTTGGAGTGATCTATCTAAGAGAAAACTTGATAGTAAGCAGCAAAGTTGAGGCGGAAAACCATGTAATGGAGAAGTTTCCCAAGAAAACGTTAATTATCTCCCTCATTTCTCAGATCTCAGATCTTAACAGTAAACCGGGGATATTTTTGAGAAGATTGTCTAAACAATCATGAGATCATGAAGTAGAATGCATGGGAGTGAGATTCGATTTGAAAATATTTCACTGCATCACGTATGGTTTCGCTACATAAATTGAAATATTATACAACGTGATTTACGTAGGCCGTGCATTAGAAGTTTTCCAACTTGCAGTTGGACTAGAAACTTGAAATTTGGTATGCTGTCATAATAGATCATGTGCGTTCTACCTCAAATGTTTTTAGTCCTACAATTATACAGGTTATGCCAAAGTCGGTACCAACTTTCTTATTTTAAATGGAAACCTAATGTTTTTTTGTCATGGTTCGATTGGCCTTCTGATTATGACTTTAGACAACCTAAGTTATGTTTACTTATCTATCACAGTTTTTGGGATATGTCCATTTTTCTGAAAAAAATTACGGCTGTAGTAGTTTACGAAAACACGTGTAGCCCGCAAACTGTTCAAAATTAGGGAACCAAATTTATGGAGCAGTTAGCTGGTAGTCCAGGCTAACACCTGATGTCCCATCGACGGTCCCATTTTGTACCATATGGGCGCAGGCGATTTTTGAATGTCGCAATATAAAATTGTCAAAAACTCAATTTTTTCAAATGGCACCTACCATTTTTTTTAACCATTCGAAAGAAAATTGAATTTTAGGATGAGTTATTTCAGCATTCCCTATACCGAAGTCCCACCTTTATCAAGTTATTCAATAAAAATCAAGAAATGCCTTATCCTGCCGAATGATTATGTGTGTATGCCATGGAAACAAAAGAAAATTGTAATAATTTAATCAAAAATTTTGAACAATATTGACAGAACTCTAGCGTAAATGTTCAATATGACCACCATTGTTGTTCAAACATTCTATTATTCTACTTTCAATAGATTGCGTAGCACGTCTGATTTCGTTGGGATCAAGACTGTCAAAAGTCTGTATTATTCTAAGTCTCAACTCATCTATATTGTGAACTGGTGAAGAATAGACCAAATTTTTTACCCTACCCCAAATATAAGAATCTAAAGAAGTAAGATCTGGAGATCTTGCAGGCCAGAGAAAGGGTCCTCGATTTCCCCACCAACGGTGCTCGAACATGGATGTCAATGTGGTAAACACAGTTCGTGTATTGTGCGGTGGTGCCCCATCCATTTGGTACCATGGACGTGCAGCTCTAGCCAGTGGCAAATTGTCAAGAAATGTTTCTATTACGTTTCGAAGAATTTCTACATATCTGTCACCATTCAGATTTTCATCGTACATAAAATAGCGTACCTCTTGGTCCATTACCAAACAAAACAGATTTATTCGAAATTGTACTTAATTTTCAACTTCGAACACCATATGTGGATTTTCAGAAGCCCAAAAATGTCGATTGCGCCTATTGTAAACTCTCTTCTGACAAAACTTTGCCTCATCAGTCCAAATTATGTTGTCTAAGAATCCGGCGTGCTCTTGTATTTTGAGTAATAAGTCCTCGCAAAAGTTTACTCTACGGGGAAAGTCACCTGGGTGTAATTTTTGCAATCGTATAAATTTGAAAGGATGTAGCTTATGGCGGTGTAAAATGGTTTGTATTGCAGAGTATGAAAATCCCAATTCCAAAGACGCCGTTCGTATTGAGGCTTGAGGATATGCTTGAAAATATCCGAGAATGGTAATTAGATTATCGTCATTGCCAGTTAGTGGTTTGACTCTCGTAACGGGTCTAGCCACCTTCCCAAAATGTATAAAATTAGTTTTCAATCGTGAGACCTTGCCCCGTGTCATCCTCGGTAAGTTTGGATATTTCAAATTAAACTCTCGGACAGTTCGCTGCACAATTTTTTGACACATGCCGTGGATAACAAACAAGTCAAACACAACTTCGTTTGTATAATTTCCCATATTCCAATCAATTTTATCTAAGAATTAGCACGACTCGTTTTTACTTTGACAGAATAGCACCTTCTTGTTTACAGTTGTTTTTGGTTTTCATGGCATACTTGAATAAACACAAAAGCATTCGGCAGTATAAGGCATTTCTTGATTTTTATTGAATAACTCGATAGAGGTGGAACTTGGGTATAGGGAATGCTGAAATAACTCATCCTAAGATTCAATTTTCTTTCGAATGGTTAAAAAAAATGGTAGGTGCCATTCGAAAAAATTGAGTTTTTGGCAATTTTATATTGCCACATCAAAAAATCGCCTGCGCCCATATGGTACAAAATGGGACCGTCAATGGGACATCAGGTGTTAGCCTGGACTACCAGCTAATTGCTCCATAAATTTGGTCTCCTACTTTTGAACAGTTTGCGGGCTACACGTGTTTTCGTAAACTACTACAGCCGTAATTTTTTTCAGAAAAATGTACATATCTCAAAAACTGTGATAGATAAGTAAACATAACTTAGGTTGTCTAAAGTCATAATAAGAAGGCCAATCGAACCATGACAAAAAAACATTAGGTTTCCATTCAAAATAAGAAAGTTGGTACCGACTTTTGGCATATCCTGTATAATTGTAGGACTAAAAACATTTGAGGTAGAACGCACATGATCAATTATGACAGCATACCAAATTTCAAGTTTCTAGTCCAACTACAAGTTGAAAAACTTCTAATGCACGGCCTACGTAAATCACGTTGTATATGTTTGTCAAACGTTTGAAAGCACATTATAAGAATATGCCCTCTATCCAATATTCATCATTGTATATGTCAACGAATTTCGCCTATTTTGAAATATTCCTAGTCTACGTTAATGCTGAATACTGAGTAGCATTTTACTTTTCATAAATGTTTGTGCACTGGAAGAATTACTAAGTGCTATATTCTCATAATATAACTCATTGTTTCATTGAATATTTCAGTCTGAATGGGGAAAACGATTCGCACCATTGGAGGAAGAATTTCAGCAACAATCATACCTCGACCAGGAAACTGAGGATCCTCGATACACGACATTCAACAATTATGACTCTAGTTCCGGTTCAAAAGATGAAGCGAAGCGATCCTGGAGGGAAATGAGCGATGGATGGGGTAAAAGAAGCAGATGGGGACAATTTAGAGGTAATTCAGTTTGAATAATGATATTATCTCAGTTATAATAGGAATATTCTAAACAGAGATATGATTAACTAAAATTTGGGTTGCTTCTTGGCGATTTAATTGAAAATGTATTTAAAATATGAATATGTTTCCGGAGTGTGCAAAGTAAGATGAACAAAAGCACTAGTCTGTTAAAGCAGCGCCTGCTGATGATGCTGATGATTCATTTCGCACGCGTTTCGTAGCAGCCTACCCCGAATAGGTACAAGAGTATAGAGTAGGGACCTCCGTAATAATAATATTTTTATTTATTTATCAACATACCCGCAAGAAGCAAAATTAAGCTCAGGAATCGGCACATTTACAAGTAAACTGAAACATTAAAATTCATATGCCAAGAACAGAACATTAAGTAAAAAATGCAGCAAGAACATTACAATACCGTGAAAATAAAAGAAAAAATAGTGATTCAGCAGGAGGTGCTTAATTTGACGAACACAAGAGCGGAATATATCAAGAGAGCTATGAATATGGAGTAACGGAGAAAGCAATCAACATTGGGCTGTGTCTATGTAACACATATATAGCAAACATCTATAGAAAAATATGCAAAATCTCTAGCTGTACCATTGGATAACTCCAAAGCATTCGCCCGAGTCTAGCACCAAGTTCTTCCTGGAAAACTTCCGTCATATGGTTTGCAACCTCAATTTTGTCGTTTACTATCGAGTTTTCTCTTAGATAGATCACTCCATGTGGTGGTTGACGGAGTGTCCTCTGATACAATGACTATTAACTCTGATGTTTTACAGGGATCAGTCTTGTTACCAACTTTGTTTCTGGCCATATCAACGATCTGTTTAAATGAACCTCCTCTCCCGTGGACAGATTTGCAGATGATGGTATACTCCATACAGCTTACAGCTTTCTCATCTAAAGCCCCTATATCATACAATGAACCCAAACGTGCCAGACAGAGACAGGGTGATGCAAAGAATGAAGGCCTGACGGTAGTTTTTAAATGGGGATCTGCTAGAACGGTTTGATGCAACCAAAACTCAAACATGTATTTTCTCCAGGAAGGGGTTCCCACTTTCCCTAATATGATGATGCTAAGTACAACTAATGCTAACTATTACATAAACAATACCATCTCATGGGACAATCATGTTAGAGTGATGCTGAGTAGACTAAGAAGAGATTTGAATGTTCGTTTGTCGTTTTTCCTCATTCAAATATGGATTATAACACGCCATTCAAAAATAGAAAATGAACAAAATTATATTTTCTTCACTCATAAATATGTTCCTTGTAATTTAATCTCAGTCGAACTAAGTATTATCCAGCAAGGTAGTTGTTTAAGAAGTGTTCATGGTTTCTATGTTAAGACAGATTAATATAAAAAACACCTAGTAAAATTGAACGACTTTGTATAATTCGGTTGTACACAAAATAAACAGATTTCGCAACCCTTGCAACCATCGGAGGTGTTAAAACAGACATAAAATAATGACAACTTTTGTTTATTGAATTTCTTCTGTGATTAAAGGATTGATTGAACTATTTTCCACCCTGACATTCTGTTCAGTGGGCATTTTTCAGAATTTGCTTTGATCGCTGTCTATACAAGCGACGTATTTCAGCATTAGCGGATCGAGAGTCAATCGCACATTCATTCCGCTGCTTACTGTTTCTTCAATAAACGATATATAGCTATATTTTAGTAATTCCGCTGTTTATATTAGCTGGAAATTATAGCGCGCAGTCTTGTGTATCCGCAAGACGACTGATTCGCATATATGATAAGTAGACGATGTCGACTATCGCTGCCCTAGCCTTTCCGTTTCTCGGTGAGATGTTATCTTGGCAACCCACTCCTCATCACGCCACGTCGCTCGAGCGTGTCACAATATTGCTAAAATAGGATCCTATAAGTGTTTTCAACAGTGAAAAGAATTAGGCTGGTATAACTCAGTTCAATTATTCTACTGTTCCAGAAATCGAATATTTTCAACTATTCAGAATAATGCTTCACTTAATCTTCGTAACTATCAATAATATCGAATCTTTAGAAATTTTGAATGGATAATTAATTTTTAAGAATTAAATTTTGTCCTGTTTAAATTCAACACTGCACGCTGCAGGAAATTGATTCGGTATTTTCTAGGGATGGTCTTTTTAGCAATTTTCCTCTCAACTCATCTTCCTTAAGAAAGGTAAATCGTATCGTTTTAGAGATACTTTTTCCAAATGTGTAAAATATACAGTGGAAATCAGCTTAATTATACAGGATGTTCCATCTCAGACGAGCCACCCCGTATATTTCTTATCCCATAGTGAGTGGAAAAATCTCCCGAAACACGTCGAATGATTTCATTTGGAGGACATCTTTTGACGTATATTTGAGGCTTGAACGAGCAAGCCCCTAATAGGGGGCGCTTCAACCCCTCAAAATTGAATAGGGGAGAGGGGTTGAGTGATACGTCATTTGAAAGGTCTTGGACGCCTCTTTACAACGGTGTATGAAAAACGTAAATTTGATGAACCGTTTTTGCCAAAAATTAATTTTGTTGCTCGAATGCACCACCTTGAATATTGTGGTTATTTGTACAATGTACAAGCTCATTTTTATTAAGCCTTTCTTACAAACTAAACAATCTACAAAAAATCACATTCGTAAAAAAATTTAATTGTGTTGTCATGCTTACAATGAAAAAAATTAAAAAAGTTAATAAAATTAATAAAAAAAAAACAAAATATGAAAAATTCCAAAAAAAAGAAAAAATATTAAAAATCCAAAAAAAATAAAAGACAAAAAACGAGCAAAAAAATTGTTTGCCAAGAGAAACTTCTATACCTCCACGTTGGTTCTTGCTGGGTAACAATTAATTTTGTCACTGAAGTAGCTGGTACGGTCGCTGTGCAAAGGTTAAAAGACTGTGAATAGAATATATTTTTACAAAAACGTTCTATGTCCAGCCTCCTCTCTCAAAAATTCACGAGCCGCCACTGCAGGGAAGCTCTCACTAGTGTATCGTACAATACAACATGTGAATAACTAAATTCGAAAAATCTTGACTGAAATTAACAATGCCCTCGAACATGCTGATAATCTCATGGATCCAAATTGTTGGCCTATGGGCATCACAGTTGAGCTTTCCTAGCTTAACAAAAATTAACACTCTTTCTACTGAAATTCATTGTGAGGTAACATCAATTAAATTAACAGATTTGAATGCAGTGATACTTCCTTTTTTATAGATTACCATTAGGTAATTTTGATTACTTTGTTCGGAACTTGGAACAAATCCTAGGCAGTTAGTAAGAATTTTAGACATGTTCTCATCGGTGGTAATCAATGTAAATTCTAATCCATCCGATTACAGTGCTGTTGCTGAATTTTTGTTGAACCCTACGTTGTTATGGTTTCACCAAAGTCATACTGGATCCTACCAAAGGTCTGAATTATCTGGATAATGTTTCTCATTAATTTTCCTATAAAAATAACATCAAAAATCAAGAAAATTGAGTTTTCTATAATCCAGTGGAAAACACATCATTTAATTTTTTTAAGCAATGATACTGTTGACATAAGCTCTAAATATGAATTTGTGTCTATTTTCTTTTCAAGTTCGTTTAAAAATTCAAAGTGAACTCATTCCGTGCTGACCTAAGACTTCATAGTGATATGTATTTCAAATTGAAAATTACACGTAATAAACTAAGATCCAACTATAATTAAAAATTAACAAACAAAAATGGCGGTAAGTGGTAAATAAGGAGAACTTAAGACGTATTTACAAATCCTCACTTGTCTTTGCTTGTACATTCTTCTATGCCTTCTATGTACACATAAACACCATATTTGTGTTCTAGAAACATATATATTCATAGCTATGGAATTAGAAATAGAGAGGTAATCAGGAATGTAAAACATAGGCTGAGTGAATTTCAAAAAGATCTAATCTAACGTTCCTACAATATGCAACTCCACCCTGCAAATGAATTTAATATTTTCTATAAAAATTTTTGATAAGACATGCATTTTATAGCACTGAAGACAACTAGGACATTAATGTTTCATCTTCAACAGAATGAAATTCTATTTTAGATATCTGGATCTGCAATATTTTATGTCCGCCTTACTTTCGAATATGTTAATGTAAATTTTCTTTTGTATTCTGCAACTCTTTATATTTCCTGATATTGATTTTAGCTTGTGCTTCTAATGTACTATTGTAAACTTTTCTCCTGTATTTCTGAGTTGTGTAAAATAATACGAATTAGGAGCACCAAATAAATTGATAAAGAAATATATGAATTAATTTAACTGTTTTGTTTGAAAAACGCTTAACCGTTTCTTAGTTCAAATTCATTCGATAATAATGATTAGTTGGCTCTTAACTAATTTGATCTTCTTCAATCTATTTCAAATGTTGCAGATTCGTAATTCAATATTTTTTCTTGTTCCAGGTGCTTGGGGAAAACGTGAACCTTCATGGTCAAATTTGAAAGGAATTTGGGGTTAAAGAAGTTACTAAATAATTACCACCTACAATGTAAAATTGCAGTTAGGTATGTTGGTCATAATATTTTTAAAATACGATATACAGCCATATGAAATGCCAACTATTTTTGGAAATGAATCGCTAAATATTTAATCTCCCCCGTTACATATTACAATAAATAGAATACTTTTAGTTCTGTATCTAAAATTTGTCGTGACATACGGAAGTTTTCAGCTGAATGTTTATCAATATATTTTATTATTATCACGCAAAACATTTCATCAGAAAAATATCCCCACAACAGGGGAGTAAAAAGGATAATTATACTAAAAAGTGTTTTGGCCCATTTCATATGACGATCATGTGAGGCTCATTGCAAAAACCAGTTCACAATCTTCTATTCTGTGCCAACAACTACTTCACATCCAAGCAGCTCTCCATAATCTACAAAGCACAGTTTCGACCTGTCCTGGAGTACTGTTCATATGTTCAGCTCCCAAACATACGTTGAAGCTCTCAGATTCTATCCAGAAGACAGCTACTCGTCTCATTCTTGATGTCAAACTTATGAATTATTTTACTTCTCAAGAATAGAATGGTTAGCGATCTCTCCCTTTTCTACTGATACACCCATGGGCGGTGCTCATCAAAAATCTCGTCTTTTATTCCATCACGAAAAACCACGAGTAGATAAACTAGACGAGCACCAGCTAATTACTCCTTCATTGTCAAGTTAGAGACCTGCCGAACTTCTTTATAACTGACTCCATTTTTCTATAGAATGGAGAAGTTGAGAAATTATTTTCCTAGTGGAATCTTTCTAATGCCCATAGCCTCCAAACTTTCAGAAAAAATTCCAGTGCATGTCTCCTCTCTCCACATTCTATCGTTGGCTCACACGTTGTTCCAGGAACATTATGTATTTTCCTCTCGCATAGTTAAGATATGAAAAAACAAAAAAGCTGAATGCTTAACCCTGTATTTCACAGTTAGGTCTAGATTCGACTCCTCAAATGATTATGATTATTAGATCGATCAATATTCCGTTCTAATAGTATTCTAATATTTTCAATGATGTTTAAAAAATTTAATCCTAAATTCAATCTTGGAAGCATTGATTAAATTTGGTTCATGAAAAGACAATTTTTTTAACGATAAAATTCATTTAGTAATCTCAACAGTTATTTCACCAACAGAGTGATCGATATTTACTGTACTATTACTATTTCAGATATATTTCTGTATTTTTGAGCATTCCAGTACATTCAGCTTGATAAAAAATTGAAATTCATTACCATAATTACAACTGTTTTGGTTTTGAATCAGTGGTGAGTCGAAGTTAGAGATATTTTAGTGATGAAACAAGCGTTGAGCATCAAAATCTTTTTCAAAATATCAAAATAAAATTATTTATCTCTGTTCGATGGTTACCTCAGATGTATTCGAAAATTATGGGATAGTGAGTCATTGAAACATAAAAATTCATATTAAAATTCGAAAAGAATGTGAAAAATGAAAAATAAAATCTTCGAAGAAAATTACTTTCAAAAAATCCTGAATTTATTTCTAAAACAAATTAAAAGAACCTCGAAATAATGAATATTTATTCAAAAAGAGTAATTGTTATATAAATTAGTAAATTTTAGTAGTACAATTTGATTCAATTCAATAAGCCAACCCAACGGAATACTTAGAAGTACAGAAAACACAAATACAGACAATTGCTAACACATATCAATGTGATTAAAAGATTATCCACCCTGAAAATAGTTTCGATTAATTCTATAATTTATTTTGCAGAAGAGGCGTACTGAACATTTCAACAACTGATTTCTTTGAAACTCATTGTAAATTAAGTGAAATTTAACCTAATCATTGTACTATACATAATGTTATTATTATTAAGATTGAAACGTCTTGAGTATTTTTGGGAGCATTTATAATTATACCTAATATTATGTAAACATTGTAGTAATTTATGTGGGAAAATAAATCTATACCTGTCATCCTTTATTTTATTTTCCACACTACATCCCGAGTTAAGCCCTGCAAAATACTTTGAAAAGTTAATTCGTGGTGCAAGTAGATAGGCCATAACATTTCAATCCAGTAAGGTTATACTTTTCATTTTCAACCACATAATTATGTAATGTTGACATTACTGACTTTTCGAAAATTTGAAAATGTCATTTTAATTCATGGTTTCGTTTCCCGTCCGGGGCGGGCCGTCCCCATTACTAGTTCTTATTTCCCTGATCCTATAGGGGAGACCAAAATTAGCCTTTTGCGTTGTCTGCTTATAGTGGTTTTAGAATATTGAACGATTGTAGGCAGTCGAAAGCACTGATTAGATCGCACATTAGGGAAGACTGATCTCAGCAAGTGATGAACATGGTTAAAACCGATACCAAACTGCTGACGCAGATACTGACAACACACGGACCGTTCAACTACCACATTCACAAGATGAACCTTAGCGAATCGCTTATGTGTAGTTGGTGACCCCAAGACGAAGGACACTCTCGGTAGAGCTGTGAGACACTGGAGAGATTCATAAGCTAGATACGAAGATGGTGCTAAATCTTTTTAGGGCATTTAAACACCTACCCGGTCCTGACTGGAAATTGAGTAGGTGGCTGTTTGTTCATCTCGGGCACCTGGTGAATACTGTGGAGGGTGAACCGATCCCGCCTACCTTGAAGCCAGATGAACACCCTCGAGTGGGAACCGCTTCACTAGGACGAAGTTTAAATAAAATATCACGAAGTTTTTGTTAATGTCTTTAGGAATCGTTCTCCTGGGAAAATGGTGAAGACTCTCGTCTGGTTGATGGGTGAACACTCGTGGGTGGGAACCGTTCCACTAGGTTATATGTTAATCGTTAACCTGGAGAGCATGGTGGAAACACTCTCGTGTAGGAACTGCTCTTTGGGGGACTGGTAAACACCCGACGGTGGGAACCGCTCCAATCGGTGACTCGTGACATGTGTGCAAAGGGCTTTATCCTAGGCATTAAGGGATCGCAATGCCCCTCCTCTTAATTGATAATAATAATAATAAATGTATTCTCAGCTAGGTCCCGAGGGCGTTCAAATCTAACCGAGTGTAGTGGCTTACGCTGAAAAACGAGCCAAGTGAAGCGTCTCTGGTGGGGAAAAAATATAGCAGCAATCGTAACGTAATATAAAAAGTCTGACGTAGGAATGAATGTTTCTGTTTGATTTGTTTAAAGTAAAGTAAAAACGAAATGATCAGGGGGAACGGCAGTGCCCCGCCAAGTCGA
Organism: Endomychus coccineus; assembly: GCA_958510875.1. NCBI lineage: Eukaryota > Metazoa > Arthropoda > Insecta > Coleoptera > Endomychidae > Endomychus > Endomychus coccineus. The sequence continues at coordinate 135,300,029 of OY294068.1, forward strand.
GCGCGAAGCAAACACTGCCGTACCATCCTTTACTGGAACCATTTCGCCGCATTTTCAGGGCCCTATTTGAGAACCTCTGGATAAGACCAGAACGCAGAAATTCGTCATCCGGTAAGCTATAAAATCACATACTTAAAATAAAAAATTTCAAGTCTGTAGGTCATTTAGTTCCGAAGTTAAGCGAAAGCAAAGTTTCGCATTTATGACACTCACTCATTCACTTACTCACTCATGATCATCATAATAGAACTAGTACTTCCCATAAGCTCAGAGAGCTGAAATTTGGTACAGAGTTAGGGTTTAATGGCCACATAAAGGGAAAACTATAAAAACTAGGATAATCGAAGATCTGGAGTACCTGGTGTCCCTTATTTGAAAACACAAGAGCCCATTTGTGTCCTTAATAGTATCTATGATATGAAATGGTCTCCCACAGACATTATATGTGACCACGGTCGTGTATGTGTCTATCAATGTATCAGCTGTCTGTCATATAAACATAAACGTTACGTGTTTGATTTCGCAAGATAATATCGTAAAAAATGTCGATAATATTAAAAGACGACGATGAACTTAGTGGCTACCAAGTAGTTGGTATGCCCAAAGACGGGTCTTGTCTCTTCCATTCAATATCTTTCTTGGTGTATGGTAGAACTGACTCAACTTGCAGTATCAGATCTGCTATAGTTGCATACGTTGCTGAACCTTGGGACGAAATGCAAGTGTACACGTGTAATGCTGATGGTGAAATAAATCAATATGCCCACGTTTCTACAAAAAGAAGTGAAATCCCACCAAAAACATTCAGTAAAAAACTAGCCAAGTCTCGATGGAGCTGCTTGTTTATCTCTCAAAAGTAATGAAATCTAGACAAAGTTGTACCAAGTCTAAGGTTCCTTACTGCGATTTCTTTATTATTATAGTTAATTTTGTGTGACTTGGCCGTTGAAGGGTACGCAAGGGTACAAAACCAGGTGCTCCATGACACCATTGCACCAATCTGTCGCCAGAACCGCTACCCATTGACGATGGAAAATTGCTACTTGGAAAACGTTGGTTCAATAACCAGTCAATTGTAGGCTTGATAAAGCTGCGTATTTCAAATATTTATGTGTAGACGAGCCTGAAACAAACGTATAAAAATTATTTCCAGTACAGACGGACTTCTAATCATTGGTAGAAGTTTGTCTGTACGTCTATTTTATGTTAGATCGGTGGTCGATTTGACGCTCCAAAAAGAAGAGAGCAGAAGTCAGCATTGTCAATGCTGAATGCATGTGTTGCACAATCAACAACAGCCTAAAATGAGACACTAGCGTCCAATTACCAATACCAGTATGGACTATTATCTTGCTTAACAAACATAGTTAGTTACAACAGATAACATTACGTGTAAACAAAATTGACTTGTACCCACTAACGTATAAAGAATGTTCAACGGCCAAGTCACACAACATTAACTATAATAATAAAGAAATCGCAGTAAGGAACCTTAGACTTGGTACGACTTTGTCTAGATTTCATTACTTTTTAGAGATAAACAAGCAGCTTCATCGAGACTTGGCTAGTTTTTTACAGAATGTTTTTGGTGGGATAATATTTTTCCTCTTCAAAACAAAACAGCAAAACAGTAGATATAGTAGTATAATATGCAAACATAACGAATATCTACGATGTGACTCCATCTAATATATTCCTGATCCAATCAAATGAAATAGCTAATAAAAGTTTGATCTTCACTAATTAATTGATACATTAAATGCAACTAGCTTCGCTAACACCGTTCCTCCTTTCAGCAGATATTACATACAACATTCATTATTTCTTTATTTCTTCAAGGCGTAAGAATATAAGCGTACTTATCTACACTAGAATAATTATCTAACGAAGCTTAAAATTTGATATATCATTTATTTTGGGTCAGGCAGAAAATACGGGTATTACGCGTAAACTCCGGTCAAATAGTTCATTATTTCAACAGAAATGCGTGGACTTCGAATTTGCATTCCGTGGTATTACACGGTAATGAATGTGTAGTGACTTTTCTAAACCTTCGTAATTCCGAATAAGTGTAATTATTTAATAAATCGCACATACCGCAGTCATATACCCGCTTCAAAATTTGCTTTCATTTCTATCAAATTATGTTGCAATACGGGAGGTAGTAAATTAATGCATCAAAGTTTGAACAACCTTATCTGTAAGAACGGCGTACAACCAAAATACTCCGTTTACATTCCTTTACCAGCAGCCGAAGAATTACCTGAGCATCATGAGCGCGAATTTTAGTTATAAAAAGTTGCGTCCCTGCCAAGCATTGTTCGGGACATAAGAAAAAAGACCCCGTGAACAGAACAAGGAACTACCGGAGGTGACATGAAAGATTCAAGTGATTTTATTGTGTTCGAGAGTGTGTATGTTTGAACGACGAGGGCGTCTTCGATATATTTCTGCACGCTGTGTCAATCCCGCAAGTATACGCTGGGGTGGTTGTGCATTTGACTATCTTAGTGACCCTTGTTCCGCATATGAAGTCCCGGCCGTAAGTAGAGGGGTTATTGCAGATAGGATAGTTGGGACTTGTGCACGCTATGTCAATCCCGGCAGTATAAGCCCTGATTGTCTAAAATCTGAATGTGTTAGGTGAATGAAATCTGATACAGCCATACAATTACCGGGGAACCTGTTGAGGGTTGTGAATAGTAGAACGAGCTCTACAGAATGAACCCAGTCATGTATTGTGAACACATTGCAAATGATAACGCTGTCCGAATAGTTACCGTACGCCCACTTATTACTCTAGCAAACTGCTTGGTCTGTGTATTCCGAAAATGGTGAATGTAAATTGTCTATCAACCGATTCCGCACCGTTGAATAGAAATTAAAGACCGACCATATCGTAAAAATAGATATGTTGTTACCGTTTTTCTTTTACCGATTGAGCTTCTTCGCATTTTCACCTGTGTCGATAGTTTATGTCAAATACCCTTCAATTGCATCCAATAGTTATTATCGGACTGTACTTCTTTGAATATATTCAATATTTGGAATTCCCCATCTTATTTCTGCTTCATCTTTTAATGACCTAAGCTATAAACAAGTATTAATTGTAATTAAATCCTACAACTTTGATACTGTTCTTCTGCCCAATGGGCCCTGGCTATACTCTACAGTAGATACCCTAGGGACAAGGCTATCTATTGATAGCACCGTGATACGCTTTATGGTGAGGATCCTAGCAGCAATCGTGAAGGATGAGTAAACCTTGTGTAGAAGTAGGAATAAAGCTTTTACGTAGCCCAATTCTCATCTATTTTTCCGTTGATTTCACATTTCTTGAAGGAACCCTATATTCGTCTTACTATTATATTGACAATTAATACTGTTTCAACTTCTATTTGTTCTGACAGTTCAATGATTCAATCCATCAGCAAATAAAAGCCCGCTCGGGTGATATTAATATATTTCCCCACCCATATTCAGCAGAACAAACTGCCTTATGTAATCTCCATTAAGCCGTATCTCAACTCTAGCAAAGCATTACTTAAGTAATCCCAATTTTTGAAATATTTCTTTGGTTGCTTTTCAAAGGGCTTCAACATAGTTTAATTATATAAAAAAGAATGTATATATCTGTGTATATATCTTGATACATTTGTTATACACTAAAAGTTTGCATCCTGTTAATGAAATAAAATAAATAAATGAATATCATAGAATGAACAGAGAAAATAATTTTTATCTTCACGTTTCGATGACGTCATGGAATCTTTAATTGAGAATTTCCGAAACTGAATGTATGCATGTAATATATACTTATAACCAGAAAAACACTGTTGTCATTATGGCGTATGAAATTATATAATCATATTTGAAAAATTTAAGATGGATGCCTCTGTACCAGTCGAAATGGTGCTAACTCGCTCAAAAACCATACAGCTCCTATTTTCACCACTTTGGAAACGATCTGCAAAATTTCAAATCTATAAGATCAATAGCAACGGCGCAATCGTCTCCACAGTTTTTACATACACTCGCACGCACATATAGACTTTTAGGCAAGTTTTTATTTCACAATATACTAAAAAAAGACCCCATATACCATTTTGAATATAGAATCGGAGAATAATCGCGTCCCTCCTTTCACCCTCCACATTGAATTTTTGAATTTTGACTAAAAATTAATTATCTCCGACCCCAAAAACCCCATATACGAACTTTATATCGGACCATAATCACCTGACTGGACGCCATATTACAATTTTGGATTTCCTTACTTTGATTAGAAAATCATGATCTCCGACCCCAAAAACTCCTTTATACCAATTTTAAAAAGCATCTGACAATAATCACAAAACTCATCAGTCACCTTGGAACGGCCATCTTTTTTTTTCTTTTATAAGTATGACATAATACATTGTTAAAATTCATATACAAAATTTCAAATAGATACCTCAATAGATAGTCCAAGCAATAGACAGAAGTGCGTGCAGAAATTTTCATGTTTCTGTTTCATGCAACTCGATTCGAAATGGCGAACATAAACTAAAAAATTGGCAAAGTTGCAAAAACCGATTTTTCTCGAATAAGTAAGAAGAGTGAAGCGTACGCGACTTCCGGAGCATGCGGCAGATTGGGGAACTGATTTCGTGTGTTCAAAGTGGCTTGTGCTTGCAAAATCTTCAATATCTCGGCTTTTGGATCACGTACAAAAATCCTTTTGTACTTAATCTGGGGAATATCGTTTTTTGCTTATCATACTGACGTTATGCTTGTTGTGCAACACTTGTGAATACTAATATAACACTACTTTGATTTGTAAGGATTTTATAAACATTTTATAATAATTTTGTAAATAAATGAAATCTCAAACTTACCTTAATACTTTGCATTTATTCAATTTTGTATTATAAAAAATCATTTACTGAAATAATTAAATAGTTGTTGAAGAGATCCGCAAGCATAACGTCAGTATGATTCAGTAAACAAAACATTTGAGGTATTACAAAAAAATACTGTTTTGATGATAAATAATAATTTAAATGACGAGTCTATTTTGCTTCTAAGGCAAAAATAAATACTAAAATCGTGTTTATCTCGCCGAGCTACCCCAGATTAAGTATAAAAGGATTCTAAGTGTTCCAGAAGCCGAGATATTGAAGATTTTGCCAGCACAAGCCACTTTGAACGCCTGAAATCATTTTGCCCCACTCTGCCGCACGCTCCGGCAGTCGCGTACGCTTCACTCAATTTCTAATACTATAGATCAATAAAACATATTCCAGTATTTTTTTATTGGGAATGTAGGTATTTAACATTAAAATCTTCTGTAAAAAGTTCATTGCGTCTTACAGATTTTTTTGAAATAAGAAAATTATCTCTGGTCCAGAAGGTCGTAGATGAAACATTTTTTTTTTGGTAATTTGTGAAAAAATGTCAGGAATCGATTTTCGTCAAAGACATTTCCCTGAAATAAAAATTGTAAAACTGTTCAAAAAAGATGCAATTTTTTCAGTAATTTTTTCATCCTTAAAATTCGAAAAATCACTATATTTCTTCGATAACGTTATAGCACAACTCTTCAAGAGGGAAATAAGCCTGGAATCGTTAATTTAGGACGATCCGCTGAGAAGATCTAGCCAATTTATGAGAGCGACTTTTTTTCGAAAGATCGATATATTTAGAAAAATTATTGATATTTTGAATTGAAAAAAAAATTGCTTTTTAAACTTGCCATGGGCTATAAGTACAGGTAATAAAAAATATAGAAACGTATCGATTTCTCGATATTCCGATTTTCAACGGTTTTTTCAATATAACTCAAAAAGTATGGAAGATATCGATAATTATCATGGGAGCAAATCGATAGATCTATTTAATACCTATAACTTTTTCGTTTAAATTTTTTTGAGTCGAGCTATAGTTTTTTACTTATTCAAGAAAAACCGCTTTTTGCAACTTTGCCAATTTTTTAGGTTATGTTCGTCATTTCGGATCGAGTTGCATGAAACAGAAGCTCACCTTTAATACGAAAATGATCTTCTTTTCAAAAATATACACGCCCAAAAAATACTCGCCATTTTCCGATTACGTAAACTTTGATAGGGTTCGGAAGACCGTCAAAAGGAATGTGTCCAAAATTATTTGATTTTTTTGACAGATAACTGTGTATCAAAAGACATTTTGGAAAATCGCACATTTGACGTAATAACTCTGAAACAGAAAATAGCATCCCCAAAAACAAATAATCGTCGACTGCCGTCTAGTATTGCCTTAAAAACGTGCCACATCTCACGTTTTTGAGAAAAAATAGAATAGCCTTATGAATTATCACAAATCAGTTCTTTAGATTAATCATCACTTGAAATTCAACTATTCATCTATATTTTACAATTACAATATTCATTTCAATTTCTCAGTATAATAATGATTCTCAGTTATTTTAATCTGTATCTTGATTTTATAGAACAATGTCACAAATTCTTGCCTTTGCACCTTTCCATAAAATAGATGACAATCTGTATATTCTTTCAACACAAACTCGTGTGACGAGCTATGTCACTAAAATGCTGTAACTATCAGAATGCAATATCAATCCTTGTCTGGACTCGTAATTAGTCCCTCAATACATTTTTGTACGCATTCTCCAATTAGATTGATGGTGGTAAGTCATTCATAGTCATTTCCCTCGTCTGGGGATCTATCATCGTTTCCATATTTCGAACTATGGAAATCTTTCAATCATTCTGTCCATAGTCTTGCTTATGAACTGATCGTTTATTTTGCGTCACAACTAAGCCCTGATAATTTTTGTATCTTTAGTCTCATTGCATGGACCGCTAAAGTCCTATTATATTGGTTTAAGAATATATACAAAATATTGTGTATCTTTATCATATAACAAATCTGCTTCCTTCCTCACTATATTATATCGAAATCCCTACCAGCTTCCTTGTTATCTCCGTAACTTCCTCCACTTTCTAGATTCAACCGCTACTAAATCCTTTGGCATAGTTTAAATACTTCACTAAATATTTTACGTCCTGAAATGGTTCTACATGCATGTTATGATAATAAATTTCACGATCATCATGAACGTGATGTTGGAGCCTAGACCTTTGACGGTATTGTAGGAATTTCGCATCAACAAAATTTCGTGGTGTAGGTCAGTGTTGACATTGATTTTTCGAATTCAACGTCATTGAATGTTGTATTTCATTCATATTAAAATTTTTGAGAATATGCCTTAAATTTCATATTGTTCAGACAATCTATTCTTTAGAATGTACAACAACTCTTTGTCTACTACATTAATTTTTCTTTGTCCTTTATCAATTGAATGCTCGTCAATAATTGATATTGACTCTTTGGTTTTTGTCGATGTCATCATTGAAATATTATTATATATTCTCATGAACAACTATATTGTAATACAAATATGAAAAATTAAAAACGCAATCAATTATCAAAATATATCTGTAACATATCTTCCCCTCAGTAATTGTTGTCCATAAACAATTACTCTGAAATTCTTCTAGTCTTCCTTCTCCTCTTTTCATCTAACATCCAATATACATAGTCTGGAAACAAGTCGTCGTAGTTGATTTCCATTCGCCGTGAGACATCTACTACTTTGATTATCCCATCGTTTGCTGGATAAAGTTGTATTATTCTCCCTTTCATCCAAACATTCCTAGGGCCATTTGAGTCGACGATCAAAACTATATCTCCAATTTTCAAGGCTCTTTGTACCTTGTGTCACTTACTGCGATTGACCAGAAATGTCAAATATTCCTTCGTCCACCTAAGTCAGAATAAGTCGACGATTTTCTGTACCGCTTTCCATTTTGAAAGGATATCGATTCTTTCTACCTCAACGTCTATACATAGCAAAGCATTACACGACTGTTCGATGGGGAAATCATTCGTTGTCCAGGCTTCTTGGTCGTCAGGGTCTACAGATACATAAAGTCAATGGTCTTGAATTGAGAATGTTCTCCACTTCAGTAAAAACTGTCCTTAGAATATGCTCTTGTGGTGAAAGGTTCCCGGTTAAAAAGACATTAGCTAGTCAGTTCTAACCGTTTAATTGCCCAACTAGCTCATGATGGAAATATCTCAGGGTCTATCGTAATGAAACGTACCCTTCAATTCCGGATTGGCAGTTGTACCCGAAGCGCCAACAGCTTTACTTATAAGATAAGAAAAAACAACCTTAATCAAGAATCTCCGGCATTACGATGCTGTTAGATGGATGTAGTTAATTAGAGAAAATAAAAGAATAAATGATAATTAAATTCAGAAATAGTATATAAATTCGTGAAGTAAAATCATAAACAGTAATCGCTATTGAATTGCATTGTAATAAGGGACGTTAAGGAGGAAGTTGTTTTTCTTATATACCTAACATTCTCCAACAACAAATGCACTAGGCAGCGGGATACGCTAGCGCGCTTTGGCACGGTTATAGTATACCTACAGTGACTCTTATTAAAGAGTCCCTGTAGATATACCGACAATGTTGATTATGCATCAGCGATTCTAGCTCAAGCAGTAGGATCCCGGCTTTTATACTTTTGCTTCCAATAGCGTATATAGGTTCGAAACTCAAAACAGAAACGTTATCGCAGTTAGTTTGTAAAAATGTCAATATATTTTTGGGAATACTAGGTCAATAGAGGGTATTTGCAATTTAATTTTTTTAATTGATTGGTTTTCCTTGCCCTTGTACACATACAGGAAACTCCAAGCGGCAACGTTATCGCAGCTTAGTTTGTTGAACTTTTATATATTTTTGGGAATACTAGGTTTGTAAGGTATCTTGGATAGTAGACTTCCGCGGACAGCTAATCTTGAAAAATCTTGTCTTCCGGATGGATTCCGCGTCACAATAGCTCGACTTGATGCCGACGTTTCGCCAACCATTACAGGTGGCATCTTCAGGGCAGGCTTGAGGCTTGAACTGAAACTGGTCTTACTGGTTTCTGTAGCCGTATTTATTGTAGGAAAAATCCTTCACGCTACATAGTTCACTGCCTTTGTTCCGGTGGTTAACTTCGTTCCTGCACCTGACCCTGCCGTTGTGCGATCATGTGCGAAGTTGAATTTTCGAGGATGGGTTTCCAAATGTTGGGAAGGTAATATCCTGAGTCACGGTTTAGATTATTCGGATGTTTTAGGATTTCTATAGCTTCAAGGATTTTTCGCTGATAGAAGTTTGGGGCTCGGACTAGGATTTTAGTATCTTCAAAAAGGATTTGATGATTTGTGTTAAACTTGTGTTCCGCAAGTGCAGATCTACTGATGTCACGAAGTCTTGTACAGCGCTCATGTTATTTCACACGAGTAGCTACTGTACGACCTGTTTCACCACTGTAGACTTTACCGCAAGAACAGGGAATACTATAAACACCTTCTGAGTGGAGAGGAGGAAGGGGATCTTTGATAGGTTTGTAAAACTGAGATAATTTTGGAAGTGTGGAAAAACGGTTGGTTCCCCTGAGACCAATTGTCAGCACTATCGGATCTCCTACTTATAAACTCTCCCGATACCTGTCATCTATTCTCAAACCCCTTGTAGGTGATTCCAATAGTTTTATCCTGAATTCCTTTCATTTCGTTGAAAAACTTCAAACGTTGAAAGTTGACCCATGCGATTTGCTCGTCAGCTTCGACGTTGAATCACTGTTTACCAATGTTCCCATTCCAGACACCCTTTCCATAATTTCTCAATTGTTACCTGCCAAAAACATTTCAACGGACTTGCTACCGTTAATTGATTTTTGTCTATCCTCCACATGTTTTCTATACGATGGCAAGTTCTACGAGCAGTCCTCGGGAGCTGCCATGGGTTCCCCACTTTCCCCGATCATAGCTAATATCTTCATGGAAGCTTTTGAACAAGATGCCATTGACTCATCTGTTCTCAAGCCGAAATGTTGGTTTAGATATGTCGACGATACTTTCGTTATTTGGCAACATGGCCGCGAAAAGCTTGTTCCCTTCCTCAATCATTTAAATTCATTACATCCCAATATCCGTTTCACCATGGAAGTCGAATCGCAAGGTTCACTCCCGTTCCTGGATGTATTGGTTAGTCGACAGACTGACGGTACTTTAGGACATTCTGTGTATCGGAAACCCACCCATACCGATAGATACCTCAATGGTCTTTCCCACCACCACCCTGCCCAAGAGCAATCTGTCATAAACTCCCTGGTCCACAGAGCTGTCAACCTATCTCAGCCTCAATCCTTAAAATCAGAATTAAAACATCTATCATCTGCCTTATTATCAAACAATTTCTCCCATTACAACATTCAAAAAGCCATAAAGAAATACACTTCACGTAAAATTCCAAATCGACCTGAGCCAGAAACCCTCCCACCTGCTTTATCCACGGCCTATCTTCCATATATTCAAAATATAACAGATCGAATTTCCAAAATCCTCAAAAAACATAATATTTCTACCCGTTTTTCCACACTTCCAAAATTATCTCAGTCTTACAAACCTATCAAAGATCCCCTTCCTCCTCTCCACTCAGAAGGTGTTTATAGTATTCCCTGTTCTTGCGGTAAAGTCTACATTGGTGAAACAGGTCGTACAGTAGCTACTCGTGTGAAAGAACATGAGCGCTGTACAAGACTTCGTGACATCAGTAGATCTGCACTTGCGGAACACAAGTTTAACACAAGTCATCAAATCCTTTTTGAAGATACTAAAATCCTAGTCCGAGCCCCAAACTTCTATCAGCGAAAAATCCTTGAAGCTATAGAAATCCTAAAACATCCGAATAATCTAAACCGTGACTCAGGATATTACCTTCCCAACATTTGGAAACCCATCCTCGAAAATTCAACTTCGCACATGATCGCACAACGGCAGGGTCAGGTGCTGGAACGAAGTTAACCACCGGAACAAAGGCAGTGAACTATGTAGCGTGAAGGATTTTTCCTACAATAAATACGGCTACAGAAACCAGTAGAACCAGTTTCAGTTCAAGCCTCAAGCCTGCCCTGAAGATGCCACCTGTAATGGTTGGCGAAACGTCGGCATCAAGTCGAGCTATTGTGACGCGGAATCCATCCGGAAGACAAGATTTTTCTAGGTTTGTAAGGGTTATTTAGAACTTTATTTTTGTAATTTATCAAAGAGAATTATTAATTTCACTTATTATACTCATACTCCCAAACGGCTAAAGTGAGTTAGGATATTAATTGTTTTAAAGTGGGATTCCAAAGTTAATGTTATTGCATCCATAAATGAACATACAAATAGATTGGCCCCATATTATTGGAAGTATGTGTACAAGGGTAAGGAAGGTCAATCAAATTTATACGGAAAATAACTTTCAAATAACCTATTAACCTACTATTACCGAAAATATATAAATATTTAACATAATCGCATTTTCAAATAAAATCTACCAACCTAGTATTCCCAAAAATATATGAATAATTACCAAACTAACCGGAGATAACGTTGCTGCTTGGAGTTTCCTGTATGTGTACAAGGACAAGAAAAATCAATCAAGTACAAAAACAAACTTTCGAATAACCTGCTAACCTAAGATTCCCAAAAATATATAAGCTTCAACAAACTAATCTGAGATGACGTTGCCGCTTGGAGTCCTTTTTAAAAAAGGCAAAGAAAATTAATCAATTACAAAAATAAACTCTCAAATAACCCCTACTGACTAAAATATATGAAGGGGTTAGAAGCAAGAGGGTGCAAGTGACATTTAAAAATAATCGAGTTAAGTGCAGAATTGGCAATATGAAATGTGTATTTGGTTGGTGGTAAAGAGAGCCAAGTGATTTTTTGATGATCTAGCGCCATCTATCAACGGGGAAAAAACCTTGTTACACAAAAGCAAAGGTTCCTTGGAAGCAAAAGGATTCAAGTGCATTTGATTCCTTTTGCCGCGGAGTAAACGAATAGTTTTAGTTGACCATTTGTCGGTTGTTTACTATCATGTTTTCCTAGTTTTCCACTTCACGGTTAGTTTTTCAGTTGTTTTGGTAATAAAGTAGTATTTAAAATGAGCCCCGATGAGCAGAAAGGTGAGTGGAAATTAACTATGCTTATAAATTTGATGCATTTATTTTTTTAACCTAAGGTGAGTGTATAATAATGAGGTTAAAATAGTTTATTATAATATCTTCCATTTTATAGTTTATGAAGGATCTACCCTAAACGGTTGAACAGCTAATACTCGATAGTGACTCCTGCGGTGGCCAGAAGTCCAGAACAAGAACAAAAATATAGCGAAGCTATTAATGTTTTTAGTACAATGCTCAAGCGTGAAAACCATAGATCACAAATTTTGTGAATCAGGACATCCTACATGGAATGTGATCGCTCATTTGATCTCATAAAAGACAACAAAAAAATTAGCATGTTTATATTCCTGGTCATTGGTCAGCTATATTATTCAAAGGTCGTCCAAAAACCTTTAAGGTGGTTAATATGATAGCAACTGATTTTTCGAACTTACAATTTTTACACTCTATTATGAAAGACCCTAAAAAAGACATCGACAAGAAACCCTTGAAATGGCGTGATGTCTCTTGCTTTCGATATGAAAAAGATATTTTTTTGTCATTTTTATTCAAACCAAGCATAAACATTACTTTTCCTTTTCTTCAATCTAAGACAAGTTCCATTCTTCAAAAAGGAAGGCCGTATATAAAACTTTCTGATTTAAGTCAAGTGCTTTATGAAAATAACTCTTTAAAGATTTCCAAAGAAAAATATGATAACTTAATCCAACTTTTACCTTACATTCCACCAATCCACCATGACTACTATAAGCTTTGAAGCATGAAACAAAAAAAAAAGGCAGCAACAAAAACGAAAAATACCAAAAATATTGAAGATACAGTAGAAAACCTCGAAGACATGGATGGAGAAATGGTGTCAGATTATGATGAATAAGAATAGTTTTTTTTCAATATTTCCCTAATATTACTTGTACTCAGAGTTTTACTTTATTTTAGTTTAATAGCAAGATATTTTACTTAAAGAATGTTAAGATACAAGTGATTTTTTGACTATTTTATTTGGAAGCAAAAGGAGTTAAGTGCGTTTTCCAAAAAAAGGGTTAATGTTTTGATTATGTACTTTATTATTTTTAATTACTTCCTTAAACCCGACCGAACTATAAAAAAAGAATGGCATTTCTTGACCTAGATTTTATAATAAGCTTTAGACTTTGAACCCAATGTTCTCGATTTTCAAAATTTACCACTTGCACCCTTCTCCTTCTAACCCCTTCATATGAAAATTTACTAAGCTAACCTGCGATAACGTTGCCGCTTGGAGTTTCCTGCATGTATACAAGGTCATGGAAAATCAATAGACTAAAAAAAATAGACTTTCGAATAACTCCTACTAACCTAGTATTCCCAAACATATATAGCATTTTTTACAAACCAATCTGCGACAACGTTTCCGCTTGGAGTTACAATGAAAACATAAGTTTCTTTGGTTTAAGAATGTTAAATATCTAAGAAAACCACGAGCACCGTTAGTCAAGGGCGATACCTCACAACCGAGAGCACATTACATATTGATAATACATGTAAGGGCAAGGAAAATCAAATGTGTACAAAGAATGATCATCAATCATCAATCAACCTACTAACCTAGTATTACCAAAAATTAAGAAACTGTTCTTGCCGCTTGGAGTTTCGAAATTGGAAGCAAAATGCATTCGGTAAATGAAGTCAATTCGCTCGCCGCTAGGAGTATGAATTCTATATGAGTGGGAGGTATCACCCTTGCCTGATAGGCTCTCAAAGAATAATAATAATAATCTTTATTCATATCTATTATATCTAGTCTTACTGTCTGAGCTAGAATCGTTGATGTACAATCAACATTGAATTCGGTGTATCAACTGTACATACCGGGATAATTTGGAACATACGCTTTTGGAAGCAAAAGTATATGGAACCAGGGTCTTACTGCCTGAGGTAGAATCCCTGATGCAGAATGAACATTGAATTTGGTATATCAACTGCGTGAGCGTATTCCATAGCCTAGTGCAAGCCTTGGACGATAATAGTACGTCCACAAAGAAAAATTCTGTTTTTGATTCTACTTCACGAATTTATACTAATTCTTAATGATGTTAAACATTTAATTATCATTTATTTTCGAAAATAATGCCATATAATTTTTTTTGGAAAATGATACTTTTATTTCTCCATATGAATCAAGTAAATAGTCTGTACAGAAATTTCATCAAAATCGAGGCTGGTACCCATATTTGCATTTTTTCTGACAGCCTCTACACTTATAATTTTTATTTTTGTGTCGAAAAGGAAAAATCGGATAACTTGAGTTCAACATTTTGATAATATTCACTTTCTGCATTGACAACACACGAGAAGCTATTAGTCAAGATTGGTACCTCCCACCCGAGTGTACATGCACTTTCATAATATATGAAGGAGGAACATCAATCAATTATAACAAACTTTCAAATATAACCTATTATTCTGGTATTACCAAATATATAAGGGCAAGGTGAAAAATCCCTGAAAAATTAAACAAGAAATAATTTATTTGGTCAATACTTATTTTATTAACATGATTTCCTTGTAGCCCGATACACTACGACCAACGTTTTTCTAATTTTTCAATTCCTTCCAAATAATACGATTTCGTCAATCTTTCAAAATAGGTGTTTGTTTCAGCGATGACCTCATCGTTGGAGCCAAATCTTTTTCCGCCGAGCCATTTCTTCAAGTTTGGAAATAGATAAAAATCGCAGAGGGGAGCAAATCTGGAGAATATGGTGGATGACGAACCAATTCGTAGCGTAGCAATTCATGCAATTTTGCAATTGCTACTGCGGATCTGTGTCTTTGGGGCTGTTTTCTTTGCCAAATGCGGCCTCTTTTGCTTCAAATCGGCGTCGAATCGATCCAACAGCTCTGCATAATATACGATATCGTATGCATTTCAAAAAACTGTCGCCATGATTGTTGGCCGATAAGCCCACTTTTGCCTTTTTCGGCTTCGATTCGCCAGGACAGGTTCCCTGTTTCGACTGTTGTTTGGTCTCTAGTGTGCTGTGATAGCTCCATATCACGCTTGAACATCGCCAAACACTCCTTCGACGTTGTCACACGGTTGCGCTTGTTGCCAACAGAGAGCAAATAAGGCACTCGTCTTGCAGATAGCTTTCTCATATTCAAAAATTTATGCAAAATGTTCTGCACCCGTTCGGTTGAGATGCTAGCCTCAGCAATCTCGTGCACTTTAACTCGTCGATCGACCAATATCATAGCATGGATTTATTGACGATTTCTGGCGTTGTAACCTCAATTCGTCCTTTGTGGTCATACTACCACAACGAAAATCAGTAAATTATTTATGAACCGACCCAATCGATGGTGAAGAGTTCCCATAATGTTTCCCCGCAAAAAATAATGTTTAATCAACACGCGAAATTCTCCTTTTTCGTATTTACAAACATCTTTAAGGTTGCTTCCTTTAGATGGGTGTCAAAACAGAACTGAATCACATATCAGTCTGAAAATTTTAATGCGTTCTAGTTAAACATGGTACATCACAGATGTGTAACATGGTATATTCGATTGTGGCGTCAACTGCTTTATCTTTCATGCCCTCGTATATAGAAATCAAAAAACTAACCCGTTGAACATTTAACAAACTAACAGACGATAATTTAGCCGCTTGGAATTTCGTACCTACGCCTATCGGGAAGCAAAATACATTACCGGGGTTTTACCCACGACCTCGGCCAGAACCACAAAACAGCTGTGCCAGAACGGCCAATGTAAAAGTAATACTGGAGCCGACTCGTCATCTGTGGTCGAACACCAAACATCACACAGCCACAATCTTGATCGTAATCATAGATAACTCTACTACCGGAGTAGTTATCTATAGACGTAATTATTAAAGAATTTAAGGTTGTTGACAACGAGAGGTTAGAGTTGAAAGTTCTTGATCTTGATGCTTTGATTAATCTTACAGCAGTCCCTGCTTACACATATCTTATTATACAGATTAGAGCAAAGCCGAAAGATTGAATTGAAGACTGAATAACTAAGGTTATCCCTATCCGAGTAATTCTCATGCGAAGTTATTTAGGCTTATTATTCAAACAAGTACATAAAAGACATGTAAATCTCAATTTTAGAGAAGCTACTAAAATAGGAAAAATCATGGGGTTAGTAACTAGGTATTCGCACAACAAATGCTTTCCATTAACAAGAGTACCAATTTTAAAATTAAAGAAGTACAAATAGCTATTTCACTCCTGTTTTATTTATAATTATCATTTTCAGTGCTAAACAAAATTATCCATCTGCAGAGAGAAATAAAATTCACATCTTAGAAGTTCTCAAAAAACATTTTGATAATTCTAAGGAGGGCAAAGTTTTGGAGCTGGCTTCGGGTACTGGACAGCAAGCTTCATATTTTGCTTCATTCTTTCCAAAATTGGAGTTTCAGCCAACCGAATGTGACACTTCTTTATTCGAAAGCATTAAAGGATATGCTAGAGAAACCTCAACAAAAAATGTACATGATCCTATAAAAATTGATGTAGCTGCAAATCTAGATGAATGGAATATAAAGGAAGTTTATGATTATATTATATGTGTTAACATGATACATGTAACCCCTTATGAATGCTCCATAGGATTATTTCAGAATGGAACACAGATTTTGAAACCTGGAGGATTAATAATTACATATGGTGCATATGCTTTCAATGGTGCTATAGAACCACAATCCAATATAGATTTCGACAAAAGTATAAGACGTCAAAACCCTACTTGGGGTTTGAGAGATATAACAGAACTAGAAAAATTAGCAAACCACCATGGCATTGTACTCTTGAAGAAATATGATCTACCATCTAACAATAAATGTCTTGTTTGGCAAAAGAATTAGTTACAACACATATAATCATAACATTGAACATCTTAAAATAATAAGTTAATAGCAATTAGGTATGTCAACTCATTGTAAACTAAAATGCAAATAAAACAATGTTACTTCATGTTTGTACAATAATTCTTTGTGGTTAGTATGCAGTAAAAAGTGTATCTAATAAAATTAACGTTATAATCAAAACAAACTTGTCTTTGCCGTGATAGTTAATTTTTATAACGCAATTATATTTATTATACATTAATTTTTCAATAGAATCTTGAAGTGATAATTTTGAATTGCTAAAAAAGAATGTGGTGCATGCAATATAAAATGGAAAGCTGGTAAGGATATATCATCAGAAATAGGCAGGTATTTGATCACTATTAGTTACAAGCTGACTTATAATAGGAAACATTTATTTGAATAGGATGTAGTCAAGAGGCTCAGCTATGAACTGCCCAAGATTCAGTGTCATGAAATGTCCTTCAAATGATATAAGTAATATATACTTTGAAAAATGTTTGAACTTGGAAAACTAAATTATAAGAAAGTAAAGTGGCCATACCATTTTATATATTCTGTAAAAGTCAAGGAGCTAGCCATACAGACAGTCTAGATTGTCCAAAATGAATTGATGTTAGATTTCTTGAAGCAATGAAAGGTAGGGTATTTTGGTTTGGATTTTGATCATTAGAATCACAAGATTAGTTAGGATCTGTACCTGATAGAAATTCATTGAACAAAATATTGACTAATCGTTCATTTTCTAGATATGTAGGTATTATGATGATATTCAAAATTTCAAACGGATCCAATGAGAAAATAATGTTATCCAATACTTGATTAACTCGAATAGTTTGATCATGATTTTTCTAATTCTGAAAAGGAAGGTATATATATATAAAATTCAGAAAGAAATTAACAAATTCAATTTCCCTAGCTTAAAAATTACTGACATCAAATTGTTGGAATAGATTAAAATGAAAATTGTATTGTTGAAACCATTTAACATACATAATTATTAATTCTATAGATTCGGCATTTAATATGTGTAAATCCATAATGTTAAATTGAGAGTAGATAAAATTACAATTGAGACTGATAATAAGTTGTAACCACGGTCGTGTCTATACGACCGTGGTTGTAACACTTCAACAATATATTGTTTTGACACAGTGTCATAACGTAATCAAACAGAATAAAATCATCACATCAACTCGCCGTTTGAGTTTGAATATAGACCATAGAGATCATAGTATGATCTCTATTATATAGACTACAAAAATATAATGCAAATAACCTACTAACCTAGAATTGCCGCTTGGAGGTAAACCACAGATGGTAGAGCACATATCACCTAGTTTACAGTATATACTAAAAAAAATTATACAAATAACCTACTAACCTATAATTACCGCTTGAAGGTAATATATATTGAAAGTATATAGTACAAACAATATTTAGTTACCTCTAAATATGAATAATCTGTTTAGGGGGTAAAGCCGCGGCGTTTACATGCTTTCTGATCGTGGTTTCTTTTGTTTTTCGATTTTCTCAAAGAAGGAACTACTGCTCGAACGCGATCTTTTTTTAGAACAAAGGAGTAGAAAAAGCTGTTCCAAAGGTTAGAAAGGCCGCTGCTACCTCTGTTGTTCGATTTTTCAAAACATGTAAGAAGTGAAGGTATCCCAATTTGAAGCAAAAATACAAAAATTATGTATAAAACGAGCGGTTGGGAACTAACGTTAGATCACAAGACTCTTTCTTTTCTTACTATTTTTATAATAATCTCTGCAACCTAACATTCGTTCATCGTTTGAGGAAAGGGGGCTTAGCCCCCAAATGCACTTAGGCCACTTAGCTGGGCCCCTTGTGCGCCTCGTGCTCAGAAACCTTATTGTGGCAGGTTTGTGGCCAGCCAGAAACTCAGAATATTGCCAGTGCTGGCTTCCATAATAGGTCCTTCTGGGAGCAGCTTTGATTCTCCGAAGTGTCGGTGCCTGAGGGATGCTAATTCTGGGGATTCCAACAGAATTTGAGAGGCAGTTTCTTCCGCCTATCTGCACTTCCTACGTATTGGGTCATCTGCGATGTCCATAGTGTGACGGTGTTTGCGAAGACGACACTGACCGGTTAGGATTCCAGTCATCTCTCTAATGTTCCTTCTGTTCAGAGAAAGGAGTCTCTTTGAGAGCCTAGGCACAGGCTCTTTGATGAAGGACTTGGCCTGCCTCATGCGTTGTGATTCTCACCACAGTTCAGACCACTCTTTCTTCAGTTGGCCCAGAAGGGCGAGACCCCCTACACAATTCGATACATAGACCATTGGCTCCCCCCCGACAGGGGCGCTAGACAACCCTCGATGGACCAGTTAGTCGGTCATTTCGTTTCCTTCAACCCCAATGTGCCCAGGGACCCAGATGAGTTGAACTTTATTTCTTATGCTAGTTCATCCAATACATCTCTGCATTCTTTGACAAACCTTGATGTGACTCTGGATGATTTGAGAGCCGACCGGCTGTCTGTGCAAATACATATGCGCCTATTTACATAGTTTCTTCGCAGGTTCTCTATGGCACAAGTCAATATTGTGTAGACCACCGCCTGAAAAACCGTGCAGTAAGCGCCTAGAATAACTGTGATCTTTGGTCTTTTAAGGTACACTCCCGCCCCAGAGCCTGACCTACCTTGGACCAATCTGTGAACCATACGAACCCATCTGGTGGCAGTAGGGTGAGAGTTTCGTTGATCCAATCTCCTTCTCCTCTATCCGGGATGAGGATTTTGGGAGAAGTGAGACTTACAGCTCTGATCATGCTATCTTGGTTCATTTCTAGTATGGGGCATTTAGAGATTGCCTCACTTAAAATCGATAAGTGTCCACGAGAGTAGAGCGTGTTGGTTCAGTGGCCTGGGTCCTGTAACCTATACGCCGTTCTCATGGTCTCAGTTTTTATGTATAAGTGTAGAGATGGTAATTCGGCGAGTTTCAAGGGCTCTCGTTGGAGCTGACCTCATACCGCTCAATATGACTTACGCATGCAAGCCGCTGCAGTCGGTCCAGGGGGCGCTGGGAAATACCAGTCCTTGCCTCCAACCACCACATTACCGCAGCATAGGTAACCATAGGCCTGATAACAGCGGTATAGATCCAATGAAGAATATTTGGCTGTAATCCCCTGCAACCTCACATAAAATAATCCTGTTTGGAAATATCTTTGGCTGGTATCACTGGTCTAGGGTACAGACACCTAGTTTAGAGTATACACTACCAAAATATAGTACAAATAACCTACTAATCTAGACTTGTATAGGTGGAAAATTTCGATGTTTCTAAGGTAACTCGGTAACTACACGAGATAAAAAGAAAAAATGTTCTATCCTCTTTTGTTTTTGAGTTATAAACAAAAGTTCGATTAGATATATGTGAATATCGTGGGTGTTTGTAAAGTTAGGAGAAAATAACTTTTTCATTCTTAAGGATTTTTTTTTTCTATATAATCCAGTGGAAAAACGTACAATTTCGAATTATGGCCTGAACTTGTATTTTTCAAATGGGAATGGTAGTTGGCTATGGTTTAGTTGAAACTGATTTTTTTCTCTTTCTAACACCATAGATAAAAATAATCGCCCTTAGTAGATGTAAATGGCTAGTTCTGGAGCGGAAGTGCATCTGGTCTGAGTATAGGGAATTGCGTGAGTGTGAGAGAGAGGTGTATATGTTTGATGTGATTCTGTGTTCTGAGGGTAGTGGACCATAGAGTTGGATGTTGTGTGTAGAATAGAATAGAAGTGTGTTGTGGACCATAGAGTTGGATGTTGTGTGTTAGATGAACTGGACTAGTTCGGCACCAGGATATCCGGTCTCCACTTCCGGTCTAGCTGTCGATGTGCATCCGGTGTGAGCTTGTCCTTATCAGTTTGAAAGGATGTAGGTGATAAGGTGTGAGATAAGGATATTACTTGTATAAAGAGTATACAGGATGTGTATAAAAAGTGTGTCACATGAAAGAGTATACAGGGTGTGTATAAAAAATGTGTCACATGTACAGGATCACGTGACTATCACATGACAGCTGTCATGGCGGAGCTAAGGTACAGATTGCTTCGTGAAGATGTAACCACGACGTGACAGCTGTCATGGCGGAGCTAAGGTACAGATTTCTTCGTGAAGATGTCGCCACCACGTGACAGCTGTCATGGCGGAGCTAAGGTACAGATTGCTTCGTGAAGATGTCGTCACCAAGTATCAGATGTCATGGCAGACCTAAGGTACAGATTGCTCCGTGCAGATGTCGCCACCAAGTGACAGCTGTCATGGCGGACCTAAGGTACAGATTGCTTCGTGCAGATGTCGCCACCAAGTGACAGCTGTCATGGCGGACCTAAGGTACAGATTCCTTCGTGCAGATGTCGCCACCAAGTGACAGCTGTCATGGCGACCCAAAGGTACATGCTAATTCGTGAAGATGTCACCACCACATGACAGCTGTCATGGTGACCCAAAGGTACATGCTAATTCGTGAAGATGTCGCCACCACATGACAGCTGTCATGGTGACCCAAAGGTACATGCTAATTCGTGAAGATGTCGCCACCACATGACAGCTGTCATGGCGGACCTAAGGTACAGATTGTTTCGTGAAGATGTCACCACCACGTGACAGCTGTCATGGTGAGCTAAAGGTACAGGCTGCTTCGTGTAGGTGTTACGTGACAGATGTCATGGCGGACCGAAGGTACAGGCTGCTTCGTGTAGGTGTCACCCCCACGTGACAGCTGTCATGGCAGGCTAAAGGTACAGGCTGCTTCGTGTAGGTGGTGCCACCAGTTCGGCTCGTCCGACTTGTGCGAATCCAAGATGACAGGGTGCTATCACAGGGCAGTGTATAAACATTAACGCAAGCGCATTTCATAGTTACCTCGGTTTTATTTTTTTTTTTTTTTCTAAATAATAGAAGAACTTAATATGTTTACATCAATATATTGACATTATCATTTGCTAGTTCATAAGTTTTATTTTTGTGATTGATAACACATTCTATCAAGGACTCGATGTTGATATCACTAATCAATTGTTCACCCCCCTCTTCTTCCGCGGCATGAATAATATTTCCTCTTGCATACCATTTCAAATCGCGGCGGAAATTCTGTTTCACTTCGTTACCAATATCGATAGCATGAGATATGTTAGACCATTTACGTATTAATCGCATTCCTCGATTTTGTAATTTTCTGTCGGCATCACGCCAACCATCCTCCTGTCGACGCATTAGGTACCATTCTGGTCTCATATCATTCGATGTTCGATATAATCCTAAAAAAAAAATATATATATATTATATAAGTTTTATTATAAAAAACAAAGTAATTACCTAAATTTCGTCTCTTTCCGAAATTTATAGGAATTGAAACAATATTTGGTGCAATGTTATTCCGTAAGGTGATAACATTCATTTGAATTTGTTGAGATAAGCGTTGAGATCGTTCTTTCGCAAGACATTCACGTTCCTCAGCTCTTTGACGTTCTTGTTGTTCATAGAATTTCTCGTACTCACAATATTTCATCATAATAAATTTCATTAACGAAAACAGTTCACGTAACTCGATGACTTCAGGAGTTCGCATTTGCATCAATAATGATTCGAAATCAATAGCATCTAGAACATAATATTTCTTTCGTGCATCAGTCTTATCACAAATTTCTAAATGGTGTATATGCGGGTTTTTCCTCAACAATCTTGTTATAACACCCTTTTTAGCATGATATTTTTTGCCGCGATAACCTAACCAATCCAATAGATCTTCATTCATCAGAACGCGTTGGTTTAGTTGAATATTCCAAAATAAATAGTTCCTTTCATCGTTTCTTATATCGATCCCAAATTTTAGACACACTTCATTAACTGTTAACTTAATAAAATTGTTGGTGGACCATGTAGCCACATTTGAATCACGAACGCACGCTGCTAATTTTTATAACTGAACATTTTCTGAAATGATTCTCTCTTACATACGTGAGAACGTGAACGTGAATAGTGTGGGTGGGGGGGGGGGGGGTAACTCTCCGTTTCGATCTCATTGCAAGCGTTGATAACTGACTGATAACGTCACTAGTTGTTTCAATTTGTTTCATTTCCAGCAACCGACTACCATAGTTTACAAACTATGATCGTCGGATGTTTACATCACCACCTACCGTTTGAGAAATAAAATATCAAATATAATAATAATAATAACATTTATTGGGAAAAATACATTTTGATAGTACATCATTTAGAACTAAACATATAACATTATGATTCATCACCTGGTTCTTCACACCAAATTCCGAACTGATCCTGTAATCGGAGAATACTCCATTATACGATCGTTAATGATGATGCAATAAGCCCTGGTGTTTTTGGGGAAATTCAGGAAACTTTCCATCTCTAGTTTGACGTCAACTGTTGATGACTTTATAGCATCGTTTTGTTTTGAACAGTCAATCACAAAAATTGCTCTATTCTTGAATGCTATATAATCTAACATGGGCTCACTTATTATTTTATTTGAAAATGATTTCTGGAAATCATAGTACATCTGGTATGCTTCCACGTATTGCTGGTCGGTGAAATTCAATTTCATTGCTTCATATGGATAACACTCTGAATTCAAGTATAATTTTACATTTAGCAAGTTTATATTATCGAAATATGCACTGTGCTTAACAGGATTATTTTTTCGATCAGTTTGGAAAGCTAGAATCACATATCTAGGACGTTCCAAATTCATTGATGTTTTAACAGCCCAAATGTCGCGAGTGCTCTCCTTCATCAACGGATTTTCATGCAGATCCCAACTACGGAATGGAATCAAAATAGGCTTCTCAGCACTCAAATTCCCCAACATTTGAAATTTAACTTGATCACTTGGAAACACATGTCGCACTTTTAATGCTATCGTCTTCACATTTATTTTAGCCGTTTTCGTGCCTGTGCTATTAGTATAGCAATCGTTATCGGTTCGAGACCTTATCAAGCGCAGCTTATGTTTACCACTGAAAACTTTGTTATAGTCAATGAATAGGCCTAGTAGAAAATTCAACGGTATCCATAAATTGATTTTATTATTGTAGACTGAACTCAGTGCATCCTTATATGACCATCCAGAAATAGCTAGAGGTATAGATTCATGTTTGGCATATGTTAGATAAGCTCTGATGGTGCTGACAATACCAGGATCACGTACTTTGTCTATCTCTTTTCCATTCAATTCATAACTGATATATTCGAAGAGAAACGCTCCGAAATTATTCGTTAGTTTACATTCACCATTACCACTTGCTTCTGGCTGGAATTCTGCCTCGATGAATAAAGCAGACGAGGCCAAATCTACCAATACATCTTGTTGATTGATTAATATCTCAATTTCATCACTGTTGCCAAAAGATGTTGTGTGGGGATAGTAGGTATGAGTTTCTTCTCGGATGATGTCTTCATTTAAGTTTGGCTCGTTGAATATTTGAAGTTTTTCCGACATTGTAACCAAGGGACTTCAAAAAATTGATATTTTCCAATGATAGTGATGCAGAAGCAACCTTCTCCCTTGAACTCGTTGTAGATAATGACTGATGACCACTATGGGTATGTTTTTTATTGCTGAAATCCAAACCCATATTCTCAAGTGATGGCTACTGCAACAACAACTTTCTCAGATGAATTCTTTTCATATAATGAGTGGGGGTGAGTATTGGATTATTATTTATTGTTGGAAGCCATAATCCCTAGCGGTCTTTTTCAACTCCAACCGTATAATAATTTCTTCTCCTTAAAATTTACCCGTTTCCAATTCTGATCTAAAATATTCAGTGTGATGTTATCGAAGGACGCCTTGCTGATGACCGGTAGATAAATAAGATTCTTCGGCTCTATATCAATGGAAAACCCAGGTGGTACAAGAGGTGAGAACTCATATATCGTATGAGCTATCTTATTGTTATAATATGCTCCTGCGCTTAAGTTACACTCCACTCTAATAGTTTGAACTTTGATTATGTTTATAGGTCGATCAGATACGTGTAGTTCACGAGATGTCAATTTCTTTTTGCTGAATCCCAACAGTTCGCTAATACTATCTTTAGGAATAAAATTCACTTCAAAATCACTCTTCAGCTCTGTGTGTAGAGTGTTGTTGTTAGATTTTATTGATAATTTTCGTTCACGTTCTTCTTGCTTCACTCCTATCTCACAAACTGCACTTTGTATGAAATCCTCGATGTCTGTCAACTCGTAGGACCCCGTAGGTATAGTTACTACTTCTTCCTCACCCTTCACATTTTTATAATAAAATTTATTAAAACCTTCTTCAATGTTCGGAATGCTATTGTACGTATGCAAGCCAACAAGTGCGATAGAATAATATGAATGAGGATCTAGTTCTATAGGTGGGTGAAAATCTACAGATAAGCGGGAGCTCTTACCCGTGATAGTGAACGTCTGAGACATGATTGATGAAAACATTACCAACAATCTATTTATATACTAATAAATGCAGGGTTAGTCGAGCACAACTGAAGAGTTAGAGAGAAATTCTAAACATAACTGACCACAATTATAAGTGTTATATTGTTGAAAATTATCGTGATTGAATAATATCTTACACTTTTTGAAATAATCCACTAGTTCGCGAGGGGGGCGTAAATTGCCAAAACTATCATAATATAAAACTATATCACCGACTTTATTAAACCCAACCCAGTGAGTGCCTCCATTGTCCGAGCTATCTAAATTAACTATTCCACGCTCGTTTTTCCATGGTCCGTTGGATGGCAGTTCATCACGCATAAATATTCCTCTAAAATGGGGAATTTTCAGAGCTTTTGCTAGTTTTCGTAGATCGAGATCGGTCAGAGGTCTTCTGGGTAGGTTTACTGACAGTTTTTTGGATGTTTATTTAAATATAGACCAAGACCTTTGCGATACTTTTTCAAATATAGACCAGATCCTTGTTTCCCCAAAGCTATAGCTTCCATTGTTTTATTATGTCTTTCCGTTTCCTCCAAGGTTTTCCGAGCTGCTTTGCTGTCGTTGACGGCCTTAGCGATGCCTGCACCACCTCCCGCCAATGCTCCAGCAGCTGATAAGCCGGCAAACAGAGGTATTAAAAATGGTAGAAATCCTCCAGTCTTTGTAATAGGAATTACTCTTGGTAACCGAACATTTTTCCGACCACCTGCTTTTTTGAATTGTTTTCGTGCAACTTTCAACGCTGTTTGGGATGTTTTCTTCAGATTGGATGAGTCAAACTTATTCTTCATAACTTTTCTCACCCCATCGACAATTGCACTTCCGAACCCAACCTTCTTTCTCATACCCATCCCCAATTTCCTCTTTGCCTTCATAATTTTATTTACACCGAAAGCAGCAATCCTTTCTCCAAATTTTGTGTATTGAGAACACCTTCTCCTATGTACGCTTCCATACAGACTGATGAGAATTCAAGATTGCACCGTTATTTAACGAGGGGAGGGAGAAAGACCAAAGATCTCAAAATAATATTTTTTATTAATTTCAAAATTTTCTCAATACAAAAGACTTAAGTATAGTCTTAACAATATATGTTTCAAATATTATAATCTTCACTCTTGATTCACCCTCATATTCACGGAATTTCGTTCTATTATAATATCCATACCCTCGAGTCAATAATATTCCAGCTATTTGTTTGTTCCTAATAATCTCCAAATGGTTAATGATGGGTTCATTGAACGAGATCTGGATTATCGATCCAACTGTTGTGATTATTATCTAGACCCAACCATCGCACATACTGTTGACCCCTCCTCTTTCGTGATATTTTTTCCACTAAATACACATCGGGTTGTTTTGTTTTCTGTAATTCTTCCTCGTAGAAACAGCCGCTGATTGGTGCGTTGGTCATATCTTCTAGTAGATATGTGACCGGGTTGGTAATTTTTACTTTGATGATTTTAAATAATTCCGTACTCCAATTGGGCGTAAATCCCTTCTCAAAAATATATTTAGCCTTACTTATTTGTACCACATCTCCAACGTTGTATTTGTGAGGCAGAGCTAACTTGATGTGTGAGTAGAATCGCTTCAATATCTCGCTCTCAATCTGTTTCGTCACTTTTATTGGAGCCATATTTATAGTACTATGTTTACGTTTATTATATTTTTCTGTGGTTTCTTCAAGTATATCAAGCCATTTGTATTTCCCGCTAAGACTGAAATGTTTGTAGAGCGATTCCTTTAACGTTCGAATGACACGTTCAGCAATGGCTGCTTTTTTCACACTATAAGTATTATAATGATTGATATTATGTTTCTTCATTAGATCGTTAAAGTGTTTATTGAAGAATTCTGATCGCTTTGCAGATTCCTAGGCTTACGATGTCCTTCTAGCAATATAGAACTGACCGCTTTCCGAACCTCTTCGGCTGATTTCGTTTTCAGCGGGCGTGTCCATAGAAATTTCGAGAAACAATCGATCATAACCAAAATGTATTTGAATCCTCTATTTTCACGAGCGTAATTACACATTTCAGCCAGATCCATTTGCCACAAATCATCTAGTGTAGAATTAATTTTTTAGGTATATTCACAGGATTTGGAGATATACGTTTCACAGAGCCCTGCTTTGTTGTTGTGGATGATGAGGGTCTCTTCTTAGAAGGTTCCACAGATGTCATCCGTCATTCTAACGCCTCCACTTTACTAGTAATGTCATTTAGACGCATGTTCACACTGTTAAATGTGTTATTGATCTCTTTCAATTCATTTCTGTTTTCCCTCACACTATCACTGATTGTTTTATACTCTGATTTTATATAGATCCCCATTCCATTATATTTATTCTGAATGTCCATCAGATGTTTATGAATGTTGAGAATAACCTTCTCATTCGTTAATTTATGTTCATCCAGATCCTTGTTTATATCTTTGATCAAATTATCAACCCTAACATTGAAGGTATCTTTAAGACTGGTTTCCGTTTTCAGATTCAGTTTGTGTGTTAATTTATCAACATATACTTTATTTGCAACATCTCCATCATCATTCAGTGATTTTACGTTGCACAATCTACGATTTTCCATATCATAACTTCCATCGCTCGTTAGGAATAATCCTTGTCCGTGAACTTGTTTGAAATTATTATTAAATACATTTGTATCATATATCCACATGGAAGAGGAGGCTCTGCCAAACTTATCCATTGAAACCATCTTTATAACTGTGATGAATTTGTCTTACACCTGGTTTTTGTTCAATTACCCCTGCCTCTATCAATTCTTCTATTATAGAGATTATCGTTACCTGCATGCGAGGATGCAACAAGAAGTCTCATTCTATCCACAATTTCGTTAACGTCATCCCAATAAACATATTCGATAGGTTTCTCGTTATATTCAAGCATATCATTTTTGATATATGCACTTCCAGTGTATGTTTTGGCTCTGGGTCTTTTCATGGAATTAATCAAAGGTTTCAGTACATTTTTGTATTTTACAATGTTTCTTATTCGATCAGCTGGATCGTTATTACATCTATGGGCACTAGTCATTTCCATCATTTGACTGTAATTTTTCCCATCTTCCACAGTGTAAGTATCAGGTAGAACATCTCTGTAAAATATCAAATTATACAGTCCTGTGGTACCCTTGAACGGAGTACCCTTGATAATTATATTACTCTCACTATCAATTTCTATAGGTTGATTACCCATGAACCATTTGTCTAAAGTTGAATTATATTGCAATCCCATTCTATCATCGTATTTATTGACATCATCATCCAATAGGAATCCTTCCAAGTAATAACGTGCTAATGTGGGGTATTGTTGCAGAAACTCCTCTGTAGCCTCTGCATTATCTTTCTTATGTTTTCTGAATTCTTCACGAATCTGATCGATAGTAGGTTCTAGGGTAAACACATCCTCCTCAGTATTTTGGGGGTTATATACGAACTCTTCCCCTTCAGTTACAATATTTGGGATTGGTATGTTCTCCATTTGTGTTGCTGTAGAAACAATACTTTTAGGTTTAACCAACGAATTTTGTTTGACTATTTCAGCATTTTTCGCAATTTCCTCCAGAGGTTTAGATACATTCTTGAACATATTATCTAGAATCTCATAATTTTCAGCTTTACCCAATTTCACAGCCATATATTTTTTCCTCACAACGTTTGCTAACTCCCAAATTTTTTTCTTCAATTGTTGTTTTTCTTTTAGCATGTTACTCACACCCACGTCCATGCTGAGCGGTTTGTCTATTTCAAATGAAAGTATATATTCATGTTAGATGTATATATAACTATCAAAACCTTTGCGATAACGTCCTTTGTTCATATCACAGTCTTTGTTTATCATAAGGAATCCATATTTATCTTTCCAACATACGCTACATATCTCTTTGAATTTCTCGAGTGACATGTCGGTACTTACATGATCGGTGAATATATGTTTCAAATTGAGTTCATCCTGTTTGAAAATAATCAAGCAATTGGCATTGTCGCGCAATCCATGTTTTGGACATTTAGCAAAAGACTGGGAAAGATAGAAACTATCAATTGAGTTGTGTCTCCCTCTCGAAAAATAAGCACGAATTTTCTCCTGTTTCTCAAACATCACGTCATCGAATATTATGATTGAATTAGGCCTCGCTTCTGTGGGGTCTATGACCTCATCACTTTCGGTACAAGGAAAATGTCCAAGCCCCTCTATTTTCTTCAATGTCTCCTTTAGTAACTGGTATTTTGGTTGGTGTAAAGACTTTGAATATATGTACACGTTTTCAAATTTCAGACCGTTTGCATCTAACAATAGAGATAACATCACATTTGTTTTCCCACAATTACTTGGACTACAGATTATTGTTCGTAAAGTATTTGGCAGCAAAGAGCTGTGACGTTGTGATTGTTCAATATTTTCAATGCTTGGTCCTAAATTCATAATATTCAACGAGTCTTTCTGCTTAACAATCTTCATGTTGTCTAGAAGAGCATCGAAATCATACTGAAACATATGTTAATAAGCATTTGTTTATATACTAGTTGATGATGTTATATTGTGTATGTCCGATCACGCGGTTAGGTACTTCTACGCTTCTCTCAAAATCAGGTATCAAATACGTGTTAAATAGGTATGAATGTTGAAGCACGTGCTAAACACGTGTCTGAGTATTGAAGCATGTGTCTGAACACATGTCTGAGTAGAGCATGTGTCTGAATGTTGAAGCACGTGCTTAACACGTGTCTGATTATTGAAACACGTGTCTGAACATGTGACTGAACACGTGTCTTAATGTTGAAGCACTTGTCGGAGTGTTGAATCACGAGATAAAACATGTGCATGAATGTACTACCTATTCACTTTTTACACCTAATGTATTCAACAGTCTTATAAATCCAATTTTACAGTGTGATGAATAATGAGTAGATATCATTATTATTACTCGCATTTCATTCCTCATCTGACCATCATAGTTCGTGAACGATGATGACGCCATCATCGTTCGTGGACTATGGTCGCCGAATTGAACCAGTTACTGTCATCGGTTCGAAGCAGTGACGTCATCATCGTTCGTAAACTATGGTCGCCGGATTGAAACAATGAATGCCTCCCGTGACTTCATCATCGTTCGTAAACTATGATCGCAGGATCTTCAATTCAATAAAATTAACATTCTGCATATCAAGACTTTTCATTTGATACCAATAAAGCTATGGTTGACATTCATAGATCCGCCATGACAGTTCGCGTGACAGATGCTTCATGGATCCACCACGTCACACCCTCCAAGACGCGACATGACACCTCGATGAAGACCTCACGTGACAGACACCATGACAACTCTTTCCACCACCATGATGCTCTATGGTTTTGAGTTGGGTTAGCTCTATAACCTTCAGCTCTATGGTACGTGATAGCCACCATGACACCTTGTGACAGACACTCCGTCGAAGTGACAGACACCATATCTCACCGCGTGACAGATCATGTGATTTCAAAACCGTACGAGTCGCATGAGTCGGACGAGTCGAACTGGTGGCGACACCTCCACGAAGCAGTTTGTACCTTTATGCTGTGACGTCACACGTCTGCCCTGTGATAGCAGCCTGTCATCTTGAATTCGCACGAGTCGGACGAGCCGAACTGGTGGCGCCACCTACTCGAAGCAGCCTGTACCTTTAGCCCGCCATGACAGCTGTCACGTGGTGGTGACACCTACACCAAGCAGCCTGTATCTTCGGTCCGCCATGACATCTGTCACGTAACACCTACACGAAGCAGCCTGTACCTTTAGCTCACCATGACAGCTGTCACGTGGTGGTAACATCTTCATGAAACAATCTGTACCTTAGGTCCGCCATGACAGCTGTCATGTGGTGGCGACATCTTCACGAATTAGCATGTACCTTTGGGTCACCATGACAGCTGTCATGTGATGGCGACATCTTCACGAATTAGCATGTACCTTTGGGTCACCATGACAGCTGTCATGTGGTGGCGACATCTTCACGAATTAGCATGTACCTTTGGGTCGCCATGACAGCTGTCACTTGGTGGCGACATCTGCACGAAGCAATCTGTACCTTAGGTCCGCCATGACAGCTGTCACTTGGTGGCGACATCTGCACGAAGCAATCTGTACCTTAGGTTTGCCATGACAGCTGTCACTTGGTGGCGACATCTGCACGGAGCAATCTGTACCTTAGGTCTGCCATGACATCTGTCACTTGGTGACGACATCTTCACGAAGCAATCTGTACCTTAGCTCCGCCATGACAGCTGTCACGTGGTGGCGACATCTTCACGAAGCAATCTGTACCTTAGCTCCGCCATGACAGCTGTCACGTGGTGGTGACATCTTCACGAAGCAATCTGTACCTTAACTCCGCCATGACAGCTGTCATGTTATAGTCACGTGATCCTGTACATGTGACACACCTTTTATACACACCCTGTATACTCTTTCATGTGACACACTTTTTATACACACCTGTATACTCTTTATTCAAGTAATATCCTTATCTCACACCTTATCACCTACATCCTTTCAAACTGATAAGGACAAGCTCACACCGGATGCACATCGACAGCTAGACCGGAAGTGGAGACCGGATATCCTGGTGCCGAACTAGTCCAGTTCATCTAACACACAACATCCAACTCTATGGTCCACAACACACTTCTATTCTATTCTACACACAACATCCAACTCTATGGTCCACTACCCTCAGAACACAGAATCACATCAAACATATACACCTCTCTCTCACACTCACGCAATTCCCTATACTCAGACCAGATGCACTTCCGCTCCAGAACTAGCCATTTACATCTACTGTCCTTATTCTTAAAAATACTATTAAAGTACTGAGGAACTTTTGGCTACCAAGTGGCCAATATCAGAGTAAACTCAACTATGTATCATAATAGCGAATATAATATTTTACTATATTACTTCTTCCGTTTTTTGAAATTTATTCATCTATGACAATGTTTATCAGTTTATCAGTAAATTGCATATTAACGATTTTGTTTCCGTCATATTAACAATTAATCGTAAAAGTGAATATGTCCTACGGAAATTACGAGAAATATAATATATTGAAAGCTTTATTCTAAGTAATAATAAAATAATAACAATTGTGATATTGCATCTGAAATATATTTCAATCGCTATCCTGAAAGAAGATCTTTCAACGAGTCAAGACCAAATAATCAGATATTTACTCGTATATCTAATTTTATAATATATTACAACTACAAAATAGGAATACAAATTAAAGTAAATGTTCAAACTGATGTCCATCATGTACGCTACATAAATTACACCTCTTCATAGCACTCTGAACTGCATCACAGCCTATAAAATGCATTTATGTCGTTACTGTCTTGTATAATTTCTCTTTAATGTAGCCCGAAAAAAAATCCAGTTGCGTTAAGTCAGGTTATCGGGGTGGCCATCACCTCACTTAACCGTTACTCCCCATCCAATTATTTCCAGAATTGTATCACTAATTCTGAAACGGTCCTGATATTATGAGGTGGTGCACCAACTTGTTGGAAGAACTGATTTCTTGCCTCAATTAAGGGTAGATTGTCCATAAATTCCTCAATAACTTTCTCGTTTAAGATTTCGTAGTACCGCTTGGCTATTAAGATTTTCTTGATATATGTGATATGTTAAAACACGATTGCCCCGTAGAACCACCAAAACCAAAGATGAGAGATCGAACGTCGACGGTACGGTATAAGGGTTCATATCAGACCAATAGAGCTCGTTCTGCCTATTAAAAATTCCAGCATTGCTAATGTAGGCTTTATCTGTTCAAACTACATTTTTAGAGAATTATGGATCTTGTTGGAAATCAGTTGGTTGCGGATGATGTTTCCTTATTGTATAAGGCTTGAATTTGTATGTCTTCAAAATACCCAAAGCTCGACGTGTTGAAATACTGTCATAAATGACACCCGCCTACTTGGAATAAATGTAAAAAAACTCAAAAATACTACAGTAAAATATTATTTTCGCTATTAAAGATTTACACATCAAAAGCGGCCCGACACATGAGAGATAGCTAGAAAGAGAAAAAATATTTCGTTTCAACTATAACGAACTATGATTCCCATTTGAAAAATACAACTTTAGGGCATATTTAGAAATTGCACCTTTTTTCATTAACACCACTGGATTATTAAAAAAAAAGTGCGTTAAGAATGTAAAAACACATTTTCTCCTAACTTTACAAACAATCACGATGTTCACATTCACATGTGTCTAAAAGTCCAAAAATCGAACTTTTGTTTATAAATCGAAAAAAAAAGACGATATCAAATTTTCGTTTCCGCCAGTGAATTTGGCTCAAAAAAGAGATGTTTCTTTAATTTTTTTGTATCTTCTGTAGTAACCGAGTTACTCCATACAAACATCAAAATTTGCCCAACCTGTACAGGGCGTATAAATAGCCTAGTGCATAACTGGCATGTGGCGGAGGGACCAATAAGTTTATCTTACCACAGGTACATACGATATACAATCGGATCAACATCAGTGGTACTGCCTACAGAGTACAGAAAAGACAAGCAAGCTCTGCCCCTGGTGGAGCTCAGAACTATCCACAATGAGGGAACGGTAAGAAGACTGTTCAACTAAGCCAAGTGAGTCACCACGTACTGGGATGAATATCGCTTAGCACTAACCATGAACCATAAAGGTACCGGTAAATCAAATCTAGCTGTTATAGAGAGCAAAATGTGGTTCTTTGTCTCACGACTGGAGAAAAATGTAACTTCTACAGATATAACTAATTATCTCAAGCAAATGAAAGACTGTAATTACATAGTAGATTACATGGAACCTAGAGGTCCAACACATACGTACAATTCTTTTAAAGTTGGCATACCAGTAAGTATGAAAACACAAGTGTCCGAGGCAGATTTCTGGCCAGAGGGATGTATAGTTAATAAATTCTATTTTTCGAAGAAAAACAACTCTAACACCAATGAAGGGTCAAAAAACTATATAGTGTAACCAGTATTTCTAGTGATGTGAATAAAAATGAAGTCATGAACGATCTAGGTATGTCACAAACAATCAAGTCTGATAGGAATATTGCCAATGACCAGGTTACATTTACCAAACCTAAAAGTGTCAATATAAAAAAAGTGAAGGAAAATTTCATAATTCTCCATCAAAATATACAAAGTATTAAACACAAAACATTAGACATTGAAATATATCTAGATACATTAAAATCGCTACCACACATATTATGCTTTACTGAACACTGGTGTTCCGAAAATGAGGTTGAATCTGTTTATGTTGATAAATATGCTTTAGCTTCTTCATACTGTCGTAAAGCGAAATCACATGGTGGTTCCTCTATATATGTAAAAAACAGTCTACACTTTGAGGAAATCCAAGATATAAAAAACAAATCAGTGGAATCTCATATAGAAAGTTCTTCGATATCTATTGCTATAATAAAAGTAGTTGTTATATGTATATATCGACCACTCTCTGGTAATCCAAATATTTTTTTCAGCAAGGTAAGTGAGATATTAGATCATTGTGTAAACAAATTCAGGAATTATCAAATATTTCTCTGTGGAGATTTTAATTTCAACTTACTGCAGAACACAGTTAATGCCAAAATATTCTCTGACCTACTCATTTCATATAACCTTCTGCAAACTATATTTGATGCCACTCATGTTACTGCAACTGTTCAGACTCTACTAGACAACTACTTCATTAAAGTAACTGATAATACAACCTGGAAAGCCGATGTAAAACTTACTGCTCTCTCTGATCATTATGGACAACTTCTTTCTAGTCAAATTTCAAATTATATTGAAAGATCAGAAAAGATACGCAAAAGAGTTTACAGTCCCTCAAAATTAGATAGTTTCAATGAATTATTAGCAAATACAAATTGGAATAATCTATACTCAATTGAAAACCCAAATGAGGCATACAATTTTTTCTATAACATATTTAACCAATATTTCCAATTAATATTTAAAGAAAAAACTATAAAAAATAAGACCTGTAAAAGCTGGGTAACACAAGGGATACGAATATCAAGTAAAAGAAAAAGAGATCTGTATAAAAAAAAAATTTGAAAAGAAATAACACCAGAATATTATCAAACATATTGCAAAATTTTGCGAAATACAATAAATAAGTCTAAATCAATTTATAATACTAATTACAGCTCTAATAGCCAAAACAAAGGCAAAGCGATATGGACAGTAGTAAAAAATTATACATCACACAACCATAAACCTAAAACTACTTTAATTGATCAAGATAATCTTAATCCAGTTAGTGGAGAATTCCATGTTCGTCTGTCAGTCGGTGAATATATTCGTGCTAATTACAATAAAAATGAAGACCTAATTGAATCTATTTGTGCTGCAATCCATTATAAATGTACAGCTTAAGAGATTGTGAGTAAAATCATACTGTTACGATTGTTTGTTGTTCATTTCGTGTTCTTGTTATATAGGTTAGTGTTACACGCAACTTTAGGCTTAGCCGCCCTGTTATGATATAAGAAGTTAATTCGGAAGATGGCAAAGATTGTTATTACGTGTATTTTCATGTTTTCTTCACGATATTTTTGGTAAGGAAAATGTCTTATTTATTTTATATCATTTTATCTCAGCATGTCTTTGTGTTGTGTTCTATGTACTAAGTAAGCAATTCTAATTGAACTTATTCAACATTTGCTTTTCCACAAGACGAGAGCTTAAAACAAAAATAGATTATAGCAATTCATCGAGATTCTTTCATTCCCAATAACAATTCATACGTATGTTGTAAACACTCTCCTGACTGAGATTATTGGACAAAATAAAACGTGATGGATCTGTTCTCCTGATATCTAGAAAAACATCCAAAACCTGTTCAAGATTGCATCTATTATTCTTTCGAATATCTCGTTCTATTTGTCAAAAACGTTTCAATTAAATGTAAACATCCTGAACAAATACCATCAATATCGCGATGAGATTGATTTATAAACCTGGCTTAAAGAAGATACTATTTTAAATTATAGTGTTTTTATTTCAAAATTCAAAAACGGCATTTGTTTTTGATATGATTATTTTTAATGAAAATATAAAAGATTGTTTCAGGCTTTGGTATCGACAGCAATTTAAAGATTGCATTTTTTGTAGAAAATAAAATTATACATCCGTTCTAAATTTGTCTGGCTCATATGAAAAAATGGACTTTGTTCAAAATGGTCTGAACTTGATTCGATTGTCAGCCATATAAATTCATTTGATTCAATTCCTTGGAGTTTATAATAATTGTATTAGCCAGTCTGACCAAATTCCAGATATTTGAAAAGAATAACCGGTGATTTCTAATGTCATAAGGTAATTAAAAAGTAATTAATTATTTATTAGAGTAATTTTAAATGTTATCCAAAGCCGGTAAAATTTGAATACGATTCGATTCGCGCTTCGATTGTTCCAGGTTTTGGTATCACCAGCAATTTAAAGATCTAATTTTATTATAAAATCATACAACATCTAAATTTTTATAACTTGTAGTGAATGACGGACTATGGTTTTAATTTGATTCTATTGTCAGTCATATGTGAATTCATTCAATTCAATTTCTTGGGATTATATTTGTATTAGTAGTTTGGAGATTCAACTTTAATGAATTCCAACTATTTCAAATGTCTTACGGCAATTGTAAAGTCACAAATTATTCATAAATGTAATTTTAAACGTTATTCAAAGACGAATTAAATTGGAAAACAACGCACTTCAAGTAGAAGTCAGCCCGAGTTGGTGACGTCACGTCTTCGTGATGGCCTTCCAGCCTCGTACGCATTAATATTTAAAAGGTAAACCGATTGAGCAACATCACCATAGAATAGCTAGTCTTTTGTAGTGATACTCTTTGGTACAGATCATCCATCCCCACCCTTTTATGAGCGTACAACTTAATATTCTTCTTATAAAGGTTAAAATGCGCAACTGCAAAGTTTTCATCAATAAACCGTATGTTTGAAAATCATATAGATGAAGACATCAGCTGTTTAGTAATGGTAGTTTGTTGACAGTGACACAGTTTCTGTGTTTTGATGGGTAACATAGCCATGTGTCAATTGTCATGGGTGCTATTGCCTCTGTACTGCAATGGCATTGTAGTGCATGTAGTTTGATAAATCCTACAGAGCAACCAAAATGCGTTCGGTGCGGAACGTCTCGTCAAATAGATACAAACAAAGAACAGGTTGATGGTGATCTGATTCAGGATGACCTTAATCAACCTGGTACTCCTGGTTGTTACTTTGGTGGAAGCGCCAATTGCACTGTTATTCGCCGAATTAAATCGGGGGAGCATAATTTAGTTCCACATGAATTAAAAGGGTACATCTATTATACAATATATTATCAATTTTAATTCATAAATCGTTTTTTCTAGAGCTGCAGATAAACGTGATTGCTCTACTCTGGTAAAAAACACAGTTCTCAACACATTATTCCTTTTACATAGAAGTTCTTCAGTAAAAACTGTTGGGGATAAAAAATCACAGTTTCTTAAGAAGAGGTCAGGGAGCCTACCTGAGTTGACAGATGTATTATATTGCAAGAACTGTAATATTTATTTCAAGCATTCTGCTAGAATTTGTATGTTATGTGAGAAGCAATTGGAAATGATGAATGTAGCTCAATCGCCATGTAAAAATTGCTCTTTAACACCAGTTGAACAACCACAAAATGCCATTTATAAGAGATATGATGAACTGAATTGTGATAGGCCTTCCCCATGCCAATGCAGGAGGAACAAAAGTAATTTCATTTCTTTATCAAATATAAGAACTTATAATTGTTCTGTTGCACAAAGGAACTTCGATTCTGTTATAGATGGTGAATTACCTAAAAATATTCGAACAACTGCAAGTGGTATAAATAATGATAGAAAAAGTGATATTTATACATGGCAAACAGAAACTGCTACACCTACTAAAACATGGACTTGTAATAGATGCACATTACTGAACAGCCCCAGTTTTGTTGTTTGTGAAGCTTGTGAATCTCCATACTCTCCTGATCTGAATAGCAACATTAGTCCTAGTGTCATCATTAAGGTAATCTTCTGAATGTATGCAATTCAAACTGTAGTAATTGATTATCCAGGAATTACTGAAGGATGAAATGTAGCTCAGTTCCTTTTATCCTAGGTAAAAATGTTGTATTTTATATGAAGGACAGCTACAATTTGTGGTTAATACTTCCTCGATGATTTTATAATTCGTGTAAAAACAAGCTAGGATCAGTTCCAGTTAGTATTATTTTATTATGTTCACTAAAAGTTCTAAATACAGAGCATTTTATACTTTTGATTTCTAGGATTTCTGAGATTCTCATAGCAAACAATAGCAGAAATTGATCCAGAAGTTTTCATATTCATTGTGAAAGATTGAACATGACCGTTTGTGTTGCTTAAAAGTGTCAGTTGGGTAAAAGAAATTACCATTTTCCAATTTAAGTAATAATGCTACTTGAAACTGATTTACCGCTGCTGTTATTAGCTTATCTTTTTCTAATAAATTCAATGGAACTTGGTTTTAAATGTCATTGTCCATCAGCGTTGCCAAGTTGGGATTTTGAAACTTTTTGAGTGAAAAAAGAGGGATTCTTTCGTCGAAAGCGGGAAAAAAAACGTATATAATGAGAAGTTTTTAAATATTTATCTTTTTATTTGAGTTCAAATTACGTTTACGTAACAATAGATAGCAAACATGACCATAGAAAATGTATTTTAATAAAAATATGATATTTTAAATCAGATTTACCCTATCGTTAAATAGTTGAGTCTTATTCGTCTTCTGAATAAAAAAAAATGAAAAAAACAAATCAAAATCAAAAAAGTTTTATTCATTAGAAAAATATGGCGTTTCAAACAATAGTCTGAGGAGTGAGTGTAACAAATTGCAAATTGCAACTTAGAATAAGAGAATAATTATTTATAAGAATTACTTATTCATGATGTTTCTGTGAAGATTTAACTTCTTTTGATGTTTCCTTTTTCTCTTTAATAAAGATAAAGATCTCGTCACAGGATAGCTGTAGATTAAACTGGATGAGTAATTCTGCTTTCATTATATTTCCGGAGCATTTATTTCTGGCATCCGACCATTTTAAATTCATCTGGGAAAAGCGCGTTCAGGAAAGCAGTTTGATGTTGGGATACTTAATATGAAAGACACTAGTTTAAACGTATTCCTGGTATCTTTTTTTGGAAACTGTTGAAAGAGCTGGTGCCATTTCTGTGCGGTGGTGGCAATAGTGTCTTTGCAATTTCCCACTAATATATCCAAGGATTATTTCAACAAGTTGAATTCTTCATATAAGTTATCTACCGAAATATCGCCTTTCAATTTTATTAGAGATAAGGTAAAAGCACCAGTCATGGACAGTGCCCCAGTTATGAACTTTTTTTCAAATGAGGCGCCAAACAAGGACATTTTTTCTTTATTTCAGTGTTGACTAGTACAACTATAAACTAGATACACTCATATGTTATGGTGCGCTAATTCTCGTCAGTCGGACATGTTGTCTCAAAATAGGAGTCTGTTAATATGATTGACTTTTTGTAATCTGTTTGTATTGAAGTAATCGTTTGTGAGGTAAGTAAGTTATTGATGTTTTCATAACTCAAAATTTCTTATATATTACGATCAATTTATATTTTTGGATTATCAAACATTCCTTTAACATGATTTAACCTTAAGATTTCCTTATTTTTGATAAAATCGTTTCTTTTGTTGGAGTCCATTACTGGATGCCAATTGTTCTTGTTTACTAGTTATGGACAGAATTGTCCATGACTGGATTTATATAGTTTACGGTGGATTTATTCTTCAAGGTCAAGCTTTTTGAATCTTATAGCATATTATTTTGGGGGATTAATCATCGTACACACTCCAGTCTTGGACAAGCGTCCATAACTGGAGTGTCCATTACTAGGTTAAGAAAATATCTTGAATACATTATTTCTTCCCTTTCAGCAATGGCACCGAAAAAAAATTATAAACCTGAGCAAATGACTCGAGCAGTAGAAGCTGTAAAACGAGGAGAGAGTGTGGGAGCAGCTGCAGTAAGATACGGTGTACCACGAATTACTTTGAGGAATAAAGTTACCGGCAAGAGCCCACTTGAATGCAGCATGGGACCACCAACTATTTTAACACCTAAAGAAGAAGATATTTTAGTGAGGTGGTTGATAACACTAAGTGACAGACATTTCCCAATTGATAAAGACCAGCTATTGGATAGCGTTCAGCGAATCATTATTAAAAGTAATAGAGAAAATCCATTTAAGAATAATAGACCGGGAAAAAAATGGTATCAGTCCTTCTTGAAGCGTCACCAAGAAATTGCCCTAAGAACCTCTCAGAATTTAACGATCTCTAGAGATAATGTGAGGGAAAAAGACATGAAAGTTTGGTTTGATGAAATAAAAGAATACCTGGGAGAAAACAATTTGATGTCAATTTTAGATGATCCAAACAGGATATATAATGCAGACGAAAGTGCGTTTTTCTTGCAACCTCGGGCAGGACGTGTACTTACCAGAAAAGGAATTAAAAATGTGTATTCCACATCAGGTAACGATAAAGAAAATCTAACTGTACTTGTTACAGCAAATGCAGCTGGACAACTACCACCACCCATGATTGTATTCTCGTACGAACGCATTCCTTCTAGTATTTCCAATAGCGTTCCAGAAACATGGGGAATAGGACGATCAGATACTGGGTGGATGTGTGGAAGTACCTTCTATGAGTATGTGACAAACATTTTTCATCCGTGGTTAATCAAAAATAAAATAACTTTTCCAATTATCTTCTTCATAGATGGCCATGGTTCTCACTTAACTGCACATTTATCAAACTTTTGTTCTACCCACGGTATCGAAGTAATAGCACTATACCCAAATAGTACCCATATTTTACAGCCTATGGATATAGCAGTATTCAGACCTTTAAAGTTGGAATGGAAAAATCAAGTTACCAAGTGGAAAATGGATCACTTAGGTGAACAATTGAAAAAAGAAAATTTTGCACCTGTTTTCAAGCTAGCATTAGAATCTATAACCAAAGATTGCATAAAAAATGGATTCAAAGCTGGTGGTTTGTGTCCTTTTGGGCCACAGCATATTGACTTCACAAAAGTAAAGGTCCAAAATCGCGATGTCAAAGAAAGAGAAGAAACTTGTCTGCTAAGGCACAAAGAGTTCTTTGAAAAATTGGAAACTGAGATAGTTGAAATTTTCACGCAAGAAAAACTCGATTGTTTCAATGGATATTTGAACCCTAATAAAAAAAATCCGCAAAATTTACCAGACGAAGACAAGTCTTTGTATACAATATGGGCAAAATATATAAATTTATCACAAGGTCATATAAATACGGAGACCTCACGAGAATCTATTGAAATGCAAAGTACAATCTCGGAATCTGATAAACTTCAACAAGGTTCTAATGATATGGGTGACAATAGTGCAAAAACATCTGCGTCATCGTCAGCTACTATTAGTGAATCTGAATTGAAAACTCCATCGAAAAATATTTTCAATGTTCCTTTGTCATCTCAGTCACCTACTATCAATATACCTGAACAGAGAACTCCATCAAAAAATATTTTCAATGTTCCTTTGTCATCTCAGTCACCGTCAGCTACTATCAATATACCTGAACCGAGAACTCCATCAAAAAATAATTCCAATGTTCCTTTGACATCTCAATCACTGTCGGTAACTATCAATATACCTGCGTTGAAATCTCCATGCAACAATATTTCCAATATCCCTTCGACATCATGTGGTGGCCTAATAATACCTTCACCTTTCAAGAATGTATTATTTTGGCCAGAACCAGAAAAAAAGAAACGTCGAATTTCTAAAGAAAAGGTACCCTCAGCCATAACAAGTAAAGCTTGGAGAGAGTACAGTGAGAAAAAGTTTCTGAAGAAGAAGAAGATGGAAGAGGACAAGGAGAATCGAAGAAAAGAAAGAGGGGAGAAAAGAAGATTGAAGGAACAAAATTTAGCAGATAAGAAGAAGAAATCACAAATAAATACATCGAAAAAAGACATTACGTCATCTTCAGAGAGTTCATCAGATGTAGAGTATGCAGAAAGTAGTAAAAGTGATTTGGAAGGAAATGATGATGAATATGAAGAGTTAGTTCCTGTGGAGAGAGAAAATATTAAAAAAGGCCAGTTCGTCATCGTTTCCTTCAAAGCAGGAAAGAGGATGACTTCAACGAAAAAATTTGTGTGTATTGTTGATGAAGTAGATTCTTCAGATGATGTGAGAGTAACATCAATGAAAGCTACTGATAGCTCGAATCAGTTATTTCATATTGTTGACAATGACACCAGCTATGTAACCTATGAACAGATAGTAGGTTTGATTAATGACCCCTCTATAGTTGCGCGTGGAGAGCGCATTTACTACAAATTCGATGCCAAAGTTGATCTCATATGAACTAATGACATGTATGATATATTATAACAATGTATAACAATATCTGAAAAGTGTTCACTATAAGAATATTAGTTCAATAAAAAATGTCCATAACTGGATGTCCATTATTGGGGGGTGTTCATGACTGGAGGTTCATAACTGGATTATTCTTGTCCATTAATGGAGATTTAAAGACCTATTTTTTTAAATGAATAAAAATCTTGAATAAATTATGATTTACGTTTCTGATACATAAATAAATTCCTTAAAAGTATAGTTTTTCATTAGACATTGCATTAGAGGTAATTTACATATACTGTGCAAATCCCCATCAAAAACATTATATATTACTCTTATACCGTCCATGATTGGCAACTTTACCTTACAACATTTTCAATAATGTCAAAACTAACTTCACTTTCCAGGTTTATGAATTTAAGTATAGAAAAAATATTTTCATCTGAAAAATTATAACGTTTGTCTATATATTGCTGGCAATTTGTGTAAAAAATATTGAAGTCTTTGATGACTTTGGTCCGTTCAGATTCAACCAATTTATTTAAAATCTGTTTCGTCTGATAGCCGAAAAACCCATTCTTTAGCTTTGAGTCAACCTTGAGCATAATGACTCATGCATTTCTGTTATGGCAATATCATTTCCCCGAGACTCTTTTTTTAATGTACCAAAAGCACTCATCACACTATGAACAAAATGCAAGTAGGCTAGGGTTTTTGTTTCCTCTGCTTCAGAGTAAAGAATCTTTTCCATGGCTTTCGCACATGATTCTTGCTTATCAGAGTAGCTTTTCAAAGCAGGCCAAACCTTGACTACTCTCTCAACAGCATGACGAGCGACAGAAATCTTGTATTTACGTGACGTAATAATTCGACCCACTCCATTTCCGTACTTTCAAATATCTCCATCAATTCCGCACGACGTTTAGCTGAATGTGAGAAATGGCCGTATATTTTTAAGATGATAGCTTCTACATCGATGTCTAATCTATCACATGTAAATTTGCTCATGTTATGCAAGATGTGAACTGAACAGTTAGCTTTTAATATTTTTTCGTTTTTGGCAACAAGATTCATGAAAACAGAATGATTTGA
Organism: Endomychus coccineus; assembly: GCA_958510875.1. Lineage (NCBI taxonomy): Eukaryota > Metazoa > Arthropoda > Insecta > Coleoptera > Endomychidae > Endomychus > Endomychus coccineus. The sequence goes on from OY294068.1 coordinate 135,344,072, forward strand.
ACCAAAGTTTACATTTGCATTGTCAGCACCATATGATGTTACTTGCGATAATTTTAAGTTATGTTTATGCAATGTTTTACAAAGTACCTTTGTTATTTGGTCGGCAGCATAGAATAAGAATATGATCTCTATGGTCGGCAGTTTCGTCATTACTCTCCACAAAATCTGTTAATTTGTTTTGTATTCCTTTGTCCAAACTGAAATACCGTACACATATTGGAAACATTTTCCGGTTTCCTTTATTGCTGGCATCCGTAGATATCGAAAAAAATAAATCTTTTAAATTTTGAATTACGTCCTTCAAAGCTTCTTTCGCCAATACTTCACAAACTATTGCTTCACTCCTTGTCCTACCACATTTAACATTCTTAGCTATCTTAGAATCGTCGTACATGAGAGGTAATAACTTTTGAAAACAATCCATACTATTGTAGCTTAACGAATGTTTAACGGTGTGATATATAGAAGTAATTTCTGCGGCTTCTGCGGTCGAGTTATCCCCGAAAAGCGGGACTGAGCATGTCCCGCGCGGGACATTCAATTTTGATTTAAAAATCGGGACGTCTGGCAACGCTGCTGTCCATGTATTTAAATTTGTACTACCAATTTCAATTTTCATCTTCCGTTATAAGTATATGAGTGGCTGAATTAAAGAAAATATTTTTGTATCAATCTTTGTTCTAATCTAGCCTATCTTTAAAGTCCCTGAAATACCCAGGGACTTTATTTCTGTTTAAGGTTAATTGACACAGAAGTGTTGTTAATTGCCAAGGCACTATAATATGTAGTTAAATTGTTTACTTTGTAGTTAAACAAATACCCAGGTGACATTATATTTGTATCAATAATGCCAACTGAATTCTCTTTAGGGCACTTCATCTGATTGTCTCTGGGTAGAATTTGACTATTCCGATTCAAATATGCAAGATTGTTGTTCTCAAACTGAAGAAATTAGCAAATTGTTGTGAAAGTTTGCGTTCAGAGAAGATATTTCTGAAATTCTAGCGTATAACATCAACAAATTGCTCTTGCTTAGTGAATACTGGATAACGGAATACAACGAATAACATGCGCGCATTAACAAAGAATATAAAAATTTAACCTGTTACTCTGAATCAATGAACAAAGCGTAATTGAAAGTGCTATAAAGTGAGCCAGCTTATTTGAATTGATTTTATTTGTCTTACAAGAGTATTATTTATAATTTACTGATTTTTATCTGATTTATTTACCAATCCAAAATTTGCTCCCAATATTCCTTTTGCCAACTAAGCAATTTTTGATATAAACAGATCTCTATATATACAATTGTTGCAGTAATAATTATCAGAAACAATCCTCATCAGATAACAGATGAACCAAGCTCGTGAAATAGAAATGTGAAAAATTGAATAGAATCAGCCATTACATGATGAAAATCCATTCTAAGCTTAAATAAAATAACTATTAAAAGTTACTAGAACGAGACCATTAGTTTAAGTATTCACTTTCAAACCAGATGTTAGATTTATGAGCTAATAGAAAAAGGTTTGTCAGTTATTGGAGATATACTTGACATTCTACCTAAAATATACTTTTAACATTATAAAGAGGCATGTAGGAGTTTTTATTTAATTAAGTTAGTATAAATATGACTCTTGCAAATTCCTACATGCCTCTTTATAATGTTAAAAGTATATTTTAGGTAGAATGTCAAGTATATCTCCAATAACTGACAAACCTTTTTCTATTAGCTCATAAATCTAACATCTGGTGAAAGTGAATACTTGAACTAATGGTCTCGTTCTAGTAGTTCACAGTCTTCGTTGACATGAACACGCATTTATTAAAAGTTCTGCTTAACAGTGGATTCTTGATATTTTATAATCATAACATTGAAGTGTTACAGTTTCGATTATTCGTGTTTCTGTTCGTTTCGACGACGTGGGCATTTTCATTGAAATTGGTGCGATAAGGACGCTTTGTTTAATACAATTAGTTTTAAGTAATCCAGTTTTAGACATAATAAGTCTTCTGATGATGGTCGTGAGACCGAAACGTACGTAAAGACAAAAAAGTATAAAGCGTAAGTGTTAATGTGACCTATTTCCCGAGAATTTATATATAATTCATACCTGGGTCAAGAATATTTATTATAGTTTAAATTCAAAAACCTTCCTGATTTGAAATAAATAAATTGTCCTCATGGGTTCATAACCGCATCCTAGCATTAGGTGAACAAAGAAATAGGACTGAGTAACATTTCTCCGCATGATTATAGAGATATTAATAATTCAGAAAATCTTCCTGAATAATCAATTGACATAGTTTGATAGGTTTAAGCTGACTCCCTGTATAATAGTGGCTATTATCGCAATACGTAATTCTTAAATCATAATTAATTAATTAATTAATTCCATAGAATTAAAGTATATAGTAGTAAAGAAACTGTTGATGGTTCTTCAACAAAATATAAATTGTCGATTCAATGGAGTAATCTAAACATTTCAGTTATGGCGTTCCTATTCTGTAGTGAATGAGAAGACAGAAAATTTAATTCTTCACATTTATGACTGCTTTTCAGAGTTGACAATTTTCATAGCCCCAGTATCTTTATTACACTACATTGGAGATCGTATAAACGTGATCCTCTCCCGATCCATTCATTTGTTCATAGTACATGTTTTAGGCTGGCCTCAGTCAAAATCTAGTCTTCTTTGGAGCCCAATGACTGCTATATAGAGATGTTTACGACTTTTGATGTGGGCATTTCACATCCTTGAACATTTTGACTTCATATTACCAAAATGGTTCATTCAACTCGATCCAACTTAACTGTTGGCTATGACTAGGTTTGGGCAGATATATCGTAAAGAAATATTCACGAAAGAATATTCACGAAATATGCCATAATCCTGCGAAATATGCAATAAAAATAACTAATATAACTCGTAATATTTTGGAATTTAAAATTTTTTAAATAAAACTATCTGAATCAAATAATACAAAACAGTATAGGTAAATTTAAGTGTATCTATATCGAAACAGACATATTATCTATACTAAATAATAAAATTTAACCTTTTTCTTCTAAAATTGTTTTAAATTTTTTTAAATGTCTACTATTTAAATATATATGGACAGGTTCATGTGAAGCGGAAATTTTTTTATTTTGTTTTCGCTCAAACTTTGGGAAAGTGTTCTACACTCAAATTCTGATCCTGTGAATTTTTTCAGATTTTTTTGATATCTCAATTTGGAGTTTTGGCGTGTCCAAACTTGAACTCAGGAATGCATTCTAGCAGACCTTTTTTGTTCACAAAACTTCAAAGAATCCAAAAATAATTTGTTTCAATTTTCAAAATTAAAATTTGATGGTGATCGAAAACTTTTAAATTTTGATTTTTGTGTCAAAAATAAACGAACCAAGCTTTCGGGTCGCGGTTGGTGTTAAAATGAAGCTTTACTCATGCAAATTATACTCTGACATTTTTGTGATGAATTATGCATCCATTTCTGCACATTCGCCTTTTAAAATTTTTTTGACACTAAAAATAGCAGAAAAATCATAGTTTACAAAAACTCATATATATTTTAGTACGTTATTCATCTTTTAAACTCAAATTTTACTCATTTCCATAATGAGAATTGACTCGACATCATGGAAAAATATCCCCCGAATTTTTTCAGATTTTTTATTTCAGAGTTAGAGGTGCCACCAACATGAAACTACTTCCAAAATCTATAAAGTGGGAAGATTTTGATTCAAACTAAAGCGTTCTATTGGCACATTACATAGACTTACATTTCCACCTATTTCAATATTTGTTATTCCAATATATAACAAAATATGTCATACGAATTCATGAAATAAATAAATATAATGACTTATAATAAAAAAAAGAAAGAAAATTTTTTTTATTGTGGTCTGAGTATTAATAATATTTTTAGAGGTTATCTTTTGAAAAATTTTCGTCAGGGTGTTGGATGGTGTTTTTCTCTTTCTTTAAACTTAATCAAGAATAATATAGAACTAAAGAAAAAAAGATTAAAATTAATATTACTATTACTTCACCATACAAAAAAATTTGAAATAAATGAGATTCATTTTTTTGCCTTTTCATCCAAATTACTGAAATAGTTCAGATTAAAATTGGATTTTCGTTTTTGAATCTCAGGCCATTTTAATTCACAAATTGAAAGTAAATTTCATAAGAGAATCAATCTAAATCTGGATATAAATCCGAATAGTTCATCTTCAATGCTAAAGGAACAAAAGAAAATTTCGATAATCTCAAGCAGCCATTTTGATTTAAAAATTAAAAGTACATTTCCGAGTAAATTTCACAAGAGAATCGATCTAAATCTTGATATAAATCCGAATAGTTCATACGCAACGACAAAAAATAATGGATGAAAATTTCGATGACACCAAAGCTGCCATATTTAAATTCAAAAATCAAAAATAAATTTCACAAAAGCACTAATATAAATTTTGATGAAATCCCGAATAGTTGATTTGCAACGACAAAGAATAACGAAAATACTATGTAATGTGCTAATAAGAACGTTTTAGTTTGAATCAAAATCTTTTCACTTTATAGTGCCATATTTAAATTCATAAATCAAAAATAAATTTCACAAAAGCACTAATATAAATTTTGATGAAATCCCGAATAGTTGATTTGCAACGACAAAGAATAACGAAAATACTATGTAATGTGCTAATAAGAACGTTTTAGTTTGAATCAAAATCTTTTCACTTTATAGATTTTGGAAGTAGTTTCATGTTGGTGGCACCGCTAACTCTAAAATAAAAAATCTGATAAATTTCCATAATGTCGAGTCAATTCCCATTATGGTAATGAATAAAATTTGAGTTTAAAAGATGAATAACGTACTTAAATATAATGAGTTTTTGTAAACTATGATTTTTCTGCCATTTTTGGTGTGAACAAAATTTTGAAAGGCGATTGTGCAAAAATGGATGGACTATTCATCACAAAAATTTCAGGGTACAATTCGCATGAGTGAAGCTTCATTCTAAGACCAACCGCGACCCAAAAGCTTGGTTCGTTTGCTTTTGACACAAAAATCAAAATTTAAGTTTTCGATTACCATTGAATTTTGCAAAAGTAATTGTTTGCTTCTTATCTTCATTTGTGTTTAATGAGGGCCCATATTTCGGATGTGTTACTCTTGCAGCAGATAATAAACTGGGTTATTCAATAGTGGCAAGGCTCTCAAGATCGACCAGTGATAACATAATCCAACAGTTCTGGACAGCTGTTTCCCTGTCTCACAGCTCATCAGCAGAACAAGCAGGTTCTGCTGCCACTGGTCGCTTGTTCCATGCGTGGTATAAAATACTGTAGATAAATTGTCTAGACTAGAGTAACCTATATATTCTAACTCCATTTATATACGATTAGATAGATGTCCCATTATGAAATCTTTGCAAAACAACGCATTGACTACAGATTTGTCGTACTTCGATGAAGCGACGGAGTAGTGTTAGATAACTAGACGATACATGCAATATAATGCAAAATAAATTTGTTATTTTACGCACATGTGAGCTTATAACAAAAATATTGAAAAAAAAGTTTGCCCAATTGATACGTGTAATTTCATATAAATTCAATAATAAAATATGCAGATAAAAACAAGAAAATTTTACTTTGTTAAATGTCAGTTTATTTAAAATAAAATTGATTGCCATTTCGAACTTTACTGTTCATTTTCAAAACATACTATGAGGAAACACTGAAACATCGTAGTATTTATATGAAATTTACAATGAAGAGAATCGATTCTAAGAATTAACGGTACACATAGCTACTAAGGTTAATTATGTTGAGATAGTGAACGGAAAGAGATTAAACTGTCGGAAATAACATTCTAAGGGTTGTATTACATGGAATTTAACAGGGTGAAGAAAGTGGAATTTCCTAAATCTATTTGTTTGTTAAGTAGATTGTTTGAAGGATTATTATTGTGTTAAATATTTCTATAGATTCTAATAGATTAAGTTTTCTACCCTTCGTAATTAATTGTATGTGTTGGGTTTCAAAAGTGATTTGAACAATTTGAATTACTTTTATTTAATTGAAATGACTTGAAATGTTCTTTATATCCAACTTCAAACGATCTACCTGTTTGGCCAATGTATAGGGCATTACATTCCTCACAAGTTAATTTATAAACTCCTGAGTTCCAAAATTTATAGATTTAGTTTTTGTATTAAAAAATTTGTTTGAATGTTTTTGGTTTTGGTTTAGTCTGGAAGTTACATTTAAGAAACAAAAGTTAATAGACCAATGTGAATAAACAAAAGTTAAATGTAGCTTTCAGATCAACCGAAAAGTTTTAAAATATATTTCTTAATGCAAAAACTAAATCAAATAAATGTCGGAAGTCAGGAGTTTATAAGTCAACTTGTGAGGAATGTAATGCTCTATACATTGGTCAAACAGGTAGATCGTTTGAAGTTAGATATAAGGAACATATTAAGTCATTTCAATTAAATAATAGTAATTCCATTTTTTCAAACCACTCTATAGAAACCCAACACCGTTTTCTTCCACTAGAAAACCTAAATATTTCACATACCATTACGAAGGGTAGAAAACTTGATCCATTAGAATCAATAGAAATATTTGAACACAATAATCCTTCAAACAATATACCGGGATATCAAAAATTATCTTGGTCAAGGGTGGTTGTGGAATCTAAAACGTGTGTCTTATTTTACGTTTGAAATAATTATGTCACTGTCACACTGACATCATCAATAACCTACAAATTTCATACCTATTTATTTCAGTTGTAAAGCAATAATGAACTACAAATTATGAAATAATTATGTGAACTTTGAACCTTTTCAGAGGTCGTGATAGCCACAATCCGGGTCAAAAACTGTTTTGAAATAGTTAATTTTCCGTAAATCGAATGACGTTCACGTGAGAAGCCCGTAGCACGCGAGTTAGAAAAGTGCAAACTGGTTGTACCTAATACGGCTTTACGACGACTTTTCGCGTGCCGTTTTCGCTCCATGTAGTTAGATTTAGTATCGGACCGTGCCCGACGGCCCTTCTTTTTTCGATAAATGTCTTTTAAATAGGAAAATTTAATTAAAACAGTTTGAGCTATTCTCAGATCTCAGCTACGCGCGTCTAACGTGCGACGTATCAAAAGGAATTTTCTCGCTACTAAAATATACACGAAGTGGGTAAAAGCTAGCGGCCCATAGCCAAAAACACTTCATTACAACTGGCGCTGGTCGCACGGGGCAAGAAACGGCCCCAAATTAACAAGACCGAGGTAAAATGTATAAACTCTAACTTACGCGCAGCGAGCTCCTCGAGGCATATGTCAAAATGATTTCGTTCGTAGCTAATTACATAGAACATCTGGCGTTCATGCAATTATGTTTCTAGATAATTCGAACCTTCTAATTTCGATGAGTGTTACAATATTCGTATAAAATTGTGAAATTTCGCACTTTTAGAAACTTCAAATTAATTACGACAATTATTTCTAACGTAAAGTAAGACACACGTTTTAGATTCCATAACCACCTTTGACCAAGATAATTTTTTATATCCCGGTACTTAACGAGCAACTAGATTTAGGAAATTCGATTTTGTTCACCCTGTTAAATTCCACATAATAAAATCCTTAGCACAGTTTATTCCTCTCCGTTTACTATCTCAATATAGTTAACCTTAGTAGGTAGCTATGTATGTCATTAATTCTTAGAATCGATTCACTTCATTGTAAATTTCATATGAATAATATGATGTTTCAGTGTTTTCTCATTGTATATTTTGATAATAAACTGTTCGAAATTGCAATCGACTTTCTTTTAAATAATGTGATATTTAACAAAAGAACATTTTCTGGTTTTGTCTGTAAAAATGGAATATTACAAAGTAACGGACAGCTCCATTCAAATTCCCAATAAAATTTGAGTAAAATACAAATTCACGCTCTGATAACAGTGGTAGTAAACAGTAGTTGCACCACACAATGCATTCTTTGAATGAGTTACGAGTATTAATTATGATGACATAAAATACTTATACATTCAAAAAAATGATAATAATAGCATAAAGGTTTAATTTAGTGCTCTGTTTAAACATACCTTATATGCTAATAAATATATCTTTAGTATAATCGAATATATCAATAATTCAGCCAAACCGTGAAAGCCCCAGATTAAAAAAAAAATTCAACTGCAAACTGCATGGTTTTCCATTCCGTGAATCAGAACTGGTTAGCAAAAATATTATCAATAAAACGCTAAAGCACCAAATTTTTTGATTGGGCATTTAACTTGTAGCTATAGATGATAAACAACGGTTGAGTCTTTTTATTCAATTCAAATGAGCTAACATGTTATTTATATATGATTTGGAAGTTATGACCGGTACGACCTATTTAAAAATAATAGAATCTAGACATCATCATGTAAACTTCAGGATTTTTGTACTTTTCATAGTACACTAAATGTGAAAGTTTATATTATGGGCTAAATCTAAGATTGGTGGATCGTTACTTTAGCTGTAATAGTTTTTATATAGGTCGCACCAGTCGTAACTTTCAAACCAGATATAAATAAAATTTCCGTTTATTGAAATTAAATAAAACAAACTCAACAATAATTTAATTTTTTAGATACCGGACATAGTTACACCTTTGGAAAAAATTAAAATTTTATATAATCAGGATATAGGATTAAAATTGAACATTTTACAAGCAATAAAGATATATAGGGTGTCAGAAATTACGATAATAAAATTTTTAACTAATCCTTTTCAATATTTTCACACTAATCAGAATCTGGGTTTACCAAACTAGTGGAAAATATTAGATACCCTAATAATTGTTTTGTGCACCATCATCAATACTAAGTTTTAGTTATAAATATATAAGCTCTTTGTTTATTGTTTCATACAGTTTGAATCGTTTGAAAATGACACGGTGTAGGAAAACTAGAAACGTCCTCTGTTGTTATAAAACTACGTGATTGTTATAGTAGTAAATCATAACTTTAACAGGTTTTTATTACAAAATTGAAATTGATTAGATAAAATGACAATGCAATCTTATTTTTATAATTAACAAGTTTTGATTGACAACTGTATTTTTATATTCAAAGCAATCTGAAATATATCAGTCTCCCCCACTTATTATACAGCTGCTTGGAATTATTCACTAGACGATATAATCGTTGAGGTAACTTGGAGATCTTCGGTTACGTTCGGGTCTTCTCAATCGAAATTCTGAATCTGGTGGTTCCACAATCTGTTGCTCTGATACTGAATCACGAGACTAATGAGTTGGTACTTCCAAAAATACTAGATCGAATCCAACTCCTGAAGTTGCTTCTGTTGATGTCTCGGGAATGGGCGGTTCAAATGTAACAGTTTTGTTTTCAATACCGCATTTTCTTAGTTGATTGATGTGCCGCTTGATAAAACGTCCTTCATCAAGTTCGATTATGTAATGAAGTTTTCCCAGTTTCCGGTTTACTGTTTTGAATTTTCATATCGGCTTGTTGTTTGCCGATGAATCTGGCTTGTACTCTCTCCCCCACTTGAATAAAACGTGTCCGAGGTTTATTAGCTTGTTGCGTTTCTTCCTTTAACGGACGCATAGCTTTTGATTCGAATTTGTCGCTGTAGATACATTTCTGCTGGTGATTTCTCATTTAAAAGTGGTGTTGCTCGATATGCCGTTCGTATTGCAGTAATTTTGGAAATTTTCGCTGGTGAAAATCGTAGCATTGTCTGATACCATCACGACGGGATATCCGTGATTTGCGAATATTTCGTTGAAGATGTTCATTGTATTCAGTGAAGTCGGTGCTTCTCTGAGTACTTTTATCTCTGGCCATCTTGATTTTGCGTCAACTGCAATCAAGTAATAAAATTCTTGGAATGGTTCCGCGTAATCGATGTGGATGCGGTCCCAATTATTCACTGATGGATCCCAATGGTATATAGGAACCTTGGCTGGTTTATGCTTAATTTTGGCACAATCTTCACAAGTTTTTGACAATTTTTCGATATCCTTGTCGAAGTGCAGTAACATCGTGCCTATTGTTTCATTTTAGTTATTCCCAGGTGCGTGGGATGTAATTCGTTTAAAACTTCGATTTGTAAACTTTTTGGGACTACAATTCGGTCATTTTTGAATAGAATTCCTTCATTCAATGTGTATTCGCTCTCAATGTTTTCTAATTGAAGATCCTTTTCAGTTTCTTTTCTGGTCTGTTCTGAAGTCAAACTACTGGTCGATATTTCAAATATTGTCGTCGCGCAAACTTGGTATGTTCATTGATGACCATATCGGATGACAGGTATTCTTGTTTTATCGGTGCTCGAGACAAACATTAACATTTTGATTGTCAATTCCTGGTTTAAACTTGATATCATAGTCGAAACCTGTTAAAAATGATGCATAACGTAGAAGACGAGATGATGTCATCTTTGGTAATTTCATTTTTCGGTGGAAAATTTTGGTTAACAGTTGATTATTGGTGATTAAAGTGAATCGTCTTCCGTATAGGCAATCGAAAAAATGATCGACTCCAAAAACGATTGCCAAAGCTTCTCTATCCAATTGAAAGTAGCTCTATTCTGAGCTTGACAATGAGCGGGAAGCAAATGATATTGGTGGTTCTGTGTCTTCAATGCTGTGTGAGGGTACGACTGCTATTCCATTTGGACTTGCGTCTGACGTTAGTACGAGTGGATTTTCTGAGTCAAATGATAATACTACTCGATCACTGGTGATTTCGTTTTTCAGTTTGATGAAAGTGGATTCTGCTGACCAAAAGAATTTTTAATCGTTTTTGAGTAATTTCCATAATGGATATGTAATACTAGAATAGTATGAATCGAGAATAATATGTTTTTCTTATCCCCAAAAATCTACGTAACTATAACATTCTTTGGTCGTGGCATTTCATTGATTGCCTTGACCTTGGATTGCGATTTTGAAATTTCTTTGTGTTGAATGATGTGTGTGTCCAAGGTATTCAATTTCCGTGTGATAGAAGACACATTTCTTCCTGTTCAGATGTAGATCATATTCACATAATCTCTGAAGACAAGCACGTAGATTTTCCTTGCATTCTTCGTTTCTGCGTGCACAATGATATCGTCGAAATATGCAATAGTTTTCAAGTTTCGTACAATTTGATCACATATACGGTTGAATTCTGCTGACGCCATCTTGATGCCAAAACTTAGTCGATTAATTCGATAAGTTACTCGGTGTGTTGATATTGTCTGAATGATACTACTTTCTTCATCAACTTTCAAATGTAAATACGCTTTGAAAAGGTCTAATCGACAGAAGTATTTTGAATTTCGAAGGCTATTGAGTACATCATCAATATTTTCAATTGAATAATTTGGTTCACCAATATATCATTGACTCCGATTTGATAACTTACACAAAGTCTAACCGATCCGTCTGGTTATCAGATGAGGACTAATGTCGATACCCAGTCACTGATGGTTGATTTTGTAATTATTCCTTCTGCTTCAAGATTGTCCAATTCTTTTTCTACTTCTTCGCGTAACGCATATGGAACGGTGCGTTATGCTGTGTAACACGGATTGGATCCTTCACGCAATTGAAGCTTAATGACGAAAATTTATAGACCCCCCACTTTTTGAACGAAAATTTCTGGATACATTTTTTAAGGTCGTCTATATCGCTTATTGGTAGAATTTGATTCGTACTGATACGATGTTCATTGTTTTGGTCGATTTCATCTAATTCAATTTTTAGATGCCTAATCCATGTTTTTCCCAGAAGAGGATCATGACCTTGAGGTACTACGAACATTTCTTCGACTGATTTCCGGTTTTCATATTGAGCATTGTCCTGCATTTTCCCAATAGGAAGGAAAATATTATAAGTATATGATCGAAAAGCTATGTTTGTCGGTAGCAAGGGTTGGTTGATGTCGAGGGTTTTGAATCGATCTTCAGGAATCAAGGTATATCCAGCTATCGATTTCAAAATTCTGATTTTCGATTTTTAAAGAGCGTAATATTTTTTCGCGTCGGATGCGGCTCTGTTCCTTGATGGATTATATAATATTCATAATTATTTACATAGTTCATTGAAGTTGGCGATTTCGTATTAAGGCGAGTTTTGATGCATACCTTAGCGATGTGGCCAGTTCTATTACAACCTGTATATTTCAAATTGCTGACATTCGTACGACAATCTCTTGCAATGTGATTGTCTCGTCCACAGCGAAGACATAAATTATTGATACCGAGTTTCTCATAGTCAATACGTCCTCTTGATTTCGATTCGTCAATTTTTGAAGCTTCTAGCGAAATTGCTTCTGTCACAATTTCGTTGAATTCGATGAGTTCAGATTGAAGGATTTGTTCCTTAATCCAGCTGTCTTTAATCCTACGAATGAATTGTGTATACAGGAATAGGTCAGCTCCTGAAACTTCTTTTCCACATTTACACTTTGTCTTGAATTCACACTCTTCTACGTTACGTTACGTCGCAGTGCTGCTGTGCATTCTGCGATAGTTTCAGTCTCTTTTTGATATGTTGATAAGAATTAGTGTTGACTTACCGGTACATATTTCCACGGAACTAAATGCTTTTCCAGTTGAATGATGAGCTCATCGTACTCAAGTTCTGCTGACGATTTTGGAGCTACTAAAGCAACCAAAATGTTATAATTAGATGCTCGGATTGAGTTGAGTAACATTTGAGCGCTCTTCTTCTTATCTTTATCCAGCTCCTTCATTTTGATATAATTTTCGAACCGCTGCTGATAGTATTTGAAGTCCTCCTTCTTAGGATTGAAATTCTCAAAAGGCGGTACATGCGTTATGTTGATCACTGGTAGTTTCCTTTCTTCGGTTTCTCTTCCTCTTCGCAATAACGCTTCGATCAAGGCATGTTGGTTCTGGTTCATTGCGGTGATAATCGCTTGAAGTTGTTCCGGTTCCATCTTGATTCTTAATCTTCTCCCGTTGTTTGATATGCCTATATTAAAAGTTTTTCTTCAAAATGTTCTACCTCGTCGTCAAATTATTATAGTAGTAAATCATAACATAACAGGTTTTTATTACAAAATTGCAATTGATTAGATAAAATGACAATTCAATCTTATTTTTATATTTAACAAGTTTTGATTGACAACTGTATTTTTATATTCAAAGCAAGTAATATTCATCATGATGAATGAATAAATAAATAATTATCAATTCCAATATTACTTAGTATTGGGATTTGTGGTTTTCGACAGCTTCTTATTGGATACAGACATTGATGACTTTCCATAAATTATTCTTATACCGAAAGTGACGTGGACACTTTCATACTAGAAGGAATTGATGAAATTTATAAACTTCTCGAATTTTACATTGAATTGTCAATACCAGTTCATGCAGCAAAACCGACAACTGAACATGATCATTGAAATAATAAAACCAAGTTTACATTTAGATAACAATATATTTTCAATTATTGTTTCACCATACAACGGCATCATCAAAATATCTTAACAATGTGGTGGGACGAGAACAATTTACTATTTCTACTGTTTTTTAAAACTTATTTCCCATATTATGTTGTTACCATATGCAAGTTGCAACTCTTGCAAAATCTAAACGTTTATACGATTTAAAAATAAACGAAGAATATTGATAAACTGAGAATATCGATAGAAATTATATACCGTTTTATCACAATTATACCTAAAATATTAACAATACTATGGATTTTCCTAGAACTAGTATTATTTGTATACATTTTATATTATCCTCACCATATTTAATTGTACTATATATCTTTTCAGTGTAAATATTTTAAACGGTAGTAGATGTAGGAAATCCCTAAGTACAGTTATTAAGTTAGGTAGAATTTTAATAGAGGCTGAATAATTTCTATACAAGCTGATTCATAAGTAATGGCCCAATTTGTAACTGTAAGTTCAGAAGGCAAAGATAATATTTCACTCTGCTCCTTACTGAGATACAAGGTGTTATACCGGGATATCAAAAATTATCTTGGTCAAGGGTGGTTGTGGAATCTAAAACGTGTGTCTTACTTTACGTTTGAAATAATTATGTCATAATTAATTTGAAGTTTCTAAAAGTGCGAAATTTCGCAATTTTATACGAATATTGTAACACTCAGAAGTCTTTAGCGCTTTGGACTCCGGGATTTTCACGTGGCCTATCGAAATTAGAAGGTTCGAATTATCTAAAAACATAATTGCATGAACGCCAGACGTCCTATGTAATTAGCTACGAACGAAATCGTTTTGACATATGCCTCGAGGAGCTCGCTGCGCGTAAGTTAGAGTTTATACATTTTACCTCAGTCTTGTTAATTTGGGGCCGTTTCTAGCCCCGTGTGACCGGCGCCAGTTGTAATAAAGTGTTTTTGGCTATGGGCCGCTAGCTTTTACCCGCTTCGTGTATATTTTAGTCGCGAGAAAATTTCCTTTGGCACGTCGCACGTTAGACGCGCGTAGCTGAGATCTGAGAATAGCTCAAACTGTTTTAATTAAATTTTCCTATTTAATGGACATTTATCGAAAAAAGAAGGGCCGTCGGGCACGGTCCGATACTAAATCTAACTACATGGAGCGAAAACGGCACGCGATAAGTCGTCGTAAAGCCGTATTAGGTACAATCAGTTTGCACTTTTCTAACTCGCGTGCTACGGGCTTCTCACGTAAACATCATTCGATTTACGGAAAATTAACTATTTCAAAACAGTTTTTGACCCGGATTGTGACTATCACGACCTTTGAAAAGGTTCAAAGTTCACATAATTTGCAGTTCATTATTGTTTTACAACTGAAATAAATAGGTATGAAATTTGTAGGTTATTGATGATGTCAGTGTGACAGTGACATAATTATTTCAAACGTAAAGTAAGACACACGTTTTAGATTCCACAACCACCCTTGACCAAGATAATTTTTGATATCCCGGTAGTTGAAAAAATAAAATACATTTTTGCTAATAAATCAGCCCGGTAAACAAGAATGTGTTGTTAGATTTCAGTTAACTCATAGATGTCGCCACATACGCCGCGCCGTATTGAATAGAAGAAACCAGCTATACATTTTTTGTCACCCATTAATTTAAAAGTTACACATTTTATTAGGAAAAGCTCATCATTTCTGTACAAAAAGGTTTTCGAGATATTTCAAAGTTTTATATTGCCCTAATTGAGACAAATTCATAAAGTTATTAATAGCAGACTCTCATATATCTACTTCATTTTGAGATTGTTTACGGGATGTTTGAAAACATTATTGATGAAATTAATTTTGTTTAGAAGGAACTGCATTTATTTGACGTAAATATTAGAATTGAATGATATACAAATTATGAAATAACTAGACAAGCGTTGCTGCTTGGAGATCGATAAATCGTGTACGTGGCAAAGTTACTCTTCGCAAATGCTTACTGATTTTTAAATAATTGTTTCACATTCTTCGCATAAATAAATTATTTATTTCATTATCTTTACACACTAAATCATATTCAAATTAATAATGTTCTTAAGAAAATTTACAAAAACCCGAGTCTACTACCTAGTAAAGGACGGTTTAAGTTGAAGTTTACTTCAATAATTGATTTTGTTGTGGTTTAAGTTGACTTAAATTTGTTGTGAAATTCATGAATCGATTCAATGTATACTTAGCGAGTTGACTTTTTTTATTTTCAACCCTTCAGAAAAGGGTGTGTTTATTACATGATATCCTTGAAAAATCGATTTTTGTCAAAATTTGAATATGATATGACCTTTCGTTTTTGAGTTATCGTGTATACAAGATTTCGTGACATCCAGACAGACGAATTTTTCCAAAGTTGCTGAAAATTCCATGAAAAATACTAAGGTGCAAGCATTTTTACTCTGGGACTTTTATTAACGATTTTAGAAATAGCTTGAGTAACTTCCGACTTCGTTGCGAAGAGTACAATAAGTAGAATTGCAGTCCTGGGAATAATGTTTCTGTACGTTTGAAATTTAATTCCATCAAAATTTTGATTCACATATCACAATAAATTATGAACTGTCAAGTCAATATAATAAATTTTCAGTTTGTATCAGCAGCTCTGTAATGTGTTGCCAACTGTAAAAATGAAATATACCTGGTTTGACGAAGATAGCGCGGCACTTACTTAGGGAAATTGATGAAATGAATTGATTGCAAAAGCACGACATCATATCATTCTTAAAGGGAATAAAATTTAAGTTTACTTCAATAATTTTTTTTTGTTTGTTTTGAAATTTGGGTGAAAGAAGTTTCAAATTAACTTAAATTTACTGTTGAAAGTTTTGAATCTATTCAACGTATACTTTGGGAGTTTTTTTAATTTTCAACCCTTCAGAAAAGGGTGTGATTATTACACGATTTCCCTGAAAAAACAATAGGGTTCGCTACCGAACAGCAAATTATTTTTTGTCAAAATTTGAATATGATAGGGCCTTTCGTTTTTGAGTTATCGTGCGTACATGATTTCGTGACATCCAGACAGACAGACGAATTTTTTCAAAGCTGCTTAAAATTCGATGAAAAATGCTATGACGTAGAAATTTTTGTTCTTGGACTTTTTTTAACGACTTAAGATATAGCTTGAGTAAATGCAATATACTTTTCGAGGCTTCGTCTGCGAAGAGTATAATAATAAAGTTCTTGTTTTAATGAAACTTCAGCTGTGTACTTAACAAACCAATAATGAAGGTAAAAAATATGGTATTTTATATGAAAAAGAAGACAAAATTAGAAAACCCTCGATCTAAACCATGTCGATAACATTAAACTTTACTCTAAAAATATTTCACTATAACCATCATCACAAATAATCCAGAAATTTTGTTAATATAAGGTTTAATTCGCTACTGCCAAATATTCTCAACATGGCCACCACCAGTTCTTGTCTAACTTAAAAAAATGTGGCGTGATTATTTATAATTGAATTGTTTGCATCTCGAATTATATTCAATAACTCGTCTCGAGTCTATAAGTTTGGAATAAACCGTAGATTTCAGTAACCCTACTTATAAAAATCCAATGGATACAAATCGGGCTGAGAGGTGGCCATTTCAATTATCTATCATGATATTCAGATCATCGCGTACAGCCGGTGAAAAATATGGTGGTATACCGTCTTCCTTGAAGCACATCTTTCTTCTTATCTGTAATGGAAGATCTCCAAAATTTTGACTAATTCATTATTTTTAAAAATTTAATAAAATATGATTCACCTTTTAAATTTTAAGGTAATACAAATGTCTCCTATTATACCATACCACACATTTATTTCTAATTCATTCTGAAAATTTCTTTCTTTAGCAGAATGAGAGTTTTCAGTTTCCCAGGCATGATTATTTCGCCAATTAAAAACTCTGCGTCTGGTAAAAGTTGGTTCATCAGAAATGTATTAAAAATGTTGGGTCATTACTCTGTTTCCTCTTTTGCAATTAGCAAAACTCAAATCTTGTGGTAAATTTTGCACCGATTTAAAATTATACGGATAAAAATTTTCCTTGTGCAAAATTCTGAACCCGAATGATATTGGCTCAGTTCAGTAGTTACAGATAAACGACGAGTGCAGCATATTCCCCAACTGTTACCAATATTTCATCTTGGATAGTAGACTTCCGCGTACAGCTAATCTTGAAAAATCTTGTCTTCCGGATGGAAGTTTCAGTTCAAGCCTCAAGCCTGCCCTGAAGATGCCACCTGTAATGGTTGGCGAAACGTCGGCATCAAGTCGAGCTATTGTGACGCGGAATCCATCCGGAAGACAAGATTTTTCAATATTTCATTTTCTTGCTGTGGGATAATTTTGGGACTCCGATTTACTGAACCTTAAACTATTATCGAGTTACAGATTTTAAACCTCCAACCAGACCTCTAGCAGTGCTAAAGAACAAATTGCGCGCTCTTGATCAGTTTAGGCGAACGAAGTCTTTCCTACTTTAGGCTGTCCCACTCACTCCGGTCTTAACCATTTGAATATATGCGCAGCGTACTGACCGAGCTCCTAGTTACTTTACAAGATAAACAAGGCAAACGCTATTAACTGTTAAGAAGTATGCGCCTGGTCATGTGACATACGGATACGTGGACTTTTCTTTCACGATTATGCCATAGTACAGTGATTCTAGAATATTATTAATGCTTACCACAAACGTTTCCAGTGAAATGCGTCAATAGTCAGTCAATTCTCTGCATAAACGCAAATCATATCTCATTTCTTCATTTGAAAAGCTATCGTGTCTCGATCTTTTTTTCAAATGTGATAATTCAAGAATCAATTAGTATAATTAATAACAATTTACAACAATTTACAAATTTATTTACATACGTCAAATTTTCACTAAACGTTTGTCAATATTCCATGACATACTTGTGCAATAACACATTACATCCTATGTATCCAGTATTCACCATGCGGTGAAATATTGAAATTCAAATATCTGGAAAACCATCAATATTTTGAATATCAAAGAAGTATAACTTTTCTCACAGAAATGATAAGGCTTTCCGAATAAAGTATGTAAATTGTAAATTAATGAGTGACAAAAAATGTATAGGTGGTTTCTTCTGTTCAATATGGCGACTTCTATGAATTAATCAAATTAATTAAATCCAGTAACATATTCTTGTTTGCCGTTACAAAAAATAGCCCCAGCCCAATTTTCATGACAAGATCTATAAAAGTGGCTCATTTATTAACAATAATGTATTTTATTTTTCCAACTTTAAGACCCTGTATCTCATCAGCATGGAGCAGACTTGATTGAAGATTGAGTGAAGTATTATTATTTTTGCCTTCTGAACCTACAGTTACAATTTGGGCTGTTACCTATCAATCAGCCTGTATAATGTAATGATTGATATTCTTTGTTTATTTTCATACTGTGTGAACATTTGAGAATAACACTTTGAAGTGCCAAAACTAGTCCGCCTATCAATTAAAGTTGTGGTGGAAATATTAGTTATGTTTTCTTTCCGGCTAACCACTTTATAATGAATTGAATAACTTGATTTGCCCGATAGTTAATGATCTTCCAGTGTTCATGTTCTATTGTTTGTATTGAATAGCTATGTTAATCACCTAGTTGGCGATCCATTTTTAACTGTTATCCGCTACCCTTGATACTCTATTACATAAAGAGAACAATAACTTCGGAAGTTGAAATTGATCAGAATCAATATGCTAGTTATCCTTTAAACAATTCAATGTCAAATAATACTAAAAATACTAAATTTTAGTCCTCCAATGACCCAAAAAATCTGGAAATTTAGTCCCGGCTATTAAGGAATTTTTTTGTTCGAATTCCGGCGAGGCTTAATTTTGGTCTATTCTTATGTATTTTGACTCACGATGGTGTAGTTTAAATTTGAATTAACCCTGTGCTCGAAAAACTATGATCATTTTTTGGACCCTAAAATGGCAATTTTTCTACTTTTGGCGTTTTGAAACAAAACTATGGGTTGTATGAAAAAATGTTAGGAACAAAAGTTGTTGGAAAGATCAATACCTGATTTGGCTACAGTCTGAAGTCGATTCGAGGTGGTGGGCCCAAGATAGAGCTCATTTAGTGTGTTTTTAACATATTGAAAAATTGAGTATATGTTAGAGTTTTTGTTTTTTTCATATTCTGCTTAGGTGAAAAGATAGTATTTTTATTTTTTATGGTATTTGGTATTTTGGACGCCAAAATCGGCCATTTTGAAAAATCCGTATTTTGAGAATTTTAGACGAATTATTTATGTTATCTATCTAAAACCAAAATCATTCGGAAGATTTCATTATTCTGCACTTAATTTTCAAAATTCAAGCATTTTGGTTCAAAGACATAACTTTGGCGCCTTTTTGAAAATTTTGGACCACTGAAAAATCCAAATTTTTTGAGGTTAGAAATTTTTCACTGAATCCAAAATGTAGGTTCTATTAGAGGCTTTTATAACCAGTATTTTAAGTCCAACCAGATCGATTTGGGTAGAGGATATGCACGTTCACATGTCTACATACACTCCACGCATACACTCAAAACTATTATAAACCTTCAGGTGCATTTTAAAATATTCAAAAAACTATAAACTCGCGCGCGGAATCTATTGTACCGACGCTCGCTCATTGCCGCTAAATGAAATTCCGTGTTAGTTTTTATGATGAAATTCGTTATAACTTGGAATTGTGAACGAATCGCCGTACGCTGTTCCAAACTTAAATTGCCGATGTGTGTCTGTAATTTGATCCAAGTTTTTTTTTTGGTCCAAAATTGGGCCCTCTAGAGGCCCAAACACATTTATTAGGATAGCTCCACTTTTACTTAACCCAAATCGATCTACTTGAAATACTCGTTATGAAAACCTCTAATAGAACCTACAATTTGGATTCCGTGAAAAATTTCTAACCTCAAAAAATGTGGATTTTTCGGTGGTTCAAAATCTTCAAAATGGTGCCAATGTTATGTCTTTGGACCAAAATGCTTGAATTTTGAATATTAGGTGCAGAATAATGAAATATTCCGAATGATTTTGATAACAAGTATTTCGTTTGAAATTCACAAAATACGATTTTTTCAAAATGGCCGATTTTGGCGCCAAAAAGTAAGGTAGATCTAAATACCAAAAACAAAAAAAAGAGAAATAAAAATACTATCTTTCCACCTAAATAGAATACGAAAAAACAAGAACTCTGACATATACTCAATTTTTCAATATGCTAAAAACACACTACCTCGAATCGACTTCGGACCGGAGCCAAAAATCGCTTAATAATTTTTCCAACAACTTTCGTTTCAAACATTTTTTCATACAACCCATAGTTTTGTCTCAAAACGCAAAAAATCGAAATTTGTCCATTTTTGGGTCCGAAAAATGGCCATAGTTTTTCGAGCACAGGGTTAACCCAAATTTAAACTACTCCATCGTATTCAGCGCGTCAAAATAAATGAGAATAGGTCAAAATTAGACCTCGCCGAAATACGGACAAAATCGTCCATTTTCCTCCTTAAATGCCTGAACTATTCATGTTCTCCAGCATTACACGTTTCATTGAATACTTTAAACGAAAGTAATCAACGAAGTGTCCTCAACCTTTATATGTGGGGGCGCGTGTGTGAGAAGAATGTGTTTTGTTGAAATTACTGTCTCAGTCCTAGAATATTGGTCAATTTAGGATTCCGTGAAAAATTTCTAACCTCAAAAAATGTGGATTTTCGGTGGTTCAAAATCTTCAAATTGGTCTTTGGACCAAAATGCTTGAATTTTGAATATTAGGTGCAGAATAATGAAATATTCCGAATGATTTTGATAACAAGTATTTCGTTTGAAATTCACAAAATACGATTTTTTCAAAATGGCCGATTTTGGCGCCAAAAAGTGAGGTAGATCTAAATACCAAAAACAAAAAAAAAGAGAAATAAAAATACTATCTTTCCACCTAAATAGAATACGAAAAAACAAGAACTCTGACATATACTCAATTTTTCAATATGCTAAAAACACACTACCTCGAATCGACTTCGGACCGGAGCCAAAAATCGCTTAGTAATTTTTCCAACAACTTTCGTTTCAAACATTTTTTCATACAACCCATAGTTTTGTCTCAAAACGCAAAAAATCGAAATTTGTCCATTTTTGGGTCCGAAAAATGGCCATAGTTTTTCGAGCACAGGGTTAACCCAAATTTAAACTACTCCATCGTATTCAGCGCGTCAAAATACATGAGAATAGGTCAAAATTAGACCTCGCCGAAATACGGACAAAATCGTCCATTTTCCTCCTTAAATGCCTGAACTATTCATGTTCTCCAGCATTACACGTTTCATTGAATACTTTGAACGAAAGTAATCAACGAAGTGTCCTCAACCTTTATATGTGGGGGCGCGTGTGTGAGAAGAATGTGTTTTGTTGAAATCACTGTCTCAGTCCTAGAATATTGGTCAATTTAGGATTCCGTGAAAAATTTCTAACCTCAAAAAATGTGGATTTTCGGTGGTTCAAAATCTTCAAATTGGTCTTTGGACCAAAATGCTTGAATTTTGAATATTAGGTGCAGAATAATGAAATATTCCGAATGATTTTGATAACAAGTATTTCGTTTGAAATTCACAAAATACGATTTTTTCAAAATGGCCGATTTTGGCGCCAAAAAGTGAGGTAGATCTAAATACCAAAAACAAAAAAAAAGAGAAATAAAAATACTATCTTTCCACCTAAATAGAATACGAAAAAACAAGAACTCTGACATATACTCAATTTTTCAATATGCTAAAAACACACTACCTCGAATCGACTTCGGACCGGAGCCAAAAATCGCTTAGTAATTTTTCCAACAACTTTCGTTTCAAACTTTTTTCATACAACCCATAGTTTTGTCTCAAAACGCAAAAAATCGAAATTTGTCCATTTTTGGGTCCGAAAAATGGCCATAGTTTTTCGAGCACAGGGTTAACCCTAATTTAAACTACTCCATCGTATTCAGCGCGTCAAAATACATGAGAATAGGTCAAAATTAGACCTCGCCGAAATACGGACAAAATCGTCCATTTTCCTCCTTAAATGCCTGAACTATTCATGTTCTCCAGCATTACACGTTTCATTGAATACTTTAAACGAAAGTAATCAACGAAGTGTCCTCAACCTTTATATGTGGGGGCGCGTGTGTGAGAAGAATGTGTTTTGTTGAAATTACTGTCTCAGTCCTAGAATATTGGTCAATTTAGGATTCCGTGAAAAATTTCTAACCTCAAAAAATGTGGATTTTCGGTGGTTCAAAATCTTCAAAATGGTGCCAATGTTATGTCTTTGGACCAAAATGCTTGAATTTTGAATATTAGGTGCAGAATAATGAAATATTCCGAATGATTTTGATAACAAGTATTTCGTTTGAAATTCACAAAATACGATTTTTTCAAAATGGCCGATTTTGGCGCCAAAAAGTAAGGTAGATCTAAATACCAAAAACAAAAAAAAGAGAAATAAAAATACTATCTTTCCACCTAAATAGAATACGAAAAAACAAGAACTCTGACATATACTCAATTTTTCAATATGCTAAAAACACACTACCTCGAATCGACTTCGGACCGGAGCCAAAAATCGCTTAGTAATTTTTCCAACAACTTTCGTTTCAAACATTTTTTCATACAACCCATAGTTTTGTCTCAAAACGCAAAAAATCGGAATTTGTCCATTTTTGGGTCCGAAAAATGGCCATAGTTTTTCGAGCACAGGGTTAACCCAAATTTAAACTACTCCATCGTATTCAGCGCGTCAAAATACATGAGAATAGGTCAAAATTAGACCTCGCCGAAATACGGACAAAATCGTCCATTTTCCTCCTTAAATGCCTGAACTATTCATGTTCTCCAGCATTACACGTTTCATTGAATACTTTAAACGAAAGTAATCAACGAAGTGTCCTCAACCTTTATATGTGGGGGCGCGTGTGTGAGAAGAATGTGTTTTGTTGAAATTACTGTCTCAGTCCTAGAATATTGGTCAATTTAGTAATTTCCTTTTACAGATGACTGCTAGTTATCGTTATTTTATTTATAGACATCGAATAACTTTCCTGATGTCGGAAAAGTGGTCACTGTTGACAAAATAACGACATCATCTAAAATAATCTATATTTTCCAACTAAGAACTTAACACAATAAACTATAAGACTTTCACACTGAGGATACACTATAACAATATAAATAAGAAACAATCACCCTTATCACCAAAAACACGTACTATAATGTCTAACTATTTTATCACCAACACGTCTCTTCGGGCGACTCCGTAATACAATTTATTTACTGGTGAAATGTTATAAAGAGACTTATAAGAATTGGATAAAGGCAAAATGACGTTTTAGTGCTCTCAAATTTAATTTTTGTCTTGCAGGTAGATAATTGGGCAGATAACAATGAAGCACTAAGGAATCCTTCTCAAAACCATGGACAAAAATCTGTTTATCGACGTTCTCTGTCGGAATTACTCACAATTCAAACTCCTCCACATGTTCCAAATATCAACCGTAGAAGCTTAGGCAGTGATATACCTTCAATAACTTTTCCAAAGACAAGTACCTCGATGACTGATATTCAAGGATCTCAACATACTCTATTATCTGATGGACTTATCGGTAGAACTAGTAACCTAAATGTGAATCTCAATAGAAGCTCTAGTGATATTTCTTGCAATGATAGTGCATGTGCCCCTACAGTGTTTACTTACATAGGGCTCACGGAACCGGAGAAAGAGAAGAACCATGTGTATGAGAACCATAGTATAATCAAGGCCCAGGACACAAATAAGAGGGAATTTGATAAGGAACAACATGAGAGAATGTAAGATTTTTATTTTTTTAATCATTTTGTTGTCATTTATGTGTGAATTTGTACGTCGACATATACAATGGATCCAGAATGTACATAGTCCTTAGAACAAAGAGCTATGGTAAGTTGGTTTCTTGTGATGCAGACGACTTTGTAACGAGCCGGAGGAATAAGCAATTATAGTCCCAGTCGCCATGTTTCTTGGTTCGTTTGCAGTATTCAGAAATAATCAGCTGATTTTAATGCTAAAATGAGTTTAGTAACATAAACATAACATATTGCTTTTGACTTACTTGGCAGCAAATTTGCTACTACAGTTTTTGTAACTCCTTCAACGTCCGAAGATTCATTTTTAAATAAAAAATTAAGATATAAATGTGGATATTTTGACAAATAATTCTTGACATTGACGCTTCATCTGGTAACTCTTTTATCGCGATTTTTGCATTGTTATCCATAGAAATAAGTAAAAATGGATTTGATACTATCTAAATGCAAATGAAACGTAATGAAAATTCGTTACAACGAATTACAAAAAATCTTGTGTAAAACATGACGCACAACGGCGTGTTTTTTTCACTCGATCTAGTGCAAAAAACATGCTCATTTTGCAACTAGTTTTATAAACAGCTATTATCTTCTGACGTCTCATAATGACATCGTTACAGACGTCATTTTCAGTGTCAAAATGACATACTTTCTCAGACTAAGTAATGATTTGGTACTGAGTACTATAATGAAATAAAATGATTACTAACATGAAATATAGCAAAATATCTAATATTCATTCGAAACAGATAACAAAATTTAACGATTATAATTTATAACACAATTTTCACAACTATGTAACGTGATACATCGGTGTCGAAATGGTTGCACTGGGTTGATTGTTTACATTTTCAGTTTCTTGCGGTGAACAAACACGAGGTAAGGATATCGCTGATGACTTTTCGCCACATTCTTGGCTGCAGATCTTTTTCTTATTTTCTTGGGAGTTTTCAATATATCCTTCAGCTACACTATATTACTTTTCCAGCCACCATGGCGTTTGACAGTGAGAAGATCCACACCAGAATCTCTTAGTAAATAAACTGAAAACCTTCTTCGGTGAGGCAGATTTAAGAAAACACCAATATTCTTAGGCATATTTCCAAAACTATGAATGCCTACTAGCTGCTAACTACATTTGTTATTTTTAAATGATAAAAAGGAACGCGAATGTTAAATATTGCTGGATCGAATGTTACATATTTTTGAATAAGTTGGACCATATTTACTTTATTAATATTCTCAGGAGTTATAAAAATTCTCGGGATATTTTGGTTTTACTATTGGGTATAACAATTCTATCCTTAGGTTTTTTAATTCTTCCGTCCTACAAGCACCACTTATGCCAATTACCATTACTACTCCTCCTCCAGCAAATAATTTGTGGTAGTTTCGTTAGTCACTATTCTAGATTTTTTTGGTTGATATACATCTGAGTTTAGCTTTAAAAAAGCAATTAATTAAATTTATTTACTTATATCAATATTTTTTCTAATCGACAACATACTCTTATCACCGAGTAATGAGACCATACAGTTGAAGATTTTTATCCCTTGAAAATTCCTTAATAGACTACCAATATCTTTTCATGTTTGATATTCTTAGCGTTCTTCTGATTACACAAATTTTCGTACCGGCCATAACTTTTTTCATAAACGCTTTTCAGAAATTGCGTTTTCCGCCAGTTCTTCAATCTCTGGCGGCTAACTATTCTCAGAATCGCTCAGGTTTTTCAAAACCACTAAAAAACTTATGGAAGAAATAATATTATGAATTGAATATAAACAGTATCTTAGTAACTTGCACGAGTCATAGCAAAGTTGCCCACATGAATATCAGTTGAAAGTAATTACTACCAAAGAGGTTCTAAATGCAATCGAAATTCATTTAAAATTCACTCCAGAAGATAACATTTTATATGTAATCCGGATGATAAACGATCATTATGTGTACCACCCACCATGTGTACTATTCACGGCTAGTACCATAGTGATCGTTATTATGATCCTTATAACATAAATAACTATTTTCTATTCGGAAACGTTTATGACTTTATACTATACGCAAAATCGTATCGCTATAACGATACGCGAATTATAATGCATTTTTGTTTTTAGGAGTTAGTATTGATGAAAAGTCGTAAGTATCATCATAACCTTATGCAAATTAATACAAATATGGGTTACGGAATTTTGGTGGTAACAAGTTACCGACAGATGTATCAACTATTTCCCTCAATCTGGCATTAGTAACATCGAAACATCTTTTTTCATGTTACTCAAAAATGTTATCAAAATTAAAATAACTTCAAAAGAAGCTCAACGAAATTTGACATTGTCAAATTAATAGAGATTTCAAATGGATACTTCAAATGTAATGTATATGTTTTCAATCAAAGAGAAAAACCGCAAACCATTGCTTTAAAATTAATTAAAAATACATTTTGAAAACTCGGAATAGAAAAAATACTATAGATAGATATATCAGGCGTTTTGGCGTACTCGCCCCAATGAGCTTCGCGGTCGCACACTTAACTGTAGATTATGAGGTAATTAATGAATAGTAAAGATATGGATTTCAATGTTCTCTGTTGAGATCACTCTAAACTAGAAAAATTGATAAGTTATATTGAGGGTTATAACGATTTTGGAACGATATGCAGTGGTGAGGTATAAGGAATTTGAGGAAAAATGTTTTTGTGACATAGATGAAAATTGTTTGGTGCATAATTAACTATGTTAAAAGACTTAAGCTAAGATTTGCAGTATTTTATCAGTTGGTATATTACATCATCGACGATCGAATACAAAACATATGACTAAATGTCGGAGCACGTGATTGAATGTCACAGGTCTCCACAGATCAACATTAGGTATATCTGTCCCACATACAGAATAATGTACTATACATAATATTTATGTCATTTGTCATTACAATCAATGAAGTGCCTTGGCATTATACGAACCCAGAAGTGAGGTTAAATGGACGTCTTTCAGCTGCACTGATACTTGAATAGCAACAAATTGTATGTGATGCTTTCACTACATTACCACGGCGAGCAGTTCACGAACTATGATCGCCGGCCCATGAAGTTCCTTACTGACTCAATGTATTTCGTTTGCTAGCAACCGGCGATCATAGTTCACAGACTATGTTTGTCGGTATCTGCGTAATGTCCTGAACAATTATAATATAGCCTAAGAACATTCGCGATAAGGTTTTTTTTTTCATTTTTCAAAATATAGCTTTATGGGTATCGAATGAAAGGGTAAAATGTGAATTTCCCCCTTTTTCAGAAAAAAATTCAACATGGCGCCTGCAAATGAGAGAACCTCCAACTATAGTTTAATGGATATCAAATGAAAAGCTTGACGAGTAAAATATGAATTTAGGTTTTTTCAGAAAAAATCCAAAGTTCGCCGGCGACCATAGTTTACGATCGATGATTGCCGGCCGATGACGTCACTTACTATTTTAATGTATTTCGTTGCTAGCAACCGGTGACCATAGTTCACGAACTATGATCGCCGGCTGATGACGTCACCATCGTTTAAGAATTACTAACATTTGTTTAAAACAGTACATATTCATTTTTGCTAGAATAACATTCAAGACAAAGATAATACCATTTATTTGATGAAAAATACGAAGAGTGTCGCCTAGCGAACATAATTGTTGATAAATTCATCATTTAAACAATTCAACAACAAGTAAGGGAAACTAGTTGAAGTATATATTAATCAGTAACAATGAATTTATATCATCTTATTTTCATAGAAACAGACAGACGAACACTCATTCACAGATATACCAATAGCCGTAATAATAATAAACACATCTTTATTTTTGGATATTCTATCATTTTATTTTCGTGGACACGTACAGGCAGCCGGACACATAAATAGTGATAATACAGATTAAATTAAATATCGAAGATTTTACAAAACTCAGTGTACTGTATAGTGTATTTGTGGGTTGGAAAAATCCCAATAAAGTGTTTTTATGCACTACATCAGACACTAGCTTATTCTATATTGAAAATCAGTCGAATCAATGATTTCAGGAACATATCCAGATGTTTATGAATCTCCGTTAATATGATTTTGTAGTTTTTTATTAATAATTTGTTGTTTTATATGGTGGCTTGATTTTGATATTGGTCTTGTGCGGGTGTGTGTGTGGGTGCGTGCTTAACCCAGTGTGGAGACGATATAGTGCCTTTCCTATTATTCGTATCAATTTGAAATTTTTCCGGTTGCTTTATTTCAAGCGGTGAAAATAGGAACTGTAGGTTTTGTGCGCGGTACCCCCGTCTCGAGTGATATTTCTGCCATCCATCTTCATTTTTTCAAATGCAATTATGATATTTTTTGGACCGTAAGGACAACCGTATTTTTCTGGTTATAAATATATATTACACTTATACATTTAACCTGCAGAAATGTCGGAAATTCTCATTTTTTTAATTGTAAACTTCGGAAAACGAGTTGGTATTGTTGGTAAGCTGCCATTCAATAAAACCGTTGTATATATTTTGGCTCAATTTTAAATTAGTGGAAATTTGTTCTAGAAACGGAGAGTACATCGCGATTGTGCGCCGATTATAATGCTACTTTTTTTTTTTTTTGCCGAATTGCGCTGTTGCCAAGTTGGTCACTTCGGATTATTGGAAATCTGATACGGAGATGGTTCGAAGGGGATACTATGCTGTTCAAACAGGTGAATCTTGTTATGCCATTTTAACCTTGCGGAAGTTCGTTGTTGCCAAGTTATGGACGCAGGAAATCATTGAAATAAGATTTATAGAAATGTTGATAGAAGAGCATTAATATAATCTTCATCTCGTTCGATTAGTGAAAGTTTCGTTGTATTTGCGTCTTTGCAGAAGTTAAAATGAGCTGAAATAGTGTCACTAGATACTAGTTATTATCTAAATCTGAGCACTCAGTTCTAATCCTGTCGTGTGTTTCGTTGTGGGCAAATTCATAATCAACCTAAGAAGGATAGTGGTTATTAAGTTTTATAAATTAAACTTCAACTATGAAACTTTCATTTATCATCAGACAATAATTCGTAATCGTGTAAGTATCCAGTTCAAATAATGAATAGAGAAATAATGTTACCTTATTTCTTGATAAACCAAGAACATTTGCAACAGCAAAGTCCCTTCCGCATTTTTTGATTTTAGGGGATTCAGTCCTAAAACTCCCACATCGTAACGCGAAAATATATCTGACGTTTTTGAATGTCCTTCTACTTTTTTCTGCATGTAGGTGGTGCTGCAATGAGGCCCTAATACAAAGCAAATTTATATCCTTTACTGGGAGTTTTTAGAAGGCGACTGGTGTGCCATTCTGTGATGGTCGTAAGCTATATCGTTACGTTTGAATTTCGCGGCTCGGAGACGTCACATACAAAGCTGCGCGCGCTACATCCTGTCGATGACGTAACTTCTGGTCCAGAACTCGTGATG
The DNA here is from genome assembly GCA_958510875.1 of Endomychus coccineus. Lineage (NCBI taxonomy): Eukaryota > Metazoa > Arthropoda > Insecta > Coleoptera > Endomychidae > Endomychus > Endomychus coccineus. The sequence continues at coordinate 135,373,947 of OY294068.1, forward strand.
TTATATTAGTACATATGCTTCAGCGACCAATGTAGCCTCTTCATTAGGGATCGGATAACCTTCTATAAACTTGGAATTGCAGAGTAAGTAGGTAGAGGTTGCCGTCACATTCGTTGTAGATTGGACCCAAGAGGGACACCTTTTTGGCTGTTGTTGTCATTGGTTCCTTCGTTAGTTTTGAGTATTTGTATCTTTACCATGCTTCGCAGCGATTAAGAAATTTTCAGTGAAAAGAGAGGAAAGAAAAGGAATATAGGGGGTTCTGTACATTACAATTAAACTTACATACGTTCAAAGTTAATATAATATGTAAAACTTTGAGGAAAAGCAAGGAGAAAAAACAAATATGTAAAACAGGCATTTCATACAAGTTTTTCATGTTCAATATATCTCTAAGCAAATAACATTCGTATGTAAGTTTTCTCAACCTTTTAACTGTATAACTGATAATAATTAACAATATCAGTAGGTTCAGCGTTATCAAATTGTTGGTATATTTTTGAAAGGTGGACACTTGTATGTATTGTATGATTGTTACTAAGCGACTACATATTTTATAACCTTTTATTTAATGAGAATGCTACTTTGCTATACTGCTTGCCATAACGAACGTTAAATTAGCAAGTTTCATTTGATCACATTTTGCAAATTCGCGGGCGCAAGTGCACTCTCCAATGTGATTTGATTGGTGGAGATCTATGTCATAAGAAGCTAACGCACGCATTCCTAATAATATTCTTTGGCCCTTTTTCTCAACTTTATGTTGAATTGCTGAGTTAACTGTGATATGATTATCTTATTTCTTGGTGAAGATCTATGACATTACGACAAGCGACCGAAGTGAGCGCGCTCGGCCGTCATTTTGCACAACATACAAAGTCGAGGCCCTTCTAAGCTTTGACACAGCTTTTCCTGTTCCTTTATTTTAAAGAAGGATCAACTCCAAGCAGCTGCTTATTCTTTGAGAAACCCGAAGAGCAGATGTAGCAACGATCGTGAAACAAGTAAACTCGCTGCAACCCGGGTTTACATGCTTTATGGTCGTGGCTACATCTGTTCTTCAACTTTCTCAAAGAAGGAACAACTTGGAGCAGTTAATCCTTCGTGAGCAGTTGTTCCTTCATCGATCTCTCAAAGGAGGAAAATCTTAGAGCAGTTGTTCATCTGCTTTCTGATTTTATTTGTAAAAAAAACTTTTACAGTCTCTGTAGGGTTCAAATTTTTACGTTCCTTAATTTTGGTCAATCTTCATGTTTTCGGGTGCGCTGATCACGAATATGGACATCAAAATTGCCTGGGCCCTATGCTACTCGAGTTATTGGCCATTTTTTGGGTCCAAATTGCCTCGACTTTGGTGTTCAATTTTTAGAAAAACTCGAGTTCCATTCGATCATTTTATGACAGAAAAAGTTGTAAGAAATCAAAAAGAGTGAAATGACGCCAATTAGAAGTAATAGAATATAAGGGGCCTAATATAGGGCCCAAGAAGTGCGATTTTTGGGCAAAATCAAACGTTTGTTAAATTGTCAATTATAAGATGACTGTTTGCCATATCAACTAATGCTTAACATGCATCGATAGTATTTTGTGTGTACTTCAATACGAGTTTTTGATTTGTTTGATATTTGCAAAGGTGGCGCTGCAATCACTGTTTTCGTGAAAAACTTAATTTTAAGATTGCGGGCCAAAAAATTTCCTTTTTGACTCAAAACAAAATTCAAACGAAAGATATTGATGACTTTCACCTATGAACTAAAATCCAACCACTTTGGTTCATATGGGCCGATTAGAAACCATTTTGAAAAAAAGGAACCGTGAAAAATATTCAGGTCAGAAAGTTTGGATCAGGAAAATGAATCCGTAGTTAAATAGCTGAAACATTTACGCAAATTTTTGATACCAAGCACGATCTTCTAGATTGTGTCAATCCCGAGAAAACTCATGCCAAGTCTTTTGGGCTCTACTGGGCCCAATTTTGGGTCCTTCGTTATAAACTTTGGTTCAGACTATAGGTGTCTCTTGTGGCTATCTCAGTATACTATTTTCCCCTCTTCAGTGTTTGACAGAGTTCCACAAAAAAAAATCAACTAAAAATTCCAAATTCTTAATTATCAAAGATGATGTACACTAACGTTAACCCGGGTTCGTTCCCACCCGTAAGACTTTTTTCTTCTTTTTTTTAAATGGCCAATAACTCGAGTAGCATAGGGCCTAGACAATTTCAATGTCCATATTCGTGACAAACTCACCCGAAAACTTGGAGATTGACCAAAATTAAGGAACATAAAAATTTTAACCCAAAACGTGAAATAAAATTACAGAGCGACTGGACTATTTATAATGTATCATCAAACAAATGTAAAACAACACTGCAGTATCATTTATTCATGAAATAGAATACAATTTCTTAACCATCCGTACATCAGACTTCCAATGATTTACACTTTTATATTTGGCAACAGCGTATTTTCTAAAAAACGAAAATTGGACCAATTGATTGAGATGAGGATTGACATTAATGCTCTTCCATCAAAATTTCCAAAATTTTTCCAGATGTCCAAAATCCATAATTTGGCAACAACGCATTTGCTCAAGGTTAAAATATCATAGTCAAGATTCACCTGATTGCACAGTATCATAGTATTCACTTCGAACCATCTCCATATCAGAGTTCCATTAATCCGAAGTGAACAACTAGGCCACAACGCATTTCCGCACTATGTGACGTAGATATTCGCTTAGTAATTACCATGGTGTTTGTTACCATGACACCAGTTTCCCTATATTTGATTTCCACTAAGTCAAATTTTCTCCTTTTTTTTCTGGAGACGTATAATTTTGAAGAGAATATCATTCTCCTTCTTTTCAAGAAGGATGAGAGATACAATTTGTCGTGCGTGCAGGCGACATCTGTTTTATCTCATTATTTACTATGTTTGTAATAATAGGCTGGTAATAAGTATTCAGTGTTGCATATGTGCTGCACATATTTTGTAGTAGTTTCAGATAAAAGAAGGTTATATATATTACTGTGATTAATTGTGAGTTAACCTGACAGCGGTTTCAGTATGAAACAGAGTTGTGAAATACATTATGAAGACCATTTGGAAAAAATTTCAGTGTAACGTAGAGCATAATTTTTTGTTCCTACAATCATTTACGTTTGACCCGCAGGACCAGGGTTGGAAAAAATCATGATTTTTAAAAAAAATTCAAAAATCGTGATTTTTATTAAAAAAATCAAAGAAAAACGTGATTTTTTCAGTTTTTTTTTTCAATAATAATCGATATGTTTTGGTCCATTTTAAGTACCTATGTATGTTTACATGCAAACGCAAACAATAACAAATAGCATTTTCCTGTTTTGACATATCTTGTATTGGTTTATTCTTGTCAGACCTTGAGAAATCAAGAAATCGCCTCGCGCCGTAATTTCCCTTTAAAAATCCTGTCGAATCTTGATTGCACCAGTCACAACGTCACAACACAAAATACAATAAAACGACGAGAACTCGTAAGCTGATTTATTTGACAAATTTTATTGAGACTGTGAGTGTGTCTGTGTCTGTGCCCAAGTAGTGAACTTAACTGAACAAGTAAAGCGAGTGTAGAATAAAAATGAGTGGAAGGAGGAAAGACCCAATTTGGAATTATTTTATAGAAAAAAAATCAGAAAAAGGAAAAACGTGTAGTAGAGCTATATGTAAAAATTGCAGAAAGGAAATGGAAGGAATTGTCCAAAGATTAAAAGACCATCATGAAAAGTGTAAGAACGCTGGGCCAAGTAATGAAGAAGTTAATTTAACAACTGAAGGTATGTACTATGTGCACATATTATGTCTTATAAGTAGTATGACTAGTATGGTAATGGTATATAGTAGAAACAGAAACTAAAAAATTATTATTATTTCATTATTATTTGCTATTCTTCATACAAGGAAAAAGTGCTAGATTTTAGTACGGGGTATGATTTGATATAAATAGAAATACAATACAAGGATTACAAGAAGCGCTAAAATCTTACTTTTTTCCATATATTTTATTTTTAAATATTTTAATAATTATTATTAATTCAACTGATTCAACAGCTTATCTTATCATTTATCAACCTAAATAATTTCTCGCTTTTTTACAGAACATGAAGGATCAGATCTTAATTCAGATACAGCAACTATTGCAAGCGGAAGGGCTTCAACGTTTTCCAATTCAACCACCAGTTTTGAAAATCGACCGCCAAGTTTAGCTTCGTCAAGTTTGTCTGTTTTTGGTTTGTCAGTGCCATCAACATCGTCATTATCACTTTCTAATGAAACTAATGATTCAGTCTATAAAAAACGAAAAACGGACGTTCCCGGTCCCGCTAATTTAATGAACTTTGTTATGCGGACATCTGCAAATAAAAAAGAAGAAATAGACAAACAAATCGCAAAAGCTGTATTTGCAACTAATACTAGCTTCAGATGTTTAGACAATCCGCATGTGAAAAAGGCGATCGAAATATTAAGACCTGGTTATAAGCCCCCATCAGGAAAAACCGTTTCGACAACTCTTCTAGAACAAATCCACGAGGAAGAAAAAACAAAATGTTTTGGAAGTCTTTCTGGTCAGAGTGTAAACATGTCTATTGATGGTTGGTCTAATGTCCACAATGAGCCTGTAGTTTGTGCCACAATAACCATTGAAAATGGACAATCATTTTTGTTTGAAACGATTGATACATCAGGAAATCCACACACAGGCGATTATTTAACTGGGATTGCTTGCAATTTAATTTTATCTTGTAAATCTAAATACAACTGTGACGTAAAATCTTTCGTAACAGATAATGCAGCAAACATGTCACTTATGAGAAGAAATATATCAGATAACCTAAAAGTAAGTCATAACTTATGGATGCTCAGCTCACCTTTTAAACTTATTATGCAAATATTTAGAAATAAAAAATATCAAAGAACATGTTACACAAATTATTAAGTACTTCCGAAATAATCATCTGGCTAGGGCAAAATACATGCAGGCAGGTGGAAAAACATTAGTGCTTCCGAGTGACGTAAGATGGAATAGTATGTCAGATTGTTTAGAGGTATATACAAGTCAATGGGAGAAATTGTTAAAAGTATGTGAGGAGAATAAAAAAGAAATAGACTATAAACAATATACGAAAAAGTTTCAAACATTGGTCTTAAACGATCAGCTGAAGATTACCTAAACATCTTAAAGCCTATAGCTGTGGGACTTGATACATTACAAAAAAAAAATGCTTTCCTATCTGAAGCAGTAGAAGTATGGAAGACATTACAAGAAGAATTCCAGGACGAATTAGAATTATCGTTATCTCAAATGCAAATTTTTGAACACCGATATAAACAGGCACTAACGCCCTATCATTTTGTGGCTTATATTTTGGATACAACCAGAACCAAATTTAAATTGACTAGTGCAGAAAAAAATTCAGCATTAAATATCATACAAGAAATGTATGGAAATAGTGGATTCCTACCACTCATTATAAAACTTGAAGCCAAAACTGAACCATTTTCAACAGTTATGTTTTCAGAAGAGGTATTATCCAGTGTTAGTGCCTTACAGTGGTGGGTTTCACAAAAGAATATTCCTGAAGTTGCTAAACTTCTTCCTATTCTGAAACAATTTTTATGTGCTGTCTCCTCGTCCGCTTCGGTAGGAGTGGTTCACTCCAATTTACGAAATAAATTAGGAGTGGAGAAAGCAGGAAAATTAGTATTTCTGTACAAATACTATAATGAAAATGAAAATTAACGTTGCATTTTTTTGAAAATATCTTTTTTTTTTTTCAATATTAAGAATATAGTTTTATTTGCAGTTTGTATCAGTTTAATTTGTATTTTGAGTATATTTTATAAAATAAATAAATGTTATTTCTGATTTCACATTTTTTATTTTATTCATTGAATAAAATAAAAAAAATCACTTGATTTAAATCGTGATTTACATCAAATGATTTAAATCAGGCGAACCCTGCGCAGGACTGTCCGAAAGCTAAATGCCAACAAAAGTGAGGGAAGTCACTTGATCAATTGATTTATCTTTGACCGGGTAATACATGTTCTGGATATAACAATACGATTTTACTGTTTAAAATGTGCGCCTGAATAAACACCAGTTTTCTGCAGGTTGTTTACCCTTTCATACAAAATTTGTATGTTTCCTTCTAGCGACAGCTAGAATGTAACCAATTCCAAAAAAAGGAAAGAAGACCCTTCCTAATAATTATAGACCCATTGCACTATTATCTGTGATCTCTAAAGTCATGGAGAAAGCAATCAACATCGAGCACATCAAATACCTAAAGAGCTACAAAATTGTGAATCATCGGCAACATCAACAGGAGACCTGCTTCCTACTTAATACATGTACGGCAGAAATCTATCGAAAAACATGGGGAATCTCTAGCTGTATCTCCAAAGCATTTAACCGATTCTGGCATCAAAGCCTTCTAGGGAAACTTCCGTCATATGGTTTTCCGCCTCAACTTTGCCGCTTACTATCGAGATTTCTCTCAGATAGATCACTCCATGTGGTGGTTGACGGAGTATCCTCCGATACAATGGCTGTCAACGCTGGTGTTCCACAGGGACATGAAGGCAGAGGAGCGAGACAGGGACAGGTTGACGCAATTAATCTGATAATCCAACATTAACATTAATGCAACATTAACATTAATGCAACAAAAACTCAAACTTGCATCTTCTCCAGGAAGGCGGATCCCACAATACCTCTTCTGATGGTGTCAGGTGCAAGTATTCCTATGAAGTCTTCCATAACAATGCTCGGGATCACCACCAACAGCACCCTTTCATGGGACGATCATGTGAGGTCCATTGCGGAAACCGCTTCGCAAAAACTGGGTTTTCTATTTCGTGCTAAGAGCTACTTTACATCCCAGCAGCTCCTCATGATCTACAAAGTACAGATTCGACCTGTCCTGGAGTACATTTTTGGAGTTCGGCTCCCAAACATACGCTGAAGCTCTTGGATTCTATCTAGTTAATAGCCTAATAGTTCATTGACTCTATAGATATTTCCATTGTCGGTGTTCATGAGAAATCTCGTCTGTTGCTCCACCACAAGAGATTCCAGATAGGCGGGCTAGATGGGTTCAAACCAGTCGCCCCTTCATTGTCAAGCCCGAGACCTGCCGAACTTCTTCCTACCAGATTTAATTTTTCTATCGAACAGCGAAGATGTGGAACTCTTTACCTAGTGAGGTCTTTCCCTATGACTATATTCTCCAAACCTTCAAATGCCACCTCTCCCAACATTCCACCGCGGGAGCTATAATGTTCTTCGAACATTATAGGTTTCCCTCTCGTGTAGTCTAAGTGTTAAAAAATATATAACTTACATTTATTTTTTCCCCAATTTCCGGCACAGGGGGTGGTTTTCAAGGGCTGAAATTCAGAAATACATACTGATTTGAATGACCTGGTAACACATTATATTTTTTCACAATTTTCATTTCAAGGGGTGATTGTCATCCTCAGGGAACTAAAAGCACACATCGGGACATGGTGGGAAATGTAGAAGCTATAAAGAGCCTAATTTCGAATTTTCATAAAAAATTCTCAAAATTCTTAGGTAATACCCCATTTTCGCCGTCATTGACTTACTATCGGTAATTTAGAAATATTATGTTTTTTACTTTCTGTAAAAATTCCAACATACGAAATTACTGTAGTGTGGCCAAAAACGATGATAGTCTCATATAATGCTAGAATTTCCACTGTTTTGATGCTTGAAGTATATAATACTTACTTCGAATGGTATTTTTCATACATTTTTTCCTTTTATTGTTTACAGTCGTTCAATTAATTCCTTTTAATTTCCAGAATGCAAACTCTGAAAAATGGAACCACAACTGCAACCACACAATGGTCCTTTAAAGAACGGAAATGGACCTGCCCATTGTGTTCATTTTCGTATAACCATTTTGGAAATGAAACTTGTGAGATTTGTAAAAGTGTGAAGACTCAACCATCGTTGAATCAACCTTGCACTATAACTGTTACTGAAGATAGAGGTTCAGTTGCTGCTTCATCATTGTAAGTATTATGTTACTAGCTGTCTAGTTTGGGAATGAACTGCTTTCACTGGTTGTAAAAAAAGTTGGTTAGTATATTTTCCAATTCAGTCTCGTCAAAATCATTTCATTTTGGATAATCACTTTTAGAATCATCAGTTATAAATGGAGTTTTGAGTTGTACTATTGCAATAATTCAATGTATCATTGTTTTCTCAAAAATAAATAAGTGATTTGTTGAAAAGATTTCAGAATGAAATCTAGTCTTATTATCTTAACACCGTAATATAATAAAGTCAGGTCCATCAGAAGAAACTAGATTTAAATCATTTATTGCAGAAGTACAAGAAAAAGACAAGTTATTGTCTAAGTGACTATATTTTTAAAATTTATATACACCGCCACTTTATCCAACAAGTGTTTCGGGTAACTTTCATACCATTACATTTCAATATTTTTGGTGTGATGCTAAGATGAAATTCATGACGTGATACACTATTACTATTATCAATGCTTTTGAAACTATTGATAAATTATTGGGAAGGACAATCTATTATGTACATGCATTAAGCCACTTCTGCTAATCTATCTTAATGTAGGAACAGAATAATTTATATACAAGTACTTCCCTGCCCTCGATATGTTTGGTTAGGAAGAGTGCAAACTCTTGCCACCTAGTTCTAACAGGACCCATTAGATCAAAATAGCTGTCAACTCTTAGCAGCGTTAATTACATCGTTTTATTATTGGATTGTTCATTATATATGGTAATGTGTATTATAAATGAATTAACTTAAAATACAGATTGTGTAGTGGTTTAATAACTGCGAGCGAGATTCGACAGAGATGGGGATAAATGGAAGTTCTAATCATAACGTCTAGCTGGATCATACGCTTGTTGCATTCGAATACTTTATTTCATTCCAAGATGTTGTTTGGAAATAAAATAATTATCTAAAGATGGTGCTAGAACTAGAATTGCATTGAAGTAGGTACTGTAAATTTGTTCACTCATTCCTAGAACAGATTTACGGAATATTAAAAATTATCAAATCTATGTATAACCGTGCTTCTATCGCGAGCTACTTCCGCAAGTTCACAGTGGAGTGAGTGTCAGTCGGCTTGCGTTATCTCATATCGTCAGATACAACCCACTATAGCGCGTTACTTGCCTCTCTTGTATAAAAATACCTTGCGGCTTTCTCGCTCTAACTCGCAAGACTCTCATATACACTGCTGATAGAACAGACATTTGTTTAAATACCTGAGTTACATCATAACACAAGGATATCGTGCACAAATATTCGAGTCCAATATGAACAAAAAAAAAAGCAATGTAAAATAGAAAACCCCAATAATACAAGTGATAAAAGTTCGCTGGAAAAGTTAAATGGATCAAGTTTTGCCATTATTGTTAGGTTGAGCAAGTTTTCATGGTTTTTAAATACAACTACCTATTTGATATAATGAACTGTGTTACAAACAAATTTAGGAGCTCTTTACTAATTATATCGAACAATACAAATTATTTGTAAAATTTTAAATATACTTCTCAAACTGTTGTAGTATTTACCAAATATATGAAGAAAAATAGTACATACTTACTGGTTCAATAATACTAAAAATATATAGTATTTGACAATACAAGAAATATCAAAATTTTAAACTGACAACTTGAAATTAATTAGGGAAATTGTCAGAAGATATCCATAGGTAACTGAATATGCTTTCATTAGTAACAAGATTTAGATTAGTCAAAATTTGAGTACAAAATTTTTCTTTTCAATATCAAACATTAACGTTTTGGAGAATAGTACCAATAATGATTTTTGACCCAGGTATGAATTATATATAAATTCTCGGGAAATGGTCACACTAACACATATATGCTTATTATTTTCGTCTTTACGTACGTTTCGGTCTCAAGACCATCATCAAAAGACGTATTATGTCTAAAACGGGATTTCTTAAAACTGATTGTATCAGCACAAAGTATCCGCACCAATTCCAAGCAAAAATGCCCACGTCGTCGAAACGAATAGAAACACGAATAATCGAAACTGTAAAACATCAATGTTTTAAGTATATGAATGATCAAGAATCCACTGCTTAGCAATTTTCTTATAATATACGAACTCATGTCAAACAAAGTCTATATACTACTGAAACCAAAAATATAACGCAAATTATCCACTTTCGAACCAGATGTTAAGGATTTATGAGGTAATAGATAAAGGTTATCAAACCTTATTAGAAATATTGATATTTGAGCATTCTACCTAAAATATACTTTTAACATTATAAAGACGCATGCAGGAATTTGCAAGGGTTTTAATTAATTAAATTAGTATAAATCTGACTTAATGATTGAATATCTGTACTATGATTTACATACTTGGAGTCACGTTTTATTTGAATCATCTCCAGAATACATCTTTTATAATAATTGGTTTCCTTAGTTAAAATATTAGCATTTTTGTAATCGAATTGATGGTTATAATCAAAACAGTGTTTAGCAAGGGCGGTGGAATTTCCTAAGTTTTTATTTATTGTGCTATACTTATACTATGTTTTTGTTACTTGTATCATACTTATGGCCATACATTATTTTTTGAAAATATTGTTTAGAGATTCCTGCGTCCCATCGCAATCTAAACAATTCAATTTGTATACTGTGTGGGTTTGTTTATCTTTAGGTATTAAAGGTTTTAGATTTGAAAAATAGTTCCCACAATTTTAATGCTAGAATGTTGCCAGGGGTAAACGACAGTACATACCATCTTCGAAGATACATGTTTCGTCGAGATAAACAGATAGATGCAGATCGTTTTAAAGTGGTGAAAACAGGAACTGTATTGTTTTTGGGCGCGGCAGCCCCGTTTAAAGTGGTATTTCTAACATCTATCTTCAGTTTTTTAAACGGAATTATGGTATTTTATCGAACCATAAGGACAACCGTGTTTTTGGGGTTATAAATATATATCACACTCATGTATTTAACGCACGAAATTCTTATTTTAATATTCAAGTGACGTTAACTATATGACGTCACTGTTTATGTTACGTCTTCACTCTGCCAAATTTTTATAGTTCATGGGATAGCAAGTGTCAGTATAAAACAAGGTGATATTTCGAAAGTCAGCCTAACAGTGTCATTATAAAAAATAGAGTTGTGAAATACATTCGATTCTATTTAAAACTGGTATATGGAGGTTTTTGGTGTCGGAGATCATGATTTTTCTGTAAAAATTCAAAAATTCAAGATGGTGGACGAGTTTTGTGATTATGATCCGATTCTATCCAAAAATCCTTCAAACTTGTTAGGAAAAATTCTTCTTCCAAACTATAAGTTATATATGTGCTTTAGAGGTTTTATAAAGTTTTTGTACACTGTTACAATAGAAACTTTGAAATATTATCATGGCTATGCCTTGTACTAATTTTCAGTGTATTTACAACTCGAAGAATATCAGTTTCAGATAGGTTGCTCAAAAATATTGTGAATTCACTACGGTAATATCTTAACAAAACTAATATTTTCGATCAAAATCAATGTGTTGCAGTTCTTTTAAGTCTGAATAAATATTTATAAAATGTTTTTTCTCCAGTATCTTTCACATTTAAAGATATCCCGTTTTCTTTGAATGTTGGAAAGTAATAATTATAATCTAAACTCAATCTGTATGAATTAATCATCAAATGGAATGTACCTACTAAAATTAAACATTATAATAAGAATAATCTATACCTTAAAAAGTTATAAATATAGAAACAAATAACGGATTAGTGAAATGTATGTGGATTAATTCATATAATGAATTTCGTATTTAATGAGTTGTACCCATTAAAATCGAATGTTATAATAATATATAGGTACCTTGAAATGTTATAAATATGAAAACAAATTCAAACCCGCAATAGATTTAATTTTCAATAGAAAAATTTCTACGTTTTACTTACACTTTTTTGTTTTTAAACAATAGCACTCGACAATAGTTTTGATAAGAGCTTTATAGATCAACTATACCACTTTCGAAAAAATGCATATCTCGCACATTTCCACATATTTGGGTGATATCTCTGAAAAACATACTTTCTAAACATGATCTAGTAGTTTCATTTAGACATCAATAAGAACTTTTTAATTTGATATTTATTTATTTTAAAATCAGTTGTTATGTCCGGATTGTCGTAGCATTTATATAAGACCATCAGGTCACTCAATAGACTCAAATAATATTGTAGATCCTATAATTATTTTCAAGAATGACAGTTTGTGATTCCAATATTCAGAAAGTAGGCAGGCTGTGTCCTTATAGCAGAAGAATGGCATTAAACATGTTTTCTTGATTTCACAAATATTTTTTTCTAAACCAATGTAGTATCTTTATGATGTCCTCCTTGACGAGCTCTACTATTTCAATCCATGTGAGTTCTGTATATTAATGTGGTGTGATCAGCAGGCAGAATGATGGAGTACCTCTATATTATAAAAAATATGTCATTTATCACAATATTATTTTGCTGCAGGTCTGCAAACTGGACTGCATGTATGAAAGTTCCAATAGCAACTTTAGACCAAGACATAGATGATGATTTCCAATTTTTATTAGGTAAGTAAATTAAGAAGAATACCTATCGAGTCACATATAATCACTTTCGATCCTAATTGAATAGAACTTGAAATAAAAACACCGTTTCAAATATTTCAGTGAAAAATATATTTGATTAAATCGTTTCATCTCATCCTCAAATATCATTTATCATAAAATTACAAACATCCCCCCTGTGATGTCTCATATTAAGTATTTGTCAAAGTTTATCCAAACATAGCCTGTCCGGTTATATCTAAGAATGTACACATGCCACATTTCTATCATTCTGCTTTTTCATTTCAAGTTCTAAATATCTGAAGGCCTGTTAACTGATAAGTTTTGATAATATGTAAAAATAACGTTCCTAATTATCAATTATCCTACAGAGTGCACACTAGGATAATTTAAGGTGTAACATGTCATGTAGACAAATTTTGCAAATCGCTTTAAGTGAAAATTGAACTAAACTTTATAAATCAAATGTCCTAGTCACCCGAGGGTACATGCACTTTAATAATACATGTGTTCAAGGGTAAGGAAAATCAAATGTGTACAAAGAAAGAACATCAATCAATCAATCACATTTCAAATAACCTTATTACCAAAATTATATAAAAATTTTAAAGACTAACCCGGTAAAAGTAACAAACTTACCTGCGATGGCCTTGCGTCTTGGAATTTCGAACTCTGAAGCAAAATTCATTTTCTGGGTTTTAACTGCCTCAGCCACAACCGCCAACGCAGGTTGAACATTGAATTCGGTATATCAACAGTTTATTCGCTCGCCGCTAGGAGCATATATTGACTGTATGGCTGGGAGGTATGACTTTTGCTCCATAGTCACTCCTTGGAATTATATTGTTTTGGAGTGCGGTAGCCCCCTTAAAGAATTACCTTTGATATCAATATTCAGTTTTTCAAATATAACTATAGTATTTAATGAACCATAACAGCAACATTGTTATTCTGGCTATAAATATACATCACGAGCATATACTTAAGCTGCAGGAGTGTCCGAAATTCTGATTTTAATATTTGTATGACATCAAACTTACGTCATCGAATTGTGACGTCCCATATTTACGTTCATAGTGGTCCTGACAGCAAAATAAATAATACGTAGAGTTAATCACATGTTGTGAATTTAAATAAACATTCAATGACATAGTACCGGGATATCAAAAATTATCTTGGTCAAGGGTGGTTGTGGAATCTAAAACGTGTGTCTTACTTTAAATTTTTAAATATGTTTTGTTGTGTCAGAATCTGTTAAGTCATTGTAAATAATTTGCAAGAACTTCAACAAAGAATAGTTCAGCAATGTGCAACCATAACGTCAGAAATGCTGCAAAAAGGTTTTCACAGCATAAGGATGCGCGTCAACTTGTGCATCGAACAAAACGGGGGACATTTCCAACAATTAATGTAATTTAGTTTTTCTTGTTACTAAAACCATTATTTCATAATTTGTAGTTCATTATTGTTTTACAACTGAAATAAATAGGTATGAAATTTGTAGGTTATTGATGATGTCAGTGTGACAGTGACATAATTATTTCAAACGTAAAGTAAGACACACGTTTTAGATTCCACAACCACCATCGACCAAGATAATTTTTGATATCCCGGTATAATTTAACGCCTTTTCGCAATTTCACGTATTTAGCTGTTTCTGAATCATTCGAATATCTCTTGTTCCAATATCTTAGCTCTTTCCGCGGGTGAAGTTCGATCTTAATGCAATTTTGCACGCTTGACTTTCAAAAAAAAGGAAAGTCGATATTATATACATGAGATTTCGAAAAAAGTTCCTTTACCACCCCTTAAAACCGACAAATACCGATCTTGATGAAATTTTACACACTTGCCCTACAAAACATAAGGAAACAGACAAGTATCGGTCTATAATAATAATAATAATAATAATCTTTATTTTCCAACAGAATACATCCAATTACAGGAAAATTCATAATAATAATAATATAAATGGAAATGCAATACATAATGCAAACTTAACATTGATATGTTTAGAATAGGTGGTATAATAAGAAAGTAAGAGAAAATGCATAAGTGTATACAGATTGTAAACTGTATATATTGAGATAAATGAAAATATACGAACAATGATTATAAATTATAATCATTTATAAACATAATACAATAATTACAATTAATAGTAATCATTAGTAACAATAGTAATTATGACCACAATTACAATGCAATTACCGTAATTATAGATAGTAGATAATAATCTATCAATAATGTCTAAAACTATACGAAATTGGGTAATTTATCAAATAAATCATTTTGAATCTTTTGGTACTTTCGATATAATATCAGATAGCGAATCAAAGTTGATATCAAACGTTTTTGAAATTTTATTAAAATTACTACACATTACATTGAGAGGAGACTTGAAGAGCAAATTAGTACGTGCAAATGGGGTATAGAAGGTTGAACTGATTCTAGTAGAACCGATCGGAATATGGAAATTGATATTCGATAGGAGATATGGGCAGTCAATAGAACCATGCATTAGGTGATATAAAAATGCAATGGATATAGTTACTCTTCTGTAAGATAATTCTTGCAGATCACTATTTTGTAGTAAAAAGTTGTGATCAAAACCACGAGGTGGATAAGTGCCTGTATGTCTGAAAACAACGTATTTTGAGAATCTACGCTGGACAGATTCAACCCGCGATATTTGCTGCATATATATAGGATACCAAATTATTGTGCAATATTCTAATTTCGATCTAGTGAAAGTTGTGTATAAAGATTTCCACGTGGTTGAGCTATTGAATTGTCTACAGTTTCTAATGATAAAACCTAATGTTCTAGTTGCAGAGGAGACGAGTTTGGTAATATGATTAATAAATAGGAGTTTCGAATCGAACAATATACCAAGATCTTTTACTAAGTCCGTACGAGTTAGAGGGTTGTCCAAAATCGTATAATTAAATTTAATCCACTTAATTTTACGTGTGTAGGTTATTATATTGCATTTATTAACGTTAAGGTTTAATCTATTTGTTTCACACCATTCGATAATGCGATTCAGTTCAATTTGTAACAAGTATCAATCATGGACTGATATAATAAGCATGTAAATCTTAATGTCATCGGCAAATAAAAGGTGGGGGCAATTGATTAGTAAAGCAAGATCATTAATGAATAGCAAGAATAAGAGAGGACCCAAATTATATCCTTGGGGAACCCCGGATTTGGAGACAAAATATTTGGAATGAAAGTTATTGATATCTACATATTGCATTCTACCGACCTTCAAAACACAAGGAAATTCACTTTCTACATGAGATTTCGAAAACAACTACTCCAACTCTTTCTCGCTCCTTAAAGCAGAAAAGTAATGATCATGAGGAAATTTTCCACACTTGACCTTCAAAATAAGAGGAAATCACTTTCTACATGAGATTGCTAGTTCATGTTTTTAAGAAAAACTGTTCAATAATATTACTTTTCGCAAATTCGGTAAGACAGGTGTATTTATACTTTCCGTAGGCGGAGAGGGCACCAAACGTCACTTTCGTGACCACTCGTATATCGGCTAGTAAAACAATGAAGGTCAACCACGAGAGATTCCAGATAGGCGGACTAAATGAACTCAAGCTAGTCACCCCTTCATTGTCAAGTTCGAGACCTGCCGAACTTCTTCCTACCAGACTTCATTTTTTTTTCTATAGAACAGCGAAGTTGTGGAACTCTTTACCTAGTGAGGTCTTTTCCTATGCCTATAACTTCCAAACCTTCAAGAAAAATTCGAATCTCCTCTCCCAACATTCCACCGCTGGATCACACAATGTTCTTCGAACATAATAGCTAGTCAAAGAATAAAAAAAATTGATAGTCAATTTGAATGTACGTTCAATGCAATGACATGAGTATAATTTGACGTCTTTTCATATCTTTTCTCTGTCTGTGACGGATGTTTTTTCGATAATGGAAGTAATGTTGTTCATTTACAATGTTTGATATGTCTTCTAAATATTTTAAATATAACTTCTCTTTTTTATTAATAGAAAGTAAAATGGATTTTGCGATGTAGGGCTTTCGAATGTTCTCTTTAATATTTTTGAAAGAATTATTACTAATAAGACATTGTAAATTATTTATTATTTGTTCAGTAGCATGTTCAGGATCTTTAGCTTCCAAAATTGCTTTCCAATTGAATTCGGAAGAAAGCGCCTGTAATTTTCCATAATTTATGTAAACTTCTTCACCAGTTGTCTTGTTTTTATTTATATTGGTACGGATAGTTACCAATTTAGAGTAGTGATCAAGAAATAAATTTCTTAGATTTTACGTTTTTAAATCTGATTTCAAAAATATATTATCTATGGATGAGCCTTCAGAGGTCTATTTTATTTTGTGGCTAGTAAGTTGTTTAATAATGGGATGTATTCATTAGCGTAAAAAATCTGTAGTTATCATTTCTTTAGAGGTAGTGTCAATGTTTAAATCATCTACAATACAATGATTTTTCAGTTGCTATATTTGATTTAGAATTTGACTTGTGAAGCTGCTTATTATTATTATCATAATATTGTCGAAATTCTCCTCTTAGGCATATACATTTCCGTTATTCTAATGCATCAATGTTTATTTAATTGTAGGTGATGAAAGTCCAACTGAAGAACAAACGTGGACGTGTAAAAAATGTACATTGGTGAACAGAGGAAAGTCTCTTTCATGTGAAGCTTGTTGTGGTTCTAAATTAAAATCAATATCGTTAAAGACTGACATGACTCTTAAAAAAGGTGAATTTTGGACGTGTTCCAAATGTACTCTCAAGAATCCACTAACCGGTTTGTGCTGTAAAATATGTAAAACCGAAAAAAGAGCATCATTATTATCTAGACATGCATCACCTAGTCGGGCTAATATGAAAAAATATGGAAACCAAAGATACCAAACCAAATATGACAAAAATGGTGAAGTTTCTCATGATAAAAACCGAGTGAAAATAAATCTGAAATCTGACAAGGAGATCGGTAAGTAAAATCAGTTCTTCTACTCTTGTTTGATGACTTGTGTGTTGAAACCTACAAGACACTATAATTCCATGATATACATTATAAACAACAGCTACCACGAACAGAGAGATTAAATTATCTTGGTTCTCAAATGAATTCCTTGGTACAATAGCAAGACTATTATAATTATTATCAGTCTCAGAACAAAGTTAATTGAACCGGTAAATTATCTAATTATTAGCACAAGTATTTATCCCTCTCAGCTCTAGTTCGAACCTGCTTAAGGATAGTTGTTCTAACAAGTTTACTACGTTTTATTCGGTTTCAAGTAAGATTTTCTTATAAATAAACAAATTATCTAAATGTTTTTCTACATTGCTTATTTAGTGAATGTTATGTAGAGGAAATGAATGGATCAACTTCTTGTTTTTTATTATATTGATGGATTTTAATGAAATCTTCTTATTCGCTTCATTTTTTGTTGCATAATTATGTATTAATGATATTGATATGGGTTAATTTTGTTCAACTACGAAATAAAGAATTTACTTACTTTTGTAGCACCAAATAAAAACACATCACTTATGGTATTGAATTCACTCGTTAGTTTGTGACGTGCTTTGTCACTTTGGCGTTAAATACTTACTACAGAATAAATTTTATTCCTCGGGCGCCAGATTTTGTCAAAGGTTTACTTCTCCTAAGGTAGGACTTCTGCTAGGGTCCTCAACACAAAGCATATCACATTGCTATCTATGGATAGTCTTGTCCCAGATTGTATCAATGAAGTAAGTAACCAGGGCTTTTTAGGGTAGAAAGAATAGTATCAGATTTCCAGGCTGTAACTGCAAAAAAATAGTTGGTTACTTCTCGGCTAATTTAAATGATGTCGCAGAAATTACACTTCCTGGCAAATAAACACGGAATTTCCCAATAATAAATTTATTTCTCGCAATTGTACAGAAAGAAGAATTATTGAATGAAATCACATGAACCGGAAGAATGCAAAAAAGCTCGAGCAGAGGGAAAAGAAGAAAAAACGGTCCTAGCAAGCAAACTTTTCACCGAATGAACAATGTTGAATAAGTATATAATAGTGAGCAATCATGCTGTGTCTGAAATTAACCCCTTGGCATACCAGAAGTCAACTCGTAAGCTATATTATATTGATTACTCTCAATTTCGATTTGTCCCACTCTGTCTAAGTTAGTACGCGGCCTCTTTGGGCGGGATAATTGTATACTGATGTCAGTCCACCTTACATACGGGGCTCTTTCATACATCGTTCAGTCACAGTTCCTACTTCCGGGGTACTACACAGTGTGCATAAACTGACTAGATCATCAAAAATACTTTCACCTACTTCCGGGTAACTACACAGTGTACAGATGAAAGTATTCTGATCTCTTTCACACTTCCACTTCCAGTCTCTACTTCCGGGTAACTACACAGTGTGCACATGGAGATTATGATACAAAATTTCTCAATTCGTTCATTCCCTGACACGACACAATTATTTAATATAATTAAAATAATTATTCTCGATACGCGGGGTGATACATATTCATATAATATTATTAATGTGTTACAATTTCGATTAATCGTGTTTCTGTTCATTTCGGCGAAGTGGGCATTTTTAATTGAAATTCGTGCGATAAGGACGCTTTGTGCGGGTACAATTAGTTTTAAGAAATCGCGTTTTAGACACAATACGTCTTCTTATGATGGTCGTGGGACCTAAACGAATAAAGACGAAGAAATAATAAGCATATGTGTCAGTGTGACCTATTTCCCGAGAATTTATATATAATTCATACCTGGGTCAAGAATCATTATTAATGATGTAGGTTTATTATTCCTACATAAACATTCTTGTGTATCACATTTCTTGGGGGTGCTTGTTGGCACTTTATTCATTATCCACAACGATGGTGGTAGTTCTTCTAAATTCACTAAAAGTTGAATTTAGGATACATTTCATCATTATAATCGACATCCTTTGTTTTGAAGAAAATATCAGTTCTTCACTAGGAATAAAACCCCTGCTGTACAATCAGCAAGAAGTACCTGCAATATATACTTTTCACTGCGCCACCAACCTTTATCTTCATCGCAGCTTTAGTGCTAGAATCCTACCAGGAATATAGGAATAATCGACAGAACCATCTTCGAAGATCCATGTCCCTTCGAGATAAACATTGACATCGACAGTAGCGGAAGGATAGGTAGATGAATCACTTGCAAACAAATATTTCAGCCTAAAGAAAATGACAATATACAAATACCAAGTACTAGTACATTTACAGAAGTCACAAATCAAGAAGTAGAATTAAAAAATAATTCACTAAGAAATATTAATATTGAAAATTACACAAATTGTACATTTACTTTTAACCTTAATGGTAAAAATAAAGTTTGAGTTAAATTGTTCCTAACATATTACTTCCTTACTTTCACAATGCAAATCAATAGTGCTAATTAATTATTAAATATTTTGCTATTAAATTACTCTTTTTATTTTCCTATACTTCGTGCCACCTAAATGGAACATTTTTTGGTTTTTGCATGAACATAGAAAAACTATTGTATGCAACTCGTGCAAAAAGTGTTCATTGCACTCGACTTGTTGTCGCATGCAATAAACACTTACTTTTGCACTTTTTACATAAATAACTATTAATGAGTCAAAATGCCCAGATATTAGTAGCTAATCCAGTTTTTCATAGAAGATCTAAATATGTAGATGTCGGAGATCATTTCATAAGACAAGTTGTAATGGGTAAACTTATGATTGGATTCCTATGTACTTCTTAAATGATTGCATTCATCCTAACAAAAGGTTTGACTTCATCTAAGCAAAATAAATTTGTTAAGAATTTAGGCTTTATACATTTTCAATAAGTGGTGTTTGTTGTGATATTGATAATTGACTATCTTCGATTGTCTGTGGTCTGAACTAGCTAGTGTATAGCTCCATCTATATTTGTAAAAAGTGTCAGAATTCTGGTTCTGTGAAGACAGAAGGATAAGTCAGTGCTTAAGTAAATTTCGAATTAGAACGTCGTGTTTTATTTCCAACCTCATCAGCTGTTTTTCCCAACAACTTTGATTTTAATGCTCAAGTGTTCTCTTATTATTTATTACATCTTGATTTTATTGTAAGTTAAGTTTTTAGACACTCTTGCTTGTAGTCATAAACAAATTAAAGGGGTGCTTTCTGGATACACATTACATTGAAGAGAAACTAATAATACCGTAATATGCATATTACACAACTTTATAAGCGTCATGCTCCTATGTTTTTAGATACTATCTTGGTCGATTTACGCAAACTAAATGAAGATGAATATGTATAACTTTTATTCTAGTTTCCTCACTTTGGTGTTCATCTATGGGAATGTGTCGTACATTCTTTGAATTTAAACTTGAAATTTCGCGGCAGGAAATCGATATTTTAACGAAGAACATACTGTTTAGCGGACATACATATTACACCCAATACTCCACAATTGGGATATCCATCTGTCTTTCACTCGGACAATTCCCTTTGTATAAAGAAATACTACATATGCCATATAGTCTTATATTAGATATATGGACTTACACAATCGGAAAATGGAGGATATTTAATGTATTTTCTGAAGTTACTAATGTACCCTCCAACAGCTTCTGAAATGTTCGAGCTTTATATCATAAAAACTTCCACTTTTTACTTCCCTCGATATAAGTAGTATGTAAGGGAAGTATTGTAATCGGGGCAAAAAAAAATGTTCTGAATTTTCCCGGTTATATGTTGGCGTGTGTGCGTAAAAACTATGGAGACGATTGCGCTGTTCGTATTGGTCGTATAGATTTGAAATTTTGCAGATCTGGTGAACTGTATTATTTTTGGGCATGGTCGCCCTTTTTCAAGTGGTATTTTGACATCTGTCTTCAGTTTGTCAAATGGAATTGTAGTATTTTATTGAATCATAAGAACAATAGCGTTTATCTGATTATAAATATTCATCGCACGCATATATTTGACCGGTTGAAGTGACATAATCGATGTGAATTCACAGTTTATTATATATTGTACTCCTAATACTAACGGATCTGCAGCGCAGTTGGTAAGGCATACGCTTTGAGTGCCACAGCAGTTTTTCCCATTTTTCGTTAACTATCTCTATCTTTTGATCATTTGAAATGATATGTTTAATTGAGTGAGATTGTTATCAATTTGTTGAATTAAATTTCTTTTATTAGTATTATTTCATGGCATGATCCTTATTCAAGGTATCTTCAGTTTGGTCTACGCGTGACGTTATCTTTGGTTATTTATATTGCTCTTGTGCGTATAATCTATCTTTTATTATAATATCCTTGGCCGCAAACGATGCGCATCGATGATACCTTCTATTTAAAATCCAAAAATCGAGAAAAATTGTTTCTTACTAGGTTCTTGGCCAACATTATCAAACCTATTTTCAAAGTCAACAGCAAATTGGAATCTCGTTCAGTCAGCAATTATGGTTTAGTGGCAGATTACGAGAAATCTGGAATTAGAAAATTCAGTTAAGTAGCGGTCAAAGACGAATATTCCAGTCATCATTGATGATGAAGAAAAATTAACATAAGCTAAACATATTTTTTATCCTAGGCCACACAATTGTACAAAAAATGGTTGATCTCTATTATATGCAACTAACCGCAATTTAAACAGTTCAAGAAGTATTTAAATTCATAGAAATTATAAATTATTAATGCACAACGATTTACCACCATAGACGATAAAATGATTGTTCACCATCAGGCGATCACACTCTGACCCACATATATTTTAGAGACAAAAACAGACTGATTGGTTTATAATTTTCAACTATCCTCTAATTTTCTTAGGATTCAGCGTATCGGTCGGAGACAATATGAAATTGATTATTATCTAATCATTCTTATCAAATGTTTGCATTGGGAACGACGGACATAGTATACTAAGACCCTAATTTTAGTTAATTTTAGCAACATATTAAAATTATTTAATCGAAATTGTTGATAAAAACCATGAACCACTGTTTTTTTGAATTTTTATTGAAAATGAATCTAAAGTTTTGGTGTAAAAACCTATCATGATTCTTACTCTTATTTTCTTAATGAAAGACTTTAGAAAATTGCCTTTTTTTGTGTAAAAACCTAGCACGACCCCTGCTCATGTTCATAAAGAAATTGTCTTTTGAAATCTGAATGCTTAATGGAACATAGTTCTTCACGAAACACAATTTTGCGTCACAAAGCATAAAAACCAAATTAACGCTTCATATAGTGTTCCTAATTTATATTTCATACCTTCATTCTCTTTTCAGTGATTCCTTCGCAATCCTCCTTCCAGTTCAAACCATGGCAGTGCGAGTATTGTACTTTTGAGAATTCAAAGTATAAGTTAATTTGTGATATGTGTCAGAAAATGCGGGAAGAAGTAATAAATAGATCAGCTCAAGGGAATATGCGTTTAACAGAAGAGCAGATCGCTGATAAACATTGGAACTATATAGTTCGTTATTGTAAAGCACATGGCCAAAATTTTATTGATGATTCTTTCAAACCCAGCCCAAACAGTTTATATTACAATCCATCAGAATGTGAAGAAACATATACGATTAGGTGGAAAAGGGTGGAAGAGATCACTGTGGATGACAGTGCTGATAAAGATTTGGATTGGACAGTGTTTCGAAGACCACATATATCGGATATTTCTCAAGGTAACTTTTCAATTTGCTAAGTCATTTCCGACAGGGTTACCGTTCCAAGGTTTCACATTTGTGATTATCTATACAAATAATCGGATAGGGATACTAAAAACGCGACCGTCTCCCGATTTAATTATGGGTAATAGAAATGTTATTTTCCATGTTTACAATGTTGTATATCCAAATATTTTACTTTCTAAAACAACAAAAAGTTTTGTTTCTAATGGAGTAATTATACTAGCGCTTAAGATAGCTAGTAGTGCTAGCGCAGAGTTTAGAATTTACACATGGCTCACTCGCCACGGCTGTTATTATTTAGTAGTTGCCGTGTCCGTGGCCTTCTACTTTGTTAACCTTAAATCTGGTGTTTTTTAATGTTCATGTTGTGACAAACAGTTGTTCGTGATTTTCTTGTCAAAATTAAGTGGGACGGCAACAACATTACGGACTTTTCGACTAATTTACTAGTTGGCGAGTAAAAATGCGAGTGACTAGCGAGTAGACACCGTCTCAATATCCCATGACACAAAAGGTACTCCATCAAACACCTGAAATGGAAGAGGTGAAAATGTTCTAAAAACGTGTTACGCACGCCAGTCTAGTAAAAATTTGTTGATTGGTGTTTTAATGACTTTAACATTGACTAAAAATAGATTAATTTGCTCTTCAAAACACCTGCTTGGAATTTACACTATTTATAGTAAATAACGTATCATTTTCGAGAAAAATTAGCTAACTGGTAATTTTTTTGTGTTGTGTTATGCATTATTCTGTCATGAAAATACACTTTATGTTTTTTTTCAAAATGAAGTTTGATGTATCCCCTATCTATTAAACTTGTCTGGTTGGGAATTTTTGGTAATTACCTTTTCAGATATTTTTGAATGCGTAGCATCCATACATGAAATATATATGTCGGGTATCTCGTATAGCAGCAAGTTGTGTTACCTAACTAACTAACTAACTTGGGTGCAGCACGTAATTTCGGGGAAATACCGAATTTTGTGGGATAAGCGAAAGGAGAGAGATAGGACAGGCGGGAAGTCACTCTTTGTTTGGCACTGTGAGAGATCACCACGCTTTTACGAACTCCAGACACGTAATTCAACATAGAAGGGCAATTGAGTTATTTACGTTTAGTGTTTTGTTTATTTAATTGTTTTTATTAAAAGTTTTGTGAATTATGTTGTATTTTATCAACATGGAAAACCAAGGTGAGAACGACCCTTCGATATATATTAGACTCAACCTCTGGCATGTCTGTCATCGAAAAAAGTTTTTTACTACCTATGTCAGACTTAATTGTTAAGCAAGGTGCTAAGGTTATTCTTTTATTTTAAATTTGCGTCAACAGCGGCCATGTCAAAACACCATCACCATTTTTTTAAATTAACTGCGATTTATTTTATCCTAAAAATGTCAGAGAAAAAATTAGTTTTGCTACTATGACAGCCTTGATGTTTTAAGAGCCATGACCACTTTATTCAATTTAAAAATGTGATATAACCATTGCCAACAAAAAAAAATCTTAATTTAAACTCCCTCCTATATATTCGAAAACGTTTTTCATAAAAAAAAACACCCAGACTTTCATAAAGAAAGTACAATTAAATAATTAAAAAGGAGAATAGGTACTACTTTTCATTAAAAATGCACTACAAAAATATGTAATCATTTTTAGTTTTTACCTTTCACATAAAATGAGCATCAAAATTCGATTCTTCATTCAATGGATATACTGGCCAAAGAGCTAAGACGGTGTTGTGATATACTATTTCTTAAATGTTTTGATTAATTTTAGTTTTATAAAGCTTCTTTCTGCTCACGCTATCGTTACTGATATAGTTTAGATTTATTTTAAAAATTAATAAAATTAAAATTTTAATTCGGCATAAAAAACACATTTTAAATCGAAAGGAGTTGAGGTCCTAAACTAGGTGAAATGTCAGAGGGATAATGACGATTGATTCAAAATATTTTAATGAGATCAATTGTCTAACGGATTCTAATCGAATAGGTAATTGATTTATTATTATATCCATTAGTTTATAAAACACTTCAAATACCGTTCACTGTTTTTAACGCGACAATCTACTTTTAATTCATTCATCATTACATTTTTTCACAGTGTGCAATCAATTACAGACAGGTGCTTTGAAAAGTAAATTAATTTATTTTTCACATGGGAGCTGGGACTAGTAGCAGCTAGTAAACTCGCCGGAAGCTATCGAGTATAGTCGCCTAGTGTAGTAATTAAGATTATATGTAGAATCAGTCATAGGAATAATCGAGATATTTCAGCAACCGATTATTAGTAATAGACATATTTTAATAATCTACTAATTTAGTAGTTATATATTAATGCAGTAATTAATGTTTCCTAACTTTGAAATTTCAAGTTTAACACTTATAAGTTGTACAATTTAGCAATTTAGATAAAATATTTACTGCTTTTCAATACACGTGATTCATTACTTCACGTGTGGCACGCACGGGCAAATAAATAAAATAATATTTTTTATTGCGGGTAGGTCTACATTTTGTCGCATCATGATTCATGACTTGTTGTCACGATATTGACTATTCAATATTCAATAATCGACCAAATTGATTTTCATATGTCAATTATTCCCATCACTAATTAGAATATACAACTCTTCAAATTCAGGAATTATCCGTAAATTGAATCTGAAATTAATGAGAACTTTTTTACTAAATTTCTACTATTCCGCTTCAACGTTGATTATCATAAAATTGAAAATGTTTCTAAGTTCTGATCTATTATTTCTAATTCTCAGGTGTGCTTGGAAACTGTTGGCTTTTAAGTGCCTTAACCGTTTTGGCAGAACGGGAAGATTTGGTGAGGGCTGTCATTATTACTAGAGACATATGTCAGGAAGGTGTGTATCAAGTACGACTGTGTAAAGATGGACATTGGACAACAGTATTAGTAGATGACTATTTTCCATGTGATAAGAGGGGTCATTTGTTTTATTCACAGGTACGTACGTCATGGTCTTTCATTAATCGATAATTGCATTCTGTTTGGGATAGCACATACAAAAATTTAACTAGTTAGACTATAGAATTATTTTTCAAAGGATGTTGAATTGATTCTGTCAAGCAGAGAAGATTTTTTCAATGAGTAATTAATACTCTGAAACTATATACAATAGTGGGCGGGCGATTTGATATTGCAACTAGATGGTGCTCTTCAGAATGTATTGGCTGTTACATTCCTCGGATCAACGGTTTCCTGGTCATTAGTCTGTCAAAACATGCGCTCTAACACCTAATTGGTCATTGTTGGTTCAATTTTTTATGGAAAAATTCAAAGAACAGTTTATGCAACCCAGTCCATTTCTTTGTAAGATTTAGCGAACGCGGATCGATCGAAAAGAGTCAAGTTACTTCAGAAATGTTCAAGAATGTTGGATATTATCATAGGAAATTGATGGTAGACGTGAACGTTTTATCCAGACGCTCTCAATCATTGACTTTTTAGTTTGTTCCTTTATTTCTAAATCCATAACTTGATCGAAATTCAAAAATTCGTACACAGAGATCTGATGAGCTCCAATGTAATTTTGACTACTTCCTCCATTAATTTCTTGTTCAATGCTTTTGAGTTGAAGTTGGTGTTATTGGAACTATTTTAACCTTTGAAAATCGCATTCTACAATAAATTGCTATTCTTATTAAAAGTGAAACTGAACATTCTTAATAACACTTCATTTCCCCGTCTTCATTTCTGGCAACACAATGTATAAAAACAATCTGTAGTATTCGAAACTTCCTAGAATTATTACTCTACTACCCTGCGCAATGTATTTCTCGACCATTAATATTATCTGATTGAAACTGTTTCGAGTGTACTGATCTACTAAAGATGGCAACCATGCTGCTGAAGTACGTAATTCTGATCAGGTGTTTGGGTACATACTATGCTATAACTATCTACCTTCCCCAATTGTTTAATCATGTCACGAAGTTAGTTCAGTCGACACAAGAAAATGGAATCCATTGTCTCGTAACTATTTCAATATTGAGGGAAGTGCTGACCTTGTATTCATTGAGACATTATGTATTTTATTATAGATTTGAATCTAGCATGTCTTGGCCGGGGTTCCCCCAACATAGACTCCCTAATATTGGCCAGGGCTAAGCTGATGCTTTACCGTCTCGCCTTCTTCTTCGCATTGCACAGCGGGTGATTCATAGTGTGCATGTGATTTCTTAATTGACAGTGTCCCGAAGTGATTCCTGTGAGTAGGCGTATGTTCTTCCGATACAAGACAAGGTGCAGTTATCGCCTACTTGACCTATCTACAACATAAGTTTCAACTCAAAACACTTTGAGAGAGTTTTCCTTGAGAATGGAGTTGATGCTTTTGAGTGGTGGTGCTAGTATTGATCCTTCCTCGGAGTTTCAGTTGACGAATTCCTCGCGAGCCATCTCATCTACATTACAATTATTGCTTTCTGTATTTACCCAACACTGCGTGATGTTCTTAGCGTGTTCTTGCTTGGCTTAGAATGTTATGGCTCTCTACTATTAGTTTGGAAGTGAGCTGGTCCCTACTTTTTGTTAGAATTACAGCTTTCGTGTCGGTGAGGATTTCATTGTTTTCACCACTGATTGTGCTGTCCAGAAACTCCTTTGCCTTATTGTTGATAGCTCATATGTCTGCACGGTTTAAACATTTGCCTAGGGGTTCTTAGAGATTGATTCAGATCGCTCGAGAAAAAATCGCACCAGTTTCATTTTGACTTATCAGTGAAGATGAGGAGAGTTTTCTCTCCTGTTCATCCGTGGCTCACGTATCGGTCGATGTTTCATAGGTCCTCGCGAAGACGTACAGAGGTATCACATTTTCCGTTTTCCTTCCGAGAGAAGTCTTGACAGCTTCATTCATGACGTGACATTGTTACAATTCAAATTCAGTAGTTGGCATCTTGAGGAGGTATTATGCTACAATTATTGAATATTGCAATAATAATTATAATATAACCTGTGACCGGTGAGATTTCAAACCCGGACCTATTCCAGTTGAAATTTCAACCAACGTTATTGTGATTCGGTGAACCGTAGGCGGCCCATCGTTGTTACAGGGTCCAAATTGAATAATTTCCTGTATGCATCTCATTTTATCTGTTCATTTGCAGTTAACTATTGGGGATTGCTGTGTTGTATATTCAAATAATTTGGTAGTGTATTATTATTTGTTCGATAGAAGTTTCCATGCTATTCTATACCTTTTGCAGCAGGAATTTTATCTTACCTGTAGCGTCGAGTCACCGATGTTAGTCGCGTATATGACTTTCTTTTTCCTTATTGTCTGAACAAAAAAGGATTGCGATATTAAATTGATGTGTGTAGGCACAACGTTGCTTCCTGTCTGATGTTAATTTTGGTGTGACAATTGTTTTTCGCAAAGGCAGTTTTGTTAGTACTTTAACCATTGTGTGGGATTTATTTGCGAAAAGCAGACAATTTGATTTCTGCTTGTTATAATTGTATTTTGGAGTTTTGGAATATTTAACCAGAAATTTAGCCTTCAAAGGGATATGTTCGTTGCCGCCATTATTATATTGCGACTGATCTTTATCAATACCTTTACTCTTTATATCAGCATTGGAGGATATTCCTGATTTGATTTCATTTTTGAAAATAAACGTGGTTTCGTTTTATAACGGTTGAGCCCTTTTCGTGTAAAAAGGGTTTTTCTTCTTCCTAGGGTTTTCCAGAGAGTCAACTTGGAGGGTAACCGAGAGTTCCTGCTCAGGTGACATTCCTGTATGTTCTTGGGGCATCTCAACACTACACATCTTAACACGTTTATGTAGCGGCAAGTCTTAGTTAGGGCCATAATTTTATTATAAGTTAATATTGCTATAGCTGAACTAGTTATCTAGAAATTTATTTGTTTCACATTTAAATGCAGAATATTAATTTAACTGAATTGGGAAGTCATCATTATTTAGTTTGTAGCATATCGGAATAATCTAATATTTGTATGTTAACTGTACGCCAATAATATAGCTATATTTGTGGTACTATACTCAAAGCGTTCCATACATGTTGAGTTTTGTCATTAACTATCAATAATTATTTTATAACTATAGATTATTATATGTTTATTTTTTTGTTTACCATAACTAAACATTATATTTTGTTACAAGGGTTTCAGATTTCATTTCTTACTTTTCGGTTTGTAATAGCGTTAACCTTGTTTGGTAATTTATACAGTTCGCTACGAGAGAGGTTAATATAACAAATTACCTGGCGCTTTTAAAATTTTATAGAACCACGCCCCATCTCCACTGCCTAGTCTAGTCGCGTGCAATACCTCTTTTGTTACTTACGTCATAATGAGGTTATGAGTGGAAAGTAGGTAGCACATTTTTTCCTACCTTACTTCGCTTGTACCAGAATCTGGTTAAATTCCTGTAGTGCAGATGCTGTAAACATCTCTTCATAAATGTCGTGGAGTGGAAAGTAACTCATTGCTTTTATTCCTGCTGTGGGTGTTGTTCGCAAGATGTTCCTTCAATAATGAGGCACGCTGATCTTTATAACCCATTTAGTTGTGTTATTGAAATGTTCTGTCTGGTTCAGTAAAAACCATACATATGCTATCAAGTGTCTTATAATTGATGTATATTTCCATTAGTGATGCTATCTTTAGAGATAGTCCAAATGTCTTCCCGGCTAACCTTCGACATTATTTAAGGACGACACTTGCTTTTTTGGAACTCGCAGCGTGATGATGTCCGTTTGTTGTCTTGGGTCTTATATTTGCATTATTATTTTTCGTAATGTACAGTGCACTCCTATTCCTAAGAACTTTAAGTTTTTCTGAATATCACTTGAAGTTATTATTCCCATTGGATATGTATGTAAATGTTTATCAACTTGTTTCGAATGTAGGCCAAGCGGAAACAGCTTTGGGTACCCTTAATTGAAAAAGCAGTTGCTAAAGTGCATGGCTGTTACGAAGCTTTAGTATCAGGACGGGCGATAGAGGGCTTAGCTACTTTGACAGGTAGTCCTTGTGAATCAATTCCACTGCAAGCTTCATCTCTCCAATCAGATGATGAGCTTGATATAGATCTCATATGGGCACAGTAAGTACAATTCCATCCTTGACATGTAAATTATTTGTTCATATATATTTTTTCATTCATTATGGTCAAATTTCTGTATTATATCCATCTAGTATAAATAGTAGTATAATTTTTGCATGCTCAAATATTTTTATTTGCTAGAGGATAGGCTATCATGAAGTGTTCCTGCACTAGGTTAAATTCAGGGTGAACACTAAATTACCTGATTAGATTTCTTATAAAGAATACGGTCCTAATATGTTTAGTTTTGGGTGTTTTATAACGATGTGCTTTCTGTTCTGCCAAATAAATGAGGTTAGAACTTTAAATGCTTTTTAACCTAAAATAAGTATATACTTACAACTTATCTACTTTAATTACTATTAATAACTCAATCATAAATATTGATTTCAATCAATCCCCTTGTTTATTAGAGCCGATTCGTGTAGGAGCTCCCCAAGAGAATAATTAAAATATGTCCTGCAGAATCCCAAAATAGTAAGGCGCTATATAAGCCCAACTCGGAATAAGCGATTGTAATAATTCTACTAATGGAATGATAGAAATCCTAACTCGAAAATATGAAGCGAATTCTTGTAAATAGTTCGACTTCAGTGCAGCCCGAACTGTATTAGTAATATGAACGACATTTAATTACTTGATGACCTACTAGTCTTTTATTTTTCAATAATCGCCCTTTTTCGAGATATATTACGTTAAGAATAATATCCTAGGGACGTAATGACTTTGAAACATAGGACACAAGTAACTTTTATTTAAATGTAAATCAAATCTCATACCAGCTATTTTGTAATGTTAATGTGCAACACTTCTTTAGAAAGATTTCTTTAAACATTTTCTCTACACTCAACACAAAACAGCTAAATGGTTCATGGTAACTCTCGTCATTGTCATAGACCACTCTCTTAAGTACCAAATAATACTTTGTACTTTTATAGAATTCGTAGATGACAAATTAATTGATCATAAATGTCAAAATTTTGTTTTTACTTGAAAATCCTACATTTTTTGAATTAAATAAACGACTAGTAGGACATTAAACTTTGAAGGTACCATGGGTATAAGGTTAATAAATAAGTCCTCGGTACATTCCCCCGGGAAGTACACTGCCAGCCTCGGAATATTATTGTCCTAACAATACCTTTTATACCTTAATTACTATAATGTCCTACTGGTCTGGTTTTCTATAACCACCCTTTTTGAGATACATTGCAATATAAATAATGCATCAAATGAATTTCAACATAGAATATAAATTACATGTCTTATCAGCTATTTTGTAATGTTGAAGGTATAATTTCCCAAGCATCTTTTTGATTTATGTCGCTTAAGTACCTCGGCCGCTTTTGCAGCCTTTAACAACTCTTTCAATTTTATCTTCTTTGAACATTTTCACTACAAACAGCTAAATGTCAACGTTATTGACTGTAACAAAATTTTAGATTCCATGTTTACTGCCGTCATTGCCATAGTCTACTCCAACGAAAACTTCGATGGTCTACTCCCATCATCAAATTATTCTCTATACTTTTATAGAATTGATAGATGACAAATTAATTAATCATAAATGTCAATATTTTGTTTTACATGAAAATCCTAATTTCTCAATAACCCAGCTATTTTGAGATACATTACATGTCTGAATACAAATTAAATGTCAAACAATAAACAAATTCTGATATTGAAAGTAGAATTTTCGATGTGCCCAGAGAATGTAGCATTTTTATATCGTCCAGCACTAGCAAAGTTATTTGAGGTAGTCTGAATGTATGTATGCCATTTCCTGTGAAAATATCGAGTAACATTTTGGGTATAACATTCAATTTGCTTATGTCTGTCACTGCTTGGCCGAAAAATCAGCGATTGTCGACGAAAAATAAAATCATAATAAAAGCTCGATATACCGGTATATCAAAAATTATCTTGGTCAAGGGTGGTAGTGGAATCTAAAACGTGTGTCTTACTTTACGTTTGAAATAAGTATGTCACTGTCACACTGACATCATCAATAACCTATAAATTTCATACCTATTTATTTCAGTTGTAAAACAATAATGAATTACAAATTATGAAATAATTATGTAAACTTTGAACCTTTTCAGAGGTCGTGATGGCCACAATCCGGGTCAAAAACTGTTTTGAAATCGTTAATTTTCCGTAAATCGAATGACGTTCACGTGAGAAGCCCGTAGCACGCGTGTTAGAAAAGTGCAAACTGGTTGTACCTAATACGGCTTTACGACGACTTTTCGCATGCCGTTTTCGCTCCAAGTTAGATTTAGTATCGGACTGTGCCCGACGGCCCTTCTTTTTTTCGATAAATGTCCATTAAATAGGAAAATGTAATTAAAACAGTTTGAGCTATTCTCACATCTCAGCTACGCGCGTCTAACGTGCGACGTACCAAAGGGAATTTTCTCGCGACTAAAATATACACGAAGCTGGTAAAAGCTAGCGGCCTATAGCCAAAAACACTTTATTACAACGCCGGTCGCACGGGGCAAGAAACGGCCCCAAATTACCAACACCGAGTTAAAATGTATAAACTCTAACTTAAGCGCAGCGAGCTCCTCGAGGCATATGTTAAAATAATTTCGTTCGTAGCTAATTACATAGGACGTCTGGCGTTCATGCAATTATGTTTTTAGATAATTCAAACCTTCTAATTTCGATAGGCCACGTAAAAATCCCGGAGTCCAAAGCGCTAAAGACTTCTGAGTGTTACAATATTCGTATAAAATTGTGAAATTTCGTACTTTTAGAAACTTCAAATTAATTATGACATAATTATTTCAAACGTAAAGTAAGACACACGATTTAGATTCCACAACCACCCTTGACCAAGATAATTTTTGATATCCCGGTACAATCCTCCAACTTGAATACATTATTGGCATCTACGTTCAACAGAATGTGTGGCATTACTTATAAAATCTTAGCACGCTTCTTGAATTCTCCGAATTAATTCTTCCCTAGTGTTTACGGGGGTTGTGTACACTTTGTCTTTCAAATAACCCCACACAAAAAATCAACGGGAATCAAGTCGGGTGGGCTAATCGGCCGATTTAATGCCCAGGAAAATGATTGTTTAGCCACATACGGCTTATAGCAGCGAAATGTGCAGGTGCCTCATCTATTTGAATACAACACTCATTTCTTAAATTGAGTGGAATGTCTTCCAAATATTCGAAAAGAATGTTATTTAAAAAATTGTTGAATGATGGGCCGTTTAGATGTGGAGGTAGAATGTGGGACCCACAAAAAGTCCCGTTTATAATACCACATCAAATGTTAACACTGAACTGTTCTTGAAAAGATCGAAGGTGAATTGAGTGAGTATTCTCTTGAGCCCAAATTCTTAAATTCTGAAAATTAACCGATCCGCTACAGGTAAAAGTTGATTCGTCGGTCCAAAGAGTTCAAAAACCACATACAACAATTTACACGCCGGCGCCGTTCGGCGTCACCTGGTTGATGATTTTGGACTGACTGTATCCAAAAAGGTTTCCTATGCTCTTTTTCAAAATTCGACTTACTTTGTTTTTGGAAACATGATGATCTTCACCATTTATCTCTCGAACAGCACTTCTAATACTCAATTTGTTATTATTGTCAAATTTGCTTGAAATTTCGTTTTCAAAACGTTCATTCCGTGTAACATCATTTTTTGGATTCTTTTTCAGTCCAAAATTTCTGAATATTATACAGTCAGTGTCAACTTACTGTTTTCTTATTACTGCTTTTATCCACAATTCTCTTTCAGTATGGTTATTTTTAGCAGAGAATCTGTAAAATTTTACTGTAATTTACTGATAGGAATATTTAATTTTGCATTTAGAATGTATTATGGAAATGTAGATAAAACTCTTATTGCTTATTATTTACTGATTTGTTAGCCAATTTTACAGGAGTATTCAAGTAGTTCAATTACTTGAAAGTAAACTTTTAATTCTTGATATCTCGAAGGTTTCACTCCCAAGCATCAAGTGATCATTTTGATTATACAATTAACTAATATTTGTGAGTAAATTAGATATTAAACAAAATAATAAGAAATAAATGTTATATACTGTCGATTGATTCCAATATAATAACATTTAGAGCTGTTGAAATATTGTTACCTCGAGTAAAAGTTAGATAATGCTCCAAAAGCGGTATAATAACTGGTAAGAACTTGAGCATGTTAGACAGTTTCCTTTATCTCCTAACCTAAAGCACATTCTCAAGTTAATTACAGCATGTTGCAGGTTATTATCTTCGCGACAAGCGTTGTTTCTGATGGGAGCTTCTTGCGGCGGAGGTAATATGAAAGTGGATGAAGTTGAATATCATAATCAAGGGTTACGACCTCGACATGCTTATTCGTTGCTAGATGTAGTAGACATGAGAGGAGATAGACTTTTGCGGTTGCGTAATCCGTGGGGTAAGCTAGATTGGCAATTCTATTTTCTAATTATAATTTATTGATTTATTTCGTCGGATCATTAGAATCAGATCACTGCAACATTATGGTACATTCCAATTTAACTTTGGGAGTAATTATGAATACTTAAGAAATGAAACAATACTTCTGTTTGTAAAGACATCAAGTATTTATAAAGTTTTCTTAGAACAAATTTGGAATATACAAAGGGCCAATAGTATGGTAAGAAGAACATTAGGTAAAGACAAGCACAATATGATATTTCAGTTTGATTGACAACTTGATGAATGAACTGAAAGTTGTATCCAGTGCATATATCACCCTAAACCACACCACACTGCAAGTTCTTGAAATTCAAGATTTATTCCTCATGCTTTATCTCTTCTTCTTTATATTATATTATTATAACACTATAAATACGAAAAATTCACCCTTATCCACTGAAAATAGTAGTAAGTGTTTGAATAATATTTCGAATTAAAAGAGTAAACAAGGGATTACACTCAATTGGAGATAAATCTGAATTCCTTAATTGCTTTTTGCTTGTACATTTCCGTCCCTTCTAAGCTACCTAGATACATTAGTGCAATAAAGTTCAAAAGTTTCACTTAGCATCCTTTTGTAATTAATAAATTTCGTAATTTGATTCCTAAATTTTAAATACTACCCCCATTTATAGATATAAGAACAAGCTAAAAAACCGTTTATACCTTTGATAAAGTTTCCGACTTCGACAAATCCGGAATTTTAAATTCGGTTGTGAGTCGTGGGTCAAACTAAAATTAATATTCTAACTCGGTATAAAGAACATTTTCTCCACATAAAGAAAAATAATGGTGAAACATCAGCATTAGCAAAACAATTTAAATGCAGGTCACACCATTTCTCAAGAAAGTTTATCACTTTTGAAACACAGTAATGACAAATATCTAGGTAATTTAGAAGGGATAAAAATGTACAAGCAACAAAACAATTTAATGAATTCTGATTTATCTCCAACTGAGGGCAATCCCTTGTTTACTCTTATTAGTATGTTAGAATTAGCAAAAAATGTCGGTGATTTTTGCATAATTCTGAGTTCGGGGAAAAAATTGCTTAAATAAATAATTATGATACAAATTGAAGGAACTCAAATCGAACACTTTTTGATCGTCGCAAATGGTCCAAATAAAATGGTAAAAATGGCCAAAACCGGTTTTTCGCGTCGGACATCGTCGGATTGAGTTGAAAAGAAGAAAACTTATGCGCCGTGAAAAGAGGAAAAAAATGAGCTGGGAATGAACCCGATTGGACCAGCGGTCACCGCAAATTGCAAAAAACCATCGATAGCGTGTTACCGCACCACAACTTTTTTAGGGCCATTTTACAAAAGTGCCTTTTTATGCATTAAGCTGCGGTTTGCAAAAAGTATACATCCGATCTTGCTGAAATTTTGTATGTTATTTGGTGGGTTCAAAAGCTACAACCTATCAAAATTTCAGCTCTTAATTTTCAAAAGAACAAGAATTACGTATATTTGAAATTTCGAGCAAAATCGATGATTTTTTGCAATTTCCGGGGTCACCACTGTTCATCCGCAGCTCATTTTTTCCGTCTTTTCACGGTGCATAAGCTTATTACAAGATTTTTTTCTTTTTAACTCAATCCGACCATGTCCGACGCGAAAAACCGGTTTTGGCCATTTTACCATTTTTCTTTGGACCATTTGCGACGATTAAAAAGTGTTCGATTTTAGTTCCTTCAATTTGTATCATAATTATCTACTTAAAGCAATTTTTTTCTCCGAACTCAGAATTAAAAACTCCAAAAAGCTAATTCTATCACACTATAATTCCATATATTATTTAAACATGCACATTTTCATATCTAATTTAGTTAACTCTGATGATGACTACTTGATAGCTGAAAGGTTGTCTGAACAGTATTTTTTGTGGATCGTTTCTTATTTATAGGGCTATAGTGTATCCACAGTGTGAACTTTTTTTATGGATTATTAATTATGTTACTTAGTTAACGAAACTGCGAACAGTGGGATGTACGGCAAATCACAAGAAGCACCTTTCTTGTGTAAATTTAGTCGTTCATATTACTGAATCAAATTATTGAAAATTTTTAGTCATTAAAAGTTTTGACCAAAAAAAGGAGTCGTTTTACGCCTATTGTGGAAAAAAAATCAATATGTTGGGGCCATCTTTAGTTTAAATTTGAATTAGTTAAGATTTCACTCAAAAATGGTGCGTCGAAACGGAACAGAGTCACCATTTTCTTCATGCAAAATTATAACAACATAATTTACAAAAAAGTTGGGATAGCACTATTTTTAGAGATAAGGGTGATTGTTTCTTATTTATAGTGAGTAAAATTACAACTAATCGTTCCGGGCAGCTGGTTCGCTCTCTCAAGTCCATCAGAAGGACATGTAAGTTTCAAGGTTGTTGAACTATCGTGGTATAAATAACCCTACTAACAATTGCTAGAGGCACATTTTGATTTCTAATTTAGTTTACTCCGATGATGGCTACTTGGTTGCTGAAAGACCCTCAGTACTTTAACAGTATTTTTAGAAAATAAGGGTGATAGTTTCTTCTTTATAGTGAGTAACATTACAACTAATCGTTCCTGATAGCTGGTTCGCCTTCTCAAGTCCATCAGAGGGATATGTAAGTTTCAAGGTTGTTGAACTATCGTGGTATAAATAACCCTACTAACAAATGCTAGAGGCACATTTTGATTTGTAATTTAGTTTACTCCGATGATGGCTACTTGGTTGCTGAAATACCCTCAGTACTTTAACAGTATTTTTAGAAAATAAGGGTGATAGTTTCTTCTTTATAGTGAGTAACATTACAACTAATCGTTCCTGATAGCTGGTTCGCCTTCTCAAGTCCATCAGAGGGATATGTAAGTTTCAAGGTTGTTGAACTATCGTGGTATAAATAACCCTACTAACAAATGCTAGAGGCACATTTTGATTTGTAATTTAGTTTACTCTGATGATGGCTACTTGGTTGTTGAAAGACACTCAGTATTTTGAGAGAATAGGGGTGATAGTTTCTTCTTTATAGTGAGTAACATTACAACTAATCGTTCCGAACAGCTGGTTAGCTCTATCGAGTCCATCAGCGGAACATGTAAGTTTAAACGCTGCTGATGGATAACTAACAAATGCTAGAGGCACATTTTGGTTTACTCTGATGGCTACTTTGTAGCTGAAGGTCATCAGTAATTTAACATTATTTTTAGTGAATTGTTTCTTTTTATAATGTTATAGTGTATTCACAGTGGGAACTCTTTAATAGTTTATCTAAACTATTAATATCATACGGAATAATAATATTTGGTATCAAATATCGTAGATTGAAGTACATATACTTATTACTAATTCAACTCTAGTTCTAACGCACCATCTTCAGATAATTAATGACAGGCGTGTTATGGATAGAACGCCCATTTATCCCCATTTTTTTCGAATCTCGTTAGCATTTATTAAATCAACATACACCACTTATTTAAACTCAATTTGTATAAAGCAACACGGCTTGATATTCTTTTAATTTTTATTCAGCTCTTCAAAGTATCTTGAGCCCTTCATGGTCATTCTTCAATTAATAGATCTTAAACCGAGAAAAAATAGGCATGGTTTCTAAAAAATGCTTGGATGCGTCCGAGCCCAGGGGAATCACCAGGACCCATCCTCCCGTAGGGCCTGGTCACATATAGTATTGTATTTGGAAATAATTCACGTAAAATGTAAAATGATTGAAGATATTGAAGAAATCATTAAAAGTAGAAGATGTATTATTATTGAGTAGAGGTACCTTTAGAATTCCAAAAAATTCGAGTGCCTCTTAATACTAATGTGTTAGAAATTCTTTATTTTGGTGATGTAAAACTCTATATATTTATTACATTTTTGGGGCTCATTTCACCAATTTTGCAGGTCATTTTGTGTGGAAGGGAGAATGGTCTGATGATTGTGATAGATGGAATTCGATATTACGTAGCGAGCTTATGCCAGATGGACCACAAGATGGTACTTTCTGGATATCATTCGAAGATGTATTAAAATATTTTGATTGTATAGATATTTGTAAAGTAAGAACGGGTTGGAAAGAGATAAGACTCAGTGGAATACTGCCACCTTTAGCACAAGCAGATTACTTATCGTGTATCTCTCTCACGGTACTAGAACCTACAGAAGTAGACTTCACACTTTTCCAGGTAAGTTTATAACTTCCACTTATTTTGAGACTTGTATAATTTCTATAGTCTTTTGTTACGATTCGTTCATTTTTATCGAAGTCTGCTGTTGTTATTGTTCCACATTTTTCTAGTGGTTGATCTTCCAATATTATTTTGAATTAATTCCATTTGTTATTTCTGATGAGTTTATATTTAGTAAATAAAATAAATTACATAATTCACTCAATATAACAATTACTAACTAGATCACCATACTATACTATAAACACGTGAAATTGAAACTCATACATTCATCCAACTATATGTGCCATATAACCCTGAGTCCGAACGGATATTAAGGCTGCGGTCCGATTATACTAAATTACATGTAAAACATTGCCATCTCATTTCGAATTCACCACAAAAATTACGCACACAATGTAGACAAGTTTCAAATCAAATTAAAGCTGAAAGTATGCAGAATTGAATAAAGTAATTTTTGAAAAGATTGATTAATTTACGCCTTCGAAATAAATTATTGAAAACATGCTATTTTCGTCAGGTCAATTCGGTACTTCAAAAGGTATAATTTACGTGAAATATGACCTTAATCATGTTATTATTGTATTCATACAATACACTACGCATTTAACTACAACTTGACACAAAAATCACAACGATCAGATCAATAGTTTTGTAGACGAATTCGAAACCAACATCATATACATTATTATGAAATACTGAGAAAGCTAAAATTATGAAGTATAGATTTCGAAAGGATTCTGTAAATTCTGATCGAAATATGCGAATTTATATGTCGACCTTTCGACGGTAGTAGACGCGACAAAAGTTGTTTCATTGGCGTATTAGGGCATCAAGCAAATATCTAATAAGAACCCCTTTGCTAATACATAATTCAGGAACGTTCTTGAATTTAGGCGAGGTGGTGTATTTGTGGAGAGAGCAAGACCAGATGTTCATAAGACATGACATTGATCTTTGTGTGTCTATGCCGACACCCATGCATTTCATCGATATATGAATATTGAATATTTCATCAATTTGTAGCTGCTAACATTATAGAATTAAAGTTATACGAAAACATACTTATTTATTTACAATTGGTGACGAGTATATTGTTATTGTTTATCGTGTAATCAAAAAAATCCCAGATGAATGTAATACAATAAGTAATAAGTAGAATAAAATGCTCCTATAATAATTAATTATATATAAAATTCTCGGGAAATAGGTCACACTAACACTTATGTTTTATATTTTCGTCTTTACGTACGTTTCGGTCTCACGACCATCATCAGAAGACTTATTATGTCTAAAACCGGATTACTTAAAACTAATTGTATTAACACAAAGCGTCCTTATCACACCAATTTCAATTAAAAATGTCCACGTCGCCGAAACGAACAGAACCACGAATAATCGAAATTGTACCACATCAATTTCGATTATTCGTGGTTCTATTTGTTTCGGCGACGTGGGCATTTTTTATCGAAATTGGTGCGATATGGACACTTTGTGCTAATATAATTAGTTTTAAAAAATTCCGTTTTGTCATAATGAGTCTTCTGATGATGGTCGTGAGACCGAAACGTACGTGAATACGAAAATATAAAACATAAGTAATAATGTGACCTATTTCCCGAGAATTTTATACATAATTCAGATCTGGGTCAAGAATCTTTATTATATAATGATTAATTATAATTAAAGGTACCTACCTAATTGTTAAGAAACTTATTGTATGTACCTAAGACTTTAATTTGAACAATTAATCTAATATTTCAGCGTTAATGTAGTATAAAATCATTTTAACTTTCGGAATTCGGATAATTGAATTCAAATTTACACAACCTGTCAAATTGTTTCACCACACTGTGGAATTCTCAAAGCAAGGAGGTGATAACTAGTATTGAGAATGCCACAGTTGTTGTCAACATCAATATTAAATTAAATGTTGCAACTTTAGTTGCAATTTTCCAACTTCCGAAAGTTAAAAATATTCACCTCCTGTACTATTTGATGAAGTTGGATTCGACTTTATGCAAATTCATTTCCATTATAACTTAAGAGAGGTTAAAAAAAAATTAAAATAAGATTACACTTAACAAATTAGTATGTTTAATTGTTTATTTGCACAAATATATTGTGCAACCAACACCAAACAAACCTAAGATAATACATGCTATTTATACTAATTATTAGCTAAGAAAAAAACAGGAATATGCTTCAAAACAGTTTCAATAGGGAGAGTCGTTAGGTATCTACAAATATATTTATGGATTTCCAGTGATTCTAATAACGTTAATTTAAAACTATTTTGTTGGATGTGAAGTATTTCAGGATTTTCCGGGAAACTGTGGTCGTATTCAATCAAGTAGGTATTTGGCAAATGTGGAATCCTCTTTTCTTAATCTGATCCGTTTAAAATAAATTCCATCAAGGTCGAAACAATACATTTTGAACATCTACTTCATTAACATTCATAGTTCTTTTTTGTGTTTTACATTTTATTACGTTTTGCATTACATTTTAGTTTTTGATTGTATTGTAGCAAATTTCGGTAACCACATGATTTTATTTTATTCTATTTTAGTTGTTGCAATAAATTCGAAAACGATAACATTTTTTTTCAATAGAGAATGAAGAGACCTTTCAAATGATATATCACAAGCCTATACTTCCCATTCAAAAAATCGGGGGTTGTACCTGTCATTCGAAGGGAGTTGAAGGTAGGGGTCGCATTTTTACGTTAAAGAATGTCAATTTGTAATTTGAATTTGAAGTGTCTCGGGATTTTTCATAAATATGTACAGTAACTGAAGTATTGAATTTATTCCGTTTGGCGTTTACACATTGTATGAATTCAAAGAATATATATTAGATCCTATCGTTGAATAAAAGTTCAAAGTAAAATATGTAAAGTTCTGTCTTGAACGATATTGGCTAGAGCAGTTATTAACAGATTTTATTATTCTGTAAAAGGATACAAACAAATAATCAAGCAAATAAAACAACATAATGAACATAAAAGAGGAAATGAGCCTAGAAAAACAAATCCTACCTGTAAAAGAATAATTAAATTACACGTTATCAATATAGGAAAGTTACTTTGACGTATACGCTATATTACTGACATATCGTTTATTTCATGAAATTTCTCACTTATTCCCTTAGGTGCCTAGATACTTCACATATATCACTAGGTGAATATTTTACAAATATATCTAAACAATAAACAGCGTTATGTTAGGTTAGCCAGATGACCATCTGGCTGCTTACGCAATAAATCATTTCAAAGACAAAATCTCTAACCCATGACAGTTTTACGACCTTACGATAGTCTTCATGTTATCTCATTTCACTCTCAACTATTGAATGATATTTATTCTTTCGAAGTAATCTACGCTACTGACAAGATACAAGTTTTAATACATGGTTTTCCATCTGAATCTCGTATGAGATGCGAAAAGAATGAATTTGCATCTCCCGCATGTAGATGGCAATGTTCCTAAGCACTACTTATTAGTTTATCAGTCCCTCTCTGTCTAGGTTCTTTCATTTTCTACAAAACCCCAGCCTTAATAGTTTGAATTATGAATGACATTCAGTTTTTTCAACAAATAGACAACTACAACAATATTGAAAATACAACTATGTGGATAACCAACAATAAATATTTTAAAGGAACATCCCTAAAACTTTTACATTTGAGCATCAGGAGCATAAATACGAATTATGAAGAATATTTTTAACTGATATAAGAGTTAATCACTTCTGTTGTGTAATTTCATGTTTTCTAACATCATTCCAAAATTGTTAAATGTTCTATAAGATAGCTTTGGTATTCATTTTGCATAGAAAATGAAAGAATGTAAATATCAGAATAAAATATAGATTGTCAGAAAAAGTGCGTCAATATCTTTTTTCAAGAATTTATTTTAGCCTGAGATACTTTTAGCCGAGTAGTTTAATGGAATATCCCTGAAATTTGGCGACCCCGACGTGATAGAAGTGGTATTCGGGTGAAATTTTTGGACATTTAATAAATGACAATATTATGAAATGATGAAACGATAAGATCACCTTTGTCTTATTTTGAATAACGATCCCTTGTTGTTTGTAGATGCAATTCACTCAAAATAGGTACATATACATCTACACAGACAGCCGGTCGGCTCTTGGAGCTCTCAAGTCACCTAGAGTCACCTCAAGTTTAGCCGAAGAATGTAGGATACACTGGCTGAACTAACCAGGAGAAATAAAGTTCAATGGTTGCTTTATCACATTGCGTAGGGGGGGGGGGGTATCGCTCTCCTGGTTCAACTGAACAAAGAGTGATCTGACTTGTGGTGATAATCACCACGTATGAGGCTGGTCAAGCTCTTTAAACTCCTGTCTTCAAACAGAAGAGACATCAGAGAGATGAATCCTAACGGGTCACTGTCGTCTTAACAAACACCTTCATATTATGGGTATTGCAGATGATCCTATATGTAGAAAATGCAGAGAGATGGAAGAAACTGCCTCTCACATCCTGTTGGAATGCCCTACTTTGACATTCCGCAGGTACCGTTACTTCGACGAAACAAAACTGCTACCAGACAAACTTGGTGAGGCCATCGTTAGCAATAGTCTGGGTTTCTGGCGGGCCAAAAACCTGCTAGAATAGAATGAGCTTCTGATCACGGGGCCCAATCGAGTGGCCTAAGTGTATCTGGAGGCTAAGCCCCCTCACTCTAGTTAGTGATGATGATTCACTCAAAATACTTGACCGGTTTTGACATATTTGACAAATGGCAAGTTCTATAGCAAATGTTAATTTTATGATAAATAGAACTTTTATAGCATATTCTGATGGGCTCATCAGAATGTAGAAGTATTACGAATGTTGAGAACATATATAATTATCAAATTATCCTACATTGTGAAAACACATTTGATAAGTCATTCATGACTTATTTAGAGTTTCAACAAAATGTAACTTGAATGACACCATGCATATTCGTAGTTTATCCC
This sequence comes from Endomychus coccineus, assembly GCA_958510875.1. Taxonomy (NCBI): domain Eukaryota; kingdom Metazoa; phylum Arthropoda; class Insecta; order Coleoptera; family Endomychidae; genus Endomychus; species Endomychus coccineus. The sequence goes on from OY294068.1 coordinate 135,418,091, forward strand.
TATTAGTCATCACAAAAAGCGAGAAACTCACAAATTGTCTTATAGATTCAAGCAAAGGTAATTCACAGTATCAGTCAATGTTTTTACAATTGAGGAAATTTCACAATTTTCAAGAACATTGATTAAGTTTGAAAATAACTTCCGATAATCACTGTTTTGCCTCCCTCCCTTTATGTACCTCCTTCTTTGCTCTATTTTGTTCTTCTTGAACAATATTTAATCTAAAGTCTTCAAACTCAACTGGCAGAGATTGAAAATACGTTATCGCTGGATTTGCATGTTATTGAAACTCCAATTGGTTTGTCATCTGTGAAGCGCTGCATTTGACCAATATCGCTCCTGAGATGGATTAGTTGCTGGATGAGTTCGTCCGGTCGAGAAAATAGTAAATACTCATTTACTATAACCACCCCCTAAGTGCGACCTTGGTGAGTATGGAAAAAGAAGTGCAAGGTGCGGAACGATTGGAATTTGTTAAAGCTGGTATATCAGATGGTGTTGAAATATCAACTACAAAGAAGAATGTAAAGGGTTTTCTGGGAAAGGCATAGAAAACTGCATTTTTTGTAAAAACGTCATGCTACTAGTCAAGATTGTTTTAAAGCTCAGAAATTAACAATCAAAGATAAACAAGAAGTAGTTAGATCCAAAAAGTGCTGTTTCTCATGTCTGAAGAAAGGACATAAATCATCCGTTTGTAGAACTCCAGTAAAATGTATAAATTGTTGTCGCAAACATTCTACCATCATGTGTCCAAAGACAGAGTCTGAAATTAAGAATAATTTATAGGAATCAAAAGAGATTATCTTACAAATTTCATAAGTAAAAGTTTTGAATGGATATAAACATAAGGTTGTGCGAGCGCTCATAGATACAGGATCTCAGTGCTCATATATTTTGAAAAAAACCGCTCTCGATCTTGGAATAATTTCAAACGAAGAGGTTGAAATTAATCATGAATTATTTGGTGGAACTAGAGAAGTCAAATGGCATAATAGATATCATGTTGGTGTTAAGAGTATCATGGGAAATTTTTATACAAAATTGAAGGTATGGATTGTTCTATATACTGTTATGATTTCATTTCCAATATAAAAGAAAATGGTAAAATTAGGATTTACCGAGACATTAAAAATAGAAAAGTTAAATAAGTATATAATATGGAATTAAAAACATTATTTAAAAGTTAAATATATAATTAGAATAAGAGATTAAAGATTGTAATATAATTAAAACCAAATTGTAAAATAGTTTGTAAGAATGTAAAGAAGAAATAGTGAAAAGTGGAAAAACGTACAGTGCTACGAAGTGAGAAAATCATAATTCAAATGATTTAAAGACTATCTGAAGATAGCAAACTATTAGAATAGATTAAGAATATGTAATAGATGTAAGCTAGTATTAACACATTTCAGTTATACAAAATTGTATAAGTTTTATTTATATTTAAAAATCATGTACTAAATTAAGAAATAATAACTGTCAAAATAGATTTAATAATGAAAATTATTAGGTGAATTGGAACCTAATCATAGGTTATTATGTATCAAAATGTGAGGAAAAATGTTGGTAACATGAATTCTTAAATTAGATGAACAATAACTCGAATCAATTAGAAAATCTTCAAAATATCAAATATTTCAAAATATTGAATTCCTATTGGTCAATTTATAACAATGCTAGACAAGTGTCAGTCCCAACAATCAGAATAGCTGACTAGATGTTCAGAAATAATTACCTCATTGGTCGATGAAATGAAAACAAGCTTCCTTTTGTGGGCCCTATAAAAGGCAAATGAAGGAAAGTTAGCTTTAGTTTGCCATCAACATCAGATAAGAGCATAAGACTCTCTGTGCAACTCAAATTAAACAAAGGAGTTGAACCTAAGCTCGACTACCACAACATAACCAAAGTTTTATTAGTTTTTCCTACGAAGCAGTTAAAGTGTTCGTAAATCTTCCAGTTCAACTTCAATAAAGGTTAACATAACCAAAGTTATTTTATAAAGTGGCATCGGAGAGAAACCAAGTCCCGATTGCACTTCCAGTTAGTAACAACCAACACAGTTTTTATATCTTGAAAAGAATAGAAACCATAATCAACAAAAATATCAACAAGTTCCTGAATTAGAAGGAGTATCAACATGTTGTTACCTGTGAATGTGTACGCACCTAGTTTAGAGCAGAGTAAATGTGTTTAATGTGAATTCTCAAGTAATAGAAGAGAATATCAAAACCAACGAAATATTACCAACAATTATCCCAATATTTAATAGGATATAACAAGTGAGTCCATTTATAATTCATCATTGTGTAGGAGCATCTGAATATTAAAAATAAGCAAGTAAATACACATTCACTCAGTAGTTGTATATTAGATTAAGAAAATTGTGAGGTTTAACATTGTAAACATACGAAATTTTGAAAGCATAAAGTAAACATTATAAACATAGACAGATTTAATAATAATATATAAGGTAATATCAATAAATAGATGAACAGGGTTTTAACATTATAAATATAGTTTTATTTCATTCCATATAATATCAATCAATCAGAGTATAATAAATAATTAATATAAAAATGATGAGCTAGCCGGAGGAAGAAAATCAGAACAAAAATAATTCATAAAAAAAATTAATAAACTAAGTAGAGAGTTTAAATAACAATTGTCACCACAACGTGGGGCAATCAAAGCTAAGTAGAGCTTTTGTAATAATACATGTGCAGTTTACCGTTGTGTACACTTAGAATTAGTTAAGTCTTTGAGAACATTGGACTTCCTGTTATCTTAAGCGAGATTCATCAGTAGGAGAGGAAGGCCTAGTGTGATGTTAGTGATAATGGAACGAACTTCGTTGGAACAGAAAATTGACTGGGTTGAAGTTGAAGCTCAGACTCAACTTAAACAGATAAAATGGATATTTAACCCTCCATCTGGACCATGGTGGGGTGGATTTTGGGAAAGGTTAATTCGGAGTTTCAAGGGTTTATTACAAAGAATGCTTGGTTATGGAAAACTAAATTATGTTGAATTGGAAACTTGTTTATGTGAAGGTGAAGCGATTTAGAATGCCAGACCTTTAACTTATGTCACGGAAGACCCATAAAATTTTATTGCTTTAACTCCTGCAATGTTTCTTCAGGATAATATTGAAACAGATATTCCTGAAATTGAATCGTTGGAGGCACCAGAACTTCGAAAGAGATATAAGAAACTTGTTCATTTGAGGCAATAATTAATAATTAAGAAACCGATTTCGAAGTGAATACTTGGGCATATTGATACAAAGAAGTAAAGAAAAAACCTACGAAGAGCGTAAAGTTGGTGACGTAGTGTTGGTAGGCTCCGATAATAAAAAAAGGCTGGAGCGGTCCATGGCAATTATTTTGGAATTTATTCCTTGTCGAGATGGAATTAATCGTGTGGCATGGATTAAAACTACTGATGGTGGTAAGATGTTACGACCTGTCCAACGTTTATACAAACTGGAGGTTGATGATGCGACCTGTCCAACGTTTATACAAACTGGAGGTTCATGATGTGCCTGGTTCTGATGAATTATTGGCAAAAGTCAAGGGAAACCACATATAGCAAAAGAAGTAATAGTTTAGGAAAAGTGAAAACTAAAATTAAAAAATTGTTTTGTTTCCACAAAATAAAGTGGCAGTATGTTGTGTAATTTCATGTTTTCTAACATCATTACAAAATTGTAAAATGTTCTATAGGATGGCTTTGGTATTCATTTTGCATAGAAAATGAAAGAATTGTAAATGTCAGAATAAAATATGTTTTGTTAGAAAAAGTGCGTCAATATCTTTTTTCAAGGATTTAGTTTAGCCTGATTCACCTTTGTGAGATACTTTTAGACGGGTAGTTTAATTGAATATCTCTAAAAACTTCAATATACTAATATTATCTGAAACTTGGTCTATAAGAGTATTACAATGATCCACACTTCAATCAAAATGATGGCTTAAGTAGTTTACGTTAAATCAAAAATTGTTCATACAATTACTCATACACAACTATCAGAAATTACTTCAACAGAATTAACATTAAACATAGATACATTGAATTTGAAAATTGTAGCTATATATTGACCACCTAGTACTAACATAGATAGTTTCCTAAATGATATCGACAATTATTATGATAATTACAATTTCAATAATTCAATAAATATTTTAATAGGTGACATTAATATAAATACACTAAATAGTAATAACGTGAATGTGCAAAATTACTTAAATATGTTAAGTAACTATTCCTTTACCTCATGCATAAATACTCCTACTCGAGTTACACAAACTAGTTCCACTATCATAGATCACATCTTCATAAATGGCATTGATGAAATAAATAAGCAAATTTCAACGTAGCCAATTATTTTAGAATCTAGCATAACAGACCATTATCTTATCTTTCTGGGTATAAAATTCAATAAAATCTCTAAAAATAGTAATACACCTGAAATAAAGAACACTAAAAAAATTAATAACAAATCTCTATTTAATAACATGAAATCTTAAACGTGGAACGAAGTTTCAATAGAAAATGAGTCCATAAATGCCTACAATAACTTCATCAATAAATTTACAAACTACATTGAATAACACATACCCACATTGTTAAACTAAATTCTAAGAATTATCGTCTTAAACCTTGAATAACTACCGACCTAATAAATTGTATCAGAAAACGAGATAAAATGAAAAAACTTCTTGCGCAAACACAAAATATAGATTTAAAAATTGAATATAAAAACTATAGAAACTTGCTAACGACATCAATCAAAACTACTAAAGATAATTATTATAAAAATAAAATAAGTGAATGTGGTAATAATACAAAAAAGTGTGGAACATAATAAATAAAGCTACTAACAAAAAACTACTTGAATTTTGAGAAATCTACAATTATGAAAAATTTGAATAACATTAATACTACGATAAATAATAGAAAATTAATTTCAAATAAATTTAACAAACATTTCATACAAATAGGCAATGAGCTTTTACAAATAGAATAACTAGTAATTTTTATTCATCTTCGGTAAAAAAAATGAAATTCAAATTATATCTTCGTTGAAAAATAAAAACTGCTGGTCTTGATCAAAATGGACATAATATATTAGGAGAGATCATAGGCAGTCGAATTTTCTTGATGATTTGGAGGTTATAGGCATAAGGAAAAACCTCACTAGGTAAAGAGTTCCACAACTTCGCCGTTCGATAGAATAATGAAGTCTGGTAGAAAGAAGTTCGGCAATACTCTAGCTTGACAATGGAGGGGTGACTAGCTTGAACTCGTCTAGTCCGCCTACCTCGAATCTCTCGTGGTGGAATAGCAGACGAGATTTCTGATGAACACTGACCATGGAAATATCTATAGAAAAGGGAGAGGTCGCCCACCTTCCCAAGTTCCCACGATGTTCTAGAGATGTCAATGAATTCGTAAGAATGCCATCATCGACCAGACCAATATCTCTCTTCTGGATATAATCCAACAGCTTCAAAGTATGTTTGGGAGCCGGACCAAATATGTGAACAGAACTCCAGGACAGGTCGAATCTGTGTTTTGTAGATTATGAGAAGCTGCTGTGGGGTATGGTAGCTTTTGGCACGGAATTGTGGTGATCTCGAGCATGGATATGGAAGACTTCATAAGTTTGCACCTGACATCATCATACATGGAATTGTGGGATCCGCCTTCCTGGAGAAGATGCAAGCTTGAGTTTTGGTTGCATTAAACTCTACTAGATTATCAGATCCCTATTTCAAAATCGTTGCCAGATTGTCGCTAGGTCGCATTTAAACGGAACTTTTGGACGGAGATGGGTAGAAAGTGGCGGACCTGTATCGTGACTTGCACGGTCTCCCGAGTTGAACACTTTGAATCCTTTCTTTGGGATTATTTGAAAATTGCAGTGTATCACGCTACGCGAATGAATCATAGATGCTACCAATTCTGAGGCAATGTAGGAATTTTCGAGAAAGTTCAAAATTTCTTGCGCCGGAGATATCACAACTGCCATGAAATGGAGGAAAGTACTTTGAACATCTCAATTGACATTTTGCTATTGTGTTTTGCACATAAATTAAATTATTTGCTTATAGGTGCATGATAAAAACAGTGAAGTAAATATTTGGTATCCCCGCAACCATCTGTTTGCGGGGCCATGTTCATTGAGACTTTTGTGCATATTTTTGGCCAAACAATCACCCCATTTCTTCAACTCCTTTTCGTCAATATGGTTAATCACGTTCGTAGTGCTCTAGGAAAGAATTTTATATCACTAAGCGTTAGTTGTATGGTGTACATCAGTACCGATAGAGTTTTTGTGAACGATGTGCAAAGTCAATCTAACGAATGAAGTTTTGGTACTATGAAGTGACATGCGAACGTTTCGTCCGTGTAAGCCGAACTTTTCGAGAAACATTGATACTAAGAACAATGGAACGCATCGTTTCCATTAGACATTATTAAAAATTGTGCAGCAATATACCAAATAGAAATATCTATAGTGCCTGCATATAAAGTCTTATTTGTATATCTGTCATGTCAGTTACTAGGCACCATCCGCGTCCCCACCAGATTCCTCGTGAGGTCTTTCCCTATGCCTTTAACCTCCGAACTTTCTAGAAAAATTCGAATGCCTATCTCCCCTCCCAACATTCCACCGCTGGCTTACACGATGTTCTTCGAACATTATAGGTTTCCCTCTCGTGTAGTCAAAGTATAGACAAACAAAATACTCAGTAGCGGACGAAGGAAGTAAAGATAAGAACAAGTGTTGCCAAAGAGTTCCGACGGTACGCAGCAGGACGAAACAGCCGTCAATGTTCGGCATCATTTTGGTATCTGAATTATACTTGCTAAATATTTCTAATACTTTTCCCCATTCATTGGTCTATTCTTTCTAACTCAATATCCATAGAGGATTAGCCTAGTTAGTTGTTCAAAAATTATTCATAGGACCGTATTTTAACCCGACTGTAGCTGAATTATTAAAAGAGATATTTTGACGCAGTAAATTATTTAAAAATATTATCCACTTTAGGGGGTGGTGTAGTTTTGCCTGGACAAAATGGCAACATGTAATTTATTTTTGTACATTCAAATTATGAATACAATTTGTAATCCAATTATATATGGGATGATTTTTTTCTCAAAAATCGCGAATAATGGCAAAACTAAACAAGATAATCTCATGAAATTCTTAACTTCGATTAAAGATGCATGTGCACATGTGTATATACATTCATGTTTATAAAATTTTATAGTGTGATAAATATTGATCTCCATATTAGGGAAACTTTAAATTCTATTATCTCGATTTTTTTCAAATGGTATTTTGTCGATGTGCAATTTTATTCTCATTCAAATGATGCAGCTTGTTTGGGGTGTAGTTTTAACAGTGTCAGAGTTAATCATGGTATATTATGACTGGCTGCATTTGCGTCTGCGAATACCACCCACTTCTACTATCCAACGACTGCAACATTGTCAGGTTTTGCTACTTTCTCTTTCTTCAATACCAGACTAATTTGTTATTCTTTATTTAACATCTTCTAAAATTCGTTGAATTCTTAAAAACTGAGAACAGTTTTTTCTTATCATTGACAGTTTTAGTATTTATGGTTCGATTGTCAGAAAAAACAAATAATCTTCTATTCTCAAAATGTATTCAAATTGTTTTTATTTACAGTTATATTGAGAAAGATTTAATTGAAATGTGATAAAATGAACAATGTCGAAAGGAATTTCGATACAACAATCTTAACTTGTGTTATTACATACAGTGCTCATGGAGTAGTTACCGTCTCCAATATATTAAAACTAATTAATTAATAGTTATATTCTTATAATTCAGGAGGGGCAAAGAAAAAGTGAAAAATCGCAACGGTCTCAGTTGGATCTGTGTGTTGGAGTTTTTAGAGCACGCGAAGAATATTCGATTGGACATTTGGTGGACCATAGCAAAAGACAAGTTAGGGGTTTCGTAGGCTGTAATAAGATGTTGGAACCTGGAGAATACATTGTAGTCCCACTTGCCTTCAATCATTGGAACACGGGATTAACGGACCACACTGCTTTCCCCAGGTAAAACGATAATATTTGCAATGGACATAAGATTTACACAAAGTATAATTACATAGAAAACAAAATTTTCGTTTCATTCATATATTGGTGGTGATTCTCTTGATTTAGAATTCAAATTAGTGATACGTTCTTCAGGTTGGCTTTTCTGAAGCTGCAACCCAGAAATTGTTTCTTATACACATATAAAACGCAACATTCTCTATTTGCAAAGATTTATTTCCGAAAATCTTAAGTATTACCATTTTTTAACTTTCAATTGAAGTTTTCTAGGTTCATTTTGTGAAACAATTTATCAGGATGTAGTTGACGCCGAACGACAGTTGACTATTTTCGTCGTAAGACATTTTGCAAACAATGTAGAGAGGTAGTGAATAGCCCGTCCACGTTTTCAAACTGTAACTACGACAGCTTAAGTTTCTCTAGGTTGAACAGTGCAACACGCATGTCAACTGTTTTGCTCTCTCATGAGCTCGTTAGTGGAACGAGTAGGACGAAGTAGCACGATGATGAAGTCACTTTTCGACCATCTCCGCAAGAGGTATATGAACACCATTTGGAAATACAAGAGCACCAGCTAGCATCTCCAATTGATCATTTATAAAAACTAATTCGCAATTCACAATAGTAAGATCCTTATACTCGGCTTCCGTACTATTTAAAGACACTGCTTTGTTTTCGAGAACATGCAGGAAACGATATTGCCGCAAACAATTACTAAACATCCTGTTACCGATTTTCGATCGTCAAAATCATTTGCCCTGTCGGCATTTACAAAAATTGCAATCAAGGGACGAGTAGGTATGGGGTCACTTGGACCTGCCAGTCACTTCCGGTTCTTATTAGATGTCGATAAGCATTGTCACTGTACTACTTGGCAAGAGGTCACTGTATTATTGGTCGTGAGCTCACTCTATTACACGTCTAGAGGGTGCTGCATTACAGCCCGCCAGGTTACTGATCGAAAGGTTTGAAACGTGACTCAGGCTTCTGTGCTTCCCAATCTGTGAACTCGTCATATATGCCCTCATACGTGACACTACAATCACCTTTAGCGCTAACCTCTATTGACGTATGATCAGTACCTGAAGTGCATATTTTTATTTATTTCCCCTCGCACATACTACTACATACATACATACTAGTATATATAATGAATCTCTGTAGGGATTCTAATCTGAGATTTCGTGTATTAATACAAACGGCCAATCAGCTACCGAGGCTGTATATATGATTTAAAGTAAATTCACCCCTGAGATTTGAAACTGTAAATACCAAGTGGACGACTTCCGGTGTTCAGAGCACCGACCAACTAATATCAGCTAAATACCGCCGCCAGCTTCTTCTTTTGTTTGCGGTCTCTAAATTCGCAAACCTTTGATGCATTGTTCACAAAGAACATCCTCATTCTTACCAGAATCTTTATTAATACCAATTAACCCTTTATCAAACATAATTTTGAATTTGCTAGTAGTGGATGTAAGACCTAGCGTACGGTGCCAAAGCAAATTATCATTTGTTACTAAACTAGAAGGTTGGTCAGTATTCTGCACATTTGGCCAAAGGGTTAAAACGAGTTTCGTTGCAAATATACTGAATTCAGTACAAATAATTAAATTCCGTACTTCAATACAAAATGAAATTTTGACCATTTTGATGAAACCATTTTATTTATACTTAACCTAAATTTAATATTTCATGATATAATTATCTGTTTATAAAAGTTCAAGTCAATACAGATACAGCCAAAATTTAAACAACTCAATGATGGTATTTTTCGAGTAACCACAAAAGACCAAAATACACAGGGGATTCCCAGTAAATGCTATTATGAACTATGAAAGCTGAAACTGCTGAAAGCGTATATTGCATTCACGGATTTTATGAACTAAAGTTTCAATTAGTATGACTTTATTTAAAATAGATATATGTTAGGTCATTGCTTTGAATAAAATGGACAGGTAAGCAATTCTCTATATTTAGAATATGTAGCATTCTTTTTTTTTAAGAAAAGCTGAACATCTCACTTAAATTTTAGATTTATTTACGTGAAACTCTTTAGCCTGGAAGTAAAATCACAGTTCCATCTACATCCCCTCGCCTTCCACTTCAGGACGTTTTAAAAAAATATTACAGACATTTATATTGTTATTATAAATGTAAAGATATTAGTTTTATGACTGATAGTAAATAATTTTGTGATTCAAGTATAGAATCATGAATGAAAGAAGGTGGTATAGACACAGATGTGTTGTGTGTTGCATTGTATTATATCAATTATTGATGAGTTATGTGTTATTGATAAAACCTCGACCATCATCTTCCTGCTTATCGTAACAATTCCGGAAATTAATTTTAACTTCAGTACATTTTTTCCCAATTCCAATTTCCTGCGTCATAATCAAATCTGAAAAGCTCCGCCTGTGGGGTTCCGCCGACGAAACGCGCTAGCCCTTTGTCGGGTGCCACCCGCAATCAGCCAGATAGTTGTTAGCGCTTCAAACGACGCTTGAAACAGAGGGAATACGAGTATTTCAACGGACCGCTCCACTCAATAACTCGAAAACGGCTTTAGGTACGACTTTGAAATTTTATGCCAGTAAATTTCGAGTATCATATCTAGTTTGTGTCAATATTTCAAGTGGATTGCATTTACCGTTTGACCTCTACACGGGGACATGACCTTGTTGTCATATAGCCCAATTCATGAGAAGACTCCGTTCGCTAACGCTCTCTCCGTCTTAATAAACCTTGAGAGTTGAACTGTTCTATCAAAATCTTTAATTTTAAGTTTGATTGTAAACAGAATTTTTCTTCAAACCTTTCAAAAAATCTTAGAATCTTTGAAAATTATTTCTAAGCATGCACTTTCCATTTTTGGAACATACCGAAGGTTGCGCCTTAAATTTCGAACATCTAATAAATCACAACATAATTTTACACAGATATTTACACAAAATGAAAACGGTATTTCACCTTCGCTTTCGTTTAAAAACAATAATAACAGACTAGAAGTTCAGAATCAACTGAATCAACGGACCGCAGAAAACTAACCTACCCTAAGAGCTCTTGTCCAATACCACAGTTCAGCAAGAGCATAGCCACTTAAAAATTAGTTTTCTTTTTTAAAGTTTCGCTTCTTATGGATTACCTACCTATTTTTCGATGACATGACAGTTGAGAATAATAGCCTTTGATGATCATAATCCGAAAATAGTATATTATTCAACGAGCATATTATGGTGGCTATTATTCACGTGGATGAAGTAAATCATCCAAGTGAATAATAGCCATAATATGCAAGTAGAATACTATACTTTGTCCACGACCCATAAATATTACTTTGATACTAATAAACGTTGCTGTTGAAACAAGTCGAACCAACAAATTGTTGACGTTTCAAATTAAATTCGATCTGACTTGACGTTTCATAGCACGCTCTATTTTTATCGTGTTTGTCTAAAAAAATGTCTATCATGTTTGACATATTGATGGTAGCGAATAATGATTTCATTATTCACTAGTGATTAATGGATATCATTATGCTTGAGGAAACACATGCATTATGCATATTTTATACAATAGTCGTGGACAAAATCTTAAATGTGAGGCCCTTGTGACTCGAAAAACTTCTACAGTATGCCGAAACTATACATCTATATGTTGCCGATATTTTCGCGATTATAAGTAAAGATTTTGATTTACATGGCTTTTTAAACATACTTAATAGCCAATTTGATTCACTGAAATTCACTGTCGAAATAGGAGATAATCAGCTTCCTTTCCTTGACATTAACATTTTGAAACATGGTAATCACTTGGATTTTGACATATACAGAAAACCCACTAGAACAAATAGGTATACTCTGGCGGATTCAGCTACATCATTTAAATATAAAATAGCTCCATTTAATAGTCTCGTTTATAGATTAGTAATGATTCTTGACCCAGGTATGAATTACATATAACATTCTCGGGAAATAGGTCACGCTAACACATATGCTTTTTATTTTCGTCTTTACGTACGTTTCGGTCTCACGACCATCATCAAAAGATGTATCACTGTATAAAAAGTGATTTCTTAAAACTAATTGTATCACCACAAGGCGTCCTTATCGCACTAATTTCAATTAAGAATGCCCACGTCGCCGAAACGAATAGAAACACGAGTAATCGAAATTACACAATAATGTTTTAAGTATATGAATGAAGAATCCGCTGCTTAGCAATATTCTTATAAACTCTAAAGGCATATCGGTCACAGTATGTAATACGACTGAAGGACTGAACTAAAAATACAACGTTCGAGCATCCACTTTCGAACCAGATGTTGAAGATTTATGAGGTAATAGAAAAAGGTTGTCAGACCGTATTAGAAATATTGCTATTTGAGCATTCTACGTAAAATATACTTTTAACATTATAAAGACGCATATAGGAATTTGCAAGGGTTTTAATTAATTAAATTAGTATAAATCTGATCTAATGATTGAATATATGTTCTATGATTTGCAGACTTGGAGTCACGTTTTACGTGAATCATCTCCAGAATAGATCTTTTATAATAATTGGTTTCCTTAGTTAAAATATTAACATTCTTGTAATCTTGTTGTTTCTTGTACAATACTTATGGCCATACATTCTTTTTTGTAAATATTGTTTAAAGATTCCTGTATAAGTCCCATCGCAATTTAAACAATTTAATTTGTATACTGTGTGGGATTGTTTATCTTTAGGTATTGAAGGTTTTAGATTTGGAAAATATTTATCAACGCAGGTAATGTTGCGAATAAATTTACTAACTGTGTTGAGAAATATTTTCCAAATCTAAAACCTTTAATACCTAAAGATAAACAAACCCACACAGTATACAACAGATTGTTTAGATCGCGATGAGACTTATACAGGAATCTCTTAACAATATTCACAAAAACGAGTGTATGGCCATAAGTATAGTAAAGAAACAAAAACTTAGAAATTTTCATCGCCCTTGCTAAACACTGCTTTGATTGATTATAACCATTAATTCGATTTGAAAAATGTTAATATTTTAACTAAGGGAACCAATTATTGTAAAAGATCTATTCTAGAGATGATTCACATAAAACGTGACTCCAAGTCTAAATCATAGAACACATTCAATGATTAAGTCAGATTTATATTAAATTAATTAAAACCCTTGCAAATTCCTATATGCGTCTTTACAATGTTAAAAGTATATTTTAGGTAGAATGCTCAAATTGTAATATTTCCAATAAGGTCTGAAAACCTTTTTCTATTACCTCATAAATCTTCAACATCTGGTTCGAAAGTGGATACTCGAACGTTATGTTTTTAGTTCAGTCCTTCTATTACATACTGTGATTCGATGTCTTTAGAGCTTATAAGAATATTGCTAAGCAGCGGATTCTCAATTCATATACATTAAGGTGTTATAATTTGGATTGCTCTCATGTTTCTGTTCGTTTCGGCGACGTGGGCATTCTTAATTGAAACTAGTGCGATAAGGACGCCTTGTGGTGATACAATTAGTTTTAAGAAATCACGTTTTAAACAGTGATACGTTTTCTGATGATGTGTGACCTATTTCCCGAGAATTGAATTGAACAACAATTACAACAACGAAAATGAGAAACCTCAGCAAATATCGTCGGACAATGATTTCGACAAATCTTTGATCAACAATTTAATTTCTAAACAGGAAATTGGAACGCAACCAACTAACCAAATTAGATCCATTTCCTTCAAATACTTCTATAAAATTAAAAAGTTTCACTTATCATCCTTTAGTAATTAATAAATTCCATAATTTGTTTTCTAAATTTGCAATACAACCAGTTTATAGATGTAAGAACAAGTTTTAAAACCGTTTAGGCAACAGCTTTGATAATGTTTCGAACTTCGACAAATCCGGGATTTACAAAATCGATTCTGCGTCATGTTCAAAATCCTATGTGGGTCAAATTAAAAGAAGATTCTAACTTGGTAGAAAGAGCATGTTGCTCAAATAAAGAAAAATAATGGTGAAAAATTAACGTTAGGCGAACATATTTTGAATACAGGTCACACCATTTTTCAAGAAAGTTTATCACTTTTAAAACACACTCGACAAATAACTGGGTAATTTAGAAGGGATGAAGATGTATAAACGAAAAAGCGATTTATTAAATTTCGGCTCATCTCCAGCTGAGGGTAACCCTTTGTTTGCATTATTATCTCCAAATAGTATTTTAAACAGGCACATTTCGATTTATAATTTAGTTCACTCTGATGATGGCTACTCGGTAGCCGAAATGTCCTCAGTACTTTAAGAGTACTTTCAGTGGATAAGGGTAAATATTTCTTATCTATAGTATGCATCTAAAAGTTGAATCATTGCCAAAAAAAGGCAGTTGTTTTTATACCTTTTTAGGTTTGCTATCACGATGGCACTCCCACTCCCCCATTGAATAAAATCGCTTGATTTACCCGGCAACCTTTAAAAGTAGTATCAACTGAAATTAATTATTCCTCATTTGACGAAGGTAAATAACTAACTCTGTTTCAGTGAACAAGGTGTATAAGCGATTAGTGGAAATGTTGTGACAACACTGTATTACATGCTGCTATAAATTAATTTCTTTCTTATCCGTGAATGGTTTTTACGCTACGCTACCTTTCAACTTCGTTTGCAAAACCTCTTCCGACGAAAATAGTGCTTATCAACTACACCCCAATAAATTTGAAATCTTAAAGAATGAACCAGGCTAACCTCCACCCCACACTAATTTTCTTTAGTTGAAATTTCCAACCATGACGTAATTTCTTTCTTTACTAAACAGGGTTTAGCAAATATAAAATGAGTAAATAAACAAGTTTCTCTAGTATACTTCCAACAAGAAATTTCATTCCGCGTGATGATACAGTTTGGCGATTGAGATATATATATTCTTATGTATTTTTTGCCTTAGGATACGATTATCTTTACTCGTACTTTGTAAAAGTTGTGCTTAATTTTTTAATTCAACAATTTGTGAAAAAAAAAATACTTTTTTTTACATTTGGCGGAGTTGCGAAAAAAATGCTGATGTTATATCGCAACCACAAAAGCAATGAATGAAGGACACAATTTTTTTTAACTTTTCATTAATTAATGCTTGACTGTCGTACACTTCAGTGTTAGCGCTCATCCGCCCCGGTTTTTTTAAATAAATATCCAATTGTGTTAGCAGTACCAGAAGATCAATATCTTCACCTATAATAATTACATTTTGACGTGAGGACTCGTCGAGAGCTGTTTTAATTATTAAATAGTCAGCATCTTCGACCACACAATTGGTTCGAAAACCAGCGACGTTTAAACTTTCTCTAAGAAGATTGATTAGTCGAGATTTATTTTTGTCATCAGTCAAAATTTTTCTTGTGCAACGGATACTGGAGTGCCACGATCGAACACAATTTCTCGACACATGTCTTTTGTCTGCCTTCGTTGTCTTTCAGAGGTTTTCGTATATAAATTAGTGCTTTCGGGCTACCCGTCGAAAATAACAATACTGTTAGACTTAAAATTTTTCTTAACATAACCACAGAATCGATCGACAACTCCGCCAAAGGTATCTTGTTTTTGCCATGTTACTTTATGCAAAAGAAAACCATCTATTTTTTCAAAATTTATATAGTTTTATACGTGTGTATAGAACTACTAGTGTTAAAAAAATCATTATAAAATCAGTTCTAATTAACTTTTTCTTTAAATTCCAACGGGATATTAAATTTGAATAGTTTTTTGAATTTTTGAGATCAAAATCAGACGATCACAGCAACTTTAGCACATAATGCAACTAAACTTTGAAAAAAAATTTGATCGTTAATAACTCGTAACAGTTAAAAAGCGATCGTTTTGAAATTTGGTGCACTTATTTATATTAATAATAGCAAAATTTTCTGAGAATTTCAAGCTCCTAGGTATTTTAATTGTTGAGATATTGAATGTTGAAAAAACACGCCTTCTCAACTTTCGACACAATTTGCAGGTGAACAATGGCACTAGGATATCGCACCAGATCTCATTTTGTAGATAATTAAGTAAGGAACAAAAAAATATGAGGTGCATAATGCTAAAAATGCACAGGAAAGGAGATATAAAGGAAAATGTAAAAAAAAATAATTTTTTTCACAAATTGTTAAATTAAAAAATGAAGCACAACTTTTACAGAGTACGGATAACGATAATCGTATCCTACGGCAACAAATACATAAGAATCAATCGAAACATTGCTATCGCCCGGAAAATGCAGGCAAAAATCTCCGCCGTCTGGTCTATATTCAATAAATATTATAAGGAATAGCTCCAACAATGTTTTACATATAGTTTTTGTTAATAAAATTGGTGTTACAGTTTATTGTTTGATATATTATTTGTCCTCCTTTAGATAACTGGTTTTATATATATAGTTGCTTAGGTGTTAATAAGGAACAATTTTGATGTTATAAAAAAAATACAAAAGTCCGTTGAACTGGTTAAATGTACACTTCGTTTCAATATGATGTAAATATTCAATATTTCATATTGTTTCAGATATGTGTTGGCTTTGCACAATTCAAAAAAGGTGTTTGCTGAACAAATTCCCCCTTCAGACTTCATACTTGCGGACGCTCTAATATCGTTGACAATGGCAAAAGGTCAACGGCACGAGGGTCGAGAAGGAATGACCGCTTTTTATCTCACGAAAGGCTGGGCTGGTTTGGTTGTGATGGTTGAGAATCGACACGAGAATAAATGGATTCACATCAAATGCAATTGTCACGAAAGTTATAATGTGGTGTCTACACGAGGTACTCTAAGGACAGTAGATTCTATTCCTCCATTATCTAGACAAGTTATAATAGTTCTGACACAACTTGAAGGCAGTGGAGGGTTTTCCATTGCTCATAGACTTACACATAGACTAGCCAGTTCACAAACATTGCATGACTGGGGCCCAATAGGGTCTAGTCATGATCCAGAATTTGATTATCAAACTACAGGTTTACATTCTCCACGTTTAATTTGGTAACAGTTTCAAATATAGTAATTTAAATATTTTAGGTTATGTCTTTTTCCGAAATGATCTCATCAACGATATTATTATATACTCGCCATACTCTGTTAGTTAGATCCAGTTGTGTAGTTTTAATTGTAGGAACTACATAATGAATTGCTTGAAACTTCAATTCTGATTATTTTGTTATTATTTCAATTTTTTGATTATTGATAAGAATAAAGTGAAATTATTATCTAATTTTCTTCCATCCCAATAGATTTAGCTAAAGCAATTAGCGACATAGAAAAACAAGCATTATTTCAAATATTTATTTGAGTACTGTGTAGTAATATTTACAATGAAATCAATATACCTAATATATTTATCATGTCATAATGACAAGGTTTTGTCACTCAATTTTGATGACATAAGGAAACTCATTATGGGACTAAGTACCATAATGAATTCATCATGGTACTAAGTACCATAATGAAATTCTATATGAAAAACATGTAATGGTGAGATCAAAAAATTTTATTCAAAATGCATAACTATGTACAAAACTATTTATTATAAATGGTAAAAGAGCAATTACTACAATTTGCAATATTAATTCTATGGATTCTAGAGTTTTTACATCAGTAGTTGATGACTTTTGGTAAACATGTAATCCTGTTTGGTTGTTGGCACCAAAAATTGCTTCTGATATTTTTTTCTTTTGCTCTTTCGAATTTTCGATGTAACCTTCAGCAACAGTATTGCTTTTCCATCCGCCATGGTGTTTCACGGTACACAGATCAGCTCCAGAATCAGCCAAAAATGAAGCAGACGATCGCCGAAAACAATGTTCGGTATATTCTTCAGGGTAAGGTAAATTCTAAAAAGTGTAAATAAGTTTTGGCATTTTACCAAAGGTGTGTATTCCAACGGGTTGTTTTGTGCATTTCTTATTTTTATAAGTGACAAAAAAAACGAAGATGGTTTGTGTTGCAAGGTCGTATTTTCACATATTGTCTGACAAGTTCTACCATATTCAATCCTGGGATATCCCCCTAAGTTACAAAAAATTCTCGCATTACCTTTGTTTTTATATTCGGTAAAGTAATTCTAAAAACGGATCCTTCATCTATTACATTTTCAACAAGCATATTTGTCAATTCCTCTCTTCTGCATGCTCCACTTAGTCCAATTATCATAGCAACTTTTTTAAATGAATATGTATCATCTGATGCTTCCGTTAAAAACTTTGTAACATCTTGTTTAGTAAAAATTTTGGATTTTTTAGCTCTGTAACCTTCTGATTTACGTTTTAGTAATGCAACCAGCTCTAGGTACTTACCAATATCGACGTTTTTTCTTGTTGAGAAAATACTTATCATCGAATAATACGACCAAAGAGAAGATGGTTTTGTTTCCTTAGATAAGCATTCAAAGTAAGCCAACATGAGTGATATTCTTGATTTTCTCAGCAGAACACCATTCTTCGTACCGATTAAACACCATTTCATATACACTCCGTGATTTTTCCGGCAAAAGGGAGTCCACGATATTTCGCGTCATTTCTTCAAAATCGGAAGGTAAACTACCAGTTTCAGAATCGCTCATTATTATTTAAATTATATTAAATTCTACGTGACAATTGTGTTTGACAGCGATAAATAAATATTGCCGTTACAACCTGACGTTGCGTTGTCAAGGGAATGGCAAAGCACAGCTCACTCACCTACTAACATTTGAAACAACACATATACTTACTCCTTTAAAAATAGTTGTCATTATGAAATGTCAAAAACGCAGTTTTTAATTTTTCGAAAACGTATTAATATAAATGCCATCAGATAAAATGTTGTATGTAATACGAATCATAAACAATCATTATGGCACATGTCGTGTTATCGGATTCGGCTGATAACATTCACGACTTGTATCATAATGATCGTCTTTATGATCCTTATTACATAAATAACTATTATCTCATACTGTGGAAACAACTTTACGTCATGAATTCGCGACCGGAAAGTGGAACATTACATCACTACACTGGAAAGTGTTACCTAGCAACACTTTCTATTTTACAAAAAATCTCAGGAATTTTCATAATTTCAACATATTATTTTTTTTGTCATACCTCTTTATGGATTTTCTCATCGCTTAGGTACTTTTAGATTCATTCGCTTCCCAGTTTACGTCGCCTGATCAAGATGCAGTGTGAATTTTCTTAACGCAATGTGTTGCTCTCACTATTAGCGACTATCAGTGGCGGAACTTCAAATTTTGGGCCCCCCGCAAAATTCAATTAGAGGCCGTTGGAAATAAAAATTAAGCGCCATAAATTTTAAAAATGTATATTTTTGTAGGTATTTTTTACAAGTAGAGCAAATGATAAGCACTGATTTTAAAACTCTTTACGGCGAGTTTCAGCATTAGCAAAGTTTTTAATGACATCTTTAAAATCTAATTTTGTGGCTTCATCAGCTTCAATAGCCAAAATTGCAAGACCGCTTAATCATTCTTCTGTTATTTTTGTGCATATATAACTTTTAATGAGTTACTATATTTAATAACCGTTCTACTAGTTCTTCTACCGATTTAATTTCAGAAAGAATTGACACTAAGTTTATTATTTAAACAGGAAATTCTTCTGAAATATCTTTGTAATGGGTTACTAAATTTTCTGCGCATTTAAAAAGTTTATCACGTTCCTTGTCACTTTTTCGGTAAACTGCTTACTGCGGTAATCTTCATATCCTCGGTCGCCAGATTTTTCATCCTTGAGGACTTCTGCTAGTGTCCTCACCACAAGGCTTGTCACTATGCTAGTTACAGTGAAGTACAACCAAGGCTCATTGGGCAGAAAAATAGTATCAAAGTTGTAGGCTTTAATTACAATTGATACTTGGTCATAACCTAACTCATTAAAAGATGGAGCAAAAATAACGTAATAAAACGGGGAATTCCAAATATTAAATATATAATAACAATAAAAAGTACACTTTCAGAATAATTAGTGAAAGCAATTGAACGGTATATGACACAAAAAGTGGAAAATGTAAAGAAGCTCAATCGGTATAAGAAAACTGTTGCAACATATCTATTTTTTACAATATGTTCGGTCTTTAATTTCTATTCAACGGAATTTAATTTCTATTCAATCGGTTGACAAATCAAGCAGGTCCTAGAGTAATAATAGTTGTACGGTAATTATTCGGATAGCATTATCAGTTGCAATGTTCACAACACACTAAGATATATCAAACGGTGAATAAATATTAACCTATGTAAATTCACTAACGCGGAACACTAAAATTCAGTACTTTTTAACAACTATTACTAAGTCTTTCACTATTCAAAACGGTAGTATTTAACTTCAAATTCTAATTCTCATTCTGAATAATAATAAATTTTCTGTTTGTCACTGTCTTTTATATATTTTTGAGGTTCTGCTCAAGTCCGTACCACCAATTCCTTATTTTGTGTCGTGGCCTTTTTTATTTATGTCCCGAGCAACGCTTGAAAGTGATGCTACTTTTTAGATCTAAAAGGGTATCCCCGATTAAGATGTTCAAAATGCCCCCCTTCGCGAAATCCAAAATCGGAGTTTTGAACTGTCAAATAAACATGTTTCCTGGGGTGGTATGGTCGATACCCCCCCCCCCCCCCCACAGGCCCCCGTGGAGGAGAAAAGCTTTTTTTTCATCGTCAAGTATATACAAAATTTTATCCCTCGTGCAAAAGTATGGGTATCAATGGTCACTTCCAGCACACATTTTTTGACCCCCATCTAGGTCCATCAAAGGCTCCAAAAACGTGTTTAAAACTTTAAAATCGATTTTTATAGCACCAAACCAAGTGGTACACCAAAGTTCGATTCACCATCGTATTCCTGAGTAAAAAACCTACAAAAAATTATACGTACATGATTTAGAGAGCAGTACTGCAAAAAGCGATTTTTTATGTTTTTTAAGGTTTTTTTACTCTTTTTTTATGCAAATAAAGGTATATATGAATCCAAAATTACTACTTATATTAGCCAGGAATGATACATCTCTGATATATAATCATTTTGATATTTTGTTTGCTTTTGTACTTGCAAAATTCACTAATTTATTGGATTTCTAACCAACCAGTACGTGACATTACCGTTAAGAAACGTATTTTACCTCAATTCATTATATGAATTATCTTTTTCAATATAAGCAGAGTATTTATTGACAATAATTGATGATTGATTTCTCTCTGAATTGAAAGTTGCCATCTTGAAATTTCTATGCTTCGATAAAAAGATATTGAATTTTTTTTTCCAATTTATCTTCATCGCTTTCAAGATAACTTATTCAAAAAGAAATATTTTTTTTCTTTCTATTTAAAACGACAGGAATATTTTTATTTTTTTACAATTTTTCTTCACCGCTTTCAGAATAACTTATTTAAAAAAAAATCTCAACACAATTAAGAAAAAATATTCCTATATACAGTTCAAAACAGGTAATAACTCCGATTTTAGATTTCGCGGAGGGGGGCATTTTGACCATCTTAATCGGGGATACCCTTTGCGCTCATGATCGTCCGGTAGTTCCTCCAGGGCTATAAAAACGAATGTTATCGAAATTTTTTGGTTGTTCGCAGTTTTTACACATAAAGCTGTTCAAAATTTGATGCGTTAATTTACCAGATCCCCGTTTTTGCAACACAAGTTGATCGGAATGAATACAAATTTTTTAAGCGGGCATGAATGCACTATGTGCGATTCATTTGTTGAAATAATTACACTTATTCAAAATTACGGAGATTTAGAAAAGTGGCTATTACGGAATGCACATTCGGATTTCACGCATATCTGTTGAAATAATGAACTGTTCAACCAGATTTTCTACAGAAATTACCAATGAAGATTTAGATGTCGAAATATAAATTCAGTTTTCATAATATGAGCAGAGTGAATGAAAAGTTTGATTTCAATGGTCATATCTTGACAACTTCATCAATTTCAGCCTGGAGACACCTGTACCTGATACCAAGATAGGGCACTACGAAATGTTCAACTTTACTTTAAGCATAATATTAGGTTTGTTCCAGCATAGTGTTATAAACTTTGAGCGAAAATATCTGACAAATTGTTTTCTGCTCCATCCGGCTTGCAACGTATCCTTATCTTGTTGGAAACCAAATGTTCTGTTAAAAGTTGAACCTTCGGTCACAACTTCCGCGCATACTTTCAGCTCAAATCCTTTTACTTCAGTCTACCCGTCCTGAAACCGACGGTCTACAGGTTTACATTTGGCGATCGACGATGGATTCAACATAGACGAAAGTGAAGATGTCAATGTCGAAAATACCCAGATGACTACTGACAACGCTGAAGGGTATGTCCCCGAAGAAACAACGAAATATTTTGATGAGTTTTCGTAATTTGAATTTAATTATTCAAATTTTCAGTTATCCTGTTGGTTTGTTATAAAAATCAAAATAATTTTCAGGAAGATTGTAGTTTTAATCGTTGAAATATATAGTTTGCAAATTAGTTTCCTTGAAAAAAGTTTTTGTCTAATATTTATGTATATTGTATATTTTAGTGTTTATTTTTCCAAAGGAACTTGTTTAATGGTACCCACGTATAATAGTTTTACCAAAAAATTCATTTAACAGTTTTATTTAATAAAAGTTTTTAATTTTATATCTTTCTTCTTTAGTCGCTGAAACATAGGAATACACAGAAAAATGCGGCACACCTCGCATAAAAAAGTAATAGGTAAACAAAAACAGTTATAACCAAAACCTTTTCGCTAATCTGTTCCAGTGGTCATTTAAAACAAGTTGAGTTATCTTCGGGCATACGCTTTGAGTGTTGCTAATTTGTTTGAAACACAGCGATTTACAACATTTCAAAACGTTGGTATCCCAAATAACTGAAAAGTTAAACATGAGACACAAAATTTAAATTAATTGTAGTAATTTGGACTTTTAATAATGAAAATATTTATTATTACATTCCGTGTAAAATTTTGCTGCACTCATTTATTTTTGTTAATAAATATCATCTATCAATTTTTTCATCCAAGTCTCATTATTTTAGTTGGACCTACATAGTTGGACTAAACAAAAGCATCAACGATCTGTATAAATGTATGGAATGAGATTAATAACCTAAAATAATTGATCATATTTTTAGTTAAAGATGTAAATGATATTGATAAAATGATGACACATTTTCACACTTCATAAGAATTTCGAATGACTAACGGTCTATGAATAAATAGTCACTATCAGTCGTTTCAATTTTAACTTGTGTAGTGTAATATACATAAATAATTGTTTTAAAATGTTGTGCAATGAGTGGTTGATTTTAATATTTACAATTTTTATTGCATTGAATATCTTCATATTATGTTATGTCTTGTATATAAATTTGTTGGAAAATGTATGATAAAATCATTCACTGTATCAAAATGACCAAGTTTATTGCATACAGTTCTAAATTGAGAGTTTAACAATTTTTTGTATTAATTGAACTCGTATATTTAATTATGTAACTGCAATTGTATATTGAAACATCTATATTAATGTACTTGTTGCAAGAGATGTTTCCAATTTTAAATATTGAAGTTAACCTAACACTATTATATGTTTTCCTAACTATTCCTGTAAAATCTTTTTCCAGGTCTTGTTCTTCATTGAAAGCACTTGAATTACGAACAAATAATTAAACTCATTCACTACCAATCAATTTATAAATTTTTTATTTTTATGTAAATATCAAACGAAACATTAAATTGAAAACCAACAATGGTTAATGTTTCAAACGAACTGAACGGATTTTTAAAAATTCATTCAGAAATATTGTGACCTAGCCTAATAAGATAAACCAGGAGAATTATACAATCTGAAATAAATTGATTCATCGCAGATAGAAGTCTGCTCTAATATTTGTGATAATGTGGAAGGCATGTATTATTCACTGACATTAGATAGCAAGACACCCATCCTCAGAATTTTTACGATTTTATAATATTCTCAAGTACATGAATCAAAGATGATTCGTTGAATATACAGGGTGAGTCAGTTTTTTGTAGACAAACAGGAGATAGAACAGATGTTTTTAAGAAGAAAAGTTCCTATAAACATATGTCCTAGAAGACTTCGTTTTCGAGATACAGGGTAGGGTGTTGAAATTGAAAAAAAAGAATTCGTTTTTTGCGGATATCTCCGGAACCGTTTATCGTACAGAAAACAGTTTTTGTGAGCATTTTCAACTCATGATAAGCTCGTGAATCCCGGGGTATGAAAGACAATGTAATTTTTCGAAAATGAATGTCGCACAGAATGTTCTGTGCGATAAAAAATTTTTGTTTTAGTCATAATTGGTGAAGATTTTGAAGGGATAGTGGGTGTTTTTCCCCCCAACTTCTACGCCACTGGAAAAAATACGGTTTTGAGTCAACCATTTAAACCGCCAAAAAAGGTACTCTTAGTCATAAGATCTAAAATTGACCGTTTTCGAGAAAAATCAACTTTTATGTTTAAAAACATGGTCAATTTGTTGGTTTTGTTACTTGTTCTAACGTTTGAATAAATTTTGTTTAATTAGTAAGAATTGACCATGTTTTTCAACATAAAAATAGATTTTTCTCGAAAACGGTCAACTTTAAAGCTTATGACCAAGAGTACCTTTTTTGTGTAGAAAACATTGGCGGTTCAAATGGGCTTCTCAAAACCGTACTTTTCCCAGTGGCGTAGAAGTTGGGGGGGAAAACACCCACTACAAAAGCTGTTCTCTGTACTATACACGGTTCCTGAGATATTTGCAAAAAAGTAATTTTTTTTTCTATTTCAACACCCTGTATCTCGAAAACGAAGCCTTCTACGACATATGTTTATGGGAACTTTTCTTCTTAAAAACATCTGTTCTATCTCCTGTTGGAGTTTGCCTACAAAAAACTGACTCACCCTGTAGATGGATATATTACAAAAAAATGCCTACCATTAAAACTGACGATATCCATAAATACGTGTAGAATTCACTCATTTTTGAAACCGCCCTCCAAACATCGTACCTAATGATAGGCGACAGAACCTACAACCTAACAACCACTCCCCCATTGAGGAGTATAAGTCACGTCTAAACCTTCTTATTTATTCATCGAATTTTGTTAATACAAAATTATTGTTATTCATTGACAATTTACTTAACTAGTTATTAAAATAAAACTATTGATTGAATTATAAATTCAAGGCAACTAGTAATTACTATTAATTACTATTAACATCAATTCTCTCAGTAATAAACGTCAATAATATTTTTATTCATTAGAGGTCCAATAATTCTCAAGACCTCAAGTATTTTTATGATCGAGGCAGCTATTTTCGCGTTTTTAAACTGGATTTAATTATTTAAAACGTTTTGACATTAAAATGTAAACTATGTTTTAACAGAGAATCCAAGTAGATCAAATAATAATTTTAAATCGAGTAAAACTTACAAGCATCAGCATTCACTGACTGCTAAATAACAAATAAAGCAAAACATTTATTAGGTATATACTCGTCGGTTCTTTCGTTGTTGGTAATAGCGAAATGCGCAAGATTTGAAAAAGATCATTTTGATATTAGAGCAGTAAATTACAGATATAAACTCAGTACATTAATATAGATTTTGTTACGTTGTAGTTACCTATATAAAATATATAGACATTTATTTTGTTCAATAAAATATTATTAATATCAAAACGTGATATTATTCAGAGTGAAATTGTTTCTCTATAATGAAATAATTTGATTATTTCCTTGATAGAATCGGACTCTGAATTTGCTGTGTTATTTTCAATAAGCAAACGTAAATTTGCCGTCGTAACTGTCGTTTAAGCAATTGTTGCGTTAACTTATTTGTTGTTTAAGTAGTTGATTCAATCAGTGATGTGCTTATTTAGTTTGTATTGCAATTTGTGTGAATTCGTACAATTGATATGAAATAAAGTAAGCTTTGGATTATATTCTAGTTGCGTTATTTCTCATTTTGTCAAATGTACCGTTTCCTAAAGTTTCAAATTCTGGATATAGCTGGAGAATCTTCTCATTATACAGATTATACAAGAAAATGTGTTTGAGTGCGTTTCAAGAATGTGCAATGATGTAAAGTATTCGAACATCGAAAGCCCTTTTAATAATATGGCTTTTGTTTCTATTAAAAGTTCTCTAACAAGCATAGGTGTAGTATAGCCGGCGAGTTTCAGATCATGCGAATATGATCGAAAAGAAAAGTAGGTACCAGGGCAGGGTAGAATGAATAAAAGATGCCCCTAAATAGTGGTTATGTCCCATTCTTATGGAAGATCGTCTCCCAGTCGGAACTACGCGAAGCTTTCTTCCCATTGTAAAGTTTTCTCACCCGTTTCCGATGTTCTTCCACTTGGGAAGTCCACCAGGAGGTGTTGCTACCTCTCTTTTGCTTAAGAGGACAGCTCGCTTCATAGGCGGAGGTCAGGGCCGTGCAGCATCTGCCTCTTCCCGACTGCCTTGAAATGCAGAAAGATAGGAGTCTACCGCTTAGTTCCTATTTAAAGAGGTCCCAGTTGGTGGCTCTCGGACGGCCGTGGTAAGCCCGGGGCTACTATATCAAACATACGTTTATTTTGAGCTCCGAGAGCCTTTTATGCAGCACGGCAGTTGAGGACTTGTCGCGCTGTAGGTTAGCTCGCATAAAGCTTATTTTGTCCGCCATAGGCTGTTGCACGAGTTCTGAGAGGGCTCTCCGTGTATCGCCTCGAGGTCCTCTTGCCATAGCCCCTTGGGATATTCGGTGTTCCCATCCACCGAATAAGCTGGCGGCTCCGAGGAGGAGCCTTCCGTAGATTGGGAAGAGGAAGACTATTTTGAGGAGCCCTCCTCTGCAATATATTGTTATCCATATGATTCAAATGCAAATACATAAAATCTTTAATTTAAATAATGTATCGGGAAGATTTCTCATTGTTTATGGCAATATCATTACATGGGTGCTATTGCTTATAACTCGAGTGAGCTTATCTCTCCATCGTAAATAATACAGCATAAATATAATATTGTACCGAATATTGTTCCCGCCAGTTAGTCCAGTAAATGAAGTCCAAAATCGACCTGAATATTTAAATTTTTTTTGTTATGAGCCGATTTTGATCTGTGAGGGCTCATTTTCTTCGTAATGATGTCTAGAACAAAGTGCGGGGGTTTATTTCTCTGACTAATTGTTTATATTGTTAATAAACAATAATTAGTGTTAAACAAATGCGTGTCTCAGAGCATTATAAGAAAAAATTAAAAAGTACAGGTTTTAAGCAAGTACCTAATTGAATATTTTCAAATGTTAAAGTAATAAACAAAGGTTCACAAAGCTTACTCATTGTTCATAAACAATTTGTTAATTAACAAATAAACGAAAAAATGGAATTAGATCTGGTTATGCGATATTGGACTCGATTTCGGATATTTTTAACTCGATGAACACGAATTCGGTAATAAAATTGCAATAAATTGTTTATTTCATTTGTTAATAAACAATTTGTTAGTTAACAAATAAACGAAAAAATGAAATTAGGTCTGGTTATGCGATATTGGAATCGACTTAATCAACAAATTGTTTATTAACAAATGAAATAAACAATTTATTGCAATTATCAAATCACCAAATTCGTGTTCAGCAAGTTGAAAATGTCCGAAATCGAGTCCAATATCGCATAACCACCTAATTTCATTTTTTCGTTTATTTGTTAATCAACAAATTGTTTATTAACAAATGAAATAAACAATTTATTGCAGTTATATCAACAAATTCGTGTTTATCGAGTTGAATATCCAAAATCGAGTCCAACATCGCGCAAGCAGGCTAAATTTCATTTTCTCGTTAATTTGTTAAAATTAACAAATTGTTTATGAACATTGAGTAAGCTTTGTGAACCTTTGTTTATTACTTTAACACTTGAAAATATTCAATTACTTGCTTAAAACCTGTACTTTTTAATTTTTTCTCATAATGCTCTGAGACACGCATTTGTTTAACACTAATTATTGTTTATTAACAATATAAACAATTAGTCAGAAAACTAAACCCCCGCACTTTGTTCTAGACATCATTACGAAGAAAATGAGCCCTTACTGATCAAAATCGGCTCATAACAAACAAATTTAAATATTAATCTCTTCATTTACTGGACTAAGTAGAAAATAAACTAATTTAACAATTCGATTCTGTAAATTTTGAATATTACAAGTATCATAGTATGGTGGAGCTGATATGATGGACGACAATCTTATTATATTAGTGCAGTTCGAAATTATTTGTGTTGCCCAAATGGCAACATTGTAACGAAGTGCCCTCGTTACTTATAAATTACTGTACTCTGGTTAAAAACAAATAACACCGACGAGGCTGAGATTCTAACGCATCAAAGTTTTGTACATCCTATGTAGAAAAAGTTGAAGCTAATAGGAGATAAGGAAGTTCTTATCCAATTCACCACTGACCGCCAGAATCCCAGGCCACCTCTGACATTTTATTTCTTTTGGCACAAAACCAGTATTAAAGGAGAACGGATTTCACACGAAAAAGATTGGAGAATCAGCCGTCCGACCGCTAAGATTCAGATGCATTATTTTTCATTATAAACTCCGTCCGTAGGATTCACTCATATACTTTGACCAAGCCCAAAGGTAAATATTGTACAACTAATTCCTTACGACTAACTTTAAGTACCGAAAACCAAATAATTCATTATTTGTGTTGAGGAAACATACCACACATTCCTTCAGACTGACTACCGGAAACCAAATAATTTATTATTTGTGTTGAGGAAAAACACCTCATATTCCTTCCGACTGAATACCGAAAACCAAATAATTTATTATTTGTGTTGAGGAAAGACAGACCGTTTGCCTAAAGGATTTCAAGTACCGTTATTTACTTGGGTTCTAGATCACATAGAGTGCTCTCTCTGAAGTGTAACTACACAAATAAAAGTGCAAGTCGCCGGTACAATGTTAGCTCGGCCGTCTGAAGCGCTGAACACCGGAAGTAGTTTATTCGGTATCTGCAGCTTTGAATCTCCGCCGAATTTTCCTCAAATCATATCAAATAGTCTCGTTTCAATGGAGTTGCAATATATCAGCTTAGAATCCTTACATGTGCATGTTTGAAAAATCATAGGTTCGAATAACTACATAGATGTACTACATTAAAATTGATTGTTCTCCATAACCAAGCGATTAAGGTGTCAGACTTTGGAAAAGTGACCTCGCGGCCGGTAATGCAAGCACTTCACATTCTATGCTCCATAGGTCCAACGTTTGAAACAGCACCCTCTAGACCAATGACCTCTCCGATCCGGGACCTGGTTATAATATACTAACATCACATTCTATGCTGTATCCAGCAGCGTTTATAACCTTTGACCAGGACTACAGCTCTAGACCTCTCAACCTGTAATGCAGTGACCTCTCGGCCGGTAATGTGACAATCCTTACCAACATCTGATAAAGAATATCTGGCCGAAACGACCCTCTGCCTATTTACCTGCAGATACCGTTATTAATGCCTGCATAGCGTTTACGAAAAGACAAATTATCGTTGTGCCGATCGCATGCGTCTTTATAGATATACGCTATCGATCGACTTGCGTATCATCAAGTACCACTAGAACTAGAAGTTTGGACGGAATAAATCACTGGAACTTAGCTTATAAAATAACCAGTGAATTTTGTATAACTTCTACTTCCTCCACTATAGTGTACATGTTGTAATCGAGGCAAAAAAAATTTCCTGTTTTTCGCGGATATATCCGTTTTGAGCATTTCTGTATAGACTATTTTTGACATGATGTGTATGTGTGTGCGTAACCCACTATGGAGATGATTGCACCGTCCCTATTGGTCATACGAATTTGAAATTTTAAAGATCGTTTTGAAGTGGTAAAAATATGGACTGTATTGTTTGTGGGCCCGGTTGCCTCGTTCCGAGTGGTATTTATGATACTGAATTATGGTATTTTATTGAATCATAAGGATATTGGTTTTTTCTGGTTATAAATATATATCACAAGTATATATTTAACATACAGTAGTGTCCGAAATTCACATTTTAAGATTCAAGTGACGTCACGATCTATTTCATGTCTTGATTGTATGGTACATTTTGATAGTTCATGTGACAGCAAGTGTCAGTATAAAACAAGGTTATATTACAGTGTAAATAATTGCGAAAGTCCACCGGACAGCAGGTGTGTGTGAAAGAGTTGTGAAATACATTATGTAGGCCGTTCGTATGAAATTTCAATAGAACATAGACAAAACGGGAACAACAAAGGTTATCGGTCCGCTTAAAATTTTATAAAAGTTTATAAGACCTTTTTAAATATTTAAACGAGTACTAAAAATAAATTATTTTCCGGCAGGACCTTATAGAAATGATACTTATCAATATCTATCAGTTGCAAGAGGTTATGAGTCCAAAAATCACTCCAAAAACTAGGTATTTGCAATAATCAATTTGTTTTCATTGTTTATCAATAGCTCAATATGCAATTTATTCGAATGAAAAAACTAGGCAAATTCTTTGGCAAAAATACAACATTTTTTGTATAATATAATCAAAAAAATCTATTAGTTTTGAAGAAGGAAATATTAATTCAAATCTCAATTTTTTAACAACAAATTTACAATTGAAGATAAAAAGCAGTAACATATTCAAATTTTGATTAAAAATCGTTTGCTGTTTGATGACGAACCATATTATTTTTCAGGGAAATCGTGTATTAAACACACCCTTTTCTGAAGGGGTTGGAAATTTCAAAAAATCATAACTCTCAAAGTGTACATTGAATCGATTTAAAACTTTTACAGTAAATTCGAGTTAATTTAAAATCGCTTTCACCCATAAATAATGATTTTGTTGAAACCAACAAAATCATTCTTCAACAACAACGACAGAAATTATCGAAATAAACTGAAATTTATATTGTACTTCAACAGATTAAATATTATATCGGCGTTGTGATCTAAATGCTAGGATATCTGACTCACGCAGTAGACTTCCCAGAAGCGGAAAATTTGTTTTTTGTACATTTTCTTGAAAACATCAATTTGATTATTATTATTTAGTTGTATAAAGATAATGAAATAAAAAATGTTTATCATTATCTTCACACAAATGTGAAGAGTATCTTATAGAATGTGAAACAATAACCAAATCAAATTAATTGAGAAGAGTAACTTTGCCATGCACACTATTTATTTATCTATTCTCCAAGCGGCAACACATTTCTAATTCAGTTTCAATAGTCAACATTTCCATTGTGAAGAACACCTGTGACAAAATAAACAAACGAACAAAACTTTATTGAAAACTTCATATAAGTACAACTTGAAAAAACGTATTTATAGTCTATCGATAAATCTAAACTTAAGAGGTCGATTCGCAGTACCGAACATATTGGTCGTGCTCTTTATATCCCCATAACAGTATTCAATTCTAAATTTCTTGATAACCTTGAAACATAAATGAGAATAAATATTATGAAAAACGAATCCTGTCAAATAGTGGTGTTCATTTAATGACAAATTAAACCAGAGAATTCTAGTCTTTAATGAATCATTAACTTTACACCTTTGATTTACAAAACTTAAGACATGGATTATAATCCAGACTTGTTGAATGTAATTCAGACTTGTTCCCAGCGGATCTAAAACACAATTTTAAGCGGGACTTATATTTATTTCTTCAATATCACGACCATACATGGAACAGGTTCTAAAGTGAGGACTTTCAGGCTGATATCTGAAATATCGTGCTATTTAGTTATACAAGTCCCTTAGAGGAGCGGGAAAATTTAAAAACATCTTGTCTGCTATCGAATGTTATTTGCTAAACATTGACAGTGTTCTGGTATCTTAAAATTGTGAATCCGTGACAACTGTACAAAGGTTATATCGCAATCGGTTCAATATTCTACATCAAGGGCGAGAATTGACAATAAATGCGATTAACTGATAGTCCCAGCTCTCATGGCGAAAAAGTGAAAATATTCGAAAAACGTGTTACGCGCACTAGATTAGTGAAATTTGTCAAATATTTTTAATGAATTTTGGAGATTAGCTAAAAAACATATTTACTTTTCAGATATCTTGAAATTTGCGCAATTTGTTCTATATACAAAAAAAAGCATTTTTACGTTAAGAATGAGCTGACGTCATACTTGGTTACTTTTGCAACCAATTCATTTCAACAATTTCCCTAAGTGCCGCGCTACCTTAGTCAAACCAGGTATATTTCATTTTTACTGTTGATAACGGATAACAGAGTTACCGATATTAATTGTACAACGTACATCTCTTGATTTAACTTGACAGTTCATATATTTGTTGTGAATCTGAATTTTAATAGAATTAAAGTTCGAAAGTACGGAAACAATTCGTCCCAGGACTGGAATTTTACGTTCTACATACATTTACGTCGTGTGCTCTGTATATTTTCAAAGGCATTTGATACTATAAATCACACATTATTATGTTTCAAATTGAAATATTATGGATTCTCGGATGAGGTAGTCATTCTAGTTCGTTCATATCTCTCGAATCGCTGTCAATCGGTATGTTATAACTATGAAATGTCGTCAATACTAAATGTTATTTCTGGTGTGCCTCAATCATAAATATTAGGACCGTTACCCTTCATAATCTATACCAGAGAGTTCTTGACCTCTATACAGTACTCTAAAGTTCAGGCTTATGCAGATGATACTATTGATACTGGATTATATAACAACATAAACATCCACAACTATGGAACTATTCTAAATCTCACAACTCCGACCTAAAAACCATTACTGATTTAGTTACGCAACACACACAACTTAAAATTGAATAAAAATAAATGTCACTTGATGCTTTTCGATAATAAAGAATTGGTATTATCACGGTTTAACTGTGGTGATATTGTGTACAGCAATCTTTTGAGTAAATTTGATCTAAATCGGAAACGGAAGGTACAGAACTTCTGTTGTAGATTTGTCTACTCTTTAAGAAAATACGATCATGCCTCTAGCAAAATCATTGAACTGAACTGGTTGACAATGAATAATCATACTAATTACAACAATTTTTGCAACTTTGTGTACAAAGTTTTTAAGTTCTAAAACTCCTACGTCCCTTTACAATAAACTGTTTCCTAGGTCTATGCTACATTCATTGGATGTAAGATCAAAAAACAAAGTTCATATCCCTTGTCATAAAACGTCAGTTTCAGAGGTCGTTCACTTATCTTTCCGTCAAATTCTACAACTCACTGTTAATCAATTGTATGCGATTTTCAAAAACTAAAATAAGAATAATTCTGAAAAAACACTTCCTAAACACTAACTTGAGCTTGAATGCCTTTTCTTGAATCTTATTTAGCCTTACTTTCCTTGTTACATTATATTTCATCTAGGTACCTATGTTATAAATTATTGTTATGCGTTACGTACATCTTCTCTTTTCTCCCTTTTATCACTTTAGCTGACTTTATCTGTACGTCTTAGGTTAAGTGTAAGAGTAGTCTTTGGTTAAACTGCGCCTATTTTGTACCTTTACCAATAAAGACGATTTATTTTATTTTATTATTATTATTATTGCGAAACGTATACCTACATTTTTATACATCAGTATATTAAACTGAAAGATAAATGTGTAGATACATCTATTTGTTTATCTCGACGGGACATGGATCTTCGAAGATGGTACTGTCGGTCACTCATGGCAATAGTCTAGCCCTAAAACTGTGAAAACGCTCATGCTGGTTGTACATTAGATTACCTAGAGTAGAACTAATATTTTCTTCGAAAACAAATGATGCCGATCATCTTGGTGAAATTTATCTAAACCACTTCCTAACTTGGTTTGAATTTCAACTTTTATTGAATTTAGAAGAATCACCACCATTTTACGTAGCAGCTAATTATGTTACCCGGAAAATATGGCAAACGAAGTGTTTTCTCTACTCACTTACCATTACATTTTAATGTGGAAAGGTGCTAGGAAAACAACACCAGAAATATGGGCGGAAACTATTCGACACTGATAAAGTGAATAATTAGTTATTGTTAATGTGTGTTGTTTAAAGGAGTATTAGTGTTTAAGGCAGTGGAGTAATATTAATTAATTTGTTGTGCTAGTGCAACAACCTCAAGATAAAACAGCAATTTTAATACTCACAACAGTTAATTTAATACAAATAAATGATATCGATTTAAAGTTATAATATGCTTCATCTATTGAAGTTTAATTTTTATACCTATATTTGAACTATTAGTTATCAGAAGTTTTAATTCTTATATCGTTTATGAACCTCTTGTAAAATATACGCAAGATGTAACCAAAATGAATCTTGTCAAGACTATTTTCTCTTAACTTCCACTCGGCTTTCGTTCAACTAAGTGGTAACATGGTGCTACCAAAGTAAGTAAGCTCATTATTTCATAATATGTTGAACAAAATTTACCCATATCAATATCATTCATACATAAGTATGCAACAGAAAATGAAATATACTTCCACATGATCCAATATAACCTTTCAACTTGTAGGGCTCCAAAAATGGATTGAAATATTATATTCATCGCACTAAATTGGTGTTACTGAGATTATGGAAAGTAGATTTGGAAATCGTGTATTGATTTGAATATTTTGATAATCGGGTATTTTGAGTGTTTGTTTCCATAAATAATAATGCTTACTTTGATTAGTATAGATTAATAATATTGACTTGAAGCTGAAAGTAAGTATTCCATATCTTTATCTAAATCTTTCAGGTGGAAGTAGAAACAGTATGTAGGGTAGATACTTTATTTTCTTCAAACATTTGGTAAACACCAACAGTTTGTTAATTACATCTAAGATCATAAGTAATTTGTCTTATTTGATATAATAAGTAAAGAATTCTAAATTTGTTTGTGAAAAGTTTATTGAATCAAATAGTTAGTTGCATCGAAAAACATTGAAAACGTGCCCAATCTGACAACAATGGCTGACCTTGATCCATGACGTCCCATCATTCTTAACGTAAATAAACTATAAGAATGTGTCATTTTGAAAAAATTGTCTGGTTAACAATATTTCTTAATCAACAACTGACAAGCCCTTTTGTTATACATACAAATTTTTATGAAAATATACTTCAAAACATCTTAATTTTTATTTCAAATGAAATTTCAGATTTCGCCTATTAAAACTTGTCTAGCTGGAAATTTTTGTTAATTATCTTGTCAGACTTCATTTAAAATGAGCAACATTCATGCATAAGATGAAGATTAGCTCAAGCGCTGGCATCACAAAACTGGTCCTTTTAATTTAAAAGCGCCGTATTCCGGGCCAATGTTTTTTTTAAGCTTTAAGGCGGCCACGTCATTTTACCGATGGCAGACTAATTTATATGCCTAAAAGATCTCAAACTTTATTAAAAAAAACAAGATATACTTTTCATTAAAATTTTTATGTATGTTTTTTTAGATTTTCGTTACGGTATTTGTCTTTTGTTTTTTTTTTCTTGATTCGGTCACCGCGCTCAAAGCCCGCGATAAAAGCTATATGCAATAACTTAAAAACAAAAGACAAATACCGTAACGAAATATCCTAAGACCCACCACTCCGCCTACCATGTAGCTCGGCCGAGCTTTAAATTGTCGAAATGTTAACTTTCAACCTTTTAAAAGGTCGTGATAGCCCCAAAGTGGGTCGAAAACTGTTTTGAATTGGTTAATTTTCGATAAATCGAATGACATTGCAAATTTACGGTACATAGAACGTCTTAACGAGGACTTTTCGCATGCGGTTTTCGCTCCATGTCGTTAGTTTATGAACGGGGCCAACTAAATAGCATAATCTCGGGCCCCGAAATGTCGATTAAATAGGAAAATTTAATTAAAACAGTTTGAGGTATTCTCAGCTGTCACCTACTAGCATCTGACATGCGACATACGAAACGGAATTTTCTAGCTACTTAAATATACCGAAAGCGGGTAAAAGCTAGCGGCCCATAGCCCAAAATACTTTATTACAACTGGCGCCGGCCGCACGCGGTTCGAAACGGTCCCAAATTAACAAAATAGAGGTAAAATGTATAAACTTACGCGCCGCGAGCTCCTCGAGGATATGTCAAAATTATTCCGTTCGCAGCTAATTACATAAGACGTCTGGCGTTCATGCAATTGTGTTTTTATACAATTCGAACCTTCTAATTTCGATAGGCCACGTGAAAATCCCGGAGCCGGAAGCGCTATCGAGATCTGAACGTTAAAACTTTCGTATAAAATTGTGTTTACATGTCAACTGACACTTGTCACCATAGATAACTCTACTACCGGTAGTAGAGTTATCTATGCTTGTCACAGAATACTCTTCATAGAGATCAAGATGATACTCTTTTTTACTCATAATTCGTGAAGATTTTGAAGGGGTAGTGGATGTTTTTCTGCCCAACTTTTTCCAGTGGCGTAGTTCTATGCAATAGCTTTACCGCGGCAGTCTCCGAGTGCCACACGTTTCATTTTTTTTTTCTGGTTTTCGATGGGGCACCTTTTGTGCCATGGAAACTGCGACTATAAGCTTGCCACTGAGATGAAACATAGTGTCTCAAGTGTGTTTTTATCCACAATTTATTATCTAATTTAAATAACTTAAGAACTGAGCTAGCAGTGTTATATTAAATGGGCAATGCTACTTTTACGTAATATCAACATTAATTTACCTTGGCAGTCAACATCTGAATTTGAAATTCTGCAAACTCCTTTGCCATACAAGCTTTCGGTCCTGTTCCAAAAGGAATATAAGCCAAGTTGTGCATTGAATCAAGCGATTCTTTTTCAAGCCAACGTTCGGGTTTGAACTTTAATGCATCTTCAAACATCTCCTCTTTCAAACCGGACACATATGTGGCCATAAATACATAAGTTCCTTTTGGAATTTTGTAATTATGGACCGTGACGTTCTTAGTCAGTACACGTGTTAGAATTGGCATTGGAGGCAAAAGGCGTAAACTCTCTTTCAAACACGCCTTGAGATATTTCATATTCTCAATATCATCCCTGGAATAACGATTTGGGGCGTTTTTGACTTCCTCGTACAGCTTCGCTTGACATCTTGGGTATTTTGCAAGATGATAAAAAAGAATCGCAACGGCATGAGACGTTGTATTTACTCCAATGATTAGTATATCCATGAGCAATGTTATTATATCTTCAGAACGCATGTTTTCTTTGAGTAAAAGCGTTTCAATGAGCGAAGTGGGACCTTCAGAAAGCAAATTAGACCTGCGCCTTATTTCCCCTTCAATTCTTTGTACAAACTTTTGCAAAACGCTATCAATAGTGTCACAGTTGGTAATCAATCTTTTCCACGGTGGGGTTGCCCAAAATTTCCATAAATGAAGACCTATAAACATTAAATTAATATAGTGTCTGTAACGAATACTACTAATAAATTTCAATTTTGTCCGTCTTTATGTATCTCGAGAATATTTAATTTTTTATTAGAAGTAGTGTATTTTGGTGTGTACAGTAAGTTTTGAATTTTTTCAAATTGCATATTAGAATTTTATTTTTGACATTGCATGCATTGAAATACAAATCAGAAAAATCATTGTATTATGCTTCATACTTGTTTACAAACAATATTCATTCAATAACTTATAGACGGAGATTTTCTTACGTCAACGTGTCGAGTCTTGTTATTTGGTAGTTTTAACCAGTAATATTGAGCACATAATGCTTGAGGTTGAAATTTCTCTAGATATGGGTGGAATTACATGATAAGTTCCAGTGAATCTAAATCTAAATCTAAAATAATCGTTTTGTTGAGGGTGCGATGAATGCTTCATTTAAAGTGGACTATATATAAATTCTCGGGAAATAGGTCACACTAGCAAATATGATTATTATTTTCATCTTTACGTACGTCTCACGACCATCTTCAGAAGACGTATTGTGTCTAAAACGGGATTTCTTAAAACTAACAGTATCAGCACAAAGCGGGCGTATCGCACCAATATCAATTAAAAATGCCCACGTCGCCGAAACGAACAGAAACACGAAAAATCAAAACTGTAACACATTAATGTTCAAAGTATATGAATATGTAACAATAATTCACTGCTTAGCAATTTTCTTATAATATACGAACATATGTGAAACAAAAAGTATACTACTGAAACCAAAAAATATAAAGCTCAAATATAACTCAAGATGTTAAAGATTTATGAGGTAATAAAAAAAGGTTGTCAGAGCTTATTAGAAATATTTCAGCAGAACAATTTCGAAAAATTGAGTAGCTAATGAAGAACAAAATATCAATAAACAATGATTAAAAAACCTAATTGATACAAAAATTCCGGATGAGGTGCAGCACACGTTAAGCATAAGTCCTAAAATTGCATTGCCTGATAATAAAAAATTGCCTATCGACAATATAATTGCTAATTTAGAATGCGAAATTATAAATAAAACTTTAGTTGACAAAAATTAAATTAAAAATAATATTTGTAACATCTTGACAAATAAAAAGAATATACAGAAAGCTGAAATAAGCACAACAAAAAATCGTTTCAACTATCACACAAATATAATTGTTAATTTAGAATGCGGAATTATAAATAAAAATTTAGAGAAAAAAAATTAAATTAGAAATAAAATTTGTAACATCTTGAAAAATAAAAAGAATAAACAGAAAGCAGAAATAAGCATAACAAAAAATCGTTATCACACAAAAAAAAACCAAAAGAGTTCTTAGATGCTAACCCTCAAATATTAGTTTTGACCGCGGATAAATATAATGAAACATCATAAAGCATAGAAATGACTACGAAAACAAAATAGAAAATCTATTAAATGATGAAACAACTTACAAAAAATTAAAATCTGACCCTACACTATCAGTACAAAATGACATGAATAAATTTAAAAAAAAAATCGTTATCACACAAAAAAAACAAAAGAGTTCTTAGATGCTAACCCTCAAATATTAGTTTTGAACGCGGATAAATATAATGAAACATCATAAAGCATGGAAATGACTACGAAAACAAAATAGAAAATCTATTAAATGATGAAACAACTTACAAAAAATTAAAATCTGACCCTACACTATCAGTACAAAATAACATGAATAAATACAATATAAATTAGATAATCCCAATTGAATTAAAAAATATATCTATGGGCTTCCGAAACTACATAATAGTGATCTACCTTTATTGTAAGTAGTATTGGAGCGCCTACCTACAATTTATCAAAATCTATCAAAAATATAATAGGAAAAAATTAATCATACGTGAAAGACTCATGGCATTTAGGAATTTATAAAAAATCGATCCCTACCCCTAGATCATCTATTAATTTCCTTGGACGTTGTTTCTTTATTTACAAATATACCAGTCGTTTTGGCATTGAGTAGCAGCAAAAAACGTTGGGCAGAGATTAAAAACCACACACCTTTGGATCAATCTGAATTT
The DNA here is from genome assembly GCA_958510875.1 of Endomychus coccineus. NCBI lineage: Eukaryota > Metazoa > Arthropoda > Insecta > Coleoptera > Endomychidae > Endomychus > Endomychus coccineus. The sequence continues at coordinate 135,457,694 of OY294068.1, forward strand.
ATAAATGCACTAAAAGTTTGTTTAGAATGCACTTATTTTCAATACAGTGAGCAATATTTGCAAATATTCAGCACAGCAATGGGATCTTCTACTTCAGCTACTATTGTTAACCTAGTTGTGATTAATAAATTTAACAATTTCCACTATAATCTTCAATTTACTCGTGAAATAGTAGTGAACAAAAACATAAATTTCCTAGATATGAACATTAGGCATGATGCAGATAAAAAAATAAAAACTGGTTTACTAAATAAAGCTTAGTCTCAACGTTATCTTCACTTCAATTTAATTGCACCAACAAGTTTAAAAAAAGTGTTATAACAGCCTTGCAGATCGCGCTGTTAGATTGTCCCACCCAGGACCGTCCCAAAAATTTAAAAATTGTTCGTAATACACTGGAAATGAATGGCTACCTAAAAACCTTTTTCAATCAAGAATAAACAAAATCTATAATGGAACGTCATATATAAATAACATAAACGGTAATACAGATAATTTTATAACATTACCATACATTCCGGTGACCTCAGAGAAAATTAAGAAATGTTTGAAAAAGTATGATGTAAATGTTGCGCATAAACCTACTAACTGTATTGGGAAATATTTTTCAAATTTAAAACCTTTAATACCTAAAGATAAACAAACCCACACAGCATACAAATTACATTGTTTAGATTACGATGAGACTCATACAGGAACCTATGTAAACAATATTTACAAAAAAGAATGTATGGTCATAAGTATAGTACAAGAAACAACAAGATTACAAAAATGTTAATTTTCAACTAAGGAAACCAATTATTATAAAAGATCTATTCTGGGGATGATTCACATAAAACGTGACTTCAAGTCTGTAAATCATAGAACAAATATTCAGTTATTAAGTCAGCTTTATACTAATTTAATTAATTAAAACCCTTGCAAATTCCTGCATGCGTCTTTATAATGTTAAAAGTATATTTTAGGTAGAATGCTCAAATAGCAATATTTCTAGTAAGGTCTGACAACCTTTTTCTATTACCTCATACATCTTTAACATCTGGTTCGAAAGTGGATACTTGAGCGTTATATTTTTGGTTTTAGTCGTATACAGACTTTGTTTGACATGATATTATAAGAAAATTGCTTGCTGGATTCTTGATACATATTCATATACTTAAAACGTTAATGTGTTACAGTTTCGATTATTCGTGTTTCTGTTCGTTTCGGCGACGTGGGCATTTTTAATTGAAATTGGTTTGTTTATTTATTGTTTATAAACGATATAAGCAATTTGCGCAACTATATTTGTGGTTAACTTTGTTTCTGATGACATTCTGAAGAGAATGCACTTTGTCCCATCAAAATCGATTCATTTCCCAAGGGTTTACGGGTCCAATGCCCATTTCACTGCACTAATAGTGAAACTAAGCTACCGGTCGTTTTAATTGGTTTTCGTTCCGTCCTGAGAAGAGGATTTGCACACCATTAACTGCAGAATTAGTTTACGGAGCACCAATTAGATTACACGGCCAGTTCGTATCGGCATCAGACAATGCAGAAAGATTATATTGTTTCTGGAACAGCTTCGGTCACAGATGAATCGACTTAAACCCAAATTATAAGACATGAAATTCCACGTGAAACCTTCTTATGATTGACCTTTTACAATTTTTCACTTTCCATAGACCGATTAAAAGCGGCTTTTCCTCATTAACTACTAAAGCGACTAACTCATTGAACAACAATGTCACTATTAAGGAAATAATCATTCGTTCAAATATTTCCAATGAAGATAGAACCGACAGATAAATTACGTTAGATTTCGGAATACGTTAACACTCGGGAGAGGGGGTAATAGGCTGTCCTATTTGCCAGTTGTGTAATTTACCTCTGTACATAGTAATGAATTTGTAGTTCTTTTGAATGGCAATAATAATTTCTGATGTTTTGAGTTGGAAATGTTGGAATAATAAAAACATCACGGCAAATGAAACTAGTTATTTCCAAAGTCAAATAAAATATCTCACCAACTTCACATTCTCGTATACTTGTAGTTGCTCCCACAATTCCAGCCATAAGTCGGCCAGGATCAGAAGTAGGACTCAATCCGCATGGATCCAAGAAGCCTAGACGTTTATTTGTTATTTCTGTACATAAACATTCTGTAGACCACTTCAAAATTTCTTTATGAAAAGTGGCAGGGACTTCATCTTGTTTGTTACGCACAGTTAAAATGCGTTTCAAGAAATCATCGCTACTATTTTCCAAATTATCTATACTCTCAATACGACACATCTTAAATGAGGATTCAATTGAAGTTCGCAGTTTTTTCCACTCGGGGCCAAACCTGTGAAATTGTTAAAATCAATATCATCTACAGGTAAGGATCAAATTGTAAGGGTAAAAAAAGTTGATCGGCTCATACAATTTGATTTTGATTCAAGCAAGTCTTACAAGAACTGTGTTCTTGACAGTAATGTCAAGCCAATGAATTGTTTCAATCTTAAGATGTGTAACTCTTGCATTCTCAAGTAGGTGTAGGAGGAGAGGAGACTGTGGCTAAACAAAAGCATCAAATAAATGGAGGTACTCAAGTGCCACATTGATTGCTACACTCCATTTGAAAATAATTGATGGATTCCGCATCACAATAGCACGACTTGATGCCGATGTTTCACCAACCATTACAAGTGGCATTTTCAGGACAGGCTTGAAGCTTGAACTGAAACAATTCCAGTTCAAGCCTCAAGCCTGCCCTGAAGATTCCACCTGTAATGGTTGGCGAAACGTCGGCGTCAAGTCGTGCTATTGTGACGGCGATACAGTATGGCAAATAATTTGGTTAAACTGATGAACTGTGCATACGGGAACCGTCTGCCTTGATATCGTTGGATATTTTCCTTCCTTTGCTGTGGTGTAACTTACAAATTCAAAATTATCAAATTAAAATATCTATAATAAAATATCAGGCGAAGAAAAAATAAAATTCATTGTGCCAGAAATGTTACGTGGATCAAACAAAAAATAATGATTTTAGCAGATAAATGTAATTAGCTGAATAAATTGATCCCAAAGAAATCTCCATCAAACTAAATTTCCAAAATGTGTAATGAAGCATTCTTCATTACTTACAAATAAATTTGAATATCTCAGTAGAATCGAATTACATAGGCAAAGTTAAGAGATCAAACTTCGTGCACATCTATGTATAAAAACTGGTGAACAGAATTCGCCAGCCGGTCACCTGTTCACGTTACGTCACACGCCGCGATCTGTATAAAAGCAAGCCCATTTCATAGCGAAAGGGGACTGACTTGCGAGACCAGCACCGAGATTGACCTGCCGTAATCTAAACAACCCGAAGCCGTTGCTATTGTGCAAATCCGAGAAATAGAGAGTGAGTATTAATTGCCGTTTAAAATCCATTCAAGTCATTGAATTAACATTCCAGTATATAAGTCCGATTTCAAATTCGAACTTTGTTTATAAATTCAATAGTCTACAAAACAATCCCGATAGCTTGGACGAATACGATTCAGCTTCTGCGAATTGTTGTTCTAGAGACTAAGTTAGGATATTGTCCGAGACCGATTTGTAGAATTGTGAATAAACACACAGCCGAAACCGCTGGAAAAATCAATCCTCATAGCTTGGACGAATACGATCCAGCTTCTGCGAATTGTTTTTCTAGAGAATTAACATTCCAGTATATAAGTCCGATTTCAAATTCGAACTTTGTTTATAAATTCAATAGTCTACAAAACAATCCCTATAGCTTGGACGAATACGATTCAGCTTCTGCGAATTGTTTTTCTAGAGACTAAGTTAGGATATTGTCCGAGACCGATTTGTAGAATTGTTAATAAAGTCACAGCCGAAACCGCTGGAAAAATCAATCCTTATCGCTTGGACGAATACGATCCAGCGTCTGCGAATTGATTTCAGGGGCTACGTTGTGATTCTCTCCGAGACCGACGTGTGAAATTATTAAGTCAGTCATAGCCGATAGCTGACAAATCAACCTAGTCCGTTATACCCCGTTCCGTAAGAAATTACGTCTGAAATACAGGTCAGAGCGAATACAAGACCCACGCTCCGTCGAAGTTAAAAGTGTACTAAATATTTAGATTGTCTCGATTCATTTCATTTCTAGACCTAGGGACAAAAACTTGTCTACCATCTCACGCAGATGGTGGAGACTCCCGACGATAGGAAAACATCTAATTAGCGCGTTATTTTATACACGGAAAACGAACACATTGAACGGCCTGTTCCTAGCAACATTTTGTAAATAGATTGTACATAGCTGGTGTAAATGTAAATAGAGATAATTAATAAACTTAGTTAAGCAAGAAATATCTGTTTTATTTGGCAATCCACACGAAAGAGAAACAGCAATTTTAAAACCTATATAAAAGGGAACCTGGACCCTCAAGAAACACGAGCAGGTCAGTTACTGTCATAAGAGGACAGTAAGTGACAACCTCCCTACTTGTAATTAACCATTCAAGCGGAAGGAGGTTACAAAATGGCGCCCGAGATTTAAAGTAACGGAAACTAGATAGAAATTGCTCTCTTTGATTGCCAAATAAAATGTCATTAGTAGAGGAAGATATCACAGGGGTCGGTAGCAAAGTATCGTGGGTATATAGCAAACGAAAAGACGAATTGGAAGTGGAACTTGCCAAGTTGGGATTAGAAACAAAAGGTACTGCAGACGAATTGAGAAAACGGTTAATCGAATTCTTACGAAGTGAAATACCTGGGGGAAAATCCAAAATGGAGAAGAATAATGACAGAGGTAAACTCATGGATCAGGTCCGTAAATGGGGTGTACACTTCGAAGGGAAAAGGGACAGCCTGGAATTCTTAGAACGATTTTCCGAGCTCAGGATAGCATATGGAATTGAAGAAGAAGATTGTCTGCAGGTATTGCCCGAATTATTGAAAGGCCAAGCCTTATTGTGGTATAGAAACAATAACACACAGTGGCAAACATGGTCGGATTTTATAACAGATTTTGAGTTATATTTCCTTCCAAATAACTATCGACAGGATATCCTAGACTCAATCGTGAAAAGGGTGCAGGGCCCTCAGGAAGACACAAAGGAATTTATAATTGCTTTGCAGACTCTGTGCAGAAGGAGTCAAGTTATAAACAAACAAGAGGAATTGAACAGAATTTATAGAAACCTGCGGCCAGAAATCCGACGGTACGTTAGGCCTAGGGATTTCTCTTCTCTGTCGGACCTAATCCAACTCTGCGAAGAGTATGGAAATTTACAGAAGGAGTTAGGGGATGATCGGAGAAAATGTAGTATAGAACCAAAAGAAACTGTAAACTACATACAAGCGAATAGAGCATTGCCACGGAATATAGATCAGCAAGAAGTATGTTGGAGATGCGGTGAAAAGGGACACCGGCGTTTCGAGTGTAGGGGCACTTTTAAACGATTCTGCTCGCGATGTGGCAAACAGGGTATTCTGACTCGAGAATGCCAATGCAGGAATACGAAACCGGGAAACGAGCGGACGTCCAGCGGACAAGCAGGAGCCGCTGGGACGTCATAGAACACATACCTGTAATAAAGGATGTATCCTCCACAACCGAGGGCACAGTGGACCCGAGGATACATTTTGTGGTTGAAATAGGGAGGCAAGTGTTCTCAGCACTAGTGGACACAGGATCAGTTAGGTCCTATATTAATGAGGAGGTGGCCGATCATTGTTCAAGATGGAATGTTCCACAACAAGAGGTCAGACAAAGGGCGTGTTTAGCGAATGGGGCCACAGTACCAATTAACCGAGGGTTTTATATCAAATGTACTGTGGATAACCAAGACAAGGAAGGACATTTTCTGGTTTTACCGGGAATGATGTCCCAGATTATTTTAGGGATGGATTTATTATATAAATGGCAGATAACCATTGACCTGCGAGAGCCCGATATGCCCAGGAACGCGGTTGAGACCCAAACGGAAATAATAGGTAGTATCTCTAAATTGGAGACTAGTCAGGAAGAGAGACTGAAAGCATTCCTGAAACACGAGTTGGGGAAATTTATAGGCGTGAAAGGATGTACGCCGCTGGTTAAACACCAAATCAAGCTGAAGGATCCCACCCCTATAAAACAGCGGTATAGACCACAGAATCCCGTAATGCAGGAAATTGTGGACAAGGAGGTAAATAAAATGTTGGAAGAGGGAGTAATTGAGCCATCGAACAGTCCATGGAGTTCACCAATAGTGCTCGTCAAAAAGAAAGAGGGTAAGCATCGGTTCTGTATAGACTTCAGGAAAGTTAACGCCCAGTCAGAAAAGGACGCATATCCGTTACCGTATATTACTGCCACGCTTGAAAAGCTGAAAGAAGCAAAGTATGTGTCTACCCTGGATTTAAAACAAGGCTATTGGCAGATTCCGCTTACTCCCGAAAGTAAACCTGTCACTGCCTTCACTGTCCCCGGCCGAGGACTATATCAATTTACAGTGATGCCTTTCGGATTACATTCAGCACCAGCCACATTCCAACGCCTACTCGATAGGGTAATAGGACCGGACATGGAGCCAAATGCGTACCCATATATCGACGATATAATTGTGGTTAGCAAAACCTTTGAGGAACATTTGGCCCATTTAAAGGAAGTGCTGAGAAGATTGAGGATGGCCAATCTGCAAATTAACGCAGAAAAATGCCACTTTTGTAAGCCGGAACTACGGTATCTAGGGCATGTAGTGGGAAAAGAAGGGATAAAAACAGACCCAGAGAAAGTGGAAGCTATCGTGAAAATGAATCCTCCAACGAATGTACGTAGCTTGAGGAGATTTTTGGGAGTCGCATCTTGGTACCGCAGGTTCATTCCTGAATTTTCAAAGATGGTGGGGCCCTTAACGAAACTATTGAAGAAACAAATGAAGTTTCAATGGCTTCCCGAGCAACAGGTAGCTTTCGAGAAAATCAAGGAAAAACTTACGCAGGCTCCGGTTCTAAGTGTCCTGATTTCTCCAAACCATTTACGCTGCAAACAGACGCCTCAGATAGCGGTCTTGGGGTGGCCCTCACTCAAAAATTAGGTTCACAGGAACAAATAATAGCCTTTGCTAGCCGAACGCTAAGTTCCTCAGAAAAGAACTATTCCGTGACGGAAAAAGAGTGTCTAGCCATTATCTTTGGAATTCGAAAGATGAAAATGTACTTAGAAGGGTACAAATTTACCGTTATCTCTGACCACAGGGCTTTAAAGTGGTTACGCGATTTGAAAAACCCATCCCAGAGGCTGGCCAGATGGGTCATAGAACTGCAGCAATATGACTTCGAGATTGTGTATCGGAAGGGTGTATTAAACAGAGTAGCAGATACTCTGTCCCGAGCCCCATTGCCGGACCACGAAGAAGAAGAAGAGATTGCCCTTATCGAGCCTGTTATACCGGATCCCTGGTGGGAAAAGAAAGTTAAAGCCGTCAACGAAAAACCCGAACTACTTCCGGATTATCGAGTGGAAAACGGTAATCTATACAGACACTTTCACGAGGCCAATGATTACACGGAAGGAGCCTCCCCCGAACCATGGAAGTTATGTGTTCCAAAGAATGCCCGAACACGGGTTCTGTACGAATGTCATGATGAGAACACGGCAGGACACCTAGGGATTAATAAAACAATCGCAAGGGTGGCCCAGAGATACTACTGGCCTGGTATGTTCAGGGAGATATCCCGCTATGTGAGGAAATGCGAGCACTGCTTGAAATACAAAGCTTCGCAACAGGCACTTCCGGGATTCATGCAGCAAAGCAAAATATCCAAACCATGGGAAATGGTGAGTGTGGATCTAGTAGGACCCCTACCTCGATCGAACAAATCCAACAATTATTTAGTAGTGCTGCAGGATCGGCTGACCAAGTGGACAGAATGTCAAGCAATTCGGACAGCGAACACGGAAACTGTCATGAGGGTGCTGAAAGATAGGGTGCTGATGAGATTCGGATGTCCCAGAGTGTTAATTAGTGACAATGGGGCCCAGTTTGTCGCTAATAAATTTCGGAAATTTTTAGAAGAGTTTGGAATCAAACATAAACTCACCCCTCCCTATACCCCACAGGCCAATCCAGTAGAGAGAGTTAATAGAGTGGTAAAAACGATGATTGCGCAATACTGTGAGGACGATCACCGTACATGGGACGCATATTTGCAGGAATTAATATTTGCCATCAATACGGCCCGACATGACTCAACTGGATTTACTCCCGCATATTTAAACTACGGTCGAGAAGTGGACCACCCGAAGACTTTGTTCCGGGAAGTTCAGGGACCGGGTAGCGACGATGATGATGGAAACCCCGATCCTACTAGACATGAGGAACAGTTAGGAAAATTGAGAGACGCCGTCAACTTCGTCAAATTACAGTTGAATAAAGCCTTCACTACCCAGAGTCGACACTATAATCTGAGACGGCGCGATTGGGCACCTAAAGTAGGGGAGGAGGTCATGTGCAAAGAACACCCGCTATCCTCGGCAGCTCAAGGTTTCGCCGCTAAACTGGCCCCGAAGTTCGCAGGCCCGTTTAAAGTGAAGAAAATCATTTCACCGCTAGTGGTCGAGCTGGAAAATGGAACTAGTCGTAAACCCGTTCGAGTCCATGTAAAGGACTTGAAAAAATTAACTGTTAACTAATGTAATTTTCTTTCCCCAGGAGTAAATATGACTTCAGTTCCGGAAATTAGAACTCCCGGGAAAGAGGCCGAGGCTGCCATCCGACTGGGAAAGAGGCTGCACGATCTATTTGGTTCCAGTCCGGAATCAAGTCCAGAACTCCAGCTGTACTATTCGCCGCATACATCGAATTACATAGGCAAAGTTAAGAGATCAAACTTCGTGCACATCTATGTATAAAAACTGGTGAACAGAATTCGCCAGCCGGTCACCTGTTCACGTTACGTCACACGCCGCGATCTGTATAAAAGCAAGCCCATTTCATAGCGAAAGGGGACTGACTTGCGAGACCAGCACCGAGATTGACCTGCCGTAATCTAAACAACCCGAAGCCGTTGCTATTGTGCAAATCCGAGAAATAGAGAGTGAGTATTAATTGCCGTTTAAAATCCATTCAAGTCATTGAATTAACATTCCAGTATATAAGTCCGATTTCAAATTCGAACTTTGTGTATAAATTCAATAGTCTACAAAACAATCCCGATAGCTTGGACGAATACGATTCAGCTTCTGCGAATTGTTGTTCTAGAGACTAAGTTAGGATATTGTCCGAGACCGATTTGTAGAATTGTGAATAAACACACAGCCGAAACCGCTGGAAAAATCAATCCTCATAGCTTGGACGAATACGATCCAGCTTCTGCGAATTGTTTTTCTAGAGAATTAACATTCCAGTATATAAGTCCGATTTCAAATTCGAACTTTGTTTATAAATTCAATAGTCTACAAAACAATCCCTATAGCTTGGTCGAATACGATTCAGCTTCTGCGAATTGTTTTTCTAGAGACTAAGTTAGGATATTGTCCGAGACCGATTTGTAGAATTGTTAATAAAGTCACAGCCGAAACCGCTGGAAAAATCAATCCTTATCGCTTGGACGAATACGATCCAGCGTCTGCGAATTGATTTCAGGGGCTACGTTGTGATTCTCTCCGAGACCGACGTGTGAAATTATTAAGTCAGTCATAGCCGATAGCTGACAAATCAACCTAGTCCGTTATACCCCGTTCCGTAAGAAATTACGTCTGAAATACAGGTCAGAGCGAATACACGACCCACGCTCCGTCGAAGTTAAAAGTGTACTAAATATTTAGATTGTCGCGATTCATTTCATTTCTAGACCTAGGGACAAAAACTTGTCTACCATCTCACGCAGATGGTGGAGACTCCCGACGATAGGAAAACATCTAATTAGCGCGTTATTTTATACACGGAAAACGAACACATTGAACGGCCTGTTCCTAGCAACATTTTGTAAATAGATTGTACATAGCTGGTGTAAATGTAAATAGAGATAATTAATAAACTTAGTTAAGCAAGAAATATCTGTTTTATTTGGCAATCCACACGAAAGAGAAACAGCAATTTTAAAACCTATATAAAAGGGAACCTGGACCCTCAAGAAACACGAGCAGGTCAGTTACTGTCATAAGAGGACAGTAAGTGACAACCTCCCCACTTGTAATTAACCATTCAAGCGGAAGGAGGTTACAAAATGGCGCCCGAGATTTAAAGTAACGGAAACTAGATAGAAATTGCTCTCTTTGATTGCCAAATAAAATGTCATTAGTAGAGGAAGATATCACAGGGGTCGGTAGCAAAGTATCGTGGGTATATAGCAAACGAAAAGACGAATTGGAAGTGGAACTTGCCAAGTTGGGATTAGAAACAAAAGGTACTGCAGACGAATTGAGAAAACGGTTAATCGAATTCTTACGAAGTGAAATACCTGGGGGAAAATCCAAAATGGAGAAGAATAATGACAGAGGTAAACTCATGGATCAGGTCCGTAAATGGGGTGTACACTTCGAAGGGAAAAGGGACAGCCTGGAATTCTTAGAACGATTTTCCGAGCTCAGGATAGCATATGGAATTGAAGAAGAAGATTGTCTGCAGGTATTGCCCGAATTATTGAAAGGCCAAGCCTTATTGTGGTATAGAAACAATAACACACAGTGGCAAACATGGTCGGATTTTATAACAGATTTTGAGTTATATTTCCTTCCAAATAACTATCGACAGGATATCCTAGACTCAATCGTGAAAAGGGTGCAGGGCCCTCAGGAAGACACAAAGGAATTTATAATTGCTTTGCAGACTCTGTGCAGAAGGAGTCAAGTTATAAACAAACAAGAGGAATTGAACAGAATTTATAGAAACCTGCGGCCAGAAATCCGACGGTACGTTAGGCCTAGGGATTTCTCTTCTCTGTCGGACCTAATCCAACTCTGCGAAGAGTATGGAAATTTACAGAAGGAGTTAGGGGATGATCGGAGAAAATGTAGTATAGAACCAAAAGAAACTGTAAACTACATACAAGCGAATAGAGCATTGCCACGGAATATAGATCAGCAAGAAGTATGTTGGAGATGCGGTGAAAAGGGACACCGGCGTTTCGAGTGTAGGGGCACTTTTAAACGATTCTGCTCGCGATGTGGCAAACAGGGTATTCTGACTCGAGAATGCCAATGCAGGAATACGAAACCGGGAAACGAGCGGACGTCCAACGGACAAGCAGGAGCCGCTGGGACGTCATAGAACACATACCTGTAATAAAGGATGTATCCTCCACAACCGAGGGCACAGTGGACCCGAGGATACATTTTGTGGTTGAAATAGGGAGGCAAGTGTTCTCAGCACTAGTGGACACAGGATCAGTTAGGTCCTATATTAATGAGGAGGTGGCCGATCATTGTTCAAGATGGAATGTTCCACAACAAGAGGTCAGACAAAGGGCGTGTTTAGCGAATGGGGCCACAGTACCAATTAACCGAGGGTTTTATATCAAATGTACTGTGGATAACCAAGACAAGGAAGGACATTTTCTGGTTTTACCGGGAATGATGTCCCAGATTATTTTAGGGATGGATTTATTATATAAATGGCAGATAACCATTGACCTGCGAGAGCCCGATATGCCCAGGAACGCGGTTGAGACCCAAACGGAAATAATAGGTAGTATCTCTAAATTGGAGACTAGTCAGGAAGAGAGACTGAAAGCATTCCTGAAACACGAGTTGGGGAAATTTATAGGCGTGAAAGGATGTACGCCGCTGGTTAAACACCAAATCAAGCTGAAGGATCCCACCCCTATAAAACAGCGGTATAGACCACAGAATCCCGTAATGCAGGAAATTGTGGACAAGGAGGTAAATAAAATGTTGGAAGAGGGAGTAATTGAGCCATCGAACAGTCCATGGAGTTCACCAATAGTGCTCGTCAAAAAGAAAGAGGGTAAGCATCGGTTCTGTATAGACTTCAGGAAAGTTAACGCCCAGTCAGAAAAGGACGCATATCCGTTACCGTATATTACTGCCACGCTTGAAAAGCTGAAAGAAGCAAAGTATGTGTCTACCCTGGATTTAAAACAAGGCTATTGGCAGATTCCGCTTACTCCCGAAAGTAAACCTGTCACTGCCTTCACTGTCCCCGGCCGAGGACTATATCAATTTACAGTGATGCCTTTCGGATTACATTCAGCACCAGCCACATTCCAACGCCTACTCGATAGGGTAATAGGACCGGACATGGAGCCAAATGCGTACCCATATATCGACGATATAATTGTGGTTAGCAAAACCTTTGAGGAACATTTGGCCCATTTAAAGGAAGTGCTGAGAAGATTGAGGATGGCCAATCTGCAAATTAACGCAGAAAAATGCCACTTTTGTAAGCCGGAACTACGGTATCTAGGGCATGTAGTGGGAAAAGAAGGGATAAAAACAGACCCAGAGAAAGTGGAAGCTATCGTGAAAATGAATCCTCCAACGAATGTACGTAGCTTGAGGAGATTTTTGGGAGTCGCATCTTGGTACCGCAGGTTCATTCCTGAATTTTCAAAGATGGTGGGGCCCTTAACGAAACTATTGAAGAAACAAATGAAGTTTCAATGGCTTCCCGAGCAACAGGTAGCTTTCGAGAAAATCAAGGAAAAACTTACGCAGGCTCCGGTTCTAAGTGTCCTGATTTCTCCAAACCATTTACGCTGCAAACAGACGCCTCAGATAGCGGTCTTGGGGTGGCCCTCACTCAAAAATTAGGTTCACAGGAACAAATAATAGCCTTTGCTAGCCGAACGCTAAGTTCCTCAGAAAAGAACTATTCCGTGACGGAAAAAGAGTGTCTAGCCATTATCTTTGGAATTCGAAAGATGAAAATGTACTTAGAAGGGTACAAATTTACCGTTATCTCTGACCACAGGGCTTTAAAGTGGTTACGCGATTTGAAAAACCCATCCCAGAGGCTGGCCAGATGGGTCATAGAACTGCAGCAATATGACTTCGAGATTGTGTATCGGAAGGGTGTATTAAACAGAGTAGCAGATACTCTGTCCCGAGCCCCATTGCCGGACCACGAAGAAGAAGAAGAGATTGCCCTTATCGAGCCTGTTATACCGGATCCCTGGTGGGAAAAGAAAGTTAAAGCCGTCAACGAAAAACCCGAACTACTTCCGGATTATCGAGTGGAAAACGGTAATCTATACAGACACTTTCACGAGGCCAATGATTACACGGAAGGAGCCTCCCCCGAACCATGGAAGTTATGTGTTCCAAAGAATGCCCGAACACGGGTTCTGTACGAATGTCATGATGAGAACACGGCAGGACACCTAGGGATTAATAAAACAATCGCAAGGGTGGCCCAGAGATACTACTGGCCTGGTATGTTCAGGGAGATATCCCGCTATGTGAGGAAATGCGAGCACTGCTTGAAATACAAAGCTTCGCAACAGGCACTTCCGGGATTCATGCAGCAAAGCAAAATATCCAAACCATGGGAAATGGTGAGTGTGGATCTAGTAGGACCCCTACCTCGATCGAACAAATCCAACAATTATTTAGTAGTGCTGCAGGATCGGCTGACCAAGTGGACAGAATGTCAAGCAATTCGGACAGCGAACACGGAAACTGTCATGAGGGTGCTGAAAGATAGGGTGCTGATGAGATTCGGATGTCCCAGAGTGTTAATTAGTGACAATGGGGCCCAGTTTGTCGCTAATAAATTTCGGAAATTTTTAGAAGAGTTTGGAATCAAACATAAACTCACCCCTCCCTATACCCCACAGGCCAATCCAGTAGAGAGAGTTAATAGAGTGGTAAAAACGATGATTGCGCAATACTGTGAGGACGATCACCGTACATGGGACGCATATTTGCCGGAATTAATATTTGCCATCAATACGGCCCGACATGACTCAACTGGATTTACTCCCGCATATTTAAACTACGGTCGAGAAGTGGACCACCCGAAGACTTTGTTCCGGGAAGTTCAGGGACCGGGTAGCGACGATGATGATGGAAACCCCGATCCTACTAGACATGAGGAACAGTTAGGAAAATTGAGAGACGCCGTCAACTTCGTCAAATTACAGTTGAATAAAGCCTTCACTACCCAGAGTCGACACTATAATCTGAGACGGCGCGATTGGGCACCTAAAGTAGGGGAGGAGGTCATGTGCAAAGAACACCCGCTATCCTCGGCAGCTCAAGGTTTCGCCGCTAAACTGGCCCCGAAGTTCGCAGGCCCGTTTAAAGTGAAGAAAATCATTTCACCGCTAGTGGTCGAGCTGGAAAATGGAACTAGTCGTAAACCCGTTCGAGTCCATGTAAAGGACTTGAAAAAATTAACTGTTAACTAATGTAATTTTCTTTCCCCAGGAGTAAATATGACTTCAGTTCCGGAAATTAGAACTCCCGGGAAAGAGGCCGAGGCTGCCATCCGACTGGGAAAGAGGCTGCACGATCTATTTGGTTCCAGTCCGGAATCAAGTCCAGAACTCCAGCTGTACTATTCGCCGCATACATCGAATTACATAGGCAAAGTTAAGAGATCAAACTTCGTGCACATCTATGTATAAAAACTGGTGAACAGAATTCGCCAGCCGGTCACCTGTTCACGTTACGTCACACGCCGCGATCTGTATAAAAGCAAGCCCATTTCATAGCGAAAGGGGACTGACTTGCGAGACCAGCACCGAGATTGACCTGCCGTAATCTAAACAACCCGAAGCCGTTGCTATTGTGCAAATCCGAGAAATAGAGAGTGAGTATTAATTGCCGTTTAAAATCCATTCAAGTCATTGAATTAACATTCCAGTATATAAGTCCGATTTCAAATTCGAACTTTGTTTATAAATTCAATAGTCTACAAAACAATCCCGATAGCTTGGACGAATACGATTCAGCTTCTGCGAATTGTTTTTCTAGAGACTAAGTTAGGATATTGTCCGAGACCGATTTGTAGAATTGTGAATAAACACACAGCCGAAACCGCTGGAAAAATCAATCCTCATAGCTTGGACGAATACGATCCAGCTTCTGCGAATTGTTTTTCTAGAGAATTAACATTCCAGTATATAAGTCCGATTTCAAATTCGAACTTTGTTTATAAATTCAATAGTCTACAAAACAATCCCTATAGCTTGGACGAATACGATTCAGCTTCTGCGAATTGTTTTTCTAGAGACTAAGTTAGGATATTGTCCGAGACCGATTTGTAGAATTGTTAATAAAGTCACAGCCGAAACCGCTGGAAAAATCAATCCTTATCGCTTGGACGAATACGATCCAGCGTCCGCGAATTGATTTCAGGGGCTACGTTGTGATTCTCTCCGAGACCGACGTGTGAAATTATTAAGTCAGTCATAGCCGATAGCTGACAAATCAACCTAGTCCGTTATACCCCGTTCCGTAAGAAATTACGTCTGAAATACAGGTCAGAGCGAATACACGACCCACGCTCCGTCGAAGTTAAAAGTGTACTAAATATTTAGATTGTTGCGATTCATTTCATTTCTAGACCTAGGGACAAAAACTTGTCTACCATCTCACGCAGATGGTGGAGACTCCCGACGATAGGAAAACATCTAATTAGCGCGTTATTTTATACACGGAAAACGAACACATTAAACGGCCTGTTCCTAGCAACATTTTGTAAATAGATTGTACATAGCTGGTGTAAATGTAAATAGAGATAATTAATAAACTTAGTTAAGCAAGAAATATCTGTTTTATTTGGCAATCCACACGAAAGAGAAACAGCAATTTTAAAACCTATATAAAAGGGAACCTGGACCCTCAAGAAACCCGAGCAGGTCAGTTACTGTCATAAGAGGACAGTAAGTGACAACCTCCCCACTTGTAATTAACCATTCAAGCGGGAGGAGGTTACAAATGTAAGCGTAATTTGTGTCAAATACTTTCTCATTCCTATAACACAATATTAGCCTCTATCGATGTGCCTAATGTTTTCAAAAATCGCCACCAAAGAATACGTATAGTTAATTAAAAAACATTTAGAAAAACAAAGTGTCAATTTCATTATTAAAAATAAGATCCTGAATCTATTTGAAGTTTGTATTGCGGAAAATTACCTACAGTTCAACTATACTTTTGACAAACAGAATGAAGGCCAAGCAATAGACTCTCCACCGAGTCCCCTATTGGCTGAAATATTCATTAATAAGTTAGAAATAATCATCTCTGTTCACTAAAAATAGTTTCAAAGTTCAAGGATCTTTCAGCTTCCAATAACCATCAGAATAAAATAAATTGTACCTGTTTAAATAATACCTGGACCTGGGATTAGTAGTGTAAAATGATTAAACCTTAACTGGGGGTAAATTTGAATTCAATAAATTGCATTTTCGCTGATAAATTTCTGACCCTTCTGAATTAGCTAGATATTTGTGCGTATTGTGTTTTAAAAGTGATAAATTTCTTGAGTAATGGTGTGACCGGTATTTAATAATATGTTCTGCTAATGCAGATTTACCACTATTATTTTTCTCTATATGGGCAAAATGTTCTCTATAACGAAAATATCTATTAAATAAATTAAGTGATTAACGAATAAACATTAGTTTTATTCTTTTGGTAAGGTTAATTTTTTTTATATTGATTATATGAAAGAATAACTACTTTTCTTGGATAGTAGACTTCCGTGGACAGCTAATCTTGAAAAATCTTGTCTTCCGGATGGATTCCGCGTCACAATAGCTCGACTTGATGCCGACGTTTCGCCAACCATTACAGGTGGAATCTTCAGGGCAGGCTTGAGGCTTGAACTGAAACTGGTTCTACTGGTTTCTGTAGCCGTATTTATTGTAGGAAAAATCCTTCACGCTACATAGTTCACTGCCTTTGTTCCGGTGGTTAACTTCGTTCCAGCACCTGACCCTGCCGTTGTGCGATCATGTGCGAAGTTGAATTTTCGAGGATGGGTTTCCAAATGTTGGGAAGGTAATATCCTGAGTCAGGGTTTAGATTATTCGGATGTTTTAGGATTTCTATAGCTTCAAGGATTTTTCGCTGATAGAAGTTTGGGGCTCGGACTAGGATTTTAGTATCTTCAAAAAGGATTTGATGATTTGTGTTAAACTTGTGTTCCGCAAGTGCAGATCTACTGGTGTCACGAAGTCTTGTACAGCGCTCATGTTCTTTCACACGAGTAGCTACTGTACGACCTGTTTCACCAATGTAGACTTTACCGCAAGAACAGGGAATACTATAAACACCTTCTGAGTGGAGAGGAGGAAGGGGATCTTTGATAGGTTTGTAAAACTGAGATAATTTTGGAAGTGTGGAAAAACGGGTAGAAATATTATGTTTTTTGAGGATTTTGGAAATTCGATCTGTTATATTTTGAATATATGGAAGATAGGCCGTGGATAAAGCAGGTGGGAGGGTTTCTGGCTCAGGTCGATTTTGAATTTTAGGTGAAGTGTATTTCTTTATGGCTTTTTGAATGTTGTAATGGGAGAAATTGTTTGATAATAAGGCAGATGATAGATGTTTTAATTCTGATTCTAAAGATTGAGGCTGAGATAGGTTGACAGCTCTGTGGACCAGGGAGTTTATGACAGATTGCTTTTGGGCAGGGTGGTGGTGGGAAAGACCATTGAGGTATCTATCGGTATGGGTGGGTTTCCGATACACAGAATGTCCTAAAGTACCGTCAGTCTGTCGCCTAACCAATACATCCAGGAACGGGAGTGAACCTTGCGATTCGACTTCCATGGTGAAACGGATATTGGGATGTAATGAATTTAAATGATTGAGGAAGGGAACAAGCTTTTCTCGACCATGTTGCCAAATAACGAAAGTATCGTCGACATATCTAAACCAACATTTCGGCTTGAGAACAGATGAGTCAATGGCATCTTGTTCAAAAGCTTCCATGAAGATATTAGCTATGATCGGGGAAACTGGGGAACCCATGGCAGCTCCCGAGGACTGCTCGTAGAACTTGCCATCGTATAGAAAATATGTGGAGGATAGACAAAAATCAATTAACGGTAGCAAGTCCGTTGAAATGTTTTTGGCAGGTAACAATTGAGAAATTATGGAAAGGGTGTCTGGAATGGGAACATTGGTAAACAGTGATTCAACGTCGAAGCTGACGAGCAAATCGCATGGGTCAACTTTCAACGTTTGAAGTTTTTCAACGAAATGGAAGGAATTTAGGATAAAACTATTGGATTCACCTACAAGGGGTTTGAGAATCGATAACAGGTATCGAGAGAGTTTATAAGTAGGAGATCCGATAGTGCTGACAATTGGTCTTAGGGGAACTGAGGGCTTATGAATTTTAGGCAAACCATATAAACGGGAACATTTTGAACAATGGGGGATAAGAAATTTATTATCTGAATCAGGAAGGGAAGAATGACGAATAATTTGTGAAATTGAACGTTCTATAGAGGAGGTGGGATCTTTTGGTAGAAGCTTATAGGAATTAGTTTGCAGATGTTGCAGGATTTTGTTATCATAATCTGAACGATTCATGACAACAGTGGAGTTTCCTTTATCAGCCCTCAAAATAGCCAAATCAGGATTTGATTTGAGTGAACTGAGAGCTTGAATTAAAGGTTTAGGGCAATTTGATTTAGGAATCTTGGAATGACGAAGAATTTTAGCAGTTTCGAAACGAATTTCATCTGCTGCGAGATGGGGAACTTTATGTAGGGATGCTTCTACAGCAGAAATAATGGATGTAGTAGGAATATTTTTGGGGGAGAAGACAAAATTAGGACATTTAGATAGAACCGATTGTTCAGCTTCAGTAAGGGTATGTGAAGATAAATTAACCACAGTATTTACAAGAGGGGTTGGTCTTGAAGGTTGGTGCTGAGGGCGTTGGGAGGCAAGAAGTTTATTGAATTTTTGAATATGACGTTTGGAATTGAGGGTACGAATTTGATCGGCTTGATCATAGGTAATTCGGTCGAGAATCAACCAATCGGATGCTGAAAGGGTATTTGAAAGTTCAAGGTGGAGGCCAAAGAGAGTTATATTGATGAAATTGATCTTGCGTCTAGTATACTTAATTCGTTCCCGAATCAAAGCTAAACTAGCGCGTTTAAATATGTTTTTGGATGAATGTGAATTTATGGGATGGGATATTTTAAGGAAATTGGGAATCAAATTAACAAAGGCAGTGAACTATGTAGCATGAAGGATTTTTCCTACAATAAATACGGCTACAGAAACCAGTAGAACCAGTTTCAGTTCAAGCCTCAAGCCTGCCCTGAATATGCCACCTGTAATGGTTGGCGAAACGTCGGCATCAAGTCGAGCTATTGTGACGCGGAATCCATCCGGAAGACAAGATTTTTCAAGAATAACTACTTTATTTTTATACCACTTTTATTAATAATAACGTGAAAACGTAACTGTAGTTTCAACACCGAAGTGCCATTATCAAACAATTAGAAAATTATGAAGAAATCAATGAAACAGTTCAAGTATAAATAGAGTAGAGTAAAGTAGGGCTGAGATTAAGGGAGCAACGGAAATTCCAAAAACAGGTAGATCCTAGGAAAGTACAGTATTACATAGTAAACATAGCAAGAATTTGTGAATTAGTGTGATTATAATTTAATATTCTATGAATTATTTAACGAGCGGTTTGAAAGACAGTACAGTATTACATAGTAAACAAGGTAACAATTTGTGAATTAGGGTGATAATAATTTAATATTCTAAGAATTATTTTAAGAGCGGTTTGAAAGACACATGAAAAGATCACTTTGATATAGGTCTAACTGATCATTGAGGATATTTTTATTAGAGTTTTTGACACCTTTATAAATCTCTATTGATTCTGAAGTATTCAATTTAAAACTTCTGGTTTGGTTATAGATAGAACACCTCACTATTGAGTTGAACACGATCAAACGAATAGCCATCAATAATGGTTTTCCGGTAGATCAAATAATTAAACTAATAAACCGCAAACAACAACAATTAACTTTCTATAAAATTTATCCGCGTATAAAACACATAGATGTAACCACTAAATTCATCTCTTTGACATAAAGTAAGCGAACATTTTATCACGTCATAATTTTAAAATCAGTTTCAAACCTCAAAATAAACTTTGCCATCTTATATACAACGCCAAAGACAAAATCAATAAATACAGGTGTCCTCGAACTGCGTGGCTAAAATAAAACCGAAGATTCTTTGATTCAAAAAAAATTTGATGAGCCTTTCTACTTTTGCCTCAAGTGTCTTGTTTAGCCGGTAGAGGGCTTCAAAGTTGCAAAAATAATTTTGTTTTTTCGGTATAACTTGAGAACGTGATGGAGGACTTTCACAATATTTGGCAGGTGAGTTACTGTCAATAATAGTAGTTTTTGAGAGTGGAGCATAGAGCCTTAGAGACCATAGAAATAGCTCAAACTTGAGAATGTAACGGGAAAAGTGTCCAGAACTTTTTTGTGGTCGATGTAATTCACGTAGATAGCTTATCTAATTTGAAAACTTTTCTTACTCTTAGAAAATTTTGATAAAATCAACGGATTAGCTTGAAAAAAATAATTTTCGAGTCTCTGCAATTTTGGCTTACTAATTTTACTTGATTAAAATACCTTAGTTGCCTTTGCTTTTCTAATGTCATTTTGGCATTTGGAGAATTTATTCTCAAAACTGTCAGTTTTTACTTTGCTTTCCGTAAAAATTTTATAAAATTATGGCTCAAAATTACACTAACACTGAAATGGTTAATATCTCGGTAAAACACGAATAATAAAAACAATAGAAATGGGGAAACGATGTGATTATTTAGGAAAAACAAATGCTAAATTAAAAGAAACAACAAAACTTTTTGGGAAATCGCTAAGGCATCAATTGTTCGAATACACAAATTAATTCGTTTCAAGAAATTGGATTGAACTCTGGCTAGTGCAACAATTCCTCTCGTGTGTTCACTGGAGCTGCATAAACTTTCGACTTCAAAACGCCCCATAGAAAGAAGTCGCAGGGCGTCAAATCAGGGGAGCGGGCCGGCCAGTTCACTGGTGCATCGTGTCCTCTACCTATCCAGCGATCTGGATATTCCGCATTCAAATGTCGCCTCACAGCTAATGTGAAATGAGGACCATCATGGATAAACTAGGCCACGACGAATGTGTAAGGGCAAGTCTTCCAACAGTTCAAGTAGCCTTTGTTCCAAAAAGTTCAAGTAGTTCCCCCGGTTCTATCGATCGGGTATAACGGTAGGGCCAATAATAAAGTTATCCACAATTCCAACCCAAACATTGATTTTAGTTTGATTCTGAAAATATGTAACTTCCGTTTCATGAGGATTTTCATCAGCATAGAAATGTTCATTATGGAGGTTAAAAAGACCACATCTCGTGAAAGTATCTTCGTCCGTGAACAGAATTCTTCTACAAAAATTGGGGTTTGCGTTTTGTCTTTGGACAATAAGCCGACAGAAATCTAGCCGATGACCTGGATCCATGGGCAATAAGTCTTGAACTGTTTTAATATGATAGGGATACAACAGTTCTTCTTTCAGTACATTATGAACTAATGATTTTTTTGAGGCTCCAATACGAAGTCCCAAACGTAGTGTGCTTTCCAAGGTTCAGTTTCAACCGCTTCCAGTATCGCTTCTTCGAGCTCTACCGTCCTTCTTGTCCGTCTGCGTCCAGTTTCTCTGCGATTTGCTTCAAATTTGCCAGTTTCGCGAAGGTTTGCCGATTTGGAATTCTGCGATGCGGATATCTTTCCCTTCTCCGGCCATTGCAACGACAAAGTCCATAAATCAATAACATATCAACCATTTCAGTGTTAGTGAAATTTTGAGCCATAATTTTATGAAATTTTTACGGAAAGCAAAGTAAAAACAGACAGTTTTGAGAATAAATTCTCCAAATGCCAAAATGACATTAGAAAAGCAAAGGCAACTAAGGTATTTTAATCAAGTAAAATTAGTAAGCCAAAATTGCAGACTCGAAAATTAATTTTTTCAAGCTAATCCGTTGATTTTATCAAAATTTTCTAAGAGTAAGAAAAGTTTTCAAATTAGATAAGCTATCTACATAAAAAATATCGAGTGAATTACATTGACCACAAAAAAGTTCTGGTCACTTTTCCCGTTACATCCTCAAGTTTGAGCCATTTCTATGGTCTCTAAGGCTCTGTGCTCCCCTCTCAAAAATGGCCATTATTGACAGTAACTCACCTGTTAAATATTGTAAAAGTTCTTCATCACGTTCTCAAGTTATACCAAAAAAACAAAATTATTTTTGCAATTTTGAAGCCCTCTACCGGGTAAACAAGACACTTGAGGCAAAAGTAAAAAGGCTCATCAACTTTTTTTCGAATCAAAGAATCTCCGGCTTTATTTTTGCCACGCAGTTCGAGGACACCCTGTACAGAAAACCTGGAGTTTATAAGTTGATTTGCCCAGACTGTGATGACTTTTATATAGGTAGAACTTGTCGTAATTTCAAATTAAGATACGAAGAATATTTTCGCTCGTTTAGACTCAACAAAACCGACTCAACCTTTGCTAATCATTTTTTACAAACTGGTCATAATTTCCCTAATTTAGATAGCCTAAGCGTTTTACATAACCAAACCAGAGGTTTTAAATTGAATACATTAGAATCAATAGGGATTTATAAAGGTGTCAAAAACTCTAATAAAAATATCCTCAATGATCAGTTAGACCTATATCAAAGTGATCTTTTCATGTGTCTTTCAAACCGCTCTTAAAATAATTCTTAGAGTATTAAATTATAATCACACTAATTCACAAAGTGTTGCTATGTTTAGTATGTAATACTGTACTTCCCTGGGATCTACCTGTTTTTGGAATTTCCGTTGATCCCTTAATCTCAACCCTACTTTACTCTACTCTATTTATACTTGAACTGTTTCATTGATTTCTTCATAATTTTCTAATTGTTTGATAATGGCACTTCGGTGTTGAAACTATAGTTACGTTTTCACGTTATTATTTATAAAAGTGGTATAAAAACAAAGTAGTTATTCTTTCATATAATCAAAATGATAAATTACCATAACGGTTTCCACCATCGAATTTTTTTATAATTTGTTGAATGCTTACATTGAGAATGGACCAGATTGATTATATTTGCGATGTTGCAGTCTATACTTTTCAAGGGAATCTAAACAGGACCGTACAGGATAAGGACCTTCATTTTCAAAAATAGTACTTGCATGTTCAGGCCTGCTAATGACCACAACATTACCCCCAAAAGGCCCTTGCAATCGGATTAGCGGACCATACTCTCCAAACAGGTAGTTAAAAATCCTCAAATTTGTATTCCAACTTAATTGACCACCTGCGAAAAAATAACGACTAGAAATATAAACGGCATTTTCATAATTTTATAAATTTACCGAACAGTCTTGCTGCTCCCAACGAGTATTGAAGAGTGCTACCGGTTACTTGGGATCCTAACACAGGTATTGCATTCCATATCCTAGCGAGTCGTCCCAGGAAAGATGGACCAGGCATTTCATCAAAAGATGAAATGTCATGTACGGAAATTGTGTCAGGAGCATTTCTTAGTTTTAAAATCGATCCAGCAACATTATCTAACTGCACTTTTATATTCGTGGGACTTGAAAGTCTAGATGACCTTTCTGAAACATATTTTAATAGGATTATTGTGATATACAGCTTCGAAATTATAAATCACTAGGAGTTCATGCTAGTTTTACCTGCATGTTCATGGGAGCAAGGGAAAAGAAAGACGGTGAACGCGGTCGACATCAACAGATTGTTACGAGTATGTTTATCACTCGATAGAAATAAACTCGAATTACATTATTGTATTCTTCTGCTAGTCAGAAATATACAGATTTCAGGCCTCTAGGGCCAATAATCTTCTTTGGGATTTAATGTGGACTTCAGTTTGGTTTATTAGAATTATTAGTAAGAAATATAAGTAGTAGCTCCGTTAATTTTCGCCCAAAAAAAGATAAAAGCAATAGAAAATAGCATTCTCTCCAGCTGATCTAATTTACTTTAAATGTGTTTTTAGCATCTGACTCAGAGATACTCATCTTGCTAGGGTTCACTGTATTGGAAAATTTTAATGTTGTTTTATAGTTATACATTTGTTAATTAAAAAATGAAAAAATCATTTTGAAGTAGAGGAGAGGTTGAGCCTGATACTTTGATAGCAAAATTTCAATATATGACTTCAATATAGTCATGTTTGTAGTCCAGGCAATAAGCCGGGAAAAAGGCCATAATAGTCCAAGCAATAGACAGAAATGCGAGCAGAAATTAATACCTGGAAAAAAATATGAGCGTATAGGAAATTGAATTTGAAGGTGAGTTTCTGGTTAATGCAACTCGATCTGAAATGGCGAACCTACAAAATTGGCAAAGTTGCAAAAAGCGGTTTTTCTCAAATAATCAAAAACTATAGCTCGGATCGGAAAAAGTTGAATGAATTCCGCTGTTAGTTTTCTCGGAAAACTTCCTCCAGATGGGAAATTTGGAATTTTCCATCTGGAGATGTCATTTTTGCAACAAAATTATACTTTATTATTCATAACCGTCTCAGGAAAATCTCAAATTTCCCGAATTTTCCATCTGGAGAGTTTTTTGGGAAAAATAACAGCGGATTCGTGATCAACGACCCAAAAAACTTACTAGAGGTCATTTTTGCAACAAAATTATAAATTATATATGATATATATATTTTCCAAATTTCCCACCTGGAGGGAGTTTTCCGAGAAAACTAACTGCGGAATCGTGATCAGCGACCCAAAAAACATACTGGGGGTCTTTTTCGGCTCTTAATTCATTAATTTTCTAAACTTTTGGATTGTTTTTATAAGAATGCTACTCTAATGGGTTGAAACCCCGTTTTGGGGAGGTAGAATGGTCGACCCCCGCGGTCTTGATAGTCATTAATGATCTATGGGGTATTAGGTACAAAATGCAAAAAAATATTTTGACATTCTAGCTTACTATATATTTTTTTTTCTGGTTCGCTGCCTGGACTATTGACCTTGATTTCAAATATTTTCTTTTTGTTTAAAAGGGGATTGGCAACAGAGCTGAAACCCCTTTCCACGAGGTATGAGGAAGGAAAAACTATCTCGCGATAGTCCATAATGCAGGATATGTAACAGGTATGTCTCTGAAGTCAGAATTGCTGATATCCCTTTCTTCATGTACTGCGACCACAAGGCGAATATCCTACTTACACAATTTTATGAAATATACATATAATTAAGAAATGTATATGCCTATTATAAGAAAGTATTACATGCACCCTATAACATGCACATATAACTATTTTCATTTCTTAATTATTTGATTTCTTCATAGAACCTTCAGAATGGCGCATTCATAGAAATGTAATAATATCAAAAAAATTCATCCAAATGAACTCGACCTTCCAGTTTCATAAAAAAATCCAAGCTTTACTTACATTGATTGTGGAAAAAATATGTAGGTCATTATTCAAAGATACATAATTCGTACGTCTATTGCTAAAGACGTAAATTGTTACATAAATAGAAAAAATCAAGGTTTCCAAAGAAATACCCCTTTGCAATTTTACATCTTCTTGGAAAAAAATCTTAATGAAGCATTTATTAAGTTGCACGATCATTTATTCGAAGAAAATATATTTCTGTTCGACATAAGAATTTAATGAGTTTATTTATTTAGATATCCAGCAGGTAGTATTATAACAGTATATCATTAAAAAATTCACAAGTATACAGACAATACTTACATAATGTTGTACAGTAATAAGAGATAAGAACGGTATAATGGTGAAAAGGAAAAAAGAGAATATAAAACTAATAGCATGATAATAGACTTAGCTATTTAAATATTCTATAACTAGTCGTTTGAAGGTAGGGAGTGATTCATGGAATATATCGATGTTAAACTATTGCAAGAATTGAACATACTGTGGGAGATAAAATGTTTGTGGGTTGGGTGACGTAAGCCGAGGAGTTTAATTAAACCTAAAATATAGGGATCATTGATATAATTATTAACAATTTTATACATCAATACTATATGAAAATAAATACGTTTTTTTAACATAAAACGAAACTCGGTCAAATGTCGAATCATTAAGTACCATACTTAATAAAAAATAAAAATTTGAGAAACTCTTTCTGTACACCTTCTAAGAGTCGTATGTATTTTTCATAGTGAAGATTCCAAATAATCGAGAAATATTCAAGTTTACCCCAAACATACGCGAAGTATTGCTTCTATGTTCATAAAGTTTTTGGTATTTCGAATAACGAAGCCTAGAGTTTTTAAAGTAGACAAATGCCTGCTACTAATATGTTTAACAAATGATAAATCCCTTTCCAAAAAGATTTCAAAATATATAACAGTTTCGATTCGATTTAGATAAGCAGATTCCAGTGTATAGGGAAAAATTATGATTTGAAGTTTACGCCCAAATGTCATTACTTTACACTTCGATACGTTAAGATTCAAATCATTACCCTCGCACCATAGAGCTAAGTTATCATGATCTTTTTGCAAGGCGAGGCAGTCATTATTATCAAAGAATTTCAAATCGTCCGCAAACATATACTTCGATGACTCAATTACACTGCAAATATCGTTGATAAATAATAAAAATAACAGTGACCCAAGGTTAGACTTTTGTGGAACACCGGAAAGAGCGGTATTTTTGGTAGAATTGACACCTTTATGTTCCACGAAGTGCTCTCGATCATAGAGATAAGATCCAATCAAGGAGACTAGATTATCGGAGATACCATATGTGTGCAGTTTGTTAAGTAGGATAATGTGCGAAACCTTGTCGAATGCCTTACTAATGTCAGGGAAAATTACGTCCAGTTGATGACGTTCATCTAGTGCATTAGAGAGAGTTTGTGTAAAGACCAAGAGGTTAGTGGTGGTACTTTTACCCTTACGAAAACCATGATTACTAGCGTTTAAAGGAAACCATAATAGTGTACCTCCGCTTATTCCACAATCAGCATTTGTTCAAATGAAAATGTTCTAGTTCAGAGACGTTTGTGGCCAACCAAAAAGAGATCAGAGTGATAATTTATTCTAAAACAACAATTGATGGAAGCACTCATGTTACCACTTTTTTGGAAGAATTCTTAGAAGTTTACATTAAAATAATTATACGTTTTTTTTTATGTTAATGTAATAAATAAGATAAGCGAAAAGTTTTATTCATTTCCTCCTCAAAAGTACATTACGCTATAACAAAATATATACTTTTGAGTTTTTGCAAACATACTGCGCATTTGTGCTAAAAAAAAACTTAAAGATCGTCGAATGAAATAGAGTTAAATCTAAATATATAATTTTTTGAGGGTAATTCATTATTAATTAGTTCCGATAAAATAAAAAAGGGAATATAACGTGACAAATAAAGATAAAGAATTATGGAAAGAAAGCTAATCAAAAATGTATGTTTCTAAATACCTATACAATGATAAGTGTATTGAAATGATATCGGCACTCTTTCGGTTCCGAAGAACGCTGTTGCTTTAACCTGCTAAAAATAAAACATAATCACCCTTATCCACTAAAAATACTTTCAAAGTACTGAGGACCTTTCGGCCACCAAGGAGCCATCATCAGAGTAAACTAAATTATAAATCAAAATGTACCTGTTTAAATACTATTTGCGAAACTTAATAACATGCTTTTTCGTTTATACATTTCCATCCCTTCTAAATTACCTAGATTTTGGTCAGTACTGTGTTTTAAAAGTGATAAGCTTTCCTTTTTTGTTCAGAAATTAAATTATTGATCAGATTTATTGAAGTTGAGAATCTTCAGCGTTGGACAAATCTTTGATCAAGAATTTAATTTCTAAACAAAAAATGGAAATTGGAACGCAACCAACTAACCAAATTGGAGCCATTACATTCAAATACATCACAATAGTTTCACTTGTCCTTCAGTAATTAATAAATTCCATAATTTGTTTTCTAAATTCGCAATACAACCAACTTGGTCATATATGTATGACCAAGCTAAAAAATTGTTTAGATAACGGCTTCGACAAATCCAGGATTTACAAAATCGATTGTGAGTCATGTTCAAAATGCTATGTGGGTCAAACTAAAAGGAACATTTTAACACAGTATAAAGAACATAAACATAAAGAAAAATAATGGTGAAAAATCATATCAACAGGTCAACCATTTCTCTAGAAAGTTTACCACTTTTAAAACATAGTACGGACAAATATCTAGATAACCCTTTGTTTCCATTATTATCCCCAAATAGTATTCAATCACATTATGATTTATAATTTGGTTTACTCTGTTGATGGCTAATTGGATGACGAAAGATCCCCATCAGTACTTGAGTATTTTTAGTGGATAAGGGTGTTTATTTCTTATTTATAGTGTATCCACAGTGTGAACTCTTTCATAGTTTACCTGCTCTGCTAGACGATTGTAAGTTCAGGATAGCTATCTTCGCCTAGATGCGGTCGCTGATACGCTTTATCCCTGTCTAAAACGGATACTCTATTCTTACACTGACAATACCGATGTACTGGTTTTCAGATCTCAATTTGTATAAACGAGTGTTCACTTATATTCTACTAATCTGTCGTAACATAGGAACTGTGGATAATTCTGAAGGAACTATGTACTTTCGGCTAATGCGTCGACGGATATTGAATTACAAATGGAGAAAATATTATTACAAATATGTATCAAGACAAGAAAACCCAGATTACATAAAATGATGTAAACAAAAATGATATTTCAGAATAACAATATGGATTTGAAAATAATATGGGTACTAAAGATGCTCTCTCAATGATGACTGAAATTCTCTATTCTATAAGCGGCTGGACCAAACCATACCAAGTGCATATTACAAAGTACTTTGTAATTATAATTAGCAAAACTTTAGTTACATTTATTTATTTAACAAGTGAAAATTAAACTTCTAATAGTTATTTTATTCAAGTTTAGAATAGATTTTCATCACGTAATGTCTAATTCTATTCAATAGATAGCTCCACCTACCACCTAGTAAGATTGAACGTAACGCTAGGATTAATTCAACGACGTTACTAGAAACAATCTATATCTCTGACTGAGCGCATTTCAATAAACTTTTTTACAAACATTCAACTAACATACAAGATAAATGATTACTGATTGGAAACCGAAGGTATAGCCGGACGGAAAATAATCAACATATTTTTTAAATGAATTTATATCAAGTTAATGCCAAATTCATAAAGAAATTAAATTGAATTTATTATGACTCCATAGATTCCTTAAAAATTTTTGCTTTGAACCACAAGAAACGTTTGCGACTAGTTATTTTATTCACTCAGGAATGTTGAATGTAGATATATAAATTATTCATATCTTTCGGGATATATCAAAAAAACTTAAAAAACATTATTGTGAGCTGAGTAATATGTTTTTATCTACACTTTTTTGTGTGTTTATGGATAATTTCCTTATAAGGAGAATACCAAATGAATATTCAATTGTGTACATCTTAAATGATTTTTAGTAACCTAAATGTATTTCAGGGTATGCTGGAGCTATATGTAGATTTTGGAATGAGCATACGAATATAAAGGTTTATACTGTAGTTTTTGGCCGGTTTTCACACAAGTTGTCAACAAAAAAGATTCAATTTCTCATGTATTTAATTCTAGAATACAGTGATGACTTCTTCAAACTTTTTCATTCTATTTGAAGTATCTAGCTATAATTGTTATTGAAAGTGGAAAACAAAATACTAGGATATTCAGCATACTGTAAATATCCTCTTGGTTGCCTCGAATATTCCTCTGAAACTATCTTGAGAAGTTCATGGTAAGACTTAAATATTTAAAATATGTGGTATACAATTTTCATGTATTTGTTTCTCCTTTTCGATCATTTTCAGAATGTAAAAAGTCTTTAGCTTACTGTGAAATTCCATGCAATGAAAATTATCTCAAATTTAATACCCTACGTTTTCTTCCTTTTTCTAACCAGGGCAAGTTTAAATAATATTATTTGAGCATGTACAGAAAACATGGTGGAGGTTCACAACCTAGTTTACAGCTATATTACTAAATATGGTGTACCCTGAAATATGTGCTTTTTATCTGTCTATACTCTATAATAATATATTGTAAGTTTTATTTTAGAAATTTGCGAAAGTGTAGAAAAAATGCATAGTACTTCATATAAAATGTTGTGAATATCAGCAAGATATTTAACCTGAATACATGCATATTTTGTCTGCTGTATTTACTCGGAGTTCTGTAAATAATGACAGTACACAATGCCATTAATACATATTTTTGAATTTTATTAGTTCATTTAAAATCTTCAGAAGTATATATGTATGAATGTATATAATGATCTTGGCTCTACCCTGTTGTTATTGTCTTACCTGTCGAAACAGCAGGATCAAGTGCAGTTGTAGAACTTTTAACTTCAGTAGCATATCTCATACTTAAAGTGGTTTTCCTCACAGAAGATAAAATCCCCATTTTACTTACAGCATTAAGCTTACTAAGCATCATCTTATGGAACACTAAAATCCAAACAGTGAAGACTCAAAATTTAACAAGCTAAACTTTATATCAATTGTTTATAATTACATGTAATAAGCTAACTTTGAAGTAACTCCTGAAGTTATGAACATTCAAATCGAATTCCTTGATTATGTGGAATCAGTTTCAGTAAAATCATCATTTCTTGAGAAATAAATTATTTCCTATAAACGGGATATTAAATATAATCGAATAATAAATTTCTTCATTGAAAATGAAATTTAAATTTGCAATAAGACCTTAGAGCATAGAGTTTGAAAAAAGCATAGACTAAATAACAGTTAATGTTAATCTGTGATCTATATGGAACAAAGAACTAAAAAGCTCTGACTGCCACTTTCGTTGACCCCGCCTAGAACCTCCACATTAGTACTACACATTCATGGAGTAGCGTGAGATGTAAGTGCATAGGAAATTTAATCTAATAATATTCTGATAGAACTGGTCCACATTTGTTCCCGTTATCTTTGCATATTCAGCCATTTGTTTTGTACATAGACAATACAACCTAAAAAGTGTTGTACGTTATGGGTGTTTGACGCTTTGACCACAATATATTATACTATGCTTTGACTGTTTACTTTGTTCAACTTTTCGTTGTTCTGCGTTGTCCATGTGCACAGTTTACATTGTTCATGTGTATATTATTGTATTTATATGATGTATGTTCCTTCAAGAAAAGATATGTAAGGTGAAAAACTTTGAAATAAGTGGAGGATTATTAATTTTGAGGTCTTTGTTTCTCTACTAATTATTTATTTACTTTTTGCCAAAGTATCAAAAACACAACTTTATAAAGGTCTTTAGCACATAACAAACTATATTGTCTATGTGCAACAGACAAATGAATGCATTGATTGCCAAAATTCAAGGAATCAATCAAAAATCGGACAACTGTATGTGTAGAGTATAGATTATAGATAGTCTCTGTACGGTAGAGTAGAGTCGCTCCCACGGTCGTACATACTGGTCTGGAAACTCGGGGCTGTTTCCTATGTAAGTAGTGGGACCGCTAAGCGTCGACTGTCGCGTAGTACCAAAAGACGTCACGTGAGAGTATTCTCTGACAACTGTCATTCTTAAGTTGTAAACACAAGGAATTCCTGCGTTTTTAAAAACAAATTACGAAACTGTGCATTGTGCCAAAATGCAAAACGTGGAACAAAAGTGTAAAGCAAAAAACTTCTACCGGTAGTAGAGTTATCTATGAACAGGTCTCTGGATCAAAATAAAGCCCCCGCCAATCATCGAACGATTAGAAGCGCAAGAATAGATATTTATTCAAATAAGTTTTGTTTATTATTGAATGAGAGCTAATTTTACTTGAAATATTCATGAGATATTATTAAAATACCAAATTGTATTGAATGAATGAAATTATTTATTTTATTGAATTCAAATTACCACTACTACAAAAATTCATAAAATATAGGACGAAAGTTACACCTACATAATTATACTGTATTACTAATTGAATTGAAACTGAGTATTTAGACATTCCGTCAAGAAATAAAAATCATTTGATCTGGGAAATCTCCTATTCTGCTGAGAAGTTTGTTAGATACTGGTTCTTTTTTATATTTTCAGGAAATTTATTATACAGCACAATGTCAATGTAAGAGTTTTTGACTTGCACAATTCTAATCTATGTATGTTGTAAATTTTTTATTGTATTATATTCGTGAAACTTATTCTGAGATTCAAAAGCTGTTATGCCCTTCTTTAATCTTTAATCTACATGATGTCCGGAAATGATGTGTACAACGGAAGACCACAAGTTCATTGGACGAAAATATGATGATTAACTCAACTTACAAAGTTGCTTAGTTTGGGAACCCTGATCCTGTCGGTTCTCATCCCGAATGGCCCAGGTGATCCAAGCAATCTAAGAATCTATCTAAGCGATACGCTCCTCTTGTTTTCTGCCTGAACGTGGCCGTTGAGGTGGTCGACATTGCATCCATTAGTCCTAGGCACGCCAGCCTTTGAACTCTGTTCAGGGAGTGCTAAGATACTTTCGTTTTTGTTTCTGGCCGCCACACGTTTGCGACGTATGTTACTATGGGTCTCACTATGGAGAAATACACCCAGTGCACTATCTGTGGTGTAAGTCCCCACGTTCTCCCAACTGTACGGCGACAGGTCCACAGAGCCCTTATCGCTTTATTAGTACTTTTCTTAAGATGCTCCCCAAAGGTCAGTCATTTATCTAGGCTTACCCCAATGTACTTGACCGGATCCGTCATGTGTATGTTTCCCCGTACAAAACTAAGTCTTGTATATTTCCAATGTCCTTTCTCCTCGTGAAGAGTACAATGGTTATTTTCGAAGGATTCACTTTGAGTCCCTCCTTGTTTGACCATACTTCCCTTGTACTACAATGACGATGTCATCCGCATATCCGATTACTCAGGATTCTTTACTCTCAGGGAGTATTAGAAGTTCGTCCACTACCAGACTCCACAGCAGAGGTGACAAAGACCTCTTCCAGCGACCCACACCTCTATCTCAACCCCATTGAGGGTTCCTATGATTGTCCTACAACGGAGTATGTTGTGGATCCATCTGCACAGCAAATCCTACACCCCTCGTTCTCGCATTGCATGGGCAATTTATTCGTTTCTCCAGAGTTTTCAAGAGAAAAGATGTTAAGCTGATCGAACGGAAAGATTTTGACTGAGCGTACCACTCTACCCCTGGCTTTGGCATAAAAACCATCTTTGCCAGCCTCCGCTCGTCCGGTATGTAACTCAATGCCAAGTTGGCTCTCAGCATTTCACACAGGATGGGGTCAGTTTATCGATTGCCTGTTGCAGTAAAGCTGCGCATTATAGGTACCATAAACCACGAGACGCGCGTATATACAAGGTCTTTCGGGAGGAATTAGAAATATTTTAAGGACATGTCTAGGAAGCCAAAATAAGCTCACAAATCCAAGCCCGATTTTCATTTGTTTCAGAGATACCTACTTTGATTGTAATTTAAAACTAAATAAAAATTTATTACAAAAAACTAACCAAATAAAACAAAAAAATAAGCAAATAGCAAACAGAAACAATTTTCGAAAAAATCGCCCACTTCGATACACTTATTTGCGCGTTTATAAATGGAACTAGTAGCAAGTCTTAGTGAACGCCGAAATAGGTATTCAGAAAATTTCTCACATTATTTGAATAATGAGGGAGCGCTCAATCATGTTGGAAGATAATATCTGGTTGAACATTCAAAGGTGAAGGTATTTCTTCTAATGATCTTCCAAAAAATATAAATAACCTTCCCCAGTATGGCACAGTACTACCATTAAAGAAACCATAAACAAACATCATAACTGCATATCCTTATGACTGAATTTGTGACGCGCTTTTACAATCTCATAAAACGAGCAACTGGCAGCTTTTAGGAAACACTTGCCTACTTAATATTGTGTTTCAAATTGTCATTTGGGACAACGTTAGCAAAGTTAACATAATTAACTTTTTAAAAAGAAAAACCTAAGTTGGCTTCCTAGACAATCATGTCCTTACAATATTTCCATTTCCTCCTGAAACATCCTGAATATACCGTAAATAGCTAAAAATTAGTGAAGGGAATAATCGAGATATGAAATTCGATTCAAAAGATTATTGAAATACCATATAATTCATAGTGCTTTCAGAAATTAGTAAGTACTAAAATTAGTAGTGGTTTTAGTTATTCGCCACATGCGAGCGATAATCAGATATACTATTTTGATCACGATATATGATATATTGAACAGCAGCTACTGAAACTGAGCCATATTGATTGGTATAGGATAAAACAGATGCACAAATATTCAAATTCATAAATCATAAAGTACATGAAATCTAAATAATAAACTTAAAATCAGAGATAGTGATGAACTATTTATTTTATGGAAATCCATTTTAATAAAATAAAATAATTTTTTTTTAGTGGAAATTAGACAAAAAAATTGTTTTATTTCATTTTGATATGCTTAAAGTTTTGACGATATGTGGGAGACGCCAATATCGAGATAACAAGCCATACATCATGATGCGATAAAAGACAAAATATAGACCTGCAATAAAAATTGAATACTTGTTCCTTGTTTAGTGTATGCCACATGTAAAGCCATAGTTGAAATAGTGGTAGAAAATTAGTAGAAATTAATGAATATTTCAAGTAGCTATCCAAATATTAAAGGTAGGTAGCAAGGAATATTAGGATTTCTACTTCTAATTTATAAGATATTACGCCATGTGTCGCCTTATCTTAGCGAGAAGCAACATGGCTTTATATCTGGCAGATCTACAACGACTAATCTTCTCAGGTACAGTGCATTTCTATGTAACTCTTTAGATAAGAGAAGACAACTGGACTCAGTATATACGGACTTCTCCAAAGCATTAGATAAAGTCAATTTCTGCTTGCTTCTTAAAAAACTAGGAATGTATGGTGTTGTAGGTATGATGAGGTGGTTCGAGTCGTTTTTAGATGGTCGTCAGCTACGAGTAGTAGTAAATGGCTTCGCATCAGAAAAATACACATCCACATCGGGCATCCACAGGGATTATTTTGGGCCAACCTTATTTATAATTTTAATCAATGATCTTATGGAATATTTAGTTCAGACAGCCTTCTATATGCTGACGACTTGAAAATATTCAGAATTATTTCATCGATGGCCGACAGCGATTTGTTACAGAATGACCTTGATAAGTTTCTAGAATGGACCCTGCCGAATAAACTCCTACTAAACTGTGATAAATGCTGTACAATTTCATTCACAAGAAATATCATAAATTACTCAACTACGTCATATATATTGAATAATAAACCTTTGAAAAGGGTAGAGTATGAGGAACCTTGGAGTGACATTCGACTCTTAAACTAAATTTCAAGCTGCACGTGGAGCACATAGTCAGAATGGCATACTCTATGATGGGGTTTATTTTTCGAGTTGGTAAACACTTTAAAACAGTGGATAGCTCCAAAAAATTTTACTTTGCCTATGTAAGATCTCATTTGGAGTATTGCAGTGTTGTATGGTCTCCGTCGTACATTACATACATTCAGCGATTGGAATCGACACAAAGATTTACTTGTTATCAGTTTCTCAGAGTGAATGGTCACCTGCCTGATTATGGCACTTATCCAGAAAGGTTACGGATGTTTGACTTGCAGCAGCTTGAATTCAGGAGGAGAGTCTCAGACTTACTGACGATATTTAAAATAATAAGGCACATATATGATTTTGAGCTGCTGACAATGATAAGCTCAAGGGCTGGGAGTGCGTCCACAAGATCAACCGATCTCTTTCACATTAAGCGCAGTAATACGAATCTGGGATGACATGGTCTGCTTGCTCGAATGTGTGGTGAATACAACCGGGTCTCTAATAGCCTAGATATATTTTACGATTCATTCAGTCTTCAAAACTAATGTAATTCATATTATGTGTTATGTTAGTAGAGTCGTGAATATTGATTAAACACTGTTTTGCTTGAAGTTAAGTAAACTCGAAATGTTTGTGATTTAATTGTTTATTGGACCTAACTATACACTAAATAAAATACTAAAGTAAAACTTCAAATTATAAACTAATGATTGAATTGTAGATTACGATATGATTGATAGTTGTTAATACATTGAAAAACTTGGATATAATGAATTAGTTTACAATTATATTCTACTGCTTGAACATTCGGGGGTGGGACCTTATGCAGAATCCACCAATAGAAAGGATCTTAATAAATATTAGGTATTGGAAAAGATGCCTCACTAACATCTTGAGAAAAGCTTTGAAAATGCTACAATTATGCTAAGGGTTGTTGACCGGGTCTTTCTGATTATGGTAGGTTAGAAATGTTCCAACAAACAAAGTAATAAATCAAATAAGAATCCTATAACCATTAAGACCCAGGTCAACACCACTGTGCATATTCGGTATAAGCCAAATACCGTAAACCTCTATTCTAAAAATATGAATTCTTAGTAATTCATTTATTATCCTTACATCTAACTGAATTTTAATATTAAATATATATTAGTGTCTTTATATCCTAAACATTATGTTTCATCCCACTGTCTGATGACGGGATGTTACAGGTATAGATATTCTATGTAATATTGCTCACTGTTTGTATGCGTATATTGACTACTGACTCCTTAGATGATATATGTCGAAATACACTTACTATTCAACGTTATACTGTCGTTTATTGATACTTTTATTGAAATATGGACTTTTTATATTATAACAATTTGTAATTGGACACATTGTGTCTGTTGATTGTTCTACTGTTCTAATAAATAAATAAATAAATAACTACTAAATTAGTAGATTATTGAAACATCTCTATTACAGAAATATCTTCATTATTCCCATCACTACTAAAAATCCGAATTTTTTTTCAAAAAGTCAATTTTCATTTCACATCATGTTGGAATATATATAAAAACCTGCAATTTGGCGTAAACAATTTTTTTCCGTACGACTTATTCGCGTTTGTCAAATTGTCTATATAAGTTACAGTAACTATGACTCAGAGGTTCATTTTAGCGGTAATGAAAATAATAGGACCATTCGTGACAAAACGTGTTCCCAGAACCGCATGTTTCCAACTGTTACGGTTGAGATACTCCATGGCTTATTCAGAGCAATGTAGACGTGGTATTTTACAAAAACTGTTGAATAACTTGAAAACGGTAGGTATTATACCACAGGTCGACCTAAAATTAAACGAGGAATCCAAAAATGCGATGTTATATTATGTCCAGGTGAAAGTGAACATCCTGTATAAGCAAATGTATTTTTTGTATATGCACATCATGATTCAGTACAACTCTGTATTCGAATTTGTTTCTAAAGTTTACAATAAGCGAAATATGGAAGAAATTGCCGTGGGTGAAATACCCTGAAGTATTATTCGATTTGGGATTTTTGAAACGTCAATTTCGGGAAAATTGTCACATGTGTATCGACCACGGTCGTATATACAGGTCTGGGAACTCAAGGCTGTTTCCTATGTGAGAAGTGAGTCCGCTAAGCGTCATCTGTTGCATAGGTGGCGCGTCAGTCGAGGAATAATATCTGGCACGTATACGATCGTGTTCTCTGGCAACTGTCATTGTTGACTTGTAAACACAAGGAATACCGGCGTTTTTAGAAAAAAATTACGAAACCGTGCATTGTGCCGAAATGCAAAACGGGGTACAAAAGTGTAAAGCAAGAAACTTCTGTTTTTGAAGTGCCGAAAGATGCGGAAATGCGAAAAAAGTGGATGCTGGCGATTCCGGAAATAAATCGTTTTAACGAGTTCTTTTATGTGTGCGAAAAAGGAGAAGTTATTTTTAAGGTGAGTAATACATTTTGACAAGAGTAACAGTTCTATTCCTCTCCCAAATCAGAATAGTAAATATTGCGTTATGAGAAAAATTATTTTATATAATAATGTGATTGTTGCCATGCTTCGATCCAAGCGCTAGCTGGTGGCTGAGCGAGGGACTACGAGTTTGGCGACATGTAAGAGACTCATGTCAAACATACGAGTTCCCAGACCTGTATGTACGACCGTGGTATCGACTAATACCAAATTCTTTCATATACTGTCTGATAGTCATAGTATAGCCACAGAGTATCTGTGTTATGACTAGCATGAACTTTATTTTCTTAACTAATGGAGCAAGGTCTGTTGAATTTTACAAATCTAAGCTTAGTAAGAATTTTATTAACAAAAGTAACACTATACATACATTTTATATTTTTATACAACAGTTAAAAATATATATTATTTGGAAATATTCTTCAGATTTATGAATATCTTTGTACATCTTAGGTTTGTGCATAATTCTGTTATAAAATTACCAATGAACACATCTTTTTCAGTCTTTTTAGATTCGAATAAAATTACCAAATAAATGTTTGGCTCCACGGTAGTTATTATATACGTCCTTTGTTCCTGGGAAAAAATAAATTCATAATTCATTAATAATTATAATTTGCAGCCTAAAAAGACAACATAATAATGTTCCACACTGAATACTTCTCAATATTATATGTATTCCATTACTGTTAAATTTCAAGAAAGTAGCAATCACAATTATGTTTTTGAAAGTAGTAGAGCCACATTTATTCTGTTACAATAATTATAATAATATAGTACCCAACTCCAAAATTGAGCAAGAATATGATGCAGGGTATATTATGTACTTTGAAATGGGACAGCTGACAACTAGATTTACCGAATAAATTCTTAACGTCGTTACTTTCCCTCGAAATTTGCTTAATAACGATATATTACTCAAATAATATTTAGAGGACAACAATTTTGTTGTCTTAAAATAAAAAGAGGTTTATCAGAAATTATCTGAAATATGGATGTCACGGTTTTTTCTTCAAATCCCAAAGGAAGTTTATTATGAAATAATGACATGGTGAAGTTTTAAAGAAATACGATTATTCTTAAAATTTGTTCCGTTATTTTGGTTTCATATTAGTCCATTGCATCCAACTAGTCGAGGAAATATAGCCGTAAAAAGGCCAAAACCTTCAATTTTTTACTGGCAACCTGTATCGAGATGCGGTTTTCGCTATTTGCTTCAGAAACACAATAGAAAAAAATGTGCCATATTTGTTTTACCAGGAAAAGCTTGGTTGCACTTGTGCATGCAAAAAACGCATCTTAACGCATTTTGCAGTTGCGTTTTGCGGAACTGTATTGTTGCTCACCAAATATTAACCAAAATTAGTTACTCGGGGGTTTTTGGGATCGCTGATTACGAATTTGATGTTTACAAAACGCCACGCTGCATTCTGGGGCAGATTTCAGGGGCTTGGGGGGGATTTGCAGTATAAAGCGGAAATCCTCAAATTTTCTCAATTATTCTGTATTATATGGCAATTTTGGTATTTTTAAGCACAGACTAAGTGATGTTCGTTAACTCGAGTGCCCGGGGCAAAGTGGGACAATGTGGGGCACTTGGGACTATTAGCGAATTTTAACCATCAAACCTAAACACCTTGTTTCCTGGGGGTATCTGGGGTCGCTGAAAATGCTTAAAAATCCCAAAATTGCCTTATAATACAGAATAATTGAGAAAATTTGAGGATTTCCGCTTTATACTGCATATCACCATCCCCCCCCCCCAAGCCTCTGAAATCTGCCCCGGGGTGCAGCGTGGCGTTTTGTAAACATCAAATTCGTAATCAGCGACCCCAAAAACCCCTTAGTAACAAATTTTGGTTAATATTCGGTGAGCAATACAGTTCAGCAAAACGCAACTGCGAAATGCGTTTAGATGCATTTTTTGCATGCACAAGTGCAACCAAACTTTTCCTGGTAAAACAAATATGGCACATTTTTTTCTATTGTGTTGGCTATAATTCCTCGACTAAACAGGTTAGTGGTGACACCTACATATCTAACAAAGTGGGTGAAAATTCGGGAGACGTATATTTTATAACTGATTCTAGTTTGCCTTCACATTCCGGTTCTAAGTATCAACGGGTGAGGTGCTCATCTAATATGTATTGGAAGTGGCTACCACATATACATTATTACATTTCAAACATTTAATGAAATAGTCTATAACAGTTCAAGACCGAGTGTTTAGTGAAAGCCAACAAATGAGATTCGCTGGACTAACAACGTTATTATATAACATATAAAATAAACTGTTATAAGTAACTAATCACCTATATTTAGTGAGGTGTCTTGTCACTTTTGCCGTTTCTCGGGCGGCAGATTATTTATGAGGTTTATTCCTCAAGGAGTGTCCAGTGCCAGTGTCCTCACCATAAAGCATATCACAGTGGTATCTATGGATAGCCCTGTCCCTAGGGTAGCTTCATGAAGTAATAACCAGGGCCCGTAACGGAACAGAATGAATAGTATAAAAATTGTAGGCTTAAATTACCACTGATACTTGGTTAGGATGGTTAAAAGATGGTGCAGAAATGTATACCTCCCAATAACGGTTTTATTTATCAAAATTTTAAGCCAATAATAAATATTTGAATAAAGCAATTACCCCCACAACCCTGGAAAATGAAAGGGGCTCAAAACAAGAAAATAAAGAAACCGGTAAAGCTAACTAATTACCCCTTTTTCAGGATTTATTACAACACACCTATACGGATGATTGTCCTTGCAGTATTTGTCAAAATCTGATAGTATTTTACCGTGCCGGGTCTACTCAAGCAAGATAAGTGAAAGCGTCTTAGCGGTCTCGCCGATTGTAATCTGATTATATCAATTCTATAAGCTGTCTTATTCAGGCCAGTACGCGTGATCCCCTTAAACTGCCACCGACAATTGGACAAACGTGCCAGATTCCTCTTTTATATCTCACCCGTTCACAATTCGGACAATTCTAGCGCCCACTTTCGGTTTCACACTGCGTGCGGACTCGTAGAACTATTTCATCCGCAATACCCCTCTTATTTCCGGTTTCACACATCGTACACAAGGTGCATTAGGATACTCTAGCAAATAGCCACCTCCAGCGCCTACTTCCGGTTTCACAAAGCGTGCGGAAGTATGCCAAGATATCCCCTGCAATTCTTTCACACTTTCTGACCCAGTACAATTACCTAATATATTCAATTCTATTTCTTATCGTTACGCTAGAATAGAGACAGAATAAACTCATAACGCACAAGCCCAACTATTATTAATTATCACCTGATATTGCGTGACCGCTTCTTCGAGCAAATAAAGACACGGCATACACTCTAATGCAGCAAATATTACCAAATTTTATAATTTATAACCTCACCTAATACTCATTCATTCTCAAGGATAGGAAAAAAACTGGTTACTTGGCTGCTTATTAGTTCGGTACATGAGTCACTCACCCTGGAACGCTTTTCAGAACAAAATCGAATCAATTAATTACTGAATCTCTTATCTGGCGGGCTGCCTTTTATACGCTCCTAAGTGGTGGTCAAGTCACCTTCACCAATTCCGGCAGACTCATTTCGCGCGAATGATCGTCCGGTAGTTCCAAAATGATGTGCCAAAATTTGTATGTATGACAACTGTTCCACTAACACGATATTTACGCTTTTTTATGATCTCATGATACAAAGATGTCTACACCCGGTAATATCAATTTTTCACAATATACCTATTCAAAATTATCGAACTCGATTACTTTTCGCGTTCTGTTAAAATAATATAAACTATTCATAAGGAATTTATGAGCTTCGTTACAATCTCATGAAATAAACAATTTTCAAAGTTATTGTGTAGGTTGTAGGGGAATACTAAAATTGTTACTTCTCACACTCAGGGAGTGAAAAATTCAAATTCTGTGGTTTGGATTGGACAGTTTTTAGTTTTCAAATGTGATACGAAAAGTTAAAAAGTGTCATAGAAGTTTTAAATTTGCCCTGTGTTTTATTAA
Source organism: Endomychus coccineus (assembly GCA_958510875.1). NCBI lineage: Eukaryota > Metazoa > Arthropoda > Insecta > Coleoptera > Endomychidae > Endomychus > Endomychus coccineus. Next base: position 135,499,610 of record OY294068.1, read on the forward strand.
TAGTGAAAACCCTAAATATTTAAAACTGTAGTTTCTAATATAATTAATAAATTAGGGATTCAAAAATTTATGTTGCAGATTCGCTTTTGCAGAAATAACGATTTTAGGCCTCGGATGATTTTAAGAAAATAGTTCATATAAACAGGGTCGAAAATGCCTCCAATTGGAACTATAGCCCGCTAAAGGGTGAACCCTGCAGATCGATTGTTGTAAATATGTTCGAAGCAGCGTGGGATAAAATTATGAAAATCAAAGTGGTAAATAAGTATAAAACTACATCTGCAAACAGATATATTAATTTATAACATTCGTATATTTTGTGCGTGAAGTTTTCATAATTCTGCATGGCAAATCTTCAAATGTAGACTTTTCTTGACAACAAAGGTGTTTCGTTTCGATTGGACGCACCATTTTCGAGTAAAATCGGTTTGAAACTAATTGAATCGCCAAAGAATATTGGTTTAATTTTTCTCAGGAACGCGATAATTTTTTTTATAGAAATTCAGTATAGTTAAGATCTTGTGAGTGGACCGAACGTTGATCCCTCCACCGCAACCATGTGGTCTATTGTGCCTCACTTCTAATCATATTTCATAAAGCAAGTGTCTTTTAATAAGACTATAATTCATTTTTCAGATTTTTAAATCTATTTTTCTCAAAAATGGTGCGCCCAATCGAAACAAAACAGGGCGACCTTTTTTGTCAAGAAATTCTGAAAAAACACGTATAAAAAAATTGGGGTATATTAACGTTATTTCCGGACATCCTGTATATTACGTAACTACACCTGAATATCTTAAATTTTAAGAAAAAACATACTTCTAGAGCAAATTGCCATAATATACATTTATAAAATCAAAATATACTAACTCTTCTATCTTTCAGTAAATTAATTTCCAATAGAAGCTTCACTTACAATGCTGTTACTTTATATAACTCTGTGAACTTTCATCTAAAACTGCTTTCTGTCTATTTAAAAATAATATATTGTTATCTGATCGATGGTACTCGTACATCATGTTATTTAATTATTACTGTATTGTTTGATTATTACTACAAATCTTTTCCTTTTCTTTAGTTTACATTTCTTTATATTCTTAAATTTAGTTTTCCAATAATAATTACAAATATGTTACTGTATTTTAGTTTTATTTATATAAGATAAGTGGAAGAATATCTTTTTAGCTAAACTTCGCCTATATTACATAGATAAGAACTTAATAAAGACTATTATTATCATTTGTGAAAACTCCCGTTTGTACAATAAGGATCTATGAGTTCCAGGTTTACTATGAGAAGTTTAAAATGCATAATTCTTCTAAGGACTTACAAAAAGCAGTCTTACCTGAGAGCTGAATTTGTAAATTATCTTGTCAACAATTGTAAGTTCTGCGACTGTGTCTGAAATCATCTTCATTATGGTTTCTAACTGAGGCGGACATCGCTGAAATAAAAAAAAAATTTCAAAACTGTCATGCTGTACAATCGTTGCAAATTAATAATTAATTAAAGTAAGTAAGAATATATGTGTATCTTATGCATCTACGTTAGATCGTGAGAGCCGTGAAATATGTAGGTACATTATTAAAAGAAAAATTATTCTGAAGTTCCATGAAATTTTCAACACACCAATGCTTGAAAGAGTTCAAATCCTTCTGAATATTTCTGCAGTTCCCCACAACTCTTCGACAAATTACAAGGTCATTAGCAAACAATAAAAGCAATGCTTAAAACCCAAAGAGACATTGATAAAGAGCAGAAAAAGAAGCGACCCCAGATGAGCCCCTGAGGGAACAGAACGTTTACTCGATAGGTAATCCAACACCTTGACGTTCTGCAACCTATCGCGAAAATAAGTTCTAAACCACGCAAGGAGAACACCACCCACACCATACAGTTCAAACTTCTGAAGTAATAAGCCATGGTGAACTCTCTGAAATGCCTTACAGAGATCAGTATAAATGGAATCAACCTCATATCCTTCCTCAAGTGAACAGCATATGAAATTAGAATATAGGGCTAGGTAAGTAAACGTTGAAATACCAGATATAAGGCCATTCTGCTGATGAAGCAAACCATAACTGGCCGAAAACAGCAAAACATTAATCACCAGGCACTCAAAGACCCTTTTAAAATTAGGAATGACGAAGGTACTTTTCCAAAATTTAGGAAACATCCACACACTGTGTGTGTATGTATGTATGAACAAGATACATAATGGCAGCGACATAGTAGGACTGCACAGCTTAAGAAATAGTGAGGGAATGCCTCTTAAAGGAACTCAGTGAGACCAAGTTATCAAAAACCTCATCAGCTGGGACGGTTGCACTTCAATACTTGCACGCTCGTCAACTTCCGTTGTTCATACCATTTTGGGTACTAGAAGGAAGGAACCGTTTATAATCTTTTTCAATAGCTATCTTTACGCAGTTTTAAAATTGCTGAAACGAAGATCATTTCGAATTTTTCTATACTTTCTGTAAGCTTTTCTCTTGAGTGTGATTATTTTGCTAATACCACTCGAAAACCAAGCAGGATAAATATGAGCAGAGCAACGATATGGCGAAATATATCTATCGGCTGCAATATATAATATATCAAAGAAAATAACTACAAAAGTATCAACATCGTCAGAGACCACCCTATTGCAAAGAATATTCTCCAAATATTCCTCGGCTTTATAGTTAAATTTCCAGTGGCTATAGCGAAGTAGAATGGACAATTGTGTTAAGAATAAGGTAAGTGAACATTTTGTACTTATTTTTAGTCTTGGAGTAACGAAAACTTTCAGAAAAACTCGTTTTGACTTGGCGACTATACTTAGAAGGTTTTGTTGTGGTTCTATTTTATTTGATTACTACAGTATTTAGAAGCATTTGTTTTAACACTTTAATTTAGGTAAAAGTCAAAAATGAGTTTTTAAATTTTTGTTTATTGTTCAACAAGAAAATCTTAGCTGTTTTCTGTCTCAGATACCTGGAGTATCAAGGGGTAGAGTTATTATTAACATGATACTTCATACTTCATACTACTTTAACAACGAACCTGATACGTCAGAAAAATAAAGAAAATTTTGTCACCGACCGAAGATCAAGGTTTAGCTGAATTGAGAGAAGGGGTAAACGCAGCATACAGTTCCTATATGAACTTGGGGATCATGAAAGCTGCTTTGGTTTATCGCATTTAGATAGCACAAATTAAGAGAAATTTGAAACATGAAACATTTAATGGAAGAATGTGCAATAGAAGGAGAAATAGAAGATCTAGATATAAAAGAGAAAATGGAAAGTTTACGATGGAAAGTTTACGTTGGAAAGTTCATTTACAGAAATAATAGCCAAGAAATCGTTATTGTCTACAGATACTATTGAAAGTAATAAGTTAGATAAGACTAAACAAGAATCAGAACAAATCGAAAATAGCGATGATGAAGAATATAAACCAAGTGAATATCTTGAAGACAGTGCATCGATAGATTCAGAGGCTTCAGAGCGAGAAGATCTGAATGCAATTGAGTGTCCCAAACGAAAGAGAAAACCCGATAGGCAGCAGTGGAGCAGAGAAAAAAAGAAATTGAAGCGACAAAAAGGAGAACTGTAAAAATATAATAAAGATTCTTGACCCACGTATGAATTAATACAAAATTCTCGGGAAATAGGTCACATTAACACATATATTTTTATTTTTACCCTCGTCTTTACGTACGTTTCGGTCTCACGACCATCATCAGAAGACTTATTAATACAATAACCTGATTACTTAGAAATACTGTAATAACACAAAGCGTCCTTATCGCACAAATTTCGTTTAAATGCCAACGTCGCGAAACGAACGGAAACATGAAATCGGAACTATAACACAGCAATGTTGCAGCGTAAAAATTAAAAATCCACTATTAAGTAGAATCATCAATAAATACGAACACATTTCATAAATGTCTGCGAGAGACTAACAGACAAATAGTTCTATCCTCTTTGCTAACAGACGAGACCATCTCAAGTGTTCATTTAAGCGCCAGATGTCATAATTTATTAGGTGATAAAAGAAGGTCTCTGGCCTGTGAGAAATACTTTAGACAATTCTACCTAAAGTAAACTTTTACATTATAAGGACGTAAGTAGGAATTTGCAAGAAAATTAATTAATTAAATTAGTATAAATATGACTTAGTGTTTGAACGTCACTCCTATGATTAACAGACTTGGAGTCACGTTTTATATGAATCATCTCCAGAATAGATCTTTTATAATAATTGGTTTCCTTAGTTAAAATATTAACATTCTTGTAATCAAATTGATGGTTATAATCAAAGCAATGTTTAGCAAGCGCGGTGGAATTTTCTAAGTTTTTGTTTCTTGTGCTATACTTATGGCCATACATTCTTTTTTGTAAATATTGTTTAGAGATACCAGTATAGGTCCCATCACAATCTAAACAATTTAATTTGTATACTGTGTGGGTTTGTTTATCTTTAGGAATTACAGGTTTTAGATTTGAGAAATATTTCCCAACACAGTTAGTAGGTTTATGCGCTACGTTTATATCATACTTTTTCAAACATTTCTTAATTTTCTCTGAGGTCTCCGGAATGTATGGTAAAGTTATATAATTGTCTGAATTACCTTTTACGTTATTTTTATATGACGCTCCATTATAAATTTTGTTTATTCTCTCTTTAATAATAGGATTGAAAAAAGTTTTTGGGTAGCCATTCAATTCCAGTGTATTACGAACAATTTTTAGATTTTTGGGACGGTCCTCTGGGTGGGACAATTTAACCGCGCGGTCTGTAAGACTGTTTATGACGCTTTTTTATAACAAGTTGGTGCAACGGAATTGAAGTGAAGATAGCGTTGAGACCAAACTTCTTTAGTAAACCACGAAGTTTTTATTTCTCCATCTGCATCATGCCTAATGTTCATATCTAAGAAATTTATGTTTTTGTTAACTTCTATTTCACAGGTAAATTGAAGTTTACAGTGGAAATTGTTAAATTTATTAATCACGTACTGAATTTTGTCATTGGGAACACACATAAGGCAATCATCTACATACCGTTTAAAAAATTTTAACTTCGTGGTTTACTAAAGAAGTTTGGTCTCAACGCTATCTTCACTTCAATTCCGTTGCACCAACTTGTTATAAAAAAAGCGTCATAAACAGTCTTACAGACCGCGCGGTTAAATTGTCCCACCCAGAGGACCGTCCCAAAAATCTAAAAATTGTTCGTAATACACTGGAATTGAATGGCTACCCAAAAACTTTTTTCAATCCTATTATTAAAGAGAGAATAAACAAAATTTATAATGGAGCGTCATATAAAAATAACGTAAAAGGTAATTCAGACAATTATATAACTTTACCATACATTCCGGAGACCTCAGAGAAAATTAAGAAATGTTTGAAAAAGTATGATATAAACGTAGCGCATAAACCTACTAACTGTGTTGGGAAATATTTCTCAAATCTAAAACCTGTAATTCCTAAAGATAAACAAACCCACACAGTATACAAATTAAATTGTTTAGATTGTGATGGGACCTATACTGGTATCTCTAAACAATATTTACAAAAAAGAATGTATGGCCATAAGTATAGCACAAGAAACAAAAACTTAGAAAATTCCACCGCGCTTGCTAAACATTGCTTTGATTATAACCATCAATTTGATTACAAGAATGTTAATATTTTAACTAAGGAAACCAATTATTATAAAAGATCTATTCTGGAGATGATTCATATAAAACGTGACTCCAAGTCTGTTAATCATAGGAGTGACGTTCAAACACTAAGTCATATTTATACTAATTTAATTAATTAATTTTCTTGCAAATTCCTACTTACGTCCTTATAATGTAAAAGTTTACTTTAGGTAGAATTGTCTAAAGTATTTCTCACAGGCCAGAGACCTTCTTTTATCACCTAATAAATTATGACATCTGGCGCTTAAATGAACACTTGAGATGGTCTCGTCGGTTAGCAAAGAGGATAGAACTATTTGTCTGTTAGTCTCTCGCAGACATTTATGAAATGTGTTCGTATTTATTGATGATTCTACTTAATAGTGGATTTTTAATTTTTACGCTGCAACATTGCTGTGTTATAGTTCCGATTTCATGTTTCCGTTCGTTTCGCGACGTTGGCATTTAAACGAAATTTGTGCGATAAGGACGCTTTGTGTTATTACAGTATTTCTAAGTAATCAGGTTATTATATTAATAAGTCTTCTGATGATGGTCGTGAGACCGAAACGTACGTAAAGACGAGGGTAAAAATAAAAATATATGTGTTAATGTGACCTATTTCCCGAGAATTTTGTATTTGAACTGTAAAAAGGTATGCGAAAGACTGATGAAGGAAAGTGGGTAATTAACAATGAAGCTGACTAGCTTTTTTTTGTCTTTATTTCATCAGAAACCATGTTAAATTTTGATATGAACAAAAACAATTAAAACGCCCAGTTTCATAGGTGTCTGGAGCTGCTGTGGTGTCACTGATTGACCTAGAGAGAATTTATTCAATTTTTGTAGATTAGATTAATTTCTAACAAGTATTTGATTATTGTCTTTTAATTTATATTATATTACTTTCCAGTCATACCTCATATAGTACCTACCAAAAAGAGGTAGGAACAAGGTGCTTGTCGACACGAGATGAAACAGTGATGGAAACACCTAATATAAATCAAATGCTAAGGAATGAACAAAATATACTATTTTGATGGTAAATGATGCAAATAATAAGTCAACAATTTTTGGATGGTCCTTCAACAGGATTAAAAAATCCATCAGGTAAAGGGGAGAGTCTGTAATTTTGGAAGTCATGATGGAATCGTTCTTGGTGTAGCAGGTATCCTTCGAAAGATGGTTTGAAAATTTCCTACTTAAAGTAGAAGACACAGCGTCATAGTGTTAGATCACTCTATGCTACTGGAAAAGAGTCCATCAACACCTACTCAAAAAGGTAATATGCAACAGTGGCGCTATGATCTAAAAATATCCCTTTGGATGAAACATTATAGCATGTTTCATTTTAGGTATAATGTGCCTAAAAAGGAACTTCTGTCAATTGTTAATGAACATTACATAATCAAAAAATATCTAATTGGTAAAATGGTTGAGGCCACAATGAAAAAGGGCTAGCTAAACCCAACACAAAGCATGATATCCTACTGGATAAATCAGAGAACAATGGAATAAGGGGAGTGCCGCTAGATCTTGATCAACGGTAATCAAAACGGATGTATCCGCGAAAATCCTGAAAATGTTTGTGGGCCGATTACAATACTTCCTTTACACTATATCATACTATGTATAGCGGAGGAAGTAAAAATTGTGCTGATGGGGAACATTTCTGTAATCAGGCCTTTATTTGTCTTATTAGAGTGGACAATAATTTAATTCAATGCTTCACTTACCGGTGGATAGGAAACAATTATTGGGAAACTATCATAGTCAGTAGTATCACAGCTCACTTGGTTATCAGATAACAAAATCACATATGTGGCATCATATCTCTTTTGAAAGTGTACCATCCTAGAAATTAAAGATTATTATACACTAAAGAAATACCATGAACAATTATATTCTATTCATATTCATTGAATAATATAACATTATGGTATATAAAATGTTACATATTTCATTGCCCAGATCAGTCATTTCCTAGAAATCAAGAAATCTACGAATATGATCGTAGATTGAAATCATTTTTCAGAAGATTTTGTTTGTATGTTTGAGTATTTTGATGTGTGGTCATGTGTATGTCTTTACATTTCTTTGATAATTGTTCAGAAAATTATTGTTTTGAATTCGTGCAGCAGCAAAATCTAACCAGTAGTGTAGATTTTCAGGATAAATTTGTTTATGAATCCGTGTAAGTTTAGAGTCACGCATGTTGATGTAGTTCTTATAACGGTGTATGTCAATTAGCACGATCTGCAGAAAGTTCAGATTTCGTTGGTTTTGTAAGGTAACTTGCTTATTTTGAAAGATAGAAAGATGCGGTTTTCGCGTTTTTTCGAGAAAACGCTGGTGAAGACAAATTTTTGATGTCTTTTAGTGTTTGAGCTACAGCCAACAATTGGCCCCTGTGTATGTATTTTGAAAAATGTTTTCACCCTATCTTTTTTTTACATAGAATCCAATTGAATTTATATTTTTTTGTCGGTCTAACCGTTTTCGAGATATATGCTAAGCTTGCATATTTTTAAATGGAAACCATAGTAGGCCATGACACCGTTGGAAAGAGCGTTGTCATATATTTTTGGAAAGCCTGAAAAATGCTCTTTCCAACGGTGTCATGGCCTACTATGGTTTCCATTACAAACATGCAAGTTTAGCATATATCTCTAAACTGTTAGACAGACAAAAAAGATATAAACTCCCTTAGATTCTACGTAAAAAAATCTATAAAAGATAGGGTGAAGACCTTTTTCAAAATGCTTATACAGGGGCCGCTACAGAAATCACCTGAAATCGAAGACTTTCAATTTTTGGCTGTAGCTTAAAAACCAAAAGACATATCGAAAATCTGTCTTCACCAGATTTGTGGTCTCTAAAAGTAGAATAGGGTCGCGAAAACCGCAACTTTCTCTAAAATAACCTGGATACCCTGTACAACTGTACAATCTAAATTGTCCAAGAATCCGGAAGAAGGCGATCGACAGTGTAATTCACCTTACATCTTTTCCGATGATTTCACTTAGCTTAAAGCTAAAACATAAAAGTACAAATAATACTAGGTTATATTGTTAATAATATCAGACTTTATCGATATGTTCAGTGTTGATAGTTTAATTCCTAAGCTTAGTTCTATTATTCGAATTAGGTTCAAATTCTTCTTGTATATTAGTCATTTAGACCAGTATAAATATCGGAGGTATCCTGCATATATGTCTTTTTATAATTTAGAAGATGGCATGATTTGTTATGGCTTATACTTAAATCAAATATGAAGCTATACTTACTTTTGATAATGATCATACTGCAACTTCGAACACAGTTGCCTCATATCACTTGGTGTGGTTTGCTGTGCTAAGGTTGTGTGAAAATATAAGCTGAACTTACTTAAAATAATTCCTTTCAGTTTTTGCAGCCATTGAAATAATGTTGGCAGAGGATTGTTTTTCAAAAATCCCAATTTCCAAGTCTGAAACATATCATTCTTCCTTTATATATATTGCAAAATAAGAACTTTTAAATTTTCTTGTCTTGTATATGAGAACATAAATAATTTATAAAATGTAGTACCTAAAAACCGACTGATACAGAAAATTCCGAGATAAATAGATGCCTAATTCATAATTTGAGATATACTTTTTTGACTCAAGGGTTGTTTTCACGGGCTGATAATCATTAGTACTATACAGGGTGTCTCGAATTGTATGTGCCAAACTTAACAGGGTGGCAGAAACATTCAAGATATGAAAAAAATTCATATAACCGTGGGTCGGAAAATGCTTTGTTTCCGAGATACAAAGTCAAAGTTATTGAAAAAATATCTCATATTTTTTATATCATCCAATCCAAACCATTATATCGATTCAAACCAATTTTTTTATGTAGGACCCTCCAATAGGTTTTCATGTTCTGTGAGAATATAGAGTCTCAAAACCAACCAGTGGCGGACTTACGGGGGTTCAGTTTTACTTAAATGAGAAAAAAAAACAGTACAATCCTGCAAAAAAACAAATTCTGGTAAAGTTTTGGATAAAACATTTATTTTGCTGTGCAAAGTGTCTCGTAATTTTTGTATCTGCCACTGTTTGGCTGCAAAATCAGAGTGATGCCTTAAAAAGCATTCAATCAAATAACTAAGGAACATATTGCAACGGCAAATGTTAAGAAAAATATATTTGTTGGAAAAAATAACTACTGGTGTTTACAATAAGAACAAAACAAGATCAATGATTGTTCATTTAAGCTCAATTTATGAGGCCCAATGAAGTTAAAGTAACCAATGATCAAACTACTGCACAGAGAAACTATTATCCCAAATTGAAAAGCCAACGTGATGAGCATAATGAAGAGTATCCCGAAGAGAAAAAGAAAATTATGTTTTCGTTTTGAATATTCCAAAACAGTTGACATCAACAAAAACTCAAAAACCGAGTAATAAATAGTTCTGAAAACAACGATAAATTAATATCCTATTATCAAAATGTTCGAGGCCCAAATAATAAATTAAATGAAATTTCTTCAAATGGTGTCATTTGTACCTTCACCTTCGCAGTACTTGATTCTGAATTAAGTTTATCAAATTTTACTATTTATAGATTTGATGTAAATTATTGTTACAAGTGAACCAAAAAAAGGTAGGTGAGTGAAGTTATTAAAAATATTAAATCCATTCAATGTGACCCTAACCAATAAACGGTAGGCGAGTGAAGTTATTAAAAATATTAAATCCATTCAATGTGACCCTAGCCAAAGCACAACCAAACACTAATTCGTTAAAATACACATAAGTACAAGAAGTTTATCAATTAGTGCTATGTAATAAGTGATATTGAAGAAATCGTTTTAAATAATCCTAATTGCGAGCTAGCGTTGTTTGGAGATTATAACTTGTATAACATAGAGTGGAGTCTGAAGGAACCAATTGACTGTTAAATTGGACTATGTAAAAAGTCAAGTATTTCAAGCAGCTACGCCACTGCAGAATATTGGTAGAATGGATGATTTAAAGCAGATTTTTCCATGCCATGAAATTAATGGTTACACTCTCGATCTGCTCCTATCAAACCTGGATCTCAAGAACATAAGTAGTATAGATTCTGTAACTATGGACAATCATCATCCTCCAAATAGTTTGAGCAATTAACCGGACTATCAAGTTCAGTAGTGTTCAGTAAGATTTTAAAATTTTGATACTATGGCTAGCGAACTGTACGATAAATTGGGATTAGTTCTTGATTAACCATGACGAAATGACAATGTACATATTTTGTATTTTAATTTGATCAGTATTTTTGAGAAATGTGTTCTCAAGTGAAGTTACGTAATAATAACACTTATCCAAGATGGTACTCTTATGAACTCAAGCAATTAATATATGAAAAGAAAAAATGTCAATTACACTCAGATTATATTGAATTTAAAAGGTTGAGAGCTTTGTTCGTAAGGGTATCAAAAACTTGTTTAAATAATTATACAGAGAAAGTTGAAGCAAATTTACATAAGAATTGTTGGAGTCATATTAATGCAATAACTGATAAAGTATATGGACTCTTAGCATTTTTAATCAGGAATACCAAATTATTTAAAAACGTCGAATCTGTTATTCATCTATTCAAAAATATTACACATCTTATCCCTAACTACGAATCAATTATTTGGTCTTCTGCTTACGCTAACTTAATGGATAAAATAGAAAAAATGCATCATGAATGTTTAAGATTCATTACAAACCGTTTACCCCGATGAGTAAATTAGACCATAATTATGATGCTATTTAGTCAATATTATGATGTAAAATCGTATAAATTGAACGATACCAACTTTATGTATAAACATATGTCCTCGGCCAATAAGCATCCTGATATTGCATCTTTATTTATAATGAAATGAAACATTTCTTGCATGATTTACGCAATCCACTGCCGTATCTACGGGGGCAAACAGGACAACTGCCTGCGAGGCACGTCCAGGAGGGCATAATTACTTGCAAACTGAGTTTTTATTAAACTATTATTTACATGTTGCTTTGGTGTAATTTACGGAGAATGTCTCTCAGCCGCGAGAAACGAGCATCAAGTGAGAGGGGTGAGCGGCCGGTGAAGCGGTGTTGTAAAAGAAAGTCGTTGAATTACTTAAACCAACATATTGATAAATACTTATTCCAGATAATATTGTAATTTTAAGTATTTACACGATGGTTGGCTATTGGGAACTAAGTCTTGAGATACAAAATAAAAATGAATGAAATATGCCTTCCTATCCTTGTCAATAATAAAGGGCTGTCACGTTATACGACAGTCACCGTAGAATCTTGGAAATACCAATAATTATGGTGGATGGTTTTACCACAGTATAAAAATTTCTTTCCCGTAGGATTTCAGTTTACAATCCATTTTATGGTACTATATATCTATTTACAGTTGTTCGCTAGCTAATCGTGAAATTGCTTAATGATAATGTTAATAATAATACGCAAGGTCTGAACTAACCCTCCAGTCGTTGGAAGGTCTTACCAAAACATTGGAAAGGTTGAGAAATCAAACTGATTGGATAATCACTGCAAAAGAAATAGCGCAAAACATCGGAGTGCAACCAACTATGGGAACCGGCAGGATCCCCAAAAGAAAAGAATAATAATTAAAATGTGACTGAAAGAATAATAGTTAAAATGTGACCGAAAGAATAATAATTAAAATGTGACTGAAAGAATAATAATTGAAATGTTGGAATTTGTCAGTTAGCACAAATCTGAATAATTGAATTGAATTGCATATAAGAATTGATGTTGTAATTTACCCTACAACCCACACGAGCGTAGCAGACCTGATAATTAAATATCCAATAAGCAGTAATTTAATAATTACTTTATGATAATCCCTAACAATATCTACAGCACGTTTCATTCAAAAGACAGCTCTGTATACGCTTGTACCAGCGAATGCAAAGCCAATGAATTATAAAATCTCGACTTACCCAGTTTGAGGTTCACACGACAATAAATTCCTTTCGACTTCCGTTCTCAGACCTACCCCACTTCGCGATATTCGCGCTATCGAGCATGCGGGAAGTAATATCAGTAATCGATGCTATTGAACGTAAAGATGTCTGAGATATCATATGACAAGTTTCCTAGCCGAAAAGAAATCTAATCGGTTCATTACAGAGTTCTTTAAAAAACACGTAACGGCGACCCGTTACACAGTGAGATAGGCTTTCAAACTCATTCACTTATCTGGAAATATTAAATCTAGAGTAATTCCAGATTTATTATTTTAAAACAATACGCTCGGCTCACCGTTACATATTCAAGGGTTTAAGGCAGTATATTGCATTAAAATAAAATAAAATTAAAGTATGTATGTAACCTGACCATGTAAGGAACTTTTTGAACACAAAGAGGAATGTTGAATATATAATATAATAATAAAACCTAAACAATTCTCTTTGAGAAATGATATTCATCATATGCACATAAACAAAAAGTTCGTCAGAAGCAAAGTAAATATGCTTGAAGACTATTTTCAAAAAAGGGTAGAAAAAATGTTATGATTTTTAAAGGAATAATTTTTCAGTTTTTTTTAACTTATTTTATATCTACATTTGTAATTTATGCCTAATTTTACTAATTTAGTAATTTTATACTCTATTGAATATTTTAACTGTATCCCTGTATAAATTTAAATTACTTTTAAACTATCTAATACCAATAAATATCTTAATCTTATTCCACTGGCCACCATAGAGGTGTTGATCTTGGCAGGATATTGTGGTACACTACATTCGATTAATGAACAGAACAAAAGTCAACACAATCTAGTAGTGAATAACCAACTAACGAAATGCTTACAGAGAAACCAGAAGTATGACATGCAAAAAATCTAGTCTTAGACAATTGTAAGTGTAATCATTGAAAACAAGCACAACTTTCTCTTATATCTGAACTGAAAAAGCTCCATAGCATAGTTCTTATTATTGTAAAAGGTTTATTGGAATTCAGAATAAATAATTGTTAATTTACCTCTCTATTCTGCATTTTCATTTCCCATGCCGCTAATCTTGTATGTGCACCATGTATTAGAGCTAGAGATGGCAAAAACTGTAGCCTCTGGAGTTCTGTTAATGCCTTAAACAATTGTTCCAATATCTCACATTCCAAATTAAAAACAGCTTTCACAGGAGTTAAGCTGATGTCTGTGAAGCACAGTGCTTGTTTTTGGATAAAAGTCTCAATTTGATTCAGTAAATCAAGATATTTCAACTGTTTATTGATGCCCATTTGATAAATTTTGTCATATCTTTTACACTCTAAGGAAATTAGTATAAAAATATGTGACTTTGTGACCTGAAGATAATTACAAATATGTTATGTAATCAGTCAGTTATTTACTTACTATTATTGCTCCCTGAATTTTAACCAAAGCATTTAGTAGATTGTTGATTATTAATCTAAAAATTACCACTAAAAATTATTTAATGTTTGTGTTTGATGTGGAAGGATACGTTTCTATTAATTTAACTCTTGCATATAGAAACTGATGCATATTTTGGCAATAATTCTGTATTCTTTTATCTGGTACATTAGATCTTGAATTTTCTTCCAGTCGCTTAATATCTGATTTCATTGTTTCATAAACAGCTTTCAACGAATTCTGTAAATGACAAAGTGTTAAATCGAATTTAATATCTAGAGCTCAATATACCTGAAATAGTGTACTTGTTATTTACATTAAAATATTGCAATATTTCAGATTAATATTTTCAGTTATATTATTCACTTTCAGGATAATGAAACAAATATAAAATATGAAAGATTGAGACAATTTAGTAATTCATTTGGAATATTCAGTGACTTAGTAACAGTTTCAACATGTGAACATTCAGAAATGTGAATGATAAAAAGATTTTTTACTAGGTATAGTTAAAATCTATTAACTACGAATTAAAATGTCCAAGCCATGGAAGACCTCTCAAGGTCAAGGTCTTTTTTTCTATACTGAAATAAGTAAGCTTACATCTTTCCGTAAGAAACCTTTATTCTTGTTTTGTAAGAAACCAATTTCAATGTAACTCTTCTCAGCTAAAACAAGTTGTTGTAAAAAATTTAAAAAAGCTCCCCAATGTGAAGCCTGATTTGACTTTGTGGCATCTTTTTCTTTCTCCTTCAACAAAAATCTATTTGAGACCTTAATTTTAGAAATTACTCGATTGTTATACATACTAAATGTTCTTTGGCTTTGTCAAAACATAAAGTTGAGGTGCACGTGAAAAAAGTGTACAAAAATTCATCATCTTTCTCCATCTGAATTTGTATTTTTGAATATTAAAAATAAAAATGAAAATTAAATAAACTTAAAACCCAAGTCAAGGAGTCTACAATCCAAATCAAGAGTCTGACATTGTGACATTATCTCCACCAAAACTATCAAAAGATCAAAACAAAACCTTAGACCCATAGATATTATATTTACATATATATATAATATCTATGTTTAGACCCAAGAAGTCTATTCATTTTCTAGACTTCTTGCTTAGACCATACAACCTATATCATAGAAGTAATAAATAAGGAGAGGTCTAAAGCTCCATAAGTCAAATTAAAAGAAATTACAAATGGATACTTCAAATGCACTGCATCTGTTTTCAATCAGTGCATGTGGCATCTTTTTCTTTCTCTTTCAAGAAAAATCTATTTGAGATCTTAATTTTAGAAATTACTCAATTGTTATACATACTAAATGTTCTTTGGCTTTGTCAAAATATAAAGTTGAGGTGCACGTCAAAAAAGTGTACAAAAATTCATCATTTTTCTCCATCTGAATTTGTATTTTTGAATATTAAAAATAAAAATGAAAATTAAATAAACTTAAAACCCAAGTCTAGGAGTCTACAATCCAAATCAAGAGTTTGACATTGTGACATTATCTCCATCAAAACTATCAAAAGATCTAAACAAAACCCTAGACCCATAGATATTATATTTACATATATATAATATCTATGCTTAGACCCAAGGAGTCTATTCATTTTCTAGACTTCTTGCTTAGACCATACAACCTATCATAGAAGTAATAAATAAGGAGAGGTCTAAAGCTCCATAAGTCAAATTAAAAGAAATTACAAATGGATACTTCAAATGCACTGCATCTGTTTTCAATCAAAGGGAAAAACCACAAACCAAAGATTCACTAAGTTAATTTAAAATTTAATTCATATTAATTATCCGTTTGAACCGATCTCAGGGTCGTGCGCCAACACCATCCTAATGAAACTAGTTCACTGACACCGTCACTTAAGATTTACAAACATGTTAAAAGTTTAAATATAAAGTGTAAACTTGAATACTGTCGCTGTAGTATTTATGCCGTGCACCATAAAATTGTGGTAGTGTATATTCGTCCAATTATCGGATGAATAAATTATTTTCATGTTCATCCGATTATTGGATCCGAGTGTGTTCATATGCTGTTGATATACCGAGTACAATGTTTTACCTGCATCGGCGGTAGTATCCGAGGTGGTTAATGTGCTGCCCAATGCATTTTGTTTCCCGATATCGAAACTTTAAGCGGCAATGTCATCGTAGATTAGTTTGCTGAATGTTTAACGGATTAGATTTTTTAATTTTTATATATTTTTCATAATACCCAGACCACATAGACTACGCATATCGCAGATTTTGAATGAAAACCAGTGAAGCCAGTTGGAGCGGGTTACAGAGTGTGAGGTGAGTGGAAGAACGTTCAGGTATGTTTGGGATACTTACCGAATTAATAGAACAAGTGCGGAAGGGACATAAATAAACTACAGTTGAAGTATCTAAATAATCTGAATTAAGTTTTTACAAATCTTAATATAAGCATCTGTATTGATGTCGTGAATGTACCTACTTTCTCATCTAAATCAAAACCCCAGGTATGTTATTAAATAGTAAACATCGAAACTCCAGAATATAAGAAATGTTATCATATTATTATCCTCTAAATATAGTCATTTTTTTTTAAATTTGGCGTTTGGTGGTTTTAAGGTTTGTGAAAACTTTTATTAAATGGTGAATTCTCAAGTGTATGTATTTTTCCACGATGCCTCTAATCAAGTCAACCAAGTGATTTGTTGGCCGAGCAGTATTGTATTGATGTATTTCAAGAGATTTAAAAATGTCCATATTAATAATTTTAGTTTTACAACTAGGCTCATAGAAAATGTTTTGTTAAAATAATATGGACGAATACGTTTTTCCGTTCGTTGGCAAATCCTAATAACATCCTCGGAGGGATATATGAAGAAACGACCACGATCTTTAAAAAAAAAATAAGTGAAAATTTTTTTCATTGGATAAAAGCGAATCTACACATTCTTCACATTTTAATCGCTTCTCGATTCTACGTCCTACAAATCCACTAATATAAACAATGAACATCTACTGTGTTCAGACAGTTCCAATGATTCTACATATATATCGATAGAATATTTTTCATCCTGTATGTTTCATTACCTTCTATTTCGTTGATTGATCTATACTTACCTGTAAAATTTATTTTTTCAATGGGAGAATCACAGTTTAAAATTGAAATATTTCCCAAAGGAATGTAATTTCCTGTAAAAGATTACTGGTAAATCCACCCTATTGCCGAATATTGCAAAACAGAAGCTCCAAATGATCTTGACTTAACTTGAACAAAGGAAGGAATTTTTTTTTCTTCAACAAAATTCAATACATCCCATTTTTCTGTTGGTGTCAACTATTTTAACATTTTCTACCGTTTTAAAGTTGAATAATCTTTCACTCTATTTGAAAAAAAATATCAGTGTCGTTTTCACTGTTGAGTGGTTTTTTAATCCTGAATTGAAGATATTACCCGTGTTTAAAATGTCAAATAAATCATTTATCATTTTAATGAAATTGGCTGTAGGTTCAACATTTTCAAACTCAAGTAACTCCAATTGGTCCTTGCAAAATGTGAAAGCATCTGATACACTTTTATTTAAAAGTTGTGCTGCATATTTGACCTTCACTTTATTATTATGAAAATTTAAATGCGATTTTTTTAACTTGTTTGCCAAATGAAAAATTTCTTCAGTTTGAGGATCATCCAATTGTTCTAGATATGTCCTTTCAATTTTATTTCCCTCTAAATCAATCAGAATTTGTTTAAATCCAAAAAAGTTTCGAACCAATTTTAACATATGGGAAGCATCTATAAAAACAGCAACCAACTTAACCCACTCTATTTTTGTATCAACATCTATATCTATAAAAACGTATACGTTTTACAATTTTATGTATAATTATTATTATAATAATAATTAGGTATTGAAAAACCAATAATTTTAAAATCCACGATAAATGAGAGCATTTAGTACAATTTGCCAATAAGAGTCTGGCAGGTAGACTATGCGCAGCCGTGTTATGCCAACCTCCTATAGACAAAGTATAAAGGTCTGTTTGAGCCCCCCTAGCCCCCTTCCATCGTTTCTCGCGCTGGGTGACGTCACCTGTCTCCTCCAATCACAGCCTTGCTCTCATCGGCTCGTCGCCGGCACGTAACAACATCATATTATGTCGTCGTCAATAACATTAAATAAACGAAATAAACGACCAATCAGCTTGCACTTGAATTTTAAAAAGAGTAGAAGGGAGGCTCCAACAGACCTTTATACTTTGACTATGCCAACCTACATGCATATTTACCTGATATTCACGTAACTATTTACCATATTTCTACTTACCTGTAGGAGGAAAGAATAGAATTCTTATTGGGTCCATCGCTCCTTTTATTATAAATATTCACAACATATTTACCCATTGTAAGTCATTTATACACATTCAAAACACGAAAATATTCCAATATTTACCCGACCCAGGTTGAATAACGAGTTAACGACTAACCGGCCAAACGCTGTGGACCTCAATACAGGCTCAATTACTGCCACACTTGTCTCCTCCAAAATGCACAAACATATGGTCTGTGCTGGTATGAATTTTCCTTACCCTTCTCCACATGTATTATTAAGTAAGTATAAATTGATTGATTGATTGATGTTCCTTCTTCATATACAGAATGTTTAAAAAAAAGGTGGCCCCGTTGCTAGGCTAGGTAGAACACTGAAAAATAAGTGGGGTTTACTTGGGAACAATTTTCGTAACGGCATCCGTATTCAAAATACAGGATGTTATGAAAAAATTTTTTAAACATATTTTGTACGATTATTTTGAAACTACTGGCAACATTGTAATGACATTTTGTATGAACATGTTTTGGAAGCTGACACATCGTATGAATTTATTTTTATATCTGACTCTCTAGAGGGCGCTAATTACACGGTTCGCACCAAGTAGTTTTAAACAAAACTTTTTTGAGGTTAGATTTTCTAATTCTAATTCTAGGTGAAATTAAACATCATTCAATTTTACACGAAAAAGGTACTTTTGGTACAACTCGATATTGTGTACCGTTTTTAGAATATTTTGATTTGAAAATTATGAAGTAATAACTGATGCTGGTATAAAGTAAAAAACAATTACCAATTTATTGAAAACCAAGAATAATAACATTATTCTTATGCTATAGTTATTAATTAAACAAAGAATAACAAGAAGAAAATTAAAATAAATTTGAATATAAACATGAAATATTTAAATAGTTAGAGTAAGTGTTCAAAATGTCCTCCGTTTTCACGAATACACAATTCCATTCTTTTTTCTAAAGAATGTATTGCATTGAGGATCAACTATGAGGTCATTAAAATGACGTTCAATTCTGTCTTGCAACTCTTGACGTGAATTTACCTCTGTAGAATAGACTTTACCTTAACATACGACCAAACTCTGTAGTCCAAAGGATTGAAATGGCATGATTGAATATTTCATGTTTTTATTCAAATTTATTTTAATTTTCTTCTTGTGATTCTTTGTTTGATAAATAACTTTAGCATTAGAATAATGTTATTGTTCTTGGTTTTTAATAAATTGGTAATTGTTTTTTACTTTATACTAGCATCAGTTATTACTTCATCATTTTCAAATCAAAATATTTCGAGGATGGTACACAATATCGAGTTTTATTAAGGGTGCCTTTTTCGTTGTAAAATTGAATGATGTTTAATTTCACCTAAAATTTGAATTAGAAAATCTAACCTCAAAAAAGTTATGTTTAAAACTACTTGGTATCAACCATAGACCTATTATCCTGAGGACCTCTTATTCTAAGGATCATAGAAATAGGAAGGCAAGAAGTGGCATAGCCTGATAATTTTGCGTGGAAGACATTATCTTGTCTAATAAAAAGGATAGAGAATGTTTACAAACAATAAGCAGTGGCGTATCAGTTTTAGATGAATTAATTGATTTGAATATTTACAAAAATTTCACGAGTTGAATGTAATAACAAAAACATGTATTTTAAAATTAAACAGAATCATTAACAAGTATAACTAACGCAGATAATAACGAAAATGGTTGATGTCGAGAATAAATAAATTCAAAAGAATTCATATTGCACGTTCCATTGTCCGAAAACATTAATAAAATTTCGCTTGAGATCAAATAAATTTTATTTTTCAAAAACTGTTTATTAAGTTAAAAATATTCTTACAATTTGCCAACTTATTGAACAGTTACTATTCTCCAGCCACATCTTCCAAGATATTATATTCTTAAGTATCTAGAAAATAGCATACCAGCACGAGTTGTTTCTCAATTAATATAAATAAGTCAATATTTCGATCAGGGTTGGGAATTATACAGTATAAATAGTTTCACACTTTACAGGTATTATACTGACGTACAAAACGTATAATGCAGTATGATATCTACGGAAATAAATATCCCTATTGAACGGTATTTTGCAATATTATACAGTATTAAACACATGATTAGGCACATTTGCAGCATAATCTTCTATTATAAGAATATATCCTTCACCTTCATAAACAAAGCATTGCATGGCTCAGTATAAAATTTCCTCCAGGGTCTGTAGAAATAGAAACAAATTTTTGAGACATTCACTTTTGATTGCAAATTATTAGCACCCCATTTATAGAAACAGAAACTAAACGAGCAACAAATAGACCAAGTGAGTAAGCCCCTATTATAAAATTTCAATGCTACTGGCTTTGAAGACTCGATTGAATTTAATATCTCCTTAACCATAACAAATATCTAAAAGAATATTTACAATGGTAATCAGCCCCTAACAAATGCGCAAGTCTTGGGAGCCTTGCTAAAAAGTTCTTATATATACCTGCATCGTCTCCTCAAACTAGAACGAGTTTTTAGCAATTAGGTCATGTGTGCATAACAAATTGTGCAACACCAAAGGAACAGAGGTCCTTGAATTTAGTGAAGATTATGGATTAAAAATATAGATAGGTCAGTGCTAAATCAAATGATTACTAGCCATAGGAATCGTCATTTAATCAAGTTCAGTTGTATTATTCTATTTGTTTGGTATTAATGAAAATAACTGTATTTTTGTGTTCAAACGTTGAAGAGTTTAATGGTAATTTCTCTATCAATAAATATTAAATTCTTTTTATTTATCAATGTAATAAATACATACCTTGATAGAGTTCCCAGCTAATATTTAAAATAGCAGATAGATGATGAAAAAAAATGTTTGGGAATCTTTTTTATTCTACTTTAAAACCTATAATACGTTAATTTTATACTGCAGAATCATATACCATTTTATAAGACGTATAATACATATTATACAAAATGTATTCCATGTTCCTAACCCAGATTTCGATATTACTGTAAGTGAATAGAACATTGGAACATTGGACAAAAGTAACACAATAAATATTTACAAAGGTATGGAAAATAGGCAAGATCACTATCGTGCGAATTCAGTTTAACTTGCACATATAACTGGAATATAGCAATAAAATAATATGTATGCATGATTTTTCAAACAATACATGCTGTATTATTCAAATCGTATTTTTAGTGTTCTCCCCTATACTACCATATTATTGATTTCTAAATAGCACTGTTCTAGTTAAAATTGAACATACTCTTTTACTCTCATCTGACTGTTTACAATGGTGGTGTAATCCTACAGCAAAATATTTTTTTAATATAAATTTGCTTAATTTGAAACAATGGTTTTCTAGTTACTGTAATGTCTACCTCATTCAAGAACTCTAAACACATGTCAACTAAATTTGCCTTCTCTTGACCATTAAGGCCATCAATAAGAAAATACCCCGCCGGAGATCCAACTATATGTTTGTATCACTTCTGCAATGTTCTCGAGTGTGGCAATGAATTATTAAATTTAGATCGAACATACTCATAAGCCTTGTTTGAATAAAAATTTGAAGTTAATGCAAATGATCTCAGCTTAGGTTCATATTTTTTCTGTGAAGATCCTTCTAGAAATCTATCAATTAATATTAGAGTTGATGCACTGGTAGTATCCTAAAATAAAATAAATCAATTTTTGTGGATATATATATTTTATCAATAAATTTTAAAAATCTACTTCATTCATTTTTTTTTTCACTAAAGCTATTGTATATAGACCATTAGAGTTGTAAATTACAAACTTACAGAAATAATTTGAGATGCATTGGTTGATAACATATCTTGATTTTTTAAAGACTTCAACAATCCCTTTAAGCTAAGAATTCGAGCTTTTCACTTTCTATAACTTTCAGTCAGGTTTTTTTATTTTTCGACTTTGATTATGGACTGTTTTCTTAGCAATTTTCCAAATTTGTTTAGCTTTTCCTGCACTTTCCATATCACATGTATGACAGTCCCCCATATATCTTAGTCTTCGTATTTTTCTAAGCAAACATCAGTTGATTATTATAAAATAAATATGCAGTGTTTTGGTACAAAGATAAATATGCAAAGTTTGTAATTTTTCAAGAGGCGCTTATATACTTGAATAACTTTAAAGTTTAATACTTTGAGAACACCATATACTTACTGTGGTCTATGCAAATATGTATAAGTATCAGACGATGAAAGAGTAATGGTCAATCTTGAACCTGTTCTTATTTTATACATTGGCTTCTCTAATTCTGAAGTATCATTAAACAAAGATAAGCTTTCTTTAAATGGTTCAGTAAATGTAGAAGAGTTATCTTCATTACTTTGTGTTTTAGTCTGGAGCCTATAAACAAAGAATGTAAATTTAAAACCATTTTGGTGAAGTTTGACTTACTTTGTTGGGGAACTTAGATTTTCTGGTTTTAAAAACGATAATTCTTCAAAACCCTGCTCATCAGAAGATGCTGTCAAAGTAGAGCTTTCATTAAATCAAGCAGTTACTGTTGTGGAATTATGACCTGAGGACCTGCACACAATTAATAAACAGTCAAAAAACGTAGCAGTGACATCAATTAAATAAACATATTTACCAAATCACATTTTCTTCTGGCGATTCTATTAAATGGTGGATAGCAGTTTTTAAAATGTGTTTATTCCCAGATTTGTTTATTTTAATGTCTTCTGGTAAAAAATGTTTCGAGCAGACTATCATACCATGCTGAAGAACAAGATGAAGACATCTAGACCACCTGCCAATTTGAATACAGTCTTTTGGAACCCTAAAATAAGTAAGATATAATATAGCATTACATTACAGTTTTTATGTCTAAAATATGTAAACAAATAGTCATATTATATAATGCATGACATTTTCATATAATATATGTAATATGTTTATATCACTATATAAAGTGTCATATAATCTCATAAATATTTGTTATTTACTGTTTACAACATGGAAGTCTTGTCTCTGATGGAAGATACGCCTCTGAACGTCTGAACTTACATATGAAATGACAGCTCCGAATCTTTTTCGCAAGTTGTAGAACATACACAGCACTTTTTCGTCATTGTTACAGTTCAATTATACACAAAACAACAAGGAAACTTCTTTCAAAACAATATAACACACTTCCACAGTCTTAGAAACCTAGAAATGTCGAAAAACACGGAATGAACGATTAACATCAACAAGTTGTAAATGTTTGAGTTCCAATGTGGCAGACAGATGCTGATCGCTGATTGGTCAACGATCATAATAAAACAGTTCTTGGTTCCGTTCTATCTTGCCCACCTTTTTCACAATTCGAAGCCGCTTCTATCGTTTCCTATTTCTATGCTAAGGATAATAGGTCTATGGTACCAGCCGTGGAATTAGCGCCCTCTATGAGAGTCAGATAAAAATTAATTCTTACAAAATTTCATTACAATGTTGCCAGTAGTTTCGAAATAATCGTATAAAATGTGTTTAAAATTCTTTTAACAACAACCTGTATCTTGAATACGGATCGCGTTACGAACATTTTTTACTATGCAAATCGCACTTCTTTTTCAGTGTTCTTTCTACCTATCCTAGCAACGGGGCAACCTCTTTTTGAAACATTCTGTATTATTAAAATGCATGTTTGACCACATTGACGGGTACTATGCTCGATGCTCTAAGTTCGAAGTCATTGATTAAGACTGACGAGAAGATAATAACCAGGTATCGTACTCACTTTAATAATAATGTTCAAGGGCAAAGAAATTCAAATGTATGTAGAAAAAAGGAACATCAATAAATCACATTTCAAATAGTGATGTCAATACAGTTACTTTCAAGTACTCAGAGTACTCGTTACTTTTACAACCAATACTCGTTACATCGTATTCGTTACAAATATCGTTCCGTTACTTAATATTTAATGTCTTAGTGGTTACTAGTACCAAAGTATTTTATAACTTGTATATTTCAAACCCCAAACACCAGTATTTAGTATTTGAAAATCGAACTATATGTAATAATGTAGACGATTAATGAGTAGCATATGATATCTATACTTAATATAATGCGATATAATTGGATTAAGATATTTCCAAATGCAAACCCGAATCTATAAAAAGTAGTAGGTACTTTATTAGGTATATTTCTTTCTAGTCCGAGTCTACTCATTAGCATTACTCGGATAACATATACAGGAACCAGGCGAATCCCTGGTCCGAATCATAGATAACTCTACTCCGGTAGTAGAGTTATTTATGGTCCGAATACAAGTACACGTCACAACCATCGACATATCCATATGGACTGCGCGTGGCAATGATAAGCGTGGCAGGGGGAAAACGAAAAGGCCGGCTCGGGACGAAAAACATACTAGCTACAGTACGCAGCGGCCAATAGAAACGCTATAGAGCCGGCCTCTTTGTTTTCCCTCTCTGTCGCCTGCACTAGCCGCGCGCAGTTCATATGTATATGTCGATGGTCACAACATAGATATTCCAAACTCGTAGTCCTTCGCTCAGCCACTAGCTAGCGCTTGGATCGAAGTGGTAAAACGATTTCTTTCCAGAATCGCAAGCAGTGTTACTAAGTATTCTGATTTGAGAGAGGAATAGAACTGTTACTCTTGTCAAAATGTATTACTCACCTTAAAAATGACTTCCCCTTTTTCGCACACATAAAAGACCTCGTTAAAACGATTTCTTTCTGGAATCGCAAGCATCCACTTTTTTCGCATTTCTGCATCTTTCGGCACTTTAAAAACAAGTTTCTTGCTTTACACTTTTGTACCCCGTTTTGCATTTCGGCACAATGCACGGTTTCGTAATTTGTTTCTAAAAACGCAGGTATTCCTTGTGTTTACAAGTCAAGAATGACGGTTGTCAGAGAATACTCTTCAACTACTGCGCCACCCTTTTTGGTACTACGCGACAGTTGACGCTTAGCGGAGTCACTTATCATATAGGAAACAGCCTCGAGTTCCCAGACCTGTATGTACGACCGTGGTCGGTAGCGTGTCTGGATTTGAATACTCGAGTAACGAATACTTCTCTTTCTAAATACTCTGTACTCCGGATCCTACGGACTACAGAGTACCGAATAAGCGGATAGTTACAATAGATCATTTTGAGTCACGTGACTTTGACAGAGCGGCCATTTTGTCGGTAGGGCATACAAGGGCGCGTCTGCCATAAGGTTTTCATTGTTATCTGCAGTTTTGAGGTGTTTACTTCGAGTTTTTAGTGTGTGTATTGCGTTTTTTATAAACTTTTTCTACAATATGGCTTGGAGTGAATACTACTTATCTCTCAAAGGAGACGTGAAATCGCGTTACGAGTCTAAACTTGGAATTATAGACAATGTTGATCCCTATTCTCTTGGTGCAAGTGAACTGGCCAGCAATTCAAGTTTTTTACCAACTGTGAGCATTATGGACATGGTGAATTACTTAATTTTAACTCATAGTTTCTATACTGGACAACAGTTGAAGGCCTACAAGTCCCTACAGGCTTACAAGTATTATGAGGCTGGATTTGTTGTTGACGTATTGGCCAAGAGAATAAATGAAAATTTTGTTGTAGTTGGCAAGGTAAGCTTTTTTATTCCAATGAAGTTAAACTCACAAGCTATTATAATTAGCAAAAAATGTTCTGTGACACCCAAGATGACCTTTATTAATTTCCTCTTTTGTTGGTTTAGGTGAAACATTCCCAAAGAACACGGGAAAAGCCCCTGCATGTATGGGTCATCATCTTACCGGACGGAGCTGTATCCTGTGGGCATTGTACCTGTATGGCAGGCTTGAGCAAAGTTTGCAGCCATGTGGCAGCAATTTTATTCTATTTACAAGCCCGTCCAAGCAACGAAGAGGTGTCTTGCACAGAAACCCTAGCTCGGTGGCCAGTACCGTCTACCAAAACCGTTGACATGGTAAGGATCCGAGACATGGACTGGACTAGGAAACCAAAACCAGTGGTGTTACCCCAAGGTGGAGTACCAGCCTTAGAAGGTGAGGAGTTGGTGACATTTATCCGAGGTTTTGAAAAATTCGATATTACACCAGCAATTGCCAGAGTATATGAGCCATTTGTATCTGAAATGTACCAGCCCCCAAAAAGTTTACCCAATGGTTTGGAGACTCTTTTTAGTGACGATTTCAGAGAGTATACATACAAAGAACTTGTAGCACAACCCATTGATTTTACTATAAGGGAAGAGCACATCAAAGAAATAGAATCTGCAACCCGAGAGCAAGCTCAAAACAATATTTGGTTTAAATATAGGGCTGGTAGAATAACTGCATCCAAATTTAAAACTGCATGCAGGGCTAAATTGGAGAAGCCTCCTTTATCTCTCATAAAAGGTGTATGTTATCCTCAGAAGGTGATATTTAAGTCAAAACAAACTTCATATGGCATAAAATATGAAAAAACCGCTTTGGAAGACTATTTAAGTGAAGTTAAGAAGTACCACGAAGGAATGTCACTAAAACCTGCTGGGTTCTTCATTTCACATGAACATCCAGAGTTAGGTGCTTCTCCGGACGGAATTGTACAATGTGAATGTTGTGGTTTGGGATGTGTTGAGGTGAAGTGCCCCTACTTGCTGAAAGAGTTGAGTATTTCAGATTTTGCAAAGAAGAAAAATACATGTTTAGTGTATCATAATGATGATGAATTTTCTCTAGATAAAAACCATTTATATTTCTATCAAATGCAATTACAAATGTTCATCACAAAGACTAAATATTGTGATTTTGTTATTTGGTCAAAAGAATGTTTATTTATTGACAGAGTGGGTTTTAATGAGGAGTTTTTTAATGAATGTTTGAGGAAATCATTAGATTTTCATAAATTTGTCATTAAGCCTGAATTGCTTGCAAGATTTTTTACCACCAAATGTGGTGTGGAAAAGGTTGAGACATGGTGCATCTGCAAAACACCTGATGATGGTCGACATATGTTAAGTTGCGATAATGATGACTGTGAAATAGGTTGGTTCCATTTCAATTGCATTGGAATAATGGAGGAACCACAAAACGCCTGGTTTTGTGATACTTGCCAGTAAATAGGAGTTTTTTTCAGGATTTTTTGGTGTACGAGTTAGATTTTAAGTTAAGTAAAAGTGTCCTTCAATAGAATAGAATAGAATAGAACACGGATTTATTTTCAGGAATGACAATCACAGTGACATTACATCTAAAAACATATCTTATCACAGTAACTGAAATTAAAGAAAATAGTGTCAGGTACAGTTGATTGAATCAATATAAGAATTTTATAAGTATGTTTATAAATAAAATGTATAAAGTTGTATTTAAAATAGACAAATAGACAAATAGAAAAGTAGACAAAGTAAACATTTATTTTATTTCCATTGCAGGCTATCTTCCTCAGAGTATCTACTTTTCCAAATATTCTTTAATAGAGTATGGTTCCAGATCCACAATAATATTTATTATAAGTCTCTTGAGTACTTTTATGTTAACTTCTTGTTTGATTGGATGGGACCAAGTCAATTGAAGGATAATCGAATGCTTAACTGCCAAAAGGGTACTTTGACTTTGTCGATGTCATAATATCATCTTGGATAGGTGAAAAATTAAAAACTGATTCGTTTTTTGCAATACATCTTTTTATTTAAAAGTTATAACTTCCAAGCATTTTGGCATAACAATAATGATCAGTAATTAAATGGATAAATGCCCATTATACATTTTATAAAAATCACACATAATAAATTGTCATTACAAAAATACGAAGTCTATAATTAAAAATATTTCCTGTTTAGCAAACAAGGTGAATAGCACTAAACCTGTTTAAAATAAAATTAGGGACTTTTTTAATTCATGGGGATAACAGAAGGGCATAAATTGAGAAAGGCACCACATACAACTACAATCTTATCTAAAGCACTTAAATCATCTCTAGATGCTGATAACATGCTTATAGGAATGGGACCTTGACAAATTTTGAATTTCCTCTTAAGCAGGCCTATTATTCGTTCCACATGAATTCTTACATTTGCAATCTTACGGGTGCTTTCTATATCAGCAGGGTCAAGTTGATTTTTTCCTTTTGTGAAGGCTGGAATTTCCAGGTGTCCTCTTAGAGTTTCAACAGAGTCTCTTATCAAAAATCCTCTATCAGCTAATATTACATCTCCAGGCACAATTAAATTTAAGAATCCACAGTTTTCTGTCAAAAACTTATCACTTGTTCGGCCGCCCCAGGCTTCTGAGATATATGATATTGTTCCTTGAGGAGTGATCCCAATTAAAAACTTAACAGTCTCATGATGTTTGTAATTAGACCAACAATGAGCTGCATTTAACATACCAGATGGTGTTTCTGTATATATTTCAAAGCAGTCAATTATTACTGCTACACGATCACCAAAATTTTCTTTGAAGCAATCAGGCATACTTTTTTTTAATATCTCTCTATCTGGCCAAAATATAAGTTTTTGGTACCTAGCATAGAGTACATCAATACACTTGTAAAATGATTCTGATGCAGTTGATGGAGCTATAGCAAATCGGTAAGACAAATACTTGAATGGCAAGTTGAGCCTCAATTTCATTAATGTCAAAATAAATTGATGAAATGGAGATAGAACACTTTTAGTTGATAAGTAGGGAGCCACACTGTGAAATACTTGAAACATCAGCTCAGCTTTTGGGAACCCAGTGAAGTACAATGTTCTTGAATCGTTCTTAAATGACTCCTCTGTTAAATCTGATGCATTCAATTTTTCTTCCAAAGCATACATTTTTTGATTAGAAAAATCGAGATCTTCAAAGAGCTTGTTTAAGTGGTCCATAGTTAAATCCGTTTGACTGCTAGCAGGTCTGTGACTTTCGTGTTCATTGCACAGTTCAGGAGTTTCTGTAGATGGACCTGCTGTGGGTTCTATATTCAATGCAGTATGCCCAGCTTCATCCTAAAGAAAATGAAGAATTGATTGGGATTACAACTTTTTTAAATAACAGTAATACTGACCACTTTAAGACGTTTCGTTTGACGTTTAACCAATCTAACATGCCTTTTTACACTTTGCTCATCCTGTGTTTTGATGCTAGTGTATCCCATATTTACAGAAGGGACCCAATCGGGGCTATCTCTATCTTCCACTTTAGCTGGTTCTCCTAAAAAGTTGAACAAAAAACGTTTACTTTAACACCATATTTAACTATAAATTCAAACATTTTGGACCATAATATTTGTATTTCTTATGAATTAATATTATTTACATACCTGATACAAAATGATCTGCACAAATTCGTGCATGTTTAAGGAATGTATCGGTCAAATTGCCCCGTCTTAAAGCCCTAACCCAACAATCTCGACGTTCTTTTGATAAGGCGTCCAGCATTTCTCCTCGGTTTTGTAAGGCTTTGGGAACTCTAAAAAAACGAATTTGATCCCTTTCTGCCCTTTTAGAACACCCCACAACAGAACAAAACGCCGGCATTTTAAATAATTCACACTTTAAAAATCGATCTTTTCTATTGTTTACAATGACAGGAACGTTTTGTGTGCCCTACCGGCAATATGGCGGACCTGTCGTGACGTCACCTCAAAATGATCTATATTAATATTGTTGACATCACTAATTTCAAATAACCTACAAAACTTACTGTATAGTCTCGCTCTTGTCTCAATTATTTTTCATTATTAAAACGTGTGTGCTGTGTGGTATAATAATTCAATAATTTATTCCATAGCGAAATTAGTGATACACAGTTTTGAAATGAGCGGCGGATCGTTTGTTGATTTAGGTTTGCTTCCTTGGATTAACAGACAATGTTCTTCAATTGGTATTGTACAATTTGAAAATTGTATGAATTTTTGTAATTTATACAATATTTTAGGTGTGAAGTTACCTACACCTATTCAAATAAACTGCATTCCAGAAATTTTGAAAGGAAATGACTGCATAGGAGCTGCTAAAACTGGTAGTGGAAAAACATTTGCATTTGCATTACCAATCATTCAAAAATTATGTGAAGATCCTTATGGTATATATGCATTAATATTGACTCCCACTAGAGAATTGGCATACCAGATAGGAGATCAGTTTGCGATTATTGGTAAAACAATGAATTTAAAATATTCTGTCATTGTGGGGGGTGTGGACATGGTTGCTCAAGGGCAAGAGTTGATGAAAAAACCTCACATTGTGGTTGCAACACCAGGGAGATTGGCTGATCATATTGAAAGTTGTAATACATTCACATTATCAAAAATCAAGTTCCTGGTACTAGATGAAGCTGATCGATTGCTAAGTGGGTCCTTTGATGGACAAATCAAAACTATTTTCAATGTGTTACCCAAAGAGCGGCAGAATTTATTTTTTTCTGCAACTATTACAGATACGTTAGATAAATTGAAGCATATAACTGGTAAGGAAGTATTCTCATATGAAGCACCTGCAGAAATTGCAACAGTTGAGCAACTTGAACAACATTATGTGTTGTGCCCTAAGGATGTTAAAGATGCATATTTAGTAGAGACTATAAGAACATATCGTTCAACTAATGCTACAGGAAATATATTAATATTTACAGATTCCTGCAAGTAAGTAATGTTGAGATACATAATGAACATTAAAGAATAGTCACACAAAGCTTAGTTGAATGTATTTGCATATCTCAGTTGATATCAGTGATGGTTAGTTGCCAAAATAGGAAGAGTTTGGTAGCACTCTATGCCCATTCTAGTTATGTTTCAGATTATATTTAGAAAAGCATATTTCTGAGATATTTCTCAAAAATGAAACACTGCTTACACACACAGGCTTGACCTTGTCATCATTATGTATTTGTTTGTTCATACTTATGTATTGTCATGTATACCTGTTACTAATGAAAAATATGTTACTGTCTTACCAGTTACATGTGATTGAAAATAATCCTTTGATTGGCTACACTTTTTTCTAAAATCTGCTTGGTGATCCAAGTATCTCAAACTACCATTCTTGATATTAATTTTTCAACTGTTATTCATAACAAACATTTCTGAAAATGGTTTTATTAGTTGTTATACCTACATCGATGTGACAAAAAATTCGTTATAGTAGCGATTCTTTTCAGAAAGAAGTGACAATGGAAAAATCCATGGTTAAATACATTTTTAGATTGTTAAATGTTATTTCCATGGCTAAATATATTTTTAGATTGTTAACTGTTATTTCCATGGCTAAATATATTTTTAGATTGTTTAGACAATGTCTAGGAATGATAATTCTGAAAATTTCAAATAACTCAAAATTAAATATGAATAAGAATTTTTATCTGTAAAATTTTTTTGTGTACATCTATCTATTCTAACTTATTCCAGCAAAAGTTGTTCTCTTCTATAACAAAAGAGATTGTCTGTTTAAGGGTACTTCAGTGATGAACACAACACAACTATAAAGGTGGTGAAGTAACCCCCAATAGTTGATGTATAGCTTACATTTTTTTAAAGAATTAATCCACACTTGTGAACAAAAAATATACATGTGTAGCATGAAATAGACATCTGAACATGAAACTGAATCAAAGCATGAAGATGTGAACATGTATGTCCATTTTCACCGATAATTTTTTATTATGTACAAAATGTGTATTACCACCAATTTTTGTTATTTTATATTTTAAGTAGAATGTAAAAAGTATATTCCAGAGACCAGACCTTCTTTTATTACCTAATAAATCATGACATCTGGTTCGAAAGTAAATACTTGAACTCATCTCGTCTCGTTTGCTAGTCTTTCATAGACCTTGATGAGATGTGTACGTATTTTTTGAGAATTCTACTAAACAGTGGATTCTTGATATTATATTATAACATTGTTGTGTTACAATTTTGATTTCGTGCTTCTGTTCGTTTCGGCGACGTTGGCATTTTAAATGCTTTGTGTTAATATAATTAGTTTTAAGTAATCAGGTTATTGAAATAATAAGTCTTCTGATGGTCGTGAGACCGAAACGTACGTAAAGACGAAAATATAAAGCATAAGTGTTAATGTGACCTATTTTCCGAGAATTTATATATAATTCATTCTTGGGTCAAGAATCTTTATTATATACCAATTTTTGTTAGAAAATATAACTAGTTTCGACAGTTGAACTGGCATTATCCATTATCAGAAAACATGTTCAACTGTTGAAACTGCAGTTATGTTTTCTAACAAAAAATAAAACAAACAAATTCATAATGATGGCAAGGTCAAGTCTGTGTGTGGAAACAGTGTTTCATATTAGTATTATAGGATATGGAGATTGGAATAACACCCACTATGTACTTCACTGTATTTTATTATTGAAAATTAAGAATGAATAGTCTGTTACATCCGTTACAGTCAATAGTTCGTATATTATTAATTAAGTATATTATACATATACCGGGATATCAAAAATTATCTTGGTCAAGGGTGGTTGTGGAATCTAAAACGTGTGTCTTACTTTACGTTCGAAATAATTATGTCACTGCCACACTGACATCATCAATAACCTACAAATTTCATACTTATTTATTTCAGTTGTAAAACAATACTGAACTACAAATTATGAAATAACTATGTGAACTTTGAACCTTTTCAGAGGTTGTGATAGCCACAATCCGGGTCAAAAACTGTTTTGAAATAGTTAATTTTCCGTAAATCGAATGACGTTCACGTGAGAAAAGTGCAAACTGGTTGTACCTAATACGGCTTTACGACCACTTTTCGCGTGCCGTTTTCGCTCCATGTAGTTAGATTTAGTATCGGACCGTGCCCGACGGCCCTTCTTTTTTCGATGAATGTCCTTTAAATAGGAAAATTTAATCAAAACAGTTTGAGCTATTCTCAGATCTCAGCTACGCGCGTCTAACGTGCGACGTACCAAAGGGAATTTTCTCGCGACTAAAATATACACGAAGCGGGTAAAAGCTAGCGACCCATAGCCAAAAACACTTTATTACAACTGACGCCGGTCGCACGGGGCAAGAAACGGCCCCAAATTAACAAGACCGAGGTAAAAGTATAAACTCTAACTTACGCGCAGCGAGCTCCTCGAGGCATATGTCAAAATGATTTCGTTCGAAGCTAATTACATAGGACGTCTGGCGTTCATGCAATTATGTTTTTAGATAATTCGAACCTTCTAATTTTGATAGGCCACGTGAAAATCCCGGAGTCCAAAGCGCTAAAATTGCGAAATTTCGCACTTTTAGAAACTTCAAATTAATTATGACATAATTATTTCAAACGTAATGTAAGACACGTTTTAGATTCCACAACCACCCTTGACCAAGATAATTATTGATATCCCGGTACAAAACAAACTTAAGTCTTTCTATAAATAGAAAGGGTCGATACCTGATAATAGTCAGGGTTGGTTGTTTACTTCCTAAGAAAGAAACGATTTCAGTCTGCTTAATATTCTAAGAATCCAACAGTCCCCCTCAAGAATTGAATCGTTTTACTGAAACTTTGATATGATTGTAAAGTTTGAACGATACAGTACTCATTGAATTCATTGTTTATCTATTTAACTATCTAGGGGAGAATATTAACAATGAGAATGGTCCAACATTTCTTACGATGAGTTGAGGAAAACCATAGAAAAACCCAACCAGACCGTACAATTTGACAAATAATAATTTGATTTTTAATATTTAACATAATCTTATTGATTTATGCCAATGTTGAGACGTATCTCCTGGAATTGTGGTCCTGGCACTTGCTTGGTGAAAATATCAGTTAATTGCTCTTCTGTGGAAATATATTTTAGAATTATTGATTTCTTTTCTAGCTGTTCTCTAGTAAAATGATACTTCATATCGTTATGTTTTGATCATTTATGATCAGTTGGATTATTTGCAATGGAAATACAACCAGTATTATCCTCAAATATAACTTGGTTCTCTAGTTTGCAAATTGAGGGTATTCAATAATGATTATCATTTTCGCTACTATCCCAATCAGAATCAACAAAACCTACCAATGTTTCTTTGAATATGCACTTTTTATGTATTAATTCCAAATGGAGTGTACCTTTTATATATCTCAATACCCTTTTCAGGTATTGCCATAATTGTTTATTGTTTTTGCTTTGATAACGACTGAGCATATTTATAGCTGTGCACAAATCTGTTCGTGTGCGTAACATGGCATACATTAACCACCCGATAACATTTCGGTAAGGGGATTCACAATTTTCTTCAGAATTTAAAGCATCGAAATTCAGTTTCGTTGGAAGAAGAGTACTTACAGATTTACATTCACCCATTTTAAATTTTTCTAAAACCCCCTTTAAATATGTGGTTTGAGCTATTGAAATTTCATTTTCATTTCTTTCAACATTTATACCTAGTAAAAGTTTTATTTCAAATAGTTCGACCATACAAAAGTTCTTTTAATATAGGTACCATTCAAAAAAGCAGTTTCAACGTCCATATGATGAACGAATAAATTGAATTGATTTGCAAACGCAAGAAGAATTCTAAATGTCGAAATACGAGCAACTGGTGCGAATGTCTGATCATAATCTAGCAAATACTGTTGACTAAACCTTCTCACTACTAATCTTGCTTTAAATTTTGTTTGATTTCCGTAAATATCGTTCTTAATTGTAAAAACCCATTTATAGTCTAATATTTTTATTTAACGGTTTAGGTTCTAAGTCCATGTATTGTTTTGTAAAAGTGAAATAATTTTTTCTTCATCCACTTGACTTTGTCATTTCTTGTTTTTATGTCTTCATAACTAGAGAGAATTTTGTATATAAGTTATTGTGCACACATGAGATAATTTTCAGAGATTTCTATTTTATCTTTATATGAGATAATGGGTCGGCTTCGAAGTCTCTCACTTTGCCTTACCTCAGTAGTTTCAATCAAATTATCATTTGCGTTTACTACTTTAGAGGATGACGAATTATTTTCTCTATCTGTTCCAACAACAGATTTAAAAGTATTATCCGTTTCTCAGATATCCTTTTCACGATTTACGGATTTCACTACCTCAGGTATTTCAGTTTTTTGTTGTTGGAAGGTGGTTGAAACCCTTTATGGGCACCTTATGGTCCTGTTACATCCATCCCATAAGGTAGTGTGGGAGTTCCTGAGCCCCGAACTTAATCACCTCAGACATATCCACTAAACACTCCACCTCGTCTGGTAGGCTCGATCCTGCAGCCAGGGCAGTCTCGATGACACTTGGGCTTGACAGCCCATTG
The DNA here is from genome assembly GCA_958510875.1 of Endomychus coccineus. NCBI lineage: Eukaryota > Metazoa > Arthropoda > Insecta > Coleoptera > Endomychidae > Endomychus > Endomychus coccineus. The sequence continues at coordinate 135,535,257 of OY294068.1, forward strand.
TATCTTGCCGCACCACTTTCTCGGGCCATCGGAAAAATTCCGGAGTCGCAAGATTCGAACCCGCGACCAGCAGCCACAGTGATTAGAAGATCGATTATTCTACCACTGAGCTACCTGGCCATCGGTAATTCAGTTACAAAATATTCATCAATATGTAGCCTGTAAAACTGATTCACCCCAAAAACGTTTGTCTAATTGGGATCCGCTAATCATTGAACGAGCTTTCAGTTATTGACCTATTCATACGTTCTGCAATTCCATTTTGCTCTGGAATGTGTGGTACAGTTAAATGATATTTGATACCCCTTTTAACGCAGAACTGTTTCATTTCATTTGAGAGATATTCGCCCCATTATCACAATACAAATTGGCTAGTTTCATATTAAAGTGAAAGAGGAGGAATAATGGACGAAGTATCAAAATCCCAAGTGCCACCTCTGCTCGCTATTGCCAGGCCACAAGATCGTATTAGTGGTTCTGATTATCGGTGTTTTGGGTGGAATTCTGTCTTCGCTACAATCGCATTATAAATCCGAGCATTTTATGACCCTAAGCGGCATATTTCTAGTTTGCCTTGGGTATAAAATTTCTATTAGAATAGCAGATTCAAAAAAATCACTCATCAGTGAATTCTCTACTTTTATTTCATCTGCCTAGGAATGCAATAATTCAAGGAAGTCTAGTGGCGTCAGGTTAACCAACTATCTTTGTTCGCACGAATGCTGATGTGTGAAAAATGTGAAAATAGTAACAGAAACCGAACCCATAGTTCATCCAGAGCAGTGTGAACCTGCTCTGTATTATTGTAAATAAGATACAATATCATATAGAATGGCATTCCCCACTTCTGTGTTCTCTAAGCAGACATCAATTCTGTAATAAATATGTTGGGCATTAGTGTGGTTGTATGCTACATTGTGAATATTTTCAGGGCTTGTCAAATTCTGTCAATGACATTAAATGAAGTGGGATTTGAAAATGTGGCACTCCATGCAATGCTTCCACAACAACAAAGATTATCTGCGTTGGCGCGCTTTAAGTCCAATACAATCAAAATATTAATAGCAACAGATGTGGCAAGTAGAGGGCTTGACATACCTACTGTACAATTGGTGATAAATCAATCTTTGCCAAGGATTCCTAAAGAATATATTCATAGGGTTGGACGGACTGCCAGAGCTGGTAGAGTTGGTAGAGCTATCAGTTTAGTAACACCTTATGATATAACAAATTTGCATCAAATTGAGGATCTCATTAATACTAAACTTACTCAATACAAAGTAGATGGTAAGTGAATATTTAACTTTTTAGTTTTCTTCTTCGCAAAAATTCAATTTTAGAAAGGTCTTGAGAGCACTCTAATATACAGTGTTCAATAAAGAATAAACACAATACTTCAAGAATTGTTTCCTTGTATGAAAATAAGGTGATTTAAGTCAACTCACTTCTGTACAATTTTCCTACCTGAATGTTAGGGCTGAGAAAAAAAATTTGTTTGAGTGATGAATGCGACTATCTGCGGGTTTCTTGCGTTAAAGGTTCTGTGCCAGTTTTATTCCCTTGAGATTTTTTTAAGAATAGTAATTATTGAAAAATGATTTATTATTTAGAAACAACAGTCGATTTGGTTCAAGAAGGTATACTTGATGTGCCAGAGTGCATCATTTTAGAAATAACTGGACTCAACGGATTTGTTAAAAACAGTACATTCATTGTTAAATTATTATAGCAAAAAAAATTTCGTATGGTTCTTATAACAACTCAAAATGAAAATAGCATGACACTAAACATGGAAAAATAAGAACATTTGAAAGTAACAAAAAACCATTACTTGATGTGCCAGAGTGCATCATTTTAGAAATAACTGGACTCAACGGATTTGTTAAAAACAGTACATTCATTGTTAAATTATTATAGCAAAAAAAATTTCGTATGGTTCTTATAACAACTCAAAATGAAAATAGCATGACACTAAACATGGAAAAATAAGAACATTTGAAAGTAACAAAAAACCATTACTTGATGTGCCAGAGTGCATCATTTTAGAAATAACTGGACTCAACGGATTTGTTAAAAACAGTACATTCATTGTTAAATTATTATAGCAAAAAAAATTTCGTATGGTTCTTATAACAACTCAAAATGAAAATAGCATGACACTAAACATGGAAAAATAAGAACATTTGAAAGTAACAAAAAACCATTACTTGATGTGCCAGAGTGCATCATTTTAGAAATAACTGGGCTCAACACGGATTTGTTAAAAATAATACATTCATTGTTAAATTATTACAGCAAAAAAATTTTTGTATGGTTCTTATAACAACTCAAAATGAAAACAGCATGAAACTAAACATAGAAAAATAAGAACATTTGAAAGTAACAAAAAATTGATTTTGGAAATGTCCGCCATTTGATTCAATACCTTTTCAACATCTCTCCGGGAAATTTTAAAGGAGAATGTCAGATGCCTTTTATATCATTTGTTGCTGCCACTATTTTTCAGCACAACTCATTTTTAGAATTGGATAAACTATAAAAGATACACTGTAATACTAATAAGTAATAATTAATCATCCTTATTCACTAAAAATACTAAGAACCGAGATAAAGGTCCTTTCAGCTACCAAGTAGTCATCATCAGAGTAACCAGAGCTTACTCATGGTATGATAGTAGGATGTATTTCAAGAAATTGTATATATGTATACATTGTGTTCAAGTTAAGGATATCGGAAACGGTATTAGATAAAACACTTTTGATGACATATAACAGATCAAGTATGATGACATACGAAGAAAATGGTCATAATTCTTCAGTGAAAACACTCCTAAAATTAAGGGTTTATTCATAAAATTTCAAATCTGGGGCCTTCGTTACTTGAAAAACTTATACAATATATCAAATATGGGCAAGTATACATCTGAAATTGAACCATTGCCAAAAAAAGGCACTCATTTTCATCTTTTTATGGTTGACTATCATGATGACCTCCCTCATCCAAATCATTTGCAATATTTTATGCATTTTACAGTTTTTACTTGTCACTATAAATATTACATAGTGTAAGGTTGTATTGATATCTGTGTGCGGGCGAGTGTGCGTGTGTGTGGGTGTGTTTTATGAACGCTTTGGAGTGGATTAAACCTGGTAAGGTTTGCAGTAGTGATGAATTATATGTATGCAGATATGCCAAGCACTTGTTCCGGTCCGATAAATTTTGAAGCTGCACTTTTCGGGGCCAGAGAGTCTGCAGCCTCATTTCCCTAAATGCCCGAATGACCGGATCAGTCACTTTGTGGACATGCAAACGTTTTTGACATGTTCCATAACCATAGGAGAAGAGGTAGTTTATTTTCTTTGCCATGAAAATTTGCTGATTTAACCGTTTTTAACTTTTATTTATTCACATATAGTAAAACTAGAAAAGAAAGCCGGCTGTATTTTCTATAGCTCTTCAAATTGATCTCTTTCAAAGGAACTATAAGTGCATATACTTTCGAACTTAACCAAATTATAGTTTAAGGATAATTCTCAAAGTTCTCAAAAGTTGTAGTGAAATTGTTACATTAGTGATATAGAAACCAGCAAGTAAACTTCAAGATATTTGTAAAGAAATACACTGTAGTAATAACATTTAATGGCTTGGATCATCTGCCTAAAGCTTTTGTGGTTAAGAAAAAATAACTATAACACGATAAGAATTGTAACTTGATTCCTATTACCATAGTTTTTATATTGTTGAATTTGGCTCCCTGTTATCATAAATACGAATTGAACCACAAAATTGTGGAATGTTTAATCTGTAAACTTAAATCAAGAAAACCTCCAATATTATGCGACAGCTGCCAAAGGCCAACCCATGGTCAAGACTTAATGCGAGTGAAATGAAAGAGGGTGCTCAAATTCTATTGTGAAGACTATCAAAATGGAGTTAGACTGATTCCCAAACTCCTGGTCAAAATATATAACTTGGAAGCAGAATTTGTAAAGCTTAAAAGTGCAGTAGAATTGGGAAACATCAGCTCTTGTGCGATGGAAAATCGAGAAGAATGGATAGGGAAAATGGTAGAAAAGCAGACTCGCGCTTCAAATATTATTATTTTCAAAGTGGATGGATCAAAACTGAAATTTCAACAAGAAGACTCCGAAGACGAAAAAAAGCTGTGAAAAATTTACTAAAAAACTTCTATAATATCGATAAAAGTGAAAAATAAACATATTTGTGATGTTCCTAGCATTAGAATATTTAGTGATCAAACCAAAACTCAGCGGGACTATTTTCTCTTATCAAGGATTAACTCATTGATAATGACTATGGTGATAAAACAATTAAATTTGTGCATATTAAACCTACAATTGTGGATAAATAAGAACAAAAAAATGGATAGTGGACCCTTAATGATCAAATATTGTGAAAATAGGGATCAAGTTCAAGAAAACATTACCTGTTACATCCAAAACTCATTTCACTTAATAAAACCAGAACAACAGCAGGCATTGATAGTCCAGTAAACGGGGAACTTGATAAGGAATTTTTTCCTCATGGACCGATTTTGATCTGTGAGGGCTCATTCGATTCGTCTTGACGCCTAGATCAAAGCTTACCACTTTTGGTCCTTGACAGACTGTTTATTTGGTTAATAAACAATAAATAGTGACAAAAAAAGTTTTAAACGCTATTCTCCATTGATTTTAAGCAGGTAAAGTGTATTTTTTATTTATTTGGCCGATAAACCATGTCTATTCAATGTTTATAACAATGTGTTAATTGACTATTTGCTAATAAACAATTTCTTAGTTAACTAATTAACAAAAAAAATAAAAATTTTCTAAATATTCGACATTAGAGTCATTTTCCGATAATTAGGACCCGCTAAACATCAATTTTATGTCGATTATTTAATTAGTTGCTAATATAATCAGTTAATAAACAGTTTCTTAGTTAACCGATGAACAAAAAATAACAGTTTTCTAAATATTCGACATAGTCATTTTCAGATAATTAAGATCTGCTAAACATGAATTTGATGTTCATTTTTTAATTAGTTGCTAATAGCATTAGTTAATAAACAATTTGTTAGTTAACAAATTACCAAAAAATAAAAGTTTTCCAAATATTCCACATTAGAGTTATTTTCGGATACAGAATAATTGTTTTTTATATCAAGGGAAGGTTATATTCTGAAATACATAAAATAACTTATCAAATTATATTTACATTAATTTTAATCAAATTAAGACAAAATTTTGGAATATTATATATGAATTTGGAGAAAGGAACCATAACAGGCAGGCGCGTACCCGAAAAGGAAAGAAATGGTCAAGTTAAAAATGTTGTTCATCAAATTCAAATTATCCAAAAATAACTTATCTTGAATATTTTTGTTAACTAAGAAATTGTTTATTAACTAATTGCATTAACAACTAATTAAAAAATGGACATCAAATTCATGTTTAGCAAGTCCTAATTATCCGAAAATGAGTCTAATGTCGAATATTTAGAAAAAAATTAGTCAACTAATAAATTGTTTATTAACAAATAGTCAATTAACACATTGTTATAAACATTAAAAGAAAAAATACACTTTACCTGCTTAAAATCAATGAAAAATAGCGTTTAAAACTGTTTTGCCACTATTGTTTATTAACAAAATAAACAATTTGTCAAGGACCAAAAGTAGTAAGCTTTCTAGGTGTCAAGACGAATAGAATGATCCCTCACAGGTCATCATGTGAGATGCGATTCAAATAGTAGGTACACATATTAGAAGAGACTGTAAAAGTCTCTCATCAGCAACAGTGAGTAACTCACCCAACTTGTATTACTGATGTTCAAGATATCGTCCAGAGAATAGATAATACTGAAACTTGGAATAGCTCAAACAATAACTTATACTTAAAATTCAATAAATTTGAGTTACTCTCTCTATGCAGGATTTACATAAAATAGTTGGGAGCTTGCACAATAAGTTTTGTCTGTACGATACATTGAACTGCAAAATGGTGAAAGAGGTGTTTGAAAACATTGACCATGTAATTCTGAATTTTGTAAATCCTTCTGTCGCTCCAGGGTAAACTCCAGTCTAAAAATCAGTACCATTATACCATTAAAAAAATAACATACCAATAAAGCAGAAGAATTCCGCCCAATAAATACGTTACCACCAATTGACAAACTTCTAGAAACAACTGTTTATCCTCATCACGTTTTAGAAAATTCAATTATAATAAATAATCGATCGAAAAAATTATTCTGGTGAATCAGCATTGCAATTTTCCCTATGTTATATTAAAACCCAATTAGATAACAATAAATATGTCTCGGTTTTCTTTGACCTGAAAGAGCCTTTGAAACAATCGACAGGAAAATATAGTTATCCAAACTCGAACAATATGGTATTGGTAAAATACACGATTGGCTAAAAGACTAACTCACAAACAGTAAGCAACGGGTACATTTTAAAGACCAAATATATTGCGATGTGGCAAATGATTCCACAGGGAATGGTTTTAAGCCCCCTACTTTTTATTTTGTTATCAGAATGATCTTGATCTTTTTGTAGAATAAAAATTCATTAACCTGTTTGCTGATGACACTTTAATTGCATGTAGTGATGTTAACATTGAAAGTGCTATTGCAAAAATTAACACTATCTTGATATCAGTAAGCCAATATCTGTGTCTAAATGAACTGAAACTTCATGTAACTAAAACAGGCGATGATCTTCACAACAAAATATAAGTTTGATACACTTGATGTTCATAATATGAAAGGATTGAAATAGTCTCAAGTTTTAAGTATCTGGGATTCCTTCTAGATAATGTTTCGAACTTCAATAGTCATTTTCATTATACTTATAAAAAGATTTTGAAAAAACTATTTTTTTTTCTCTGATATCTCAACACTTATCAACTGCGACTCAAATCACTGTGTATAATTCAATCATTCAACCACATTTTGATTATTGTTCATCCATTATATACCTATTTAATCTCGATAAGTTGAATATGCTCCAAAAGCTTGAAAATCATGGAATGAGAATAATACTGAAAACTAATCGCTTCACACCTATAAGATCAATGTTAATGACCCTCAGTTGGTTCTCAGTGGAACACAGATTGTTTTATTTTACTATGATTTTTACATATAAAGTTATAACCACTTGGCACCAGATTACTTTCAGAAATATATAACATGCAATTTGAATATTCATAATTATAACACACGTGGCAAAAATGGCATCTATGTTTCTAGCACTTCTTATGGTAGTACGATGAATTCACCATTTTTCCAAGGTTTCTTGGAGTTTAATAAATTACCAGAGTCTGTTAAGATATCAGTTTCACTGATCCAGTTCAAGACCAAATTGAAGGAAAATAAAGTAATTAGTTTTGTTGGTATTATGCTAAACATTTTATACCATATTTCTGTATTATATTTACAGTTCCGTTTATAGTGATCCTACTATTTCTTATTCTATATTAATTTTTAATATGTACTTTCACTTATCGATGTTATATTAAGCATTCTTTTGAAATAAAGATCTATCTATTTATGGGGAAGATCAAAAGATATTGCCTACCAGACCAAGCCAACCGCACCAAAAGGCATGATTCTACGAATCCGAATATGATAGCGTCTATTTCTGTGGCAGAAATCAAACTCCTGTTGATCGAACACGGAGCGATTGCATTGACAATAATGATGGTCACTTCGATCATTTGGTTGAATTAAAATGATAATAGTAAATTTCATTATTTCGTTTTCCATGGATATTGATGAACAATGTTTCCTAAAAAGTATTTTTAGTATACGCTCCTAAAAATAGCTATTTTGTGCATTTTGAAAACGAAAAACCTTTAATTTCATTCGCAGTTAAATTAAGTTGCATCATCAGCATTTTTTGCGGCATTGAACATAACGAAGCTGTAGATAAGTTGGCTAAAAGTAGTTGGCATCTTCAAAATATAGAGCCATTCAAGGTTCCCATCGAAGATATGTTCAATATAATCAAAGGTTCGTACATCAAGAAATGGAGTGTACAATTAAAAAGTAATCGCACTGGCTCGACTTACAAGCAATTTTGCATCAAAATTCCTTCTAAGCCCTGGTTTAACAACATTCAAATTGATAGATGCATTACAAAAACGTTCATTAAAACAATTTGCAGAATGCGTTCTGGGCATGCACTATACCCCAAATACTTACACCAAATTGGTATCAATAATAATAACCTATGCGTCTGTAATGAAGAAGGTACTCTGAACCATGTTATTCTGGACTGCGACCTCAATAAGGACCTGAATAATGTCTTTTTAAATCAAGTGTACAAAACGAATCTACCACATCCTCTTGATATTAATTCCATTTTATTCTGTGATAAGTTCTCAACGCTTTTATGTCTTTAACCATATCAACACGCTTAATTTAAATTTGTAGCAGCTTATATAGGATATTATCGTTGTAATAGGCTATCCCGTAGTAAATCCTCAATATATGTTTCCTTATATTATCCGAGACAGCACTCCTATGTTTGTTATATGTAGTCACCATGATATTGTCGCTTGGTGCACAAGACAATGTGTCCCTGTTTTTCCTTTTTGTTTTTTTGGGAGTAACACGCTTATCAAGAAACACTCGTTCTAGGCTAGCTAGAGTAGGTATATTATGACTAATATAAAGTTAAAATCTTAGTTGAATGGCTACTTTTATTAAGGCCAATAAAATGAAAAAAAAAAGCATTTGCCAAAAATGTATTGATATCTACTCTTGATAGCACCTTGGATTTTACAGGCTCGTAACCCACCAATAGCTTCAAAACAATAAAAGTTCGCCAAAGTCGGTTGACATAGTCGGGGGTTATTGAACTTTTTCTGTAATACGGTTCTATCCTCACCCGCTCCTTGTATTAAGATATATCGAATAAGACTAGACTAACTCCCATTTTTCGATTTTGATCTACAAATACCCCATCTAGCGGCGAAATTTGAAAGTGGAAAACAATTTTCACTTTTGTGATGATAACCTTTTTTCTGGAAGCTGAAGAAGAGACCTTATTGGTACAGTTTGACTTGAATTCTATTACCTAGCCCTACCGGCATACACAATATGCGACTACAGCCTTGGAACAAATTATTCCTTGTATACATTAATTCACTAAGAATCATTGCATCTTTTCTCAGTTTCATCAAGATTAAACACAAATGAGCTGTTCAATTTACTATGCACTTCCATTTTCTCATTACAGATAGTGAGGTGGGGAAGATTTTCACTCAAATTTCAGTTACAAAGAGTGAAGCACATATTAAGCTAGACGAAAATGATTTTTATGAAAAAAAGATGATCAATAAGAAGAAAAAATGGATATTAGATGGCTTAGATCCAGATGAAGAAGAAGAAAAATTATTTAAGAAATTGAAAAGGAAGAGATCAAAAACGAAAAAGCTCAAGGGAGAGACAAATATTGAAGTTGAGAATGGCAATGTATCTACTTTACAATAAAAAATTTTTAGTTGATTCGAATTGTTTACATTGCAGGAGATTTGATTTCTCAAAATTAGTTATTTAAGTCTCGAACTTTACTTGTTGGAGTATAATAGAGAAAAGTATGATGGATGTTGTGTTGTATTAAGTTTAATCCATTTTAGGAAGTAATTTCGAAATATGATTAAAATTTGATCATAGTGGCGTACCAATAAACTTTGACAACGCTGATCTTTTGCTAAAATGAAATGTACTAAATGTGGATTAGAACTTGGAATGAATGGTGTGATTCAAACAGGTCACAAAATTGGTGACAGGACTTCCTCTCCAGGAAGAAAATAATGATATTTTGAAAAGGAAGTTGGAGGAAATTATTTTGGAATCCAGAGATTGTACACATCAAGGGCATGCCTTCTGATATTTTTATTTGGCAGCTTTGAAAGTTGAAAAAAAAATTATTTACGGAAATTTATTTTTCTCCAGTCCAGTCCCTGGCTGCAAGAAATTATTTTGGTATCTGGGAATTCTACACATCAAGGGCATGCCTTCCGATATTTTTTAGTTTTGGCAGTCGCTCCGGAAAGTTGAGAAAAAAATTATTTTCGAAAATTCATTTTTCTCCGTATAGCACCTAGCTAGTAGTCCCCGGTTGGAAGAAATTATTTTGATGTCGAGAGATTCTACACATCAAGGGCATGGTTTTCGAAATTTTTTAGTTTTGCCAGTCGCTCCGGAAAGTTGAGAAAAATATTTCCCAAAATGTATTTTTCCCTGTATATAACTTTATAGTCCCCGGTTGCAAGAAATTATGGTGGTATCCCAAATTGAAGAGCAAGTGTCTCTACATCAATTTGTACTGACAGTTATTGAAACTACCAGTGTCCGAGTTAAAAGATATTCTTGGCAATCGTTTCCAAACATGGAAGAAATTGAATCCAAGATCTTGAAGATACTATTTAAATTAATTCATTCTACCATACATCTTCCCATATGTTATTCAGACTTACAACATAAGAAAACTATAAAAATACATTGAATATTTAATTTTTGAAATTTTTTCACGACGCCACTGAGCGAACGGCAATGTTCGGAATTTTAGTAGCCAATTTCAAAGAGTTAGTTCTACATATAGAGTAGACTACTAAGCCTTTCACTGGAAAGTTGACGGACATACTGCGCTTTCACTTGCACGATGTGCGCGCGTTATACTTATTCTTATACTCTTCGGATAGAAGGGGAGACCATGCGAGTTAGAGCGCACTACATGTGCGAGAAGGACAGAATGTCCTACTAGTTAGAGTTACCAGCGCTTTCCTATGCTTAACACCAACGAACTCGGATATACAGTTCGTTGCTTAACACACTACTTGTCTACTCTATATATAGAACTCTGGCAATTCACGTTGCTGTAAACTGGTTATTCTATGATTCTGTGGGTCTAGGTGTTAACTGCTCAGTGATGATTAATTGTTTGTTCCTTTCCCAAGAAACTCCTTTTTCTATGGTTCATTGGATGTTCTTTTGTTGTTTTCGTTTGTATCTATTCACTTAAAATTTTTGAAATTCTTTGATTTTTATGAGCAAGCTGAATGCAGAACCAGAGCCATATCTGTTTCGATTTTCTTTTGAACTGAATTAGTGCTCATTTATTATTTATTGAACTTTCCTTGTAAATATGGTTCTTAGACACTGTTTTGCTTGTAGCCATAAGCAAATTAAAGGAGTGCGTTCTGAATACATATTGCATAAGTAAGAAACCAATAATACCCTCATATGCATATATTTTTAATTTAATTAAACAATTTTATAATTGTTGTAGGTTTCCAAGGAATGAGAGATTTTGCTTGTCATGGAAATTGGCTTGTAATTTAAGAAAAGATGATGACGTTTCCAAGCTTTTCTTATGTTCTAAACATTTTAATACAAATGATTATGCCCTCAAGAAAGATGGTTCTTTCAGTAGAAGGTTAAATGGAGAAGCTATTCCCTCACAAATGCTCGAGTCTTGGTTTGAAGAAGAACCTGCATCACCTGAGTCATCACAATATTTTGCAATACCATGTAAAGAAGTCAGGAATTCAGATATTTTACCTAGTTCTCCCAGTTTAATTCAATCCAAAATTGCAAATACAACTGAAGAGTTAAATGTAAGTGAAATTGAGAGCTTTCTTCCAGGAACATCTCAAGCAATTCAAACCAAAGCTGTTAATAAAACAGGTAGGTGTAGATATATTTAATTATTGGCTTCAAAAAGGGCTCAACATTGTTTTTAAATTGCTTTGGAATACCTAAAGACTTGGAGCATCAGTGCTACCAAGTAACTTATATTTACTTTGAAAAAATTATTTCCATAATATTGTTTTTTTTTCATATGTATTATTTTTTTCAGGTACTATACTTTCTTCCTCTTTTAGAAAGAGAAAATTTGCAAAACCTAGATATATGTCAGAAAATTCTTCACGGGATCTGAAGTCTCCTAGACGAAGAGCGAAATGTTTAAAACTAATTAGTAAACGCTGCAAGGAGACTTCCACTAGAATTAAATGTTTGCAAAAACGAAATCGCCATCTTCATAATCATATTAAAATGCTGACAGATTTGATATCACATTTCCAAAGCAAGAAACTGGTATCTAAAGGTGCTACAGAACATTTTTTGGTAAATATAATTCAGTGAATCTTGATTATTTGGATTAACAAGATTATCAATCAAAATTCTTGCTTTAAAGTAATAATTTCCATTGATAATCCTATTAACCCAAATAGGAGTGGCTGTTTGTTACTATCATTCAGTTCAGTGAAGTTATATTCGGTGGTATTCATTATGTTTTCATCCCACGCTATAGGTGTTGCCAGTGAATATTAAACATGTAGTGTAGTAGGAAGAAAATTATCAGGAAAGAAGTTCCTATATAATCCAGTGATGAGAAGTTTTACTTTGAATTTTTATTCACCACAAGCATACAATTATGTCTGGGAAAACCTCTGTCAACTATAAAAAATTGGTACAGCAATATACAGTGTGTCCTCGGATTGGTGAAACAACTCTTGTAAAAGGTAAAAAATTCCTGATTAAAAGTGACTTTTTAAGGTTCAGCTGATATTTTATAGATACACAAGGCCTGATGGCTCGATTGTGACGTCACAAGCTAGGTGGTCACGTGTATGTTATGGCTCAATACTGCAATACTGAAAGTAAAACAAAAGTTTTATTAATTTTTTAGGAATGAAGACAACTAAATTTCAAAAGAAATACCATGTATACAGGGTGGTCCAGTTTCGAAAGTGGAAAATTTACAGGCAGACAGATAACTACAAAATAATATCAGTTTGTACTATAAACTATATTCGAAAAATGCTTCGTTACAAAAAAGGAGGGTGTCAAAATTTTGATACAAAAAATCCAGATTTAATAATATTTTTAAAACCACTTTAGATATTTAAATGAAATTTGGCACATTTGAATAGATAATTTAAATACATCTTTTTACGTAAAAAATATTATTTTACTTCCACCAGTGGCGTGCTTACAGACACATCTTCGGCTATTTTTTATAAAAAATATGGTACGCCACTGATTTTTTCAGAAGAAAAAATTATTTTTAGAATACTTGTTCAATTTACAACAAAAAAGGGCTCTTTATTTTTTTCCGTTTGACACATCCTTTGCCAGTAATAAATTAGAACTCTTTAAGCAACTGGAATTCAGACAAATTTCAATCTGTCATAGTAGGCCATTAAAAAAACAACTACTACTGTAAGTGTTCTTTCATTTTATTATGACAGTTGATTGAATTGTGTCAGGTAATTTAATTTCGAGTTATTGTTAACATTGTTATTAGTGTTGCGCAAGTATTAATCTGAAAAATGCTTTTTTCTAACAACGAATACGCAGATATTCATTTTTGCTACGGATTTTGTGATGGGAATGCAGGAGCGGCAGTTCGTGAATATCGTAGACGCTATCCAAATAGAAGAGTTCCAGATGCTCGTATTTTCATCAGAACACATCAGAATTTTCGTAACTTTGGCCTGCGTGTTCAGAATGATATTCAGAATAATCGTATACTTCGTACTTTTGATAACAATCTGAGGCTGAGCTCTGGAAAGGCAACTCAGAACCTTCATATACCGATGTCTACAATATTACGAACACTACACGATGACCACATGCATGCATATCACCTACAGCCTGTTCAGGATTTGCATCCTGGTGATGCTGAGAAGAGAATAAGAAACAATAATCTGCAGCACTACCTAGAGGATTTACCCATTAATTTAAGGCATGCAAGTTGGATACAACTGGATTGAGCTCCCCCGCATTTTGGAATAGTTGTAAGAGAATGACTCAATACCAATTATCCTCGACGATGGATTGGCCGGCTAGGGAGAAATGACATGAATAGAATAATGACGTGGCTAATGGTATTTGGACCATTATGTTAATCTTAATCCGCTAGACTTTTACGTTTGGGGCACTATTAAAGATAAAGTCTACACTAATCCCTTATTAACAAGGGAAAATTTAGTTTTAAGAATTCAGCAAGCCTGCAATGATATGCGGCAAAATCCGCATGAAATATCTGCTGCAGTAAATGCGTTAGTGAGTAGATGTCGAAAATGTGTTGAGGTGGGTGGACTACATTTCGAGCAATTTTTGTGATTTTACCTTTTATTTTCTTTCATTTTGTTATTGTTGTTGTAAGCCACTAATTAAATGTCTTATTTTCGTTTTTGTTTAATTATTTTTCAAAAATCAGGTATTTTAATTTATTACTGGCAAACGATGTGTCAAACAAATAAATAATAAATTAAATGAGGATTCTAGAAATAATCTTTGCTTCTAAAAAAATCAGTGGCGTACCATATTTTTTATGAAAAATATCCGAAGATGTGTCTGTAAGCACGCCACTGGTGGAAGTAAAATAATATTTTTTACGTAAAAAGATGTATTTAAATTATCTATTCAAACGTGCCAACTTTCATTCAAATATCTAAAGTATTTTTAAAAATATTATTAAAACTGGATTTTTTTATAAAAATTTTGACACCCTGTATCTTTGTAACGAAGTATTTTTCGAATATAGTTTATAGTACGAACTGATATTATTTTGTAGTTATCTGTCTGCCTGTAAAGTTTCCGCTTTCGAAACTGGACCATCCTGTATAATATACGAATTATTATGATGATCACGAACTACTATCTGTATGTGCTTATAAAGAAGTTTGGTCTCAACGATAACTTCACTTCAATTCAGTTGCACCAACAAGTTATGAAAAAATTGTGATAAACAGCCTTATAGATCGCGCTGTTAAAGAATAAACAAAATCTATAATGGTATGTCATATATAAATAGTATAAGTGGTATTATAGAGAATTTAATAGGTACCATACATTCTGGAGACCTCAGAAAAAATTGAGAAATGTTTAAAAAAGTATGATATAAAAGTTGCACATAAACTTACTAACTGTGTTGGTAAATGTTTTTCAAATCTAACACGTTTAATACCTAAAGATAAACAAACCTACACAGTATATAAATTAAATTGTTTAGATTTCAATGGAACTTATACAGGAGCAATATTTACAAAAAAGAATGTATGGTCATAAGTAGTACTAGAAACAAAAACTAAGAAAATTCCACTGCCCTTGCTAAACATTGTTTTGATTATAATCATCAATTCGATTACAAAGATGTTAAGATTTTAACTAAAGATTAAAAGATCAATCACAGATGATTCACATAAAATGTGACACTAAGTATGTAAATCATAGAACCGACGTTCAATCATTAAGTCAAATTTATACTAATTTAATTAATTAAAACCCTTGCAAATTTCTACATGCGTCTTTATAATGTTGAAAGTATATTTTAGATAGAATCTTGGAATAACAATATTTCTAGTAAGGTATGACAACCTTTTCCTATTACCTCGAAAATCTTTAACATCTGGTTCGAAAGTGGATACTTGAGTGTATTATAGTTTGGATTGAGTCTTATTCAAACATTGCATGAGATGACTTCGATTATTATGAGTACATTGCTATGCAGTGACTTCTTGATACATATTCATATACTTAAAGCATTAATGTGTTCTAATTTCGATTAATCGTTTTTCTGTTCGTTTCTGCGACGTGGGCATTTTAAATTGAAATTAATGCGATAAGGACGCATTGTACTTGATACAATTATTTTTAAGAAATCCCGTTTTATACATTGATAAGTCTTCTCATTATGGACGCGAGATCGAAACGTACGTAAAGAAAATAATAAGCATATGTATTAGTGTGACCTATTTCCTGAGAATTTATATATAATAGGAAACATACTTTTATTTAAAATAATAAGAAACTGATTTTTTAATAATTTATTGTTTTAAATGGTATATTCTGACATAACCAAATGGCTCGCAGTTTCTTTGGGATAAGATAAACCACCCACATTCATTTTTTATGTAAGATTATAAAAGTTCTCAACTGATAAATCTTCTGAGGAACCAAAATTCAACTTATATACTCCACATTT
Organism: Endomychus coccineus; assembly: GCA_958510875.1. Taxonomy (NCBI): domain Eukaryota; kingdom Metazoa; phylum Arthropoda; class Insecta; order Coleoptera; family Endomychidae; genus Endomychus; species Endomychus coccineus. The sequence continues at coordinate 135,551,269 of OY294068.1, forward strand.
CAATTTTTTGTTGCAATGTATGAGCAATAGCCCCACCTAATGTCTAATTTCTCTAAAATTACGTGAAGTAAATTCAATTTCTGTAGAAAATCTTCATTATTACGAAATTCTGCAATGTCCCAATTATCACAAAATGAATCATTTATATTTCCAAATGTTCTTGATTTTATTATTAAGAGAGACTGAATTCTTTAATCTTTTTTCAGATTCATACAAGTGGCGAAGCGAAATATGATATTGCCTCTCTGCAAGTTGGCGATATTTTCCAAACCAGCTTTCTAATGGATGTGTTTGAAATTTTCCTAACAATATGTAATTTAAATTAAGCTTATTGAAACAATAGGAAAATATTTCTAAAATTCCTTAACTGTATGTGACCATGTATTATGTGTTGGTGTTGTTAATTAATTTAATGTCAAACTAGACTTCCAAGAATCTAACCAATTTTCTGCATAATTTGATTGGGCTTTGAATTTAGCCAATTATCCCTGATACATTTGAGAATGTGAACCAAATCGAATAGATAAAATAATGGTCTTGAATTATCAACTGGATGCTAATACATGATACTTAACTTTTTATGTTTAAAATGGTTCATGGCCTTGCTGTTGATAGCATTATTGTCACTTGTGATACAGAATATTTTGTATCCAATTTGTTCTAATTTAAAAATAATTGATGAATAAATGCTGTTGCAAGTAACATGCTATTGCAAGCGGTACCTACAATTTCCGGTTTTATAATCCAAAAATGGCTTAATATGGATCTCATTGAATAAATGTATCATGTTATTTTCATTTTTGGGCTTATGTAAGGAAGATTTACCTTTCTTCAATACCAGATCGCTTAAGTGTGAATTACAAACTATCTTTATAGTTTGAATGCGGAAAAATTAATTTGTACTTTTCAAAAACTTATACGCGTGTGAACTAATTCTATATAAAAGTGAGGTTTTGCAGAATATCTATACCTTTCCTTGCAGGTCATCTGCAGTGTAATCTGTTCCGATAAAAAATGAAATTTTTAATTTTCATCACTAACGTTCACTTAGGAAGCTATTTTGCAACGCACTTTATTTAGTCATACCACTTTTATATAGGGTTCGTCATTAAAGCGGGAAAATTAAAAAACTGAAGTTAATGACAAATTGTCGGTCATTTAACGTCATTTAGTAAACATGGAACAGTGGTCAGGTGCTCATCGGGCTTTCTGTGTTAAATCGTTTTATAAAAATGCAAAAAAATATAAAACCGACTAAAAATCAATTCAAGTTAGAAAAAACCGTATCAACAGGAGAAATAATAGCAATAAAAAATGATTGTGCACCTGGGGAAGATTTAATTTCAACTCGAGTAATTAAACAAGTACATGAATATATAGTTGAACCTATTACACATATTATTAACACCATATTTAAAACTGGAATTCTACCAACACATTTTAAAACTTCAATAGTCACTCCAATTTATAAGTCGGGAGATAAAAATAAAATTACCGACCTATCAGTATAGACGCAAGACGCAATGTATAAAGTTACATCAGAGGTAACACAAAACCTAAATGACAATAAAAAATGCATAGCAGTCTTTATAGACTTAGCGAAGGCTTTCGACGCTGTTCCCCATGACAAACTTCTCGAGGTATTGTCATACTATGGTATTAAAGGAATTGTGTTTCAGAATTATCTAACAGATCGAAAACAAAACCTCAGAATAAATAAAACTATAGGCGATCCATTAACTATTAAAACCATCGACATATACATATGGACTGCGCGTGGCAATGATAAGCGCGGCTAGTTCAGGCGAGAGAGGGAAAACGAAGAGGCCGGCTCTATCGCGTTTCTATTGGCCGCTGCGTACTGTAGCTAGAATGTTTACGTCCCGAGCCGGCCTTTTCGTTTTCCCTCTCTCTCTCGCCTGCACTAGCCGCGCTTATCCTTGCCACGCGCAGTCCATATGTATATGTCGATGATTAAAACCGGCATACCACAAGGGACAGTACTCGGACCAATTCTGTTTATAGCCTATATAAATTCTTTTTAAGACCTAGGTATGGATGGAAACATATTATCTTATGCTGATGATACAGTGCTCATTTTTGCAGGAAAAACCTGGAATCAAACTAAATATAAGATTATTGAAGGAATGATAAACACTGAAAACTGGCTTAATACTTTTAAAACTATCTTTAAATATTCAAAAAACCCATTATATTATATTGTCAGTCACTTCAGTTAATCGTCCTTGAAACAAAAATAATTCTAATAAAATTAGATATTTAGGAATTATCATAGATCATCAACTTAAATGACTCCGAAACATAGAATATCTTACCAATAGGATCAGAAGAATAATTCACTAATATAATATCACGAAAAATTTTCTAAACAAAAAATTGCTAATTCTGATCTATAAATCTCCTATCAAATCAATTCTACTCTATGGTATTGTATGGAATATATGAAAAAAATCTACATTCTTTACAAGTGATATAAAACTTTATTATAAGAACTATGTTCTGTACGAACTATTTACATAATTTCAATATGTGTATTTCCATAAAAATAATAAACTCAAAATATTTATAAACCACACACATGAAGCAAGAATTAAAACAAATAAACTTCTAAAAATTCCTCTAAGTCACAAAAATATAAATTTGAAATTCATTAATTATCTTGCACCAAAAACATACAATCTATTACCATTGGAAATAAGAAATATCAATAAATTACCGCTGTTCTTGAAAAAAATTTGAACAATTCTGAACATTACTTATACTCACCATTGAATTGTTTTTTTGTCGATACGTCGAATCTTACATAAGAACTTAAGTTTTCACCCCTATAAAATTCAGATTGTACAAGAATTAAAAGAAGCTGATGTGGTTACTCATATGAATTATTGTCAAGAAATGTTTCAACGTTTGGATAGGGAAGGAAACGTAATCCACTATATATTTATGTCAGCCCATTTCCATCTTAACGGCTATGTAAATGAACAGAATATACGATATAGGAGCGTTGAAAATCCGCTTCAGTTACATGAGAAACCCTTACATAGTCCTAAGGTGACAGTATGGTGTGCTCTTTCAACATTGGCATTATTGGGCCATTTTTTTTTGAAGACGATCGAGGAAATGCTACAACCGTTACTGCAGTTCGTTACACAAACATGATCATAACATTTTTGGGGCAAGAACTGGTTCCATTTCCAGAGATTACATGGTTCCAGCAGGATGGTGCTACCAGTCATACTACTCGTATGTCTATTGCTCTTTCCAAACCATAGCATATCCAAAAATGGAGACATTGCTTGGCCCGCTTTGTCCGCATGCGACTTTTTCCTTTGGGGTTGGCTCAAGAGCAAGGTGTACGTTGAGCGACCGCAACCGTTAGCAGAACTAAAACGAAAAATTCAAGAAGTGGCACGTATTACACGGGAAATGTTATGGCGAGTAATGGAAAATTTTCGATTAAGACTACAAGAATGCGTAGATCATAATGGTGTCCACCTGTCAAGTATAGTTTAAAAAAAAACTCAACAGAAAACTGGAAAAACGTTAAATGACTGACAATTTAGCTTTAGTTTTTTAATTTTCCCGCTTCGCTGACGAACCCTGTACAATCTTATTTATAGGTTCTTATCACACAAGGACACCTTGTGAATAGGTGCAACACATAATTTTCTACAACAAACATGTAAAACTTTGTTAAATTCTAATATTTATAGCCTGTCACACTCAATACTGGCCATGAGACAAAATGGTACTGTCATAAGCTGCCTCTACTACAGGCATTTTGTTGATGGCGTCACACTTATTAGTTCAGGCCACGGTCGTACACAGGTCTGGAAACTCGAGGTTCTTTCCTATGTGAGCAGTGAGTCCGCTAAGCGTCGACTGGCCCGTAGTACCAAAAGTCGTCACGTAGGAGTATTTTCTGACAACTGTCAGTTGACTTGTCAACACAAGGAATACCTGCGTTTTTAGAAACAAATTACGAAATCTTGCATTGTGCCGAAATGCAAAACGGGGTACAAAAGTGTAAAGCAAGAAACTCCTGTTTTTAAAGTGCCGAAAGATGCGGAAATGCGAAAAAAATGGATGCTTGCGATTCCGGATAGAAATCGTTTTACCACTTCGTGATCCAAGCGCTAGCTGGTGGTTGAGCGAAGGACTACGAGTTAGGCGACCCGTAAGAGACTCAAGTCAACCATAGAGTTTCCAGACCTGTGTATACGACCGTGGTCCAGGCAATAAGCCGGGAAAAAGGCCATAATAAAAATAATATATAGTAACTAGAATTTCAAAATTTTTTTTTGCATTCTGTTCCTAACGGGGTTTCAACCTCTCAGAGGAGCATTCTCCAAAAGTTTAGAAAATTAATGAATTAAGAGCCGAAAATGCCCCCCCCCCAGTTTGTTTTTTTAGGTCGCTGATCACGATTCCGCAGTTAGTTTTCTCGGAAAACTCTCCAGATGAGAAATTTGGAAAATTTATATATAATATATAATTTATAATTTTGTTACAAAAAAGACCTCTAGAAGGTTTTTGGATCGCTGATCACGATTCCGCTGTTATTTTTCCCAAAAACTCTCCAGATGGAAAATTCGGGAAATCTGAGATTTTCCTGAAACTGTTATGAATAATAAAGTATAATTTTGTTGCAAAAATGTCCTCTATTAGGTTTTTCGGGTCGTTGATCACGATTCCGCTGTTATTTTTCCCAAAAAACTCGGGAAATTTGAGATTTTCCTGAGACGGTTATGAATAACAAAGTATAATTTTGTTACAAAAATTACCTCTAGTAAGTTTTTTGGGTCGCTGATCACGATTCCGCTGTTCGTTTTCTCGAAAAACTTCCTCCAGATGTGAAATTTGGGATTTCCCATGTGGAGATTTTTTTGGGAAAATTAACAGCGGAATCGTGATTAGCGACCCAAGAAACCTACTGGGGTCATTTTTTGTAACAAAATTATACTTTATTATTCATAATTGTCTCAGGAAAATCTCAAATTTCCGGAATTTTATATCTGGAGAGAGTTATTTGGGAAAAATAACAGCGGAATCGCGATCAGCGACCCAAAAAACCTAGAGGTCTTTTTTGTAACAAAATTATAAATTATACATTATATATAAATTTCCCAAATTTCTCATCTGGAGGAAGTTTTCCGAGAAAACTAACTGCGGAATTGTGATCAGCGACCCAAAAATTATACTGGGGGTCATTTTCGGCTCTTTATTTATTAATTTTCTAAACTTTTGGATTGTTTTCATAAGAATGCTCCTCTGAGGGGTTGAAACCCCGCTTTGGGGGGTAGAAAGGTCGACCCCCGCGGTCTTGATAGTCATGAATGATCTATGGGGTATTAGGAACAAAATGCAGGAAAAATTTTGAAATTCTAGTTTATATATATATTTTTTTTCCGGTTCGTTGCCTGGACTATATGTATGTAGTCGGTTTATTTCATTCATTATGGTATAGGCGAAAAATCTATAAATAGGGTTATAGCTTTATTAAGTGAAAAATATACAAATTATGCAATTATCTCAAGTACTGCTTGACGTTTAATCAAGAGATTTCTTACAACAGGCATTCATTATAAGAAGAAAGAGAAAAAGCTTGTGATGGAACTAACGCAGGTACTTTATTTGCTTTAAATCCAATATATGCAGATCCCAAAACGTCACAAAAAATCGAAGCGTAAATACTGACATAAGTAAAATACATTTAAAGAATTCATAAAGCATAATAATTTTTCCATGCATACCCAAATTTTGCCACACTTTGGAGGAAGGTGACGAAGCATTGTCGTGCGAACCTAATTTTAGAAAACTGAAATTCTATAAAAACTAATAATTTTGTGCCACAAATGGTGTTCAATCTTCCCAAAACTAAGGCAATCCCCACTACCTAATTATTGCAAGAAGGCAGATTTAAAAAAGTTAAATGTTTGGTTTGCTGTATCATACGTGCTAGGAATTTGAAGAAATTACAATTCAGTAAAGTACTTAAAATACTGCAAAGAATTATTGATGAACTTTCTTTAAATATTCGACAGTCACAATTCTTTCAACATGACGACTTCCCTGCCTATTCCACACAAATGACTACTGACTGGCTAAATAATCAGTTTGGTGAAAGATAGTTTTGGAGAATGAGCGTGACATTTTGGCCAGCTAGATCCCAGACCTCACAATAATGGATTTTTTTGTTTGGGGAAGGGTGAAACAAATAGTTTACCAAGAACACGTTTTGAATGATAACGAAATCTGAAAATAGAATAACAGAAGCAGTTTGATTAATTCCTAGGGAATATGTAGAGGCAGCTTTTGGAGAATTCCGAAACCATATTGGAAAATGTTCAAATTTAGGTGGATGCTTAGTAGAGAGCCTGACAAATTAATCTAAGGTTTTAACTAACTTTTATTTAATTATGACTAGATAGTGTTAAGGCAGTAACTTGTAATAATCTGAGTGAATTTTTAAATTTATACTAAAAAAATAAAATTCTTTTGTGGAAATAAATATTACAAGAAAATATGAAATATCAAAGTTAGCTGAGAAATATGGGATATTAAAAGCTTATCCGAAAAACTTGTTGATACTAAGAGCTAGTATGTAGGACAATTTCTCAACAACTTTTATTGTATTTCAAAAAATTGGGGACAGAACCCCAAGTAAATAAAATAAATGTTGTTTCAATCCAGGGACATGCTATAGATGGCAAGCTAGGCTTCACAAGGAATAATTTAATGCTGTGAAATAGCATTGTGATAGGAACACAGTTGTGTGTAATATAGGCATTGATGAGATGTCTATTAGGAAGCAATGCTTTTTGTGTAGGTGTGAATTTAGGCACCAAGATTCTTACAATATATCTGCAGGTAAACATGATTAGTTTTTATGGCTGTAGGAATCAATGCTTTATGGAAAATTCCACTTATTTTATTATAAACGTAAATAGACTTCAATTTTAATATGGACCTAATTTAAAACTTGTTCCTAAATGTACATACAGGAGAAAATTTTATTTTTTTTGGGTTTGCCACATGCTCAGAAATTTTAAGGACAAAAGAGTGTTAGTGGATGAAGAGGGGGATAAAATAATGAGGGATTATCTAGAGATATTGTTGTGGTAATCCGGAGATAGCTTCAAGGGCTCTCATTGGAGCCGACCTCTTACCGCTCAATATACCTACGAATGCAAGTCGCTGCAGTCGGTCCAGTGTCCCCAAGTGACGCCAACCAAGTCATAGGCTTGGACATAACGCCCTGTCTCTTCTAACTCCAAAGAGTCCGTCGACTACAAGATACCGCAGAAGCGGAGATAGGAGACCTTGTGGGCAGCCATTTGTAGTGGTGGTTTGTACAACGCATCCGTTATGTTGCGCCTTTATTGCACGTCTAGATGTCTAGCATGGCCCCAATACCGGACTAGTCAGATTGATTCCATGCTTCTCAGCGGCTGAGCAAATAGACTCGACGAACGTATCATCAAACGCCCCATCGATGTTGCACATATTAGTGACATATCGTAGTGAATTCTACTGAAAACTGTTATTTTCGTAGAGAACTATTGTAAAGAAGACCCGTATCCCTAATTTTTCTGAAACTGAGAAGCAACTGCTTTTAAGCCTTGTGCATAAATATAAGCACATTATTGAATACAAGAAAACTGACGGTGTCAGTGTTGATGAGAAAAACGAGGCCTGGAAAGCTGTAGCCAATGAATTCAATTCTTCATGTTCAGAATCGAGGTAGAGAGGTGCATTCACTTGAAAAATTTTACAGCAACAGAAACATGGATGTGCGGAAAGTTGTAGCTCAATTTATTCTCTTCATTAAAAATCTATTACTCACAGGATTCAATCAATGTGCCAATGGAACCTGATAATTGTGACAAACCTGGTAATTCTAACGATGAAATCAAAACTACTGATATGGTAAGGTATTTTGGAAAACATAAATATATCGTAGAAACATAATATTTTTTATGACAGAATCAACCAACATTAGGCTGGGGACTGAGCGAATTCAAGAGCAGCATGTTGAGAACTCGAAAGCCAACTATCTTGGCAAATGCAACTTCCAGTAGGAGAAGACCTTTAGTTTCTTGGGAATTGACATCCTCGACAATCGCAGAGAAATATGATTCCCTCCTGGACAAAAGATTGGCCATTGCAGACATGGAATTAAAAAAAAGGTCAAAATGATGTGAAATGGCAGCTTGAACCTCATGAGGGAAGCCCTGCTCTTAGATTTAGAGATAAAGAAACAAACACTTGTTAATTTAAAAGCAAAACCGTAATTTTTAATTAGAAGTAGTAAGAATCTATGTAATTTGTCAATGTTTTTCCTCTATTACTATATATTTTTTTAGATTGTAAAGGATCTTTACTTGTTGGAATGGAAATCCATCATGTTACAAATGAACACTACATTGTAGTGTTGACTTGTAATATATATATATATATATATATATATATATATATATATATATATATATATATATATATATATATATATATTTGTTATTTCATAGGCATTTTGGATCACTGCATTTTTTAAATTTACGAATTGTTCTCATTGCCACTACTGAATTTTTAAAAAAATTCAACCAAACTGATGTGTAGATTCTTATATTTTTATAAATCATTAAAATGATTATCAATTAAATGTATTTATTATTCTGATTTGAGAGAGGAATAGAACTGTAACTCTTGTCAAAATGTATTACTCACCTTAAAAATAACTTCCCCTTTTTCGTACACATAAAAGACCTCGTTAAAACGATTTCTTTCCGGAGTGTGTACTTATTATCTAAGGCTTTTTTTGATAGTAATTTAAAAAGGAAATGTATGAAAATAATCGATCGCATATAAACATTTTTTTAATTAAATTAGGATAACAATCAAAATACATGTATACTAATAAACTATAAAAGAGTTCACACTGTGGATATATTATAACCTATAAATAAGAAATAATCACCCTTATCCACTAAAAATACTGGTAAAGTACTGAGGACCTTTCGGCTACCAAGTAGCCATCATCGGAGTAAACTAAATTTTAAATCAAAAAGTGCCTATTTAAATACTATTTGGGGATAATAATGTAAACAAAGGGTTACCGTCAGCTGGAGATAAATCGAAATTTAGTAAATTGCTTTTTTGTTTATACATTTCCATCCCTTCTAAATTACCTAGAAATTTGTCTGTACTGTGTTTTAAAAGTGATAAGCTTTCTTGAGAAATGGTGTGACCTGTATTTAAAATATGTTCGGAAATCGCTTATGTTTCATTATTATTTTTCTTTATATGGGGAAAATGTTCCTTATAACGAGTTGAAACGATTTCTTCCCGGAATCGCAGGCATCCACTTTCTTCGCATTTCTGCATCTTTCGGCACTTTAAAAACAGAAGTTTTTTGTTTTGCACTTTTGTACCCCGTTTTGCATAATCACATAACCAACGTGTTGGAACCTGTTGCAGTGTCATATCTTCGGGGGTTAATTAATCCAATTTTGCAACATGATAATGCCCGCCCTCATAGGGCAAGGGTTACAACACAGTATTTAGAAGATGCTGATGTGGTGGTGCTTCCATGACCTGCACGTCGATTGAACATGACTGGGATATATCGGTACAAGACAGTAGTTCACGCCACACTCCTCACAATTTAGATCCAAGAAGCTTGGGATGGGCGACATTGATTATCTTGTTCCAACTGTACCTCATCTAATCATTTACTAGTTACATTAATGCCTCTTCTGTAAAAATTTCAATTAAATTCCTTAACTATTACTAACTGTTGCATGCTTATTCAAATCAGTATATTTAAGTTTGGGTTAAATTAGTCTGTGGTAGGGATGGGCGATGTTCATCGATGTTTCTCAAACATCGATGTTGAGGTTCCTATATTCGATATTTATAACCTCGATGTTTAATTTTCCCAACATCGATGTCAACTTGTCAACACAAAACATCGAACGTAATAAACTTAAATTATTTAAGCTTTCCTGCTACATCTGTGAATCAAGCACAATTTAACTGTGAACTGATTATTTTCTTACAGCATATAGAATTTTGCTGTTGCACCACTTTACCTTTCGTGTAATGGCGCGCCCTCTATGAAACACGCACAGCAGCAACTCAACTGAATTAGTGGCTGCTTGCTATTCCTCAACATTGTTTATGTATTTGATACTCGGTACTTCCCCGTTTTATACTCTACATATTCGGTAATACTAAAATAGTACATCAAGCAGAATTTTGGTGTTATAAAATTTAAACATACAGTTCAGTTTCAGTGCCAATGCAAAATGCAAGTAAGTTCGGTATATTTGAATTCTAGTTTCCGCTTTGTATTATTTCTTGAAAATAAGTTCAGTTTTGTATTTTATTGTTGTTGTATATCATTATAGATTCTGAAATACCTATTTGTCATTTAAAAATTAATTTTGATTATGATATTTTGTTTTTAATTTGAAACATCGATGTTATATAACATCGATGTTTAGCAGCCGATGTTTTCTGAGCATCGAGGTGAGCTGTCGATGTTTACATCGATGGTAAACATCGATGTTAGGCGTCGATGTCCCATCCCTAGTCTGTGGTAGTGATGGGACGAAATAACAGTCACAGTGATTTTGTAACTGTTACTGGAAATTCACTGCTCCCATATATCACTGCTACCAACAATATGCTGTTACCTGTTACTTAAGTTATAACAGACTACAGAAGCATAGAAGTTATAAAAGTATCAGAATACAAAATGGTATAGTCATATAAATATTATTAGTTCTGAACTGGTTGTCCTTATCCTAGAGGTCTTGTCTCTCGGTCTTATATTTTTAGATCTAGTGCAATTTTATTTTATTTATTGTATTTTGTAGCATAGAAAATGCAATAAAGCTATCTAAGTAATCGAGTTTTCAATGATATCTGTCCTAATTCAATTATGATGATCCTTTCAACATTTAAAAATAAATTGAGTGCGATGTAAATATAACATCTTTCATATTGACCGTCGAGGCTATGGGCCCAATGTGAACTTTAGGAGACATATATATGCTAGCTTGTATAAGTCTATCTCTCTCAAGTAGAAATAATATGAATTTCTATTTGAGACAGACTTATGGGAAATGCATATAATGATATCGAATATTTCTTATTTCCGTCTCTTTTCATTGTCAGGCAACTCTCATTGTGATTTAACCACATTTGTTGCGATGATAATACCCTACTTCTCAAGGTAGATAACTTGTTTGGTTGGTAACATGCGTACTGGTGTAGTCACGGAATAATTATGACCTGTTACTTAGTAGCTGTTAAATGTAACCTGTTATTTCAAAATAACAGTAACAGTTATAACTGTTACCTAAAAGTAACTACTAAGCACATCACTAGTCTGTGGTATCACAATATAGAACTAGTGGTCAAAGAGTGGTTAAGGGATGAAAATCTATGGTAGTGGTATCATGAAAGTTTAGTTTCGTACTAGAAGTCTATAATATTGAAGACTTCTTGCTTTTATATTTTTGTAAACTAAATAAGTCCTTCAATTTTTGTTTAGCATTAGTACCTCGTTTCTTAAGTCAGCTCGAAAAACCTTGCCTGAGGCTTACTTTTAGTGTTCCTTTTGTGTCATAGAATACAATGCTTCCGTGTTTCTGAATACTAATCGACTGAGTGTTTATTATTATTTAGTTTCCTGTTCTAGATGTTTAGGGAATAACGATTGCACGAATAGAAATTTCTCTAATTTGTTGAATCATTTGAAGGTTCAGAATTCTTTTGGAGGTTCGAAATGTTATGTACAGCTCATAGAAAATCGAATATTCAAATTTCGCGGTTTAGCTAGAGATCTGCAATACCTACATATCTTTCCTTTTCCGTTCTGAAACTAATGACAAACGAAAGGATTGTTGAAGTCCTGAGTATTGTTGAATCTTTCTAGGTAAGTATTCTAACAAAATTGAAAATTATTAATTATTATCATTCACGAGTCCACTCGTTCCTTCAAAGTCATTTCGATTTCTTATTTTAAGTTTTGGGCACTTAACAGCCTTGTTTACTATCACCACATGGCTTGTTAGAGAATTTTTCAGAATTACGTTGCGTAGTCAGTAATTAATCAATTCTTTCTAGAACATGCCGTCAGTGACGCTCAAGGATGTCGACCAACACAAATTTGTGAAGGCATTCTCCTCATTTTTGAAAAAGTAAGTAAATCTAACCTCACCTTATGTGTAGTATTGGTATGTCTTGGGTATATTTGGCTGTATCAGAGAATTGAGGGCGTCATAAGTTTTACCCCCGATCTAAATATTACTCCAACTTTATTTGAATTTTTTTATATAACCTATATTTGCCTGTGGGCATTAGACTGAATTTGATATTTAACCATCAAAGTTCTCATTATTGGTAGGTGTTACTTCAGTCATGCAAAATATTATGTATTATTCATTCAATCATTCGCTGCATCTATTCAAAGAAGCTGGTATAATAATTGCCAATAATGTGTTCACTGATAATTCTCCCTGCGATTAAAAAGAAACAACAACTGCAAGTGATATAATATACTTCTGAAACTGTTTCTTGATATCCTTTGTTTCACATGGGTTGGAGGACAACTCGTTTTATTCCATATACATTCATTATATAGAAACATCAAATTGTGTTTTGTAATCTATAATCATATGCTAGTTTAGTGATGAGTAATGAAATCTTAGCAATGAAAATTGTGCTTATTTCATTTAAGAAATACTCTTATATCATGTAAGTTTTATTACAATATTGAGATTAATCTTCACCTAATAACCCTCCATAGTATTTTCCTTCTTTCATTTGCTGTGTATACCTATCTTTGTGAAATGGTTTGTATTCTTACATCTATTTGCTCCTTCCATGTGAACTCTGATGAATTGTTATGTAGTAGTTAGAATTTTAAGTGTAATTTTTTATTTTTTGATTCTATCAATTTTAGTTTGGAAGCCAGTCTAAATATCCAGTATATTCTATCCCAAAAATGTAGTAGGGTGACTTCGCCGGTTTTCGGCCACTTAACGATTTTTAATCATAGATATATTTATAACATGAATGGTTTTGTGCACATTACAATTACCCTATGTCATTTCTGATTCATAGACTGTCACTGATGAGTTTTATAAAGTATTATACATTTATTTCGATCCATTACTTTACAAAATAATAAAAATGTCAAAATCTACAATTCACCCAGTTTTCGACCACATTGGATCAATTTTCGGCCAATAACATACTAGTTTTCGACCACCATTTTAGAGATTATCTAGTTATCTCTTCAAATATAACATTGACATTAATACCGTAACTGGTCAGTGTGTCACGAATTTCATCCAATACTTTTTTGGAGGCTTTAATATCACTAATTGTAATTGGTTCTGGACGAGCCTCAGTAGCCAGACCATTTTGTTTTTCCAAAATGTTTTTCACTCATTTTGTATAATCTACGCTCTCGGGGTTAAGAGGAAAAAGGCCACATTTTCTGAAACCGTTTATTATATAAGTTTTCATATTAATATTCTGCAGACATTCCTGGAAAATCCGACAGAAATTTGTTTTCGTGACAGAGCAATTCACGTTTTCTGGACAGCTGCCAATTCCTCACAGTGCTTTTCCACTGAGTTTTGAGTGGTTTAAATACACTAACATCTGCAGGTTGGAGTATGTGAGTTGTGTTGGGAGGAAGGGCATACAAGATTATACCATTTTGTTCGCAAAACTCACTCAGTGGCATAGTCATATGTGACTTATGGCCGTAAATAAAAAGAAGTACTGGCTTTTTGATCTCATTTTCTAGCAACCATTTGTGAAAATCATTGGCAAGGTATTCGTAGAAAATGTTTGCCTTCATCCACCCTGATTCCGATTTTCCGAGAATCCAGTTTTCTGGCATATTTTCTACAATCACTCTAGGTGGCCTTACGTAGGGAAAAACCACCAATGGTGGACATATTTTCCCGCTGGCAGAAGAAGAAATATTTATTTAAATAGGTTACCCTAATATACAAAAAAAAAATATCATACTATACAATAAATTAACAGTACAATAAATTAAACAGTAGGTAGGTAGTTAATCTACATTTAATAATTAACATATTCTTCAGACATTATATTATATCAAACATTTTGTATGGATTCCAATAACTGTTTTTAAAAAATGCTTAATGATGGACTAGATTTAACTATGTTTGGTAGTTTATTATAAGTAGCAAAGCCTTTAAAAAACAAAGAATTCATGGCACTTCTCTTATTCGTTCTGTATACATACAAATTGGCGTTGTTTCTTGTGGCATATTCATGAACATCTGAATTCAAATTAATAAATTCACTAAAGTATGAAGGTGCTAAGTTATTTAGTATTTTATATATAAAGATCATTGATAAGTAATACAATCGTAGAGAAACTGAAAGCCACTGCAATGTTTGTAACATGATTCCTATTTCCGTGAATCTACTCGCTTTTAGAACTATACGCATACCTCGATTTTGAAGTTTTTGTAGTTGTGATGTTTGATTTAGATTAAAAAGGAAAATAATAGAAGCACAGTAGTCAAAGTGAGGTTGAATAATAGCATTATATACAGTGATTTTTGTTTGAGTGGATAAATTTCTAGAAATTCTTGAAAGAAAATATAGTTTTTAGATATTTTTTTGCAAACATAATCGAAGTGGTTGCCAAAAAGTAATAAATTATCTAACTGGAAACCGAGATATTTAATACATTCCACAATTTCAATTTTTTCATTATTAATTTGCAGATTTACTTCATCTAAATCAAGATTTTGTAGCTTATATTTAGTTGTTATTATCATACCTTTAGTTTTTGTTGTATTTAATTTCAATTTATTTGCCATGAGATATTCATTAACTTCCTTGAGTACAGAATTCATTTTCTCAATAGCTCTATCTAAGTTTGTGTCATAGCATGCCAATAGTGCATCATCTGCAAATAAGTTTACAAAGTCTACATTAACGAACAAGTTTATGTCATTTAAGTACATAATAAAAAGCAGAGGACCTAAAACGCTACCCTGTGGAACACCTATATTTATATCCGATTCCTGCGAGATGTTATCCTGGACTCTAACTTTTTGTTTTCTATGGGATAAATAATCAGCAAACCACTGATAAACATTACCATCAATGCCATATCCTTTTAACTTCATCAAAAGAATATTACGATCAATCGTTTCGAAAGCCCTCTTCAGATCAAGAAAAACCGCTACAACAAATTTATTGTTATCAATTTCTCTTTTGAATTTAGACAAAGTAAGTTGTAATGCAGATTCGCAAGAATATTTTTTTCGAAAACCTGATTGGTTATTTATTAGAATTTCATTTTTTTCAACATGTTCAAGTACCTGATTGTACACAGCTAATTCAAGAATTTTTTCTATGGGTGGTAATGTATTTATAGGTCGATATTCACTGGCCTTGATTGTATTGCTTTCTTTTGGTATAGGAACTACGGTACTAACTTTTAAAGAATTGGGAATTTTAGAAGTTTGAAAAGAAGTATTTAAAAAGTTTAAAATGATATGGCCGCAGGTTTCAAAAGTGACTTTCAGCATTTTGGAATTCAAGATCTCATGGACGTTAATTTTGTTATCTAAAGAGTTAATAATTAAACGCAGTTCATTCATGGATAATAAGTGAAACTGGGAAAAATTAGGATATAAATTATAATTGTAGTATTTCCAGTCATCGACATTATTAATACTATCAACAACTTGCTGAATACTGGTAATGAAGTAGTAATTGAATTCATTTACTATTTCAGTTTTGTTTTTCACAATATTATTCTGGTTTGTTAAGTTGAATTCTATACAGCTCGGAAAGTTTTGGCAATTTAAGTTTATCAGCTTTTTTAATGTTTTCCACATAAGTCGAGAGTTATTTTTATACATATCTACTTTTTCAAAGAAATATTGTTCTTTTTTCCTCTTCAATAAGTTCACTACTTCATTTCTTTCTTTCTTAAATTCTTCCCATTTCACACTTTTATTTGAGTCAACAGTTGATACAAAATCTTTATATGTTTTATCACGTTGTTTAATTTTTTTATGTATTTCGTTGTCAAACCATGGTATGTTATTTCTGTAATGGCAGACTCGAATTGGTGCTACCTTATTGATAACTGATTGACAGTTATTGAAAAAATTTTGATATATAACATTTACATCTGTTGAATTTGTATCCCAATCACATGAGATTAAATCTAGTTTAATTTTATCCAAATTTTGCTCACTTAGATTTCTATAAT
The DNA here is from genome assembly GCA_958510875.1 of Endomychus coccineus. Classification (NCBI taxonomy): domain Eukaryota; kingdom Metazoa; phylum Arthropoda; class Insecta; order Coleoptera; family Endomychidae; genus Endomychus; species Endomychus coccineus. The sequence goes on from OY294068.1 coordinate 135,567,584, forward strand.
TTCTGATAGAAGTACTTTCATTTCTGTTATTTTTGAGACAGATAGATATTAAAGAATGGTCACTTAATTTAGGTGTAGAATGAACAAAACAATTAGCATAATTATTATTAACTAGTACATAATCAATTAGCGTTTCACTGTTGTTTGTAATTCTGGTGGGGTCCAGTACTAATTGATCAATTCCATATTGTAGAAACATAGTTTTGATTTTTCTTACATAAAAACTGTTATTTAAAAAATCTAAATTGAAATCTCCCACCAAAATGCAACGCCTATTACTAGCAAAGAGATCATCACATATATTTTCCAAATTTTCTAAGAATAACGCATCCGAACTAGATGGCGAATGATATAGACATCCAACTAACCATTGACACGTCCCAAAATTTATCCTTATTACCTTACACCAATAATTATCCTTTAATATGTAAGTCTTCTTTATTGAAAACTGCAGAGTATTCTTCACATAGATCACAACACCCCCCGTTTGCCGATTTGGAGAATCACATCGAACATGACTATAACCATCGAGTTTGATTTCTGAATCTTCAATTTCACTTGTTATTCTTGCCTCACTAACTAGAATTACTTTTGGAGAGTAGCACAAAATGCTTATTTGTATTTGATCGATTTTGTTCAGCAGACTTTGGGCGTTCATGTAGATGATATCAGTGAAGAGGTGTATATTAGGGTCATTTATAGGTTTTTTCGTTGTGAAGTAACATTTTTATTGACTATGGTTGGCTTATTGTTGATAAACTTCATTGTTTTTGAATCATCACCATTTTTTATGTACTCATCAAGTTTGGCTTTAATGCTTTTAAAATAGTCTTGTTGTGCTTTGGTTTGGTCTCCAGATATCCTCATTCCTGGGATTTTAGTTGTTTTGTTTTTCAAAACAAGTTTAGCGTCCTCTGGAGAGCTCAGAATAACTTTGATTGGCCTAATTTTTGCTTCATTAAATTTCCCAAGCCTAAACAGTTTAACATTGTTTTTGTTGATATTATAATCTTCTAACATGTACTCAACTGCTTGCTTGTCTTCTGAGTTCCGTTCATTTTGTGTATTTTTATGTGATTCATTTACATTATACATTATTATGTTTGAAGCTCTATTTTGCCTATCTAGCATTTCCGCAATCATTTCTTCCATGTCTGGTCCCTGACCTACACTAGTTGTATTTGATATCTGTGCACTTTCTTCTTTATCTGTGAGTTTTTTTACAAGTTCTTTGAGTTCTGATATTTCCTTGATGAGGGCTGGTACTTTATAAAAACCATCTTCACACTGCTCACAAAAAAATTTTAGTTTTCTCCTGGTTTTCAACTGCATACATTTTATTTCGGATCCTGTTAAATTTCCACATTCATTGCACAGTAATAATTTACAACTATCACATGCAAATAACTGACCATTGTCAAACTTTTTATTGCACTTAACACAAATTTCCATATTTCCAGATTTTAGGCAAAATAATGTTGCTCCGCCACGGCAGTGAAAACTATCAAGACGGTGATCAAGGATTTTTCTTGGCCAACTTTTATTTGGTAAAGATTTTTCCACCCTTTGGGGGCTAGAACCCTACCCGTTTTAGGGCACATAGAAAATCCTGACTCATCCCCATTTAACATGCGGTTGGGGTCTTCCAAAATATCCATGTAATTATTGTCACTGAGGAAAGTTTTTAGTTCATTGAACCAAGACCTAATACTTTCCTCAGTAACTATGGCTCTCGCTTTATTTATACTTTCTGCTTCACGAAGCGATATGGATGGATGGCGTTTCAAAAAATTTCCATACCACCTTTGCCCCGGTTTGCCATTTTTGAATAAGTTTTGTTTATTCGTTGATTTGATAATGCCTTCAACAGTGGCAATCAGGTCGCTTTTTTTAATCGGGAAACCACATTTAGCCAAATTTATGGTCCAATTAACAATTTTTTCTTCGCCTTCAAACGTCAACAACGGCTCCGGACCAGTCTTTCTAATTTTCCTGGAAATTTTTGGTATCTTCCCAATGAGGTAGTCCTGAATGGTGGTTCTAGGTACTCCAAAATCCCTGCTCGCCTGACGAATTTTCATTTTATGCTCTCTTATTTCATACAGAGCCCGTTCCAATTGATCTTTGGAGTAATTGAAAAATTTCCGTTTTTGTTTGGCCTTTTGAATATTTTTTTCTTTGGCCTTTTGAATATTTTTTTCTTTTCTCGTTTGATTGTTCATCTGCAACGAAAAGGATAATGTTAGGTGGTCGAAAAGTCGTCCCTTTTCATCTAGTGGAAAACATATGTAATTACTGATTTGTGCTGGTTTTCGGCCACTTAGGTTGTGTTTGAAATAGTGATAAATTCTATAAGAAAACAATGGCCGAAAACTGGATATTGAATTCACATTATGCTTCGAAGTAATGTGCTAAACGCAGAACGATAAAGGCAGGTGCGTTTAAATAGGAGTGAGAAAGAAATTCCTCTCAAATATACCAGTTTTCGACCGGCATTGCCGAAAACGGGATAGACTGTTATTTTATTAGCTGGTTTTCGACCACCAAGCCTTTTACAAAAATAACAATAAATATTAAGTTTTATCTAATTTAAAATGTGAAGTCAATTATATTATATAATAAAATAACAACTAACTCCTTAAAAGATACGAAATTTCACGAATACTCACTATTTACTGGCAGCACTTCTACTATACAATTCACAGAACTTTAACGCATCATACGACGAACAAAAACCCGGCCATCTTGAATCAATTATTAGTAGTTCGGAAACTTGCCTGAAGGCGGCTGAAGGTTGTATTAGAGAGAAGATAAGTGGCCGAAAATGGGAATACCTATGAAATATGAAGCAGCGTCAGGATTGCGCTATTTTCTTTGTTTTAATGTTGATGTGGTCGAAAACTGGTACTGGCCGGCTAACCGGCTAATCCACCCTAATTTAAATGTTCAAATTTTTTTACAAACATCAATTTTAGGGTGATTGGATTGACCCCCATATCTTTCTATGGCCATTGTACCTGTAATATTATATATTTATAAGTTTTGAGGGAATATTTTATTGTAATTTTGAAATAAGATATGTTAATTTTCAAGGACTGGTAAACTGAAGGTACCAGAATGGGTAGATTTAGTCAAGACTTCCCGTGCTAAAGAATTAGCTCCATATGATCCTGATTGGTATTACATCAGATGTGCTGCTGTGGTTAGGCATGTGTATATCCGATCTCCAGTTGGTGTAGGATCTGTCACCAAAATTTTTGGGTCACGTAAACGTAATGGAACCAAACCCTCCCATTTCTGTCGCTCTGCTGGTAGTATAGCTCGCAAAGCACTACAAAGTTTAGAAGCTCTAAAGCTAATTGAGAAGTCTCCTGATGGTGGAAGAAAACTTACCCAACAAGGCAGAAGAGATTTAGACAGAATTGCCGCACAGGTTAAAGCTAAAGAGAGGAAAGCTATCAAAGCTGCAATTTTAACTTTGTAAGACATTATTTAAATAAAAGATTCCATAATCATCAGGTTCTTTTTTTTTCCGAACTTTCAAATACTTAATTTTGTTTTTGATTAAACCTCAAAACTTTGGTGTTCAGGTGAAAGTCTCATTATTTCAAATGGAAGCTACTACTTCAACTTAGAAGTATTGATTTTTATCCTACATGGAGCATTCACCAATATCTGGAGCAAAAGTATGTTATTTGGGATTTTAAGTGGATGGTGTTTATTAGAGGAGGGAAATTGAGCACTATTAATATAAAATATTTTTCATATTCCCTTATATTACTGCCAATTTCCACATACCACAGTTGAACTTGCTAAGAACAGTAGAATCCACACCCTTTTCACTAGTTTGAAAACTTTGCTAGCATCAGAGAATCAACAATTCAAATTGATTAGAATTGGAAATTACATGATTGAAATCCAATATAAATAAATATTTAATATTCTAATATGATATACAGGAATTACCTAGTAAAAATGAAATTGTGATGTTTGGCTGATTTGAAGGGTGGTGTTTCATATAAATATTTTTGGTTTGGGCCTCGCATCAAAAGTTATGGCCTTTTAATAAATATGGCAGCTGAAATTAGGTAGTTTATTTCACCATATTCCAGAAAAGTATTAAATGGAGCAATAGGTCAGAATGCTCACATTAAGTCACTTCTGAGATGATAAAACCTACATTTCAGCTGCCATCTTTAAAAGGTCAACCTTTTATGGGAGGCCTGAATAGAAATTTTTTTATATGAAATGCCCTCCTTAAAATCTGTCAGTGAGGTCACTGTTTCATATTTACTAGGTCAGTCTGGAACATTCTGCAGTATCGTTCGGAAGGGGTTTGACTGTAGATTTGGTGAAAAACTATAAATTTAAATAGTTATGTCTTTTGGCGGGGAAGGGTCTGTGAAAATTTGGGAAAAATCGGAAAATTTTTATGGCCGGGTGTACTAGTTATCTATATATAATTAATATATAGATAATAGTACTGTCAAGAGTTTGATAGAGAAAATTTGAGAGGGTATGGGTGGTGGTTGAGGTATCGTTAAAAGGGGCTAGACTGTAGATTTGCCAAAAGCAAACAATTAAAAAAAGTTACGTCGTTTGGCCGGGGCGGGCCACCGAAAATTATAAAAATCGGTTGTCAGTAAAGTCGGTTTACTGACGATAGTTGATCGTGACAACGTCATAAGAAAATACTGATGGAATGGTTTCATTTTTCAAAAGAAAATTTTAATTTTATTTGTTTGATAGATATTTTGTATGGATATAGAGAAGGAGGTAAATGGAAATCACAATTGAATTGATCAAGTTACATTTATTTGTACGCATAAATACAATTATGTCAAAAATTCAATTGTGGAAGCCGTTACTTTGTGATAGTTTATCATTTTAACGAAATAATAAATGAAACTACTTTGTTTTACTACGAAAAATTTTTCGTCTGAAGATGACACGTTTAATGTTGAAACTATACTAACGACTATATTAAACATCAGTGGTAGTAAAACAAAGTAGTTTTATTTATTATTTCGTTACAATTATGTCAATTTAGCTTTTAAAAACCCGCCTCAATGTGTTTGATATAGGAGAAAATTGTTCCCTTTGACGGCTGGCTGGTCCAACCTATCATTTCAGACACGTTGTGGAAGATTTAACATTTATGTTTTAATTTTTTGAAATCATAGCTACGCTCGATAATTATTTCGATCGAATAGTAAAGCAATGGATTTTTTACTCATCCTGAAATAGTTCTCTTAACTTATTGTTATAGTTTTGTCAATTATAGCATAACCTACAATCGCTGCACTAGCGGACCGATGCTATTTATTTTAATGATGAAAGCACGAATATTCGACAATATATCACTGAACATATATTTAATATCGAAAGAATCATTACCTTTATCGCCGCAATTATCGTTGCTATAAACAATTGACACCACATTCACTTTTCACTGCACTTCATACTTGACGAAAACATGTATATGTATTATTTTGTATAGCAGCTGTCCACGCGGACGCATCGCTCACTCACTCAAGTAGGTGACGCTCTCGCTTGCACTTCAAGCCTTAAATGGAACGCCTTAGAGCGAGGTAACGCCGCATGAGTCATGTTTTCTCCTGCGTGCAGCCGGCTTCATTGAATTATAAGACGTTGTCACGTCAAAAATCGAAAGATTTCTATCGCCGGTATCAGCAGGGTGCACTAGTTATCTATATATTAAAAGCGTGGTGTCAAGGAGTTCGATAAAGAAAAATTCAGAGGGTGGGATCCTGGTTGAGGTATCGTTCGAAAGAGACTAGAATGTAGATTTGCCAAAAACTAACAAATAAAAAAGTTATGGCGTTTGGCCGGGGCGGGCTATAGGGTGAAACCGAAAGATTTGTATGGCCGATTTCGGCCGGGTAGACCGGTTATCTATTTAAAAGCGTAGTGTAAAGGGTTCGACAAAAGTATAGAGAGTAGGATGGTTAAGGTATCGTTTCAATGGGGATATAATGTAGATTTGCCAAGGAATCTAACAATTAAAAACCGTTGTTTGGTGGGCCACTAATAATTAGGGGAAAGTGTCCTTCATTTTGGCCGACGTCACCGGGTACACTAGTTTATCATTATTATCATAGGTGATAAGGTTAGTTGCTGGAAGTGGCGTGAATAGGAATTTTGCCCCTCCGCTTCGTCTGAGCCTGGACTCTTATTCTCTCATAGTATAACCAAACATATTGGAGATTATATATAAATAGTTCTCATACCTTCTTATGCTCAAGAGCTGAGTGAATGCTGTTTTGTATCAAAATAACTGTTCCAGAATGAAGTCATTATTATTTAAAAGAAACATTATAATATAGTGTAATATGTAAAAAATAACACCAATAACTGTACTTTTCAGTCGAAACAAATGAAACGTTGAATATATTAATAAACCCTGAGAGAAACAAAGTAATAATACTCCATAATGACATATATTCGGATTACTAAAAGTCTAATTCAGAATTAATGAATAGAAAAACTTAAGAATGTACCCATTAACATAAAATATAGGCATAGTCACTACATAGTATAAAACAAAGTCGCTTTCTCTGTCCCTATATCCCTATGTATGCTTAAATCTTTAAAACTACGCAACGGATTTTGATGCGGTTTTTTTTAATAGATAGAGTGATTGAAGAGGAAGGTTTATATGTATAATAATATCCATTAAATAGTGGAGAAATACTGTTATTTTTGAGGTTTCTAATGTGATGTCGTAAATAATTACATTTTTTCCGCTTACATTGCAAACGCAGGCTGAACCCTACGAGATATATCAAAATAATGTACTAAGTATTGTACACATTGAAAAGGTCTACAGAAAACTCCGCGATGGTATATGTCTATCTCTTATGGTTATACCACAATACCATTTTTTGTCATTTACTTTTTACGACAAATAATGGCTAATTTTCGAAGCGATTTTAACCAATACAGCATCCAATTAAATACCTTAAATACATTGTTGATTTGATATAGATCTATATGGCCCTTTACAGCATATGATTTAAATGAATATTTTCGAAGATATTAGATTTAAAAATTGCGGGACGTAGCGTTTGCGGCGGTACCGGCCGGCCGTGCGAAGCCGGGGCGGGCCGCTAGTAGAATATAAAATAATGTGTTATCAGGATAGGACCTTGAATTCAAACTAATTTTTTCATCCTTAATTTCTGCAAATTCTTCAAATACTTGTCTATTTTCATAGTATCAACTAAATCGTATTCTATGGCCAGTAGCGCCAAATATATTCTAGCTTTTCTTAGCTAAAACAATTTCTCTAATAATTTTAAGTTTAGAAAGTGACCGTTCTGCCGTCTCGATTGTTACAGGTTGACTTCGAAGTTAGCGGCCGACAGTAGATGAATGGATATAAAACAAAAAGATGAACCTTAAATTGAGATTCAATTTTTGTTAAAAAAGTCACTCATTCTGTTTCAATTAATATGTGTGAGCGAAGGTAGCAGAGCCGGACCTAGAGTTTATGGGGCCCCGGGGCAAGACTAAGTTCGGGGCCCTATTTCTCTATTGAGTTTGTCCTTCGCTCAGGAGGCCCCGGGGCATTGCCCCGGTTGCCCTATTGTTCCGGCCCTGGAAGGTAGTCATTCTCACGAAGTAATATAAAACAGTGATTCTTCATTCCACAAATTTTTTTCAGCAAGAAAAAATGAGCTCATACGGAAAAATTGATAATAATTTTTAGGTTGTATTCAAGTGTTAGATATATTTGGTATATTAATGTTAGTTTGATAACATTATTGTATACTACTGAATAATGAATTAATTACTGAAGATACGGTAATTGTTTAATTAATGCGACGATGGAATTTGTTTTTTGCTTAAGCTTCAGACTAGACTCACCTCCCAGAAACGCAAGGGCTGGCGGGATCAATGGTTGCTGGGATTAACGATGTGGTTTTTTTCGTTTGTTTACTTGACATAGGTAGCGACTTGAATAATGCAATTTGTCGGAACATTTTCCATTTTGTCGACAATATTTCCGAAACTTATAAATATGCCCTTAGTCGAGTGTCTGCGTCTTAGAATAAATAGTGAGAAGAAGGAAAGTTTGCAACCCGAACATAAACGAATAAGCGAGGAAGGGGGAGATATTCACACCCCAGATATGATTAATTCAAAGCGGTTTACGCCTGTCGTGGTTGTTTACTTTGGCATTTGATAACTTAAATTTGTGAATAAGATCAACCGTGCAGCATTTGGATGTTCTGAGACACCCAAAAACAAAACTTTTGGCATTACATTACATCAGTAAATATTATTTTTCGTTATTTTAATGATTATTTGCTCAATATCATTGAAATGTATGGGCGACGTACTTACCCATTTCAATTGAATTAGATAAGATATGTAAAATATTGATTAGAATCAGCAATTACATGATGAGGGGTAAGCCACTGAACAACGGAAATATAGATCCGCCATTTGCAACCCCCATCTCGGTCCACCAACATTATGCCAATAGCTCCTTCCTCTCACTATTTATTGTAAGGTCTGCATTGAGAACGAGAAAGTTAAATCAGCATTGTAATGTCTCCGTAGAATTTTGTAGGCTTCAATTATGTCAACTTGGGTTCTTCTTTCACTTATGTGTCATGTCTTTCGTCGTAGGTGATAATGCTGCTGACGGCGGCATCCTGGTAATTCTTTGGGTTTGTGCCAGAGTATGGATAACTTTGGAGAGGTAAATTCTAAAACTTAAAACTGATAATATTCTAGAGTAATGGCCGTATTGGCTTTGTCAGTTTGTTTAGGACTCATAAGGGGTTTAGAATGTAATAAATCGCTTTTCACATTACTGACCTAGATACTTTTAGTTGTTCCTTCAATTCAGAATTAGGAATAATTAATGATGAGACTATCAGTTCCTTTAATTGATGCATTTGCAATAATTATTATAGCGATGGGACAAGCCTATTTTTTGTAAGAAACGATTGCGCAATACCAGTTTGAATATAGATCTTTGATGTGGACTCTTATTATAAGAGGCGGTCACAACCCCGCAGAAACAGAGTGAAAATGTTTGTTCTAATTAATATACTATATAATTATATTATACATTATAAAACACATACAAGTTCCAAAAATTAATATAGATTGATAATTATTGGAAAAAAAGGTGCATGTTTGATAAAGGGGACCCACGACAATAGCCGCTCGGAGAACAATAGCTGCGCGTAAACAGTATAATGACCCTAGCAATTAAAAACGGCTTCGCGCGTAATCCTTCGAACGCGAAATTTATGCCTACTTTATGGTAGTACAATTTTGTTTACTATTACTTGGTATTATCTTTAATATATTAAAATAGGTATTGACATACCTGGTGTAGAATGGACCAATGATGGGAATTTCAATTTAAATTTGTATTAATAATTACTACCAACAACAGCTACTATGTATTATTAAATATTGTATTAAACCGATTTATTTTATTTAAAGGAATTAACATAAAATGAGTTCATGAATTCACTAAAACTGTTGACGTAGTTGAAATACAAAATACATTAAAACTATATTTGAAATACAAATTACAAAATTTATTGTGTTAAAACAAGTGTTATAGTCGATCATTCTGTGCAGGTTATCACCTTCCACGGTCACCACCCAATCCAGTACTATATAGATTTGACAGTGGGTGGTTTTTCTCTGTACATTAAAATATCATTAACTTTACCGATTTTAAAGTCTAAAAAATGCAGTTCAATTCAAAAGTGTATTTTATAGTAATATTGGTTATTTAATATATCCATGAAATAATTATTTAGATCAACATATGTTTATGACATCGAAAAAATATCTTCTACTTATTTGATCCAAACTTGTTTGTTTTGTCAACTCATTTCTCAAATATAGTTATTATCAGATCAACTATTTACCTCGAATTGTTTTTATACACAAAATTGTTAATTTCAAAAATATTGCTGGGACGTATCCTTTGGAACTCCGAAATTCAGTTTTGCTTGGCCAAATGAGGCTTCTTACTGTTCTCGAGAGAAGGGTTTTTTAAAGACCTCCTAAACTGTTAGCTGTGATTTCATCAAAACGAAAGAGTATTACATTAAAAAAAAATAGATTTTGTTAAATGATCTCGCTAACTAAAAAAATTGACTATTGCTTCCAAAACTTTTTCTGTACAGGTTCAATGAACTATTAAGCATATTGTCATATGTTTTGTTTGACGAATATTTGATTTTCAATGTGAAACTTACCTTGTACTATTCATATTCGACTGAAACTGATAATGGAAAAAACATAGTATGGATAAAAACGATTAAATATTTTATGTAATAAATATATTCTCTACTATTATTAATACATTTATGAATCAAATTAGTTCAAAATTGAAACTGAATTCGTACATAGATCATATATAATACATAAATAAATAACGAATAGAATAAAATAAAATTAGATACAGTTGCAATGATTACCTAAACAAAAAATATTGCAGTTTCGGCGTCTACCATGACTAAATAATAAATCAGAAAATAGGATTATAAAATTTATACCAATATAACACAATTGTTTCACTATTTAGTACCATATTCGAAGCCAGTCACAATTGGAAAGGATCATTATTTTGGAGAGTAGTCATTATTATGATGATCATTGATTGACCTTCCTACTGTAAATTCATCCAAAATTTGAAATGATAAATTCCACTTTTCGGCTGCGCTGCAGCCATTATCAAAGACCACGTGTAAACTAATCTAAACAGTTTACATATGCCTTTGATAATAGATTTATTATAAATTGTATTTAAGTGTAAACTAAACTATAATTTAAATTTCGTTTTCAAAAAAATTGAGACACAATTTTGAAAAATATTATTACGAAAAAGTCGAATGCCAATTATTTACGGATAACTTTCTCTGAAAGTAGTCCTAGTAAACTATTTTAGTGTATTTATGATTACTTAGAAAAGGCTAAAGATGAAGACAGCCAGAAAATTTAGTTAGGTATCAACAACCAGAGCTCCGCTTTCTGTATCCAATTGATTTCTAAAATCAAAATCTATCAACAATATAATAGGAAAAATGAATTTTATATGAAGGACTCATTGCATATTAATGAGTTTATAAAAAATCAATCCGTATCCATAGATCTCCAATTAATTTCCTTGGACGTTGTTTCTTTATTTACAAATATACCAATCGTTTTGGAATTGAGTAGCACCAAAAAACGTTCGGCAGAGCACACACCTGTACATCAATCTAAATTTATAAATGCTGTTATGTTTTGTTTAGAATGCCCTTATTATCAAAGCGGTGAGTAATATTTTGGACATGTATTCGGCACAGCAATGGGATCTCCTATTTCAGCTACTAGTGCTAACCTAATTATGGAATGCCTAGAGGAATCTGTAATAAATTCATTAGATTCTCAACGCGTAATCTTTAAACGGTATGTAGATGATTGCCTAATGTGTGTTCCCAATGATAGAATTCAGTATGTAATTAATAAATTCAACAATTTCCACTGTAAACTTCAATTTACTTGTGAAATAGAAGTGAACAAAAATATAAATTTCCTAGACATGAACATTAGGCATGATTCAGATGGAAAAATAAAAACATCGTGGTTTACTAAAGAACTTTGGTCACAACGATATCTTCACTTTAATTCAGTTGCACCAACAAGTTATAAAAAAAGTGGTTAAACAGCCTTACAGATCGAGCTGTTAAATTGTCTCACCCAGAGGACCGTCCCAAAAATTGAAAAATTGTTCGTAATACACTGGAAATGAAAGGTTATCCAAATACACTTTTCAACCCCATTATTAAAGAAAGGATAAACAAAATCTATAATATGGTACGTTATATATATAAAAAATATATACGGTAATACAGATAATTTATAACATTTAAATTGTTTAGATTGTGATGGCACTTCTACAGGCATCTCTAACCAATATTTACAAACCAGGATGTATGGTCATAAGTATAGTACTAGAAACAAAAACTTAGAAAATTCCACAGCACTAAACATCGTTTTCATTATAACCATCAATTCGATTACAAAAATGTTAATATTTTAAATGGAGAAAACAATTATTATAAAAGATCTATCCTGTAGATGATTCACATTAAACGTGACTATAAATCTGTAAATCATAGAACAGAGGTTCAATCATCAAGCCAAATTTATACTAGTTTAATTAATTACACATGCAACTTTATAAGGTCAAAAGTATATTTTAGGTAGAATGCTGAAATAACAATATTTTTAGTAAGGTATAACAAACCTTTTCCTATTACCTCATAAATCTTTAACATCTGGTTCGAAAGTGGATACTTGAGTGTATTATAGTTTGGTCTCAGTCTTATTCAAACATTGCATGAGATGACTTGGATTATTAGAAGAAAATTGCTATGCAGTGGCTTCTTGATGCATATTCATATACTTAAAACATTAATGTTACAATTTCGATAAGGTACTCGTGTTTCTGTTCGTTTCGGCGACGTTGGCATTTTTAAATGAAATTAATGCGATAAGGACGCTTTGTGCTTGATACAATTTTTAAGAAATCACGTGTAGACTTTGAGGCGAAAATAATAAGCAGTAGTGTGATCTATTTCCCGAGAATTTATATATATTTTATCAATAATTGGTTCCTAAACTACAATTACAATTGACTGACGATCTAGGTACGAATTTTCTTCCTTTACTCTTATTTGGTATCAACAAGAGTTTGTAGATTTTCCTCAATAATTTTAGTGCTTCAACATTTTGCAGTTTTAATTTTAACTCACAGTCAAACGGGACATTAAATAAAAAATATCATTCATGGAACAATCATTTCTGGTGTGTAAACATCAACTTCTTCAAAACTGTATACATAGAAATATATCATTTATGGTGAGTTTTAGATCAACAACAGAACATCCGAATAATGAGAATAATTTGAGATAAAAATAAATATGTACTTTACAACAATTCAGTAAAATCCTAGTTGTAGATTAAAATGCTGGACTATTGAGCACTAGTGCCATGATTGTCGACATGGGAATTTTGATTCAACTCCTAATCTCATATAAACCTTTAAATTATAGTGGATAAACGTTCAAAAGTATTCCTACGCGAATATCAGGCTTTACCACAAGTTTATCATTATTTTCGTTTTATAGCTTAGGACATGCGTATTTGATGGGCGAAATTGTAATTCATGTCTGGCATTAACCGAAGTCATTTTGGAACACATGTACATCCTTGTTTAGAAAGCTAAAATGTGTAATCATTTCTTTAACGTTCCACAGGATGTTCGTTTTCAACCTAGCCTCTAGAAGTATCTTCAGACTACAATTCTGGAATATTTTCAATCTTCCAACACTTCCGGTTATACCGGAAGTTGAGGCAACTTTTTTATTTTAAGTAGAATATCACAACTTTTTCACAGTTAACTATCTATAGTTTACTCTGATGATGGCTACTTGGTAGCTGAGAGGTCATCAGTACTTTTGGTGGATAAGTCAATAGTATTTTTAGTGGACAAGGGTGATTGTGATTACAATAGTGTTAAAATAAAGCAGTAAAATACGATTGGAAGAAAGAATCAGCAATATACAAATACAGGATTTCAATATAACAAAACTTCTATATTATTAGCAATTATTATGGTAACTAACCTAATTATTTTGTTGGTTAGCCTACTTTTTTTTAATCCAACTAAAATGAAGCTAGAATCGTAATCCCAACAAATAGGTTGGTACCAGTTGGATCATTATATTGTTCTTTGGCGTGATTCCGTTAGTACTCAAAGCACCTGAGGCATATTGTGCTTGAAATTGGATGATGCTTCCGCTCTCGGCACTGAGGCGGTAACAATGTTCCTTAGCCATCATTTTAAGGATCGCTGGCTGTTGCGCTTAGGATCATGAAATTGAGCGACTCGGACCCCAAATTCAACTTAAACTTAAACTTTTTAGTTTTATTCATTCAAGCTGAATGATAAACTCTGACATTTACTTGAATTCCATAAAAATACAGGTTCCATTCTAAATGTGTTTTGCACGTTATATCAGTCTACTGCATTTTTGTAAATACAATTTAGTATTAAAACTTTTTCCAAATTTCTTACAAAAAATTCAATTTTAGTATAGTACATCAATACGAATCAATCGGGCATTATGATGGTGGAAAAAATATGGGGCGCTTTACAAAAATTAAGTTATTGAGATTAAATTGGTCACATTCATTATAAATTTACACTATTTTTTCGCACTTTTGAAGTAAGACCCTGCATATTTAAAAAAATTTGTAATAACTAAAAACAGTTGGGATTCAAGGTAGGGTTGTATTAAACTCACTCTTAATTTGGATGGAAAAATTAAAAATGCAAAAATGTTGGGATATTTTATTTAAAATAACAAAGTTCTTATAAACTTCCGGTATAAGAGAAAGAGAAGGAAAATTGAAAATATTTTAGATTTGTAGGTACTTTTTGAAAAAACATTCTACCAAAAATTGATTAGTCTGTAGATACGTCTACGGGGTAGGTTGAAAACGTATTCAGTATATTCATATATTTATAGTAAACTGCCTCTTAACATAATATTTATTTGACGAATTGTTGTAGCGAACCAACAGGAATTACAAATTTAAGTAAAAACAAACAAGTAAACTTTTCACGAACGATGTTAATTGTCTTGAGAGTAATATAATTATATTAAAAATTAACAGATAGTGCTAAAAACTATAATTACTAACATAGGCCAACCACCCTACAGATCGGTCGGGGAAAAAGTGTTTTGACCTTTTCGATAAAAAATATGATTAATCTGGTTTTGTGTGATGGTAAATGTTGAGCTCAAGCTTAAGTAATGAAAAAAAGTTTTTCTGAATAAAATCGGGTGGAATATTTCTACAAGCATGCGGTACGTTTTTTTAGTCACTTTCACAGATTCAATATTATATTAAAACAAGATCTGGGAACATATTTTTCTTTAATATTTCAAAAATTACGAACGACCCATTTTTCCAATTTCTACCATATTAAATTTGTATCATTATAACAGTGTATAATTGTTAATAATTAATCATAATATTATGGAAATTGACCCAGAATGATTTTCATTTTTCACCACCTTAGAACAATAAGACCGTAAGGGGTTTTTATTTTATATTATTCAAACATTATAACAGATTAACCTATTTTTTAAGCAGGGTCACTGACCTAACACCCTTACCCACTAGGTTGCTGAGAAAATCTTGAGGACATTTCGCTGCAAAGGATACACTCTAATGAACTTAAATTATAGTAATTTGTATACCTTAGAATGGTTTAATACTCCAATTGTTTTAATATACTTCCGCATTTATTCATTTGGCATTTGATAATTTGTTTATCTCTGATAACCCACTGTTACCACTGAATAGTCCTCAAGAAATTTTCATATTTCAGTAAGTACGGTTACGTAATAATGACAGTCTTCATAAGAAAATTATTAACAGTAATACTGGAAGTCTTTCTAATTTTATAAGCATTTTTATTAGTACTATATTGTTTGTATAACTTGGATTGTTACATGTCTTATACAATAGTTCTAGCTTCTGTATTATGGCATATCAATGAATTGGCACTGTTTTTATGGCTTGAGATCTACATTTTGTGATACATTTGACTAGCATAAGTACATAATTTCAACATTATTATAGTTATATAAGTATTGAATAAAGAGGATCTATCTTCATAAATTATTTAAACTCTACAATAACAAACCAGTAATAGATAATTGAATATCTTATTTAAAGCTGCATATTAATTTGAGAGCGTACAAAAAATTTAACATTTTTATTATTCGAATTTAAATATCAATGACAATAATATTAAGATTGTGCATTACATAGATGAGAAAATAAACAAACGATAGTAGAACTAATATTTAATACTAATAAGAGTCCGCAGGTTTATTATTTGCTAAATTGATTGAAGTTGAACAGATTGGCATTTATTTATTGAGATACGTACTGATGAGTTCTGAACCATTAATAAGTTTATGAGACTTTGTAGAATATTCATCAAGAAATACGATGAATTTCTTTTCATGTTTCAGAGCTACCAGAAATGATGACTCAGTCGGCGAAATAAGTATTTAGTTATTCAATATCGTTATTGGTTTAGGGTATATTTAGCTTTATATCATTGCAATAGCCACATTCTTCTCGAAACTCAGTCGGTTTAACCGTTATAGATAATACATAATTTTTCATATTTAGTTAAAATTTGATAATTTCTCTGCAAAACCTGTAAATCTGCATAGCATCCTTCGAAATTTAGTTCTGAAAATTTGAAATTAGCCAATCTGTAGAGAAGTAGGTAGGTAACTCAAAGTAAACACCATCAGTACGTTATGAAATCCCTGATCATTAAGAAAAAGTATTCATTGTTTTATTTAGTTAAATAAATTGTGCAAGTATAAAAATTATTGACAGATGCATCAAAAAATTTGCCTACATTTATTTATTATGTCGAATCTAATTTATGATATCTGGCTCTTATCAAACAGAATTTAACTTGCAATTGAGAATAAGCAATGTATGAAGAATATATAATTTGTAATCAAAATAACACTTCATAAAATTGTATATTGGAAAATATCAGCAATTTTTTACATTTAGAAACATTAGACGATTTAGATAGAATGTTCTCTCTACACTCATCCTCAAAATGCACTAAAAATGCATTTTTATTACAAGCGATTCATTGATTCAGTAGGGTTTTTGGCAATGTATGTTCCAGTGTAGCGGCGAAATGGTAAATGCAACCCGCTTAAAATTTCGACACAAATTAGATATGATGGTCTAAATATACTGGCATAAAAATTCAATGTTCTACCTTAAGCCATTTTCGAGTTATTGACCGCCCTCTACAATTTACGGGCTTCCGTTGAGAGAACTAGGTTCGCCAGATGCCTTGCTTTTGTCAGCTTTGTGTGTCAATTTTTTTTGATGCCGATTGATTCATTTTCATGGATTTGTAGATTACTATAATACTCTATCCACTTCCAAGATAGAGCGCACGTAGACGGCAAGTTGTTGATTTCAATATAGCGGAATCGAGCTAGCGCATCTAGGCAGACTGCGGCGGGCGATCTCTGCTTTCTCTACGCTCACGCATAAGCCGATCCTTTCGACACTTACTCCGTCTTAACCCTTCGGACATGCGCAGCGTTTGACCAACCTCCTAAATAAATAGGACCCTAAATAGTGTCATAATAATACTGTTAAAGAACTGAGGACTACCAAGAGCAAATTAAATTAGAAAACAAAATGTGTGCCTGTTTAAATACTATTTCGGATCAGTAATGCAAAGAAGGGATTACCCTCAAAGCTGGAGATAAGTCTGAATGCTTTTCGCTTATACATTTCCATCTCTTCTACATTACCTCGATATTTGTCAGTACTGTGTTCTAAGGGTGATAAACTTTCGAAAGATGGTGTGACCTGCTTATCTACAACATGTTCTGGTAATGTTTACTATTTTTCTTCATTTATTTTGACTACAACAGAGGGAAACCTATAATGTTCGAAAAACAGTCATAGGCAAAATGTTCTTCATACATTTAGAATGTTCCTTTTAGTTTGTACCATTTTGAACATGACACATTCAATTTTTCTAATTACAGATTTGTCATAATCGGAAACTTTATCAAAGGTATTGCGTAAACGATTTTTAGCTTGTTCTTGCATCTATAAAAGGGTTTTATTGCAAATTCAAAAAACAAATTATGGGATTTGTTAATTATTGAAGAATAAGTAAAACTTTTGAATTTTATTGGATTATTTGAAAGTAATTGCCCTAATTTGGTTAATTGATTGTGTTCCATTTATGTTGTTGTTTCTCAACCTGGTTATTTCTGAACTTCGTTGTTATAATTTGTCTGGCTCGACGTTTAAAAATCTATGAACAAGACTATTGAATGGAGCTCTGATTTCAACAGTTCCCACCCTTACTCCTCCGGTCTTCTTTCCCGATCCGCACAACAGATATCTCTATGGATTTGTTGTTATTTGATGTAATTTTATTTTACAAAATGTGTAGAATAACGAAATAAAACTCAAATTAAAATTTACCCAAGCTGCTCATAATTGTATAGTCACACAGTTGCATTTTCAAAGTGAATTATCAACTTATAGCAGCGAAACAAGTTAGTAATATTTTTCAAGGTTCTGGTAAAACTAAGGCTCTATATAGGAGAATACTCTCGTCCGGTATTTTGAAGCCAACACTACATTACTCTCTTGCGTTATAACATAATATTGTCGAAAATATTGATTTCTACACGTGAAACAAATTTCAGCTATCCTTTGAGAAATTGTGTGCATTTCTTATATACTTGAAGCTGCACCAACGTGAGGAAGGGATTATTTTTATAGAAATTATCGCAGTTTTCACGTTAAATATTGTTTTGTCTGTTGTAATGTATACTATACTAATGTGCACTGTTTTTCCAGATTGTTTTGTCTTCTTTCAAAAGCAATATAACCATCATTCACTATTCGCTCAATACCACTATATATGAAAGGAAATGTGGTGCTCTAAATGCAGGAAACTGTTAACGTTAAATCTCAATCCCTTGAAATGATCATTGGGTATGTCTATATTGCACGAAATCAACTTAGTTCATAACGTGTCATGTAAACACTTTGAACCTATTCAACACCCAGTCAAGACCGATTGTTCGGATAGGTGGTTAATGCCATAAAGAAGTTTAACACCGTCCTCTTATCTAGTTTCTGGATCTCTTCATTGTCGCTTAGCTCTATGGAGAGTGCTCTGCCTCTTGGGGGAATCAGTGTTACCCTTCTGCACAGAATGTATATTATTGTCGTTTAGTTTTTTCTTTTGCATCACCTGTACAGTGAATCGTTCAGATTTATTTTATGGACGTGGTAGTTAATGGTCCCTGTCAGGTTAGAATTTGTGTCAACAGTTTGGCATCGGTTTTAACCATCTTCATCAATGATTGAGATCAGTATTCCCTAATGTGTAGTCCATTCGTGCTTTAGACTGTCTGCAACTGTTTACTTGTTACCACTCTTCCGAGTATTGCGATCTCATCCAGCAGTGGCTCGTCTTTTTGATGTTACCTTTGAGATTCCGACCGCTGGCGCAGTGTATATTAGGGGTTCCTTGGACGTAGTTATCTCCTCATTTCCATGTGACTAGGGACCCAGAATAGGGTGATGTTATTTCCATGTTACCCAGCGCAGCAAGCAGCAAAAGTTGCTCTGCCGCCTGCGCATATACCTACTGATGTGGTTTTGCGTTCTTTCTTCAAGCGCTGTTTGTGTTGCGGTATATCCCTGTTTGCGTTTGAGGTATATCTCTGCTCCCGCCTTTGGTTTCTAGCTCCATCAGTGAACCAGATTTCACCATTTGTAATTATACGATTTTTCTTAAAAAAAGTGTGTCGTGGTGACATCCCATCCGTTCTCATTGAATAAATGGGATGATGCTTTTTCACTATTTGGTAGTAAGGTGTGGCTTCCACAGTCCTATTGACATAAGTCTGTGGGCCGCTTCTTGTATAGTCAGATCGTATGGTTCTTCCAAGTTTAGCTGTGGGAGTACTTTTCATAGTTCCCGTGGCCGTGCCTAGGATGAGCATCTGATCGAGGCCTGATTTTGTCTTTTCGAGCTCGGATCTTTTCGATCGTACCCCCGAGGCATAAATATGTGACATAGTTCACTAAGATTTTGCTAATTTAGAAATCAATGAAATTTTACATAAGGTAAATATATTCGGTGGGATGCTATAATAATCGAATGGAGGCCTGTATAACCCACTTGAAACAGTTTTCAAAGTATAAATTCATTCTAATCGATTAGTCGTTTGGTTATGGAGTTACCACAGAGTTCTGAGGAGTTCAACAGTTGTAAGTAGCTGCCAACTCTTGGAAGTTCTGGCTAAAACAAGCGTCGCGAGTCTAGAACAAGTCTATTGATAATTTTTCAAATGGAATTCTGATTTCAAAGTTGTAAATTGGGCAAATGTCTACATATTTGGGAACCTGATGACACTTGCATTCTTCTGGTTCTGTATGTTCAGGATATAATCACAGAAAAATCGATCATATCAAAGTTGGTTTGGAGATGAAATTTCGTATGAAAAATATTGACACTCCACGAATTTTTCTCGACATCAACATTGAACGAACAGGCAACGGGCTTCGTCCGAGTCACTTTTGAAAATTGCTGAAACATTACGAAACGGATTGCAAGCCTACGAGCCCACCTATAGAAACGATGCCCATTCTTGAAAATCACAACCGTACAGACAACTCGTCGGTTGCTTGATGTATGGCATGATAGGTACGCGACCCGACCTAAGCTTCGTTGCAAATTACTTCAGCTGGTAACAACATGAGCAAAATGAAACACGATGTAAAGGCTTGAAAAAGTGTCTTCGCTATATCAAAGGAACGCTGAATTTCAACCTTTGTTTAAGCGAGTTTGACAGGAAATCACCTTCAAGTATTTGGCAACACCGTTTTCTGGAAAACAAAAAGGCAAACTTTCCCTGACGAGCACAACGCTGAATACGTCGCGTGAGCAACTATAGCAGTAAAGCTGAGAAGGTTGAAAAATCTCCTGGTCTACTTCAAAATCAATGGCAAAATTCCGCCCACGATTAAAGAAGGTTATCATTGTTGTATTCACCTTCTCTCAAAATGGAAACACAAGCGACTCAAACACGTTGACCTAAGTATAATTTTCTTCGGGATCTGCACGAGAAGAAAGCGAATAGAGATATATCAACATCAAAGACCCATTAGCTTACATTCTCAACAAGGCAATTCCAAAAATTCAATTTGTCAAGTTTCATACGGATATGGGAATCCAAGATTAGAAAAGAAGGCACCATATTGTTAAATTGAGGGGCACTGTTAGGATTTGACAATTATTATTATTATTTTGTAATTGTATAATGTTCTAGAATTCTTTTCATGTTTTGAAATAGCAATACTCTGAAGTTCATACTTTATTTTCACAAATCCCTGCAGTTGACAGTATTTCAGTGAAAAGGATTTAAATTAAATTAAATTTTTTGTCTAATTTTGACAGTTGTTTTAATATTTTGTACGCTTTGCAGTTTTTACAAAGAAACATTGTATTCGTTTTAAAAATCCAATTCAATCCAATAATTACAAACCTTTTACTTTATATATATATATATATATATATTGTTATGATTTCATTTCATAAACAATAAAAATTTAAAAATAATAACTTACCGAACTTTGAAAATCAGAAAAGATCAAATAAAAGATATTTATATGGAATTAAAAACAATAGTAAAAGCTAAATAATAGTTAGGATATTAATATTAACAATGTAAAACATAATAAACAACAATGTAATAGAATAAGAAGTGATAAACAAGAACTTCAGTGAAAGTGAAGAAACGTACTGTGTAACGAAGACAGAAATCATAAGTAAAGTGATTACAAAACTATCATGAGATAGTACAAAACATTGAATAATGTTATAGATATAAGTTAGGATTAGTAAATTTGAGTTATGTAATGTTAAAAGAATGTTATTGATATAATATGGTATGTATTAGATTTAAGAATAAGTAACTGTCAAGAAAACCATAAATATGGGAATAATCATATTAATAATAACCCAATCATAGGTTATATTATACCAAAGTGTGGGGAAAAATGTAGGCAATATTAATTTAAAAAGAAGGAATCACTATCAACTAAAATAAGTTGAAAATCTCCAATAATTCAAAAATTAAAGAATACTAAATTCTGATTGGTTGAGAGGAATTTCTAGTGTCAGTCTGGTAACAATGAGTACTTCTGTCATTTCACAACAATTAACTTGGCATTCTTGATAAGTAAAGTAAGCACCTGATAGGTTGTTTATGACATCAAGTAGCGTCGGTTTTGGAGGCCTATAAAAAGGTCTGAAAGTAAAGCTAAGTTCAGTTTGCATTAATACCCAAGTAGAGACTGTTCTCCTCTGGCAACTCACCAAAATTTTCTAACCTAAGTTTATAAAAAATAAACATCAGAGAACGCAAGTGTTCCAAACTTCGATAGATTCAAAGTAACCAAAGTTAATAAGTTTTATTAAAAGTCAACGAGTATCCCAAGTATCCAAACCAAATAAAGGGTAGTAATAACCTCAAATTTATAAGAAGTATCCAACGATTGCCGTTCTTCAACATAATTTCAATAAAGCATCGAAAAGTTTTATGTCTTATCTAAAAGAATAAAACAAAGTATTATCAACAGTTCCTGATCCTCAAGAAGAAGTAACCTAAATTAGTTACCTGTGATTATCGTGAAAAAGCTTAGTGTTGTGTAAAAGGTGAATCAACGAAATAACAAAAGGAAGTAAATTGAAAATTGCCCACATTGTTAAACACTTTTGGATATTGTCTAAACGTAAGTTTGTTTATAATTTCTACATCATATTATTCGTATTATCTGTAAAGAAAAAGGAAGATTGTTGACTATAACAATATAAACAAATATTAGTTGAAAAAGTGTCTTAAGGTTATGTCATAGATTTTGTAAACATAAAGTTGAATTGAACAAGATAATAAGAGTCATAGAAATTAAATATTGTGAAATCAAAGAGCATTGTGTTTAATTCCATATAAAAATTATTCTATAGATAAACTTCAAAACTTCATAAACATTAATTTAAAAATTCAAATATAATCAAATTAGAAAGATAAAAAGCTAGCCGGTAGAATCAAAAATTATAATTATTAATAACAAATAAAGCAAAATAAAACAGTAAGAATTAATCATAATAATATATATATATATATATTTAGTTTATTTTTCTTGGCAAAGAAAATATAAATGAAATATATATATATATATATATATATATATATATATATATATATATATATATATATATATATATATATTAAGGAAATAAAAATATTACATTTTCTAAAACATAATTGTTTTCTTGTTCTTAATACATTTTTCTCCACAGTTTGATGGAAAAAACAGCAAAATATTCAACATACTGTTCATAAAAATGATAATTGTTCCCCTCATTTCGTAGATAAAATATTAAAATGTATATACTTCTTTTGCAGGATGCATAATGTGTTTTTACACATTAATACCCGGTAGGGGTTGCTGCGCGTTCCGACGACATCGCAGCAGTCGCGCCAGAAAACCCAAATCAGTTAACCGAAGCTACTCCTCGCCGCCGGTCGGTAAGTAGCTTCAGGTCCCAAATCGTGTGCCCTAAATAGTATTTTAAACTGAGAATGACTGCCTTCTGCATCCGGTTTATCAAGATTTGCGCCGAGTTCTTACAGGCTGGAATGATCTTCAAGTTCGAACGCAGCGAAGACCGAATTCCGCCCAAAACATCGATGATCAGAACCACTATTACGACCTTGTGACCTGGTTATAGCGTGCGGAGCACCTCTTGCAAGACTATGTTCTTCGCTGCCGGAGCAGAGTATGCGATAACATACATAGTCTTGGTTTGTTTATCGAGGAGGACGTCAGGCCTATTTGCTTGTATGGACCTGGCGTGTAAGGTAGCACCGTCTTGGTCTATTTCGTACGAGTGCCTTAGATGGTAATTCGACACCCGTAGAGCCGCATTATGGTGATGGGTGTACGGCGAGGCTGCTTCTGCCGGCAGCAAGTGGAAAAGCGTCTCAGGCGCCCTGTAGCTGACATCAGGAACCTGCACACCCATTACGTTGCGGCGATAGACCAATGTGTGAATAACGCCATCTAAGTTTTTATTCCCATAAAATAAAATAGGGTGACAGATGACGTTTGGTAACTGAATGGCGGAAGTGTATACTTTCATATATATTGCCTTAGTAAAACAGTTGATGATTGATTTGTAAACACGCGATATATTTTCCATATCTGCACAGTTTAAGACGTTATAAAGAAATATAGAATTGAAATACGCTTTCTCCGTTTTAGTAAATCTAGTATGTAAATAGCCAAAACATATTATATAAAGTCTAATAAATGGACTAATAATCTAGTTCTAGACTACCTCCGACATTCCAACAGAATCTAACGCTTGTATATCTTGCCATGATAAATGTTATCTCGATTCCAAATAAAACATAATCTTCACACTCACATTCTTTCGGCGTTTTGGTAAACAATATCAATTCAAGTTAATCAGTTTGTATTGTTATATTTAATTCTTAAGCTTCTCAAGACATTTCGGTCTGTATATTAGAAAATTCCAGCTATTTATTAGTTTAGTCAGTCTAAACTCAAACTTCAGTAGCTTCAAGTCTTTAAATACAAGTATATCACATCAAATTACATTCAGTTCTTATGAATCATAAGGCAAATAGAAATAAGAAATGAAATTTAGTGAACATCAAGTAGGACATTTAGCTTCATAAAATTTCAATAAATCTATAAGAGAAACTCGTAACAGTAATATGGATCTTCATTCGCTGTACTGATTGTATGATATCTGAAATAAAAATATACAAATTAACATATTGTTGTATGCATTGTAATAAGATCACTTTAGTCTGTGATGTTGTGATTTGTGAATTATATAAATATCTTTGAAATTTTTTTTGGGTTGAATTGTAGTATATTTTAGTTAGTAGGGCAACAACATTAGGGTTTGACTGAAAAGAAGTTTGTGACAATCTGATTTTTGGCCAATTCCATCACACATCCTTCAAAATTATCAAGGGGGCTGATGCGTAATCTACACTGCAACCAAACAAGAAGTAGAATTTAGGTTTCTTGACATCTGAAAATCATTAGGCTTACTTGTCTATCCGCACTCCGCAAATTTTTCAACTCCTCTTCTTCGCAATTTTTTATTTAATTTTCTTTATGTGATAAAAAGGTATTTAAAACATGAGTCATGGCCGTATATCGAAGTTGACCTGTGAACTTGATTTGTAGCAAAACTATTCCCAAATAACTTGATAGGTACTTAGAACTCTTGAAAACCTTTATTTAGAGTACTCTAGAATAATTTCCAATATTAAAACGCGGTATCACCTATTATAAAATATTTAAGCCCTGTCATATTTTAGATTGGTGGCGACTTTCATAGTGCATAATATGCACTTTATGATTCAAAGACTACCTTTGTTCGATTTTTATCTCAATGTTAAGCTGTGCCTTTTTTCTCCATTTAAATAACTTCGTAATGCGGGGCTATAATTGTTTTTCGCAAGGTACGGCTAATTATTTAAGATTAGGGCAAATTCTAAAAATATTCGCAAAGGTTTCGAACCAATACATTGTTCCAACTTATAGGAATGCTGTCTATAACAATTTCATTTAAGCTCGGAGAAATGTCTTCTACTCAAACTTTTTTTACTATTCTTTGACTACACGAGAGGATAACCTATAGTGTTTGAAGAACATGGTGTTGTAATAATCCGACGGATTATTACTTTTTGTTTTTCGGGGCCTTTAAATAATTTGATTTAATTCAAATTGAAAGTTTTATGAATTATTATATCTAGAAATAAACATACGATATGTTAGATATGTCTATAGGCGACTGTAATCTGATGCCGCCTTTCCTGTAGCCATGAACCATGCTTTACAAATGTAAGCACGGCACGAGGTCTATGGCACTTTTTTTCCCTGAGTCAGGAAAAGTTTACATGGAGTTGAACAGAGCGATTCTTTCGCCTAGTGAGATTTCTATTGGCTGTTGTTATAACTCATGGGCGTGTTTGATCCCGGGATTCTAAATTGAACATATTTTCTAAGCTATCCGCGTGTGGTGCCCCCCCCCCCCCCCGCTTCAATGATTTCATAAAAACTAATTACTTTGAGGAAAAAAGACAGTTCTCAACCATCTACTGACAGTTCTTAACTACCTACTTGTTCGGTAAGTCAGCTTGATTTATGTCCACAGGGATGCTCCATTGTTGCATTAAATCAATTAATATAATGTTTTCAAGATTTAGACAAACTAAATTTCAGAAATTTATAGAGATTAAATTAATTCATCAATTTTAGATCATTGCAACAAGAATTATGCATTCCTGGGGGCTAAAGCAGCCTTGGACTTGTTCGCGTCTTCCGTGTCTCGCGTAAAGTGTTTGTTCCCTTATTTAAAATCATTTTGTGACAATTTCCTATCATATCAAATTTAATGCGATGTAGAAATCGAGTGTTTAAATCCTCTGCGCGTTATTTCTACAAGGGGCTCGAGAGGAAATTGTGTTATTTAGACCAACAGGGTAAGTGCATTTTGATTGCCAAAGAACAACTGTTAAATTGACTTCAACCTCTGAATCGACGATATAATATAATGTGGTTATTTAACCTTCAGATCACTACCCGCCCGCCAATGGTTATTTTGTTAATATATGTTTTCTTCTCAGCAGTGGTCAATTTTAATTCCGCTTATCGGAGATCACTTAGGGGATATAATAGAGTATCGGGTCGTTAGGTTTACCCCAGGTTACCAAAAAGAGAGGAATTTTTTACCTTCACATATTATCTATCAAACATCGGCGTGATCGAGCGCGAAATCGATCACTGTCTCGTGTGTGTTAATTAGCTCTCATTGATTCAATCTCTCTTAGGAGAACCTGAACAGGAACTCGCTCACTGGCGAAAGGGGTAGAACTAGCGACATTGATAATTTCCCAGGTTCCCACTTAGGTTCAACCTGAACTTGACGTTTTTTTAAATTCATGTATCATTCCCATTGCTACAGTTTGGACTAATCTTATGATCGTTTGTTGGATTTTGATGTACGAAATTTTGTTAACTTTTATTCAATATATATTTATTATTTAATTTGATTTACGAGTTTAACTGGTAATTCCTAATCACCTCTCAGCGAATACGACCTTCAGAATTTACGCTTGAATAGATATAAAGATATAAGTATAAGTAATTGTACGAGGCGGTCCCTTGAAAGAGATCAAGGCATCGTTGTCAAAAACAGCTTCTAGGTGGGCTGAAAGATACACCTAGTGGTGGCAGCTTTAAGGAACCTCAAGGGTACACGGATCAACTAAGATCTCTGATACCCGAACAGGTTCCAACAAACAATTTTCAAATTCATATAACACGTTGATGAGGTATTAACGCTACCTGAAATAATACCCAGCCGACTGCTACAAGTTTAAGTGTTACAAGCAGTGCGATAGGATTCCTAACCTATTCACTTATTTGGAAATATTAAATCTGGAATAATTTTAGTCCAGATTTATTTTTCATTATAAAACAATACGCTCGGCTGACCGTTACAGTGTGAACTAGCGGTGGAATGTGGGAAGAAGCATTCAAAGTTGATGTTTGGAGGTTATAGACATAGGGAAAGACCTCACTAGGTAAAGAGTTCCACAACTTCGCCGCTCGATAGAAAAATTACGTCTGTTAGGACGAAGTTCGGCAGGTTTCGAGCTTGACAATGTAGAGGTGACCAGCTTCAGCTCGTCTAGTCCGCATATATGATTTTACTTGATGCGACATACACTCAATAGGATTAAAAATACAATAATATGAGGGGAGGCGTAAAGCCGTATGCCCCATAACGGCAGCATTGGTATCACATACAACACCTTATTTGTCAATATTAAATGTTAATGTGTTTCCAAAATATAATATAATTTTTTAACATAGTTCTGAATTTCGAATATAATGTTATTTGAATCGAGCACTTTATTTGACAGCTATGTTAACTAGCATAGACTTGCAATTTTTTGTTTATTGTATGATATGCTATGTGATCTGGACGAATTATTTACGTGTTAAGACTATTTTGCGGTTGATTATCTCGATGTTGCCCTATATGATAACATTTATTCCTTGTTACATACCTAAAATGAGATCATATAAATCAGCAATTGGAAACAGTTTGCTTTGGATGAACAGGAATATTAGATCAGAAATTAAGTTAAAAAAATTTATCTGGGGGAGATAGACGAGAGACTTTAAATATCAACAAGAATTAGGAATTAAGGAAGATATTCGAAATACTAAGCGTTCTTAAACTTCTAATTTGGAAAATAACCTACACTCAAATCCTGAAGTTTTTGGAGTTATGATTAATAGTAAGGATCTTGTTAATTGCATTCCAAATTCTATGGAATTTAGTGATATTGTCCTTAACAATCAGCAACTAATTATGATTTGCGCCCAAAAGTACCGCAAAAGTAAAAAAGATAATTATCTGAACCTAGGATCGTAAATATGATGGCCTTCAGCTAAAAGAGAAAAAATGGCCGTCATGACGTAATCGGATTTTTTCCACAGGAATATACCCATATTTTTTCACAATTAGCCCTTAGTATAGTGAATAAATCAACAAAATTTTTCTCTATCTATTTTTGCTCAAAAGTTACAGGTCAATAAATGCTTCATTCAAGAAATCACGCCAACGGGGAGACTAAATCAAGTTTTCCATGAAAAACAATTGACAATCATTAGGACCACATGTACAAAGTGAAATGTAAATTTTATCAAAACATTTAATTGGAAATTTTTATTCTTAACGGAGTTATCTTTACTTGATGAAAATTATTCATAATTGGAGAAACAATACGAACCCCATATAGCCAGTCTATAAGCTGGGGATGTTGACCGACTTTCTAAAAAAAAGCTAGAAGTCTTGAAAAAAATTTTTTTTTGCATAATGTTCTGTGGCCGTTTTGAATCATTCGTAAGGGTTGAGCTGAGTGGACACGGCCTCCCATTCACCCCTAAACACTAAATTAGCCCTATTTTCACCCCCTTTTTAAGATAATTTTGAATTTATAAAAAAATTAAAATTAAGCCTCTAAAATGGGTTCTAGGTTTTTTTTTTGGGTCGCTGAACTCGAATCCGAGGTAATTTTCCCGGAAAAAACATTTAATGGGCTGAAAATCATGAACATTTCGTCATTTTCAAACAAAATTGCTCATTGTTCACGCGATTATCGTTTCATACATAAAAGATATTGGCAGTCACGTTATACGATCGAAAAAAGACCAAAACTAGGAAAACCTGAAAACTATGGAAAACCTGAAAAGAAAATCTTCCCACGTCATTGAAATTATCGTGTGATAAGTCGCTATACAGGTTTTTGTGGTCGATGATTACGAATTTGACATCAAAAACGTTTGAAAATAACATTAGGATTATGTGGAAAATGAAGGAACATTAGAAAAATACAAGCATCTTATTTTAATTTATACAAGTTTGTAACTGTTTATTTAAAGCTACAATATTGAAATTTGTAATTTCCTTAGATTTTCCGAAATTTTCAAACAATTTTTTTTTTACATTACTTTTAATTTTTGTAATTTAACATGCACATCGAAAACACAAATACTAATCAACACGACACTCAAAAAATTATATTAAAAAAAAATAAGATTTCATAAGAAAAATTTCTTCGATTTTCCGAAAAACGATATTTCTAAATTTTTTAATTATCAAATTTGTAATCAGCGACTTATCACAAGATAATTTCAATGACGTGGAAATAGTTTCTTTTCAGGTTTTCCGCAAATTTTGTCTACTTTGGATCAAAATACGCGACTGCCTACATCTTTTATGTATAAAACGATAATCGTGTGAAATATGAGCAATTTTGTATGAAAATGACGAAATTTCCATGATTTTCAGACCAATGAATGAGTTTTCCGGGAAAATGACCTTTTTCCTTTTTTTTATAAATTCAAAGTTATCTTAAAAAAGAGATTACTTTCTCTGGCAAGGTCCTGCCATCCAAAGGGTCGGTAAAGTTTCTGGGAGTAATTCTAGACTCTAAGCTGACCTGGCGCGAACACCGCCAATATCGAGAGAAGAAGGCCTCTGCCTCATTTTGGGCGTGCAGAAGAGCTTTCAGCAGCACATGGGGATTAAAGCCAAAGATTCTTTATTGGATCTATACTGCTGTGATCAGGCCTGTGGTAACCTATGCTGCGGTAGTGTGGTGGTCGGGGACAAGGGCTGGTATGTGTCCCCGGACCAACTTTAGCCATAGAGATCATATAGTATAGAGGAGTAAAGCCCCGTCTTAACGCGAGAAGGTTTCAAAAACTATCCGCTTCCCACTCCGCAGACATTATAAGGTGACGAGCGTTAAAATACCGCAGGCGCAGAGTGGGTACGGATAACTCATCGCGTACGATCGAACATGGTACGCAACGAATACATAGGCTATATAGGGGCTTTACTCCTTTATACTATATGATCTCTATGACTTCAGCTGCTTGCATCCGTAACCATATTGAGCGGTATGAGCTCGCTCCAACGAGAGCCCTTGAATCTCTCGCCGGACTACCACCTCTATAGTTATACATAAAAACTGAAGCCATGAGAACGGCGCATATGTTAAAGGGTGTAGGCCACTGGACCAAAATGCACTACTCTCGTGGACACTCATCTATTTTAAGTAAGGCAATCTCTAAATGTTACAGACTAGAAATGAAGCAAGATAGCATGATTCCAGCTATATATCTCACTTCTCCCAAAATCCTCATTCCGGATAGAGAAGATTGGAGTAACGAAACTTTCACCCTACTGCTACCAGATGGGCTAGTATGGTTCACAGATGGGTCCAAGGTAAATCAGCCTTCTGGGGTGAGAGGGTACCTAAAAAGGCCAAAGATCAATATCCCAGTGACTCTAGGCGCTTACTTCACGGTTTTTCAGGCGGAGGTCTACGCAATATTGACTTGTGCCATGGAAAACCTGCGAAGAAACTGTAAATAGGCGCATATATATTTGCACAGACAGCTGGTCGGATCTGGGAGCTCTCAAATCACCCAGAGCCACATCATCATCGTCAAAGAATGCAGAGATACACTGGCTGAACTAGCCAGGAGAAATGAAGTTCAACTCATCTGGGTCCCTAAACACAGGGTAGCATTCGAGGAAGCTGAGCAAAGACCGTCTGTGAGCGATGAAGAATCGCACCCTGCCAGAGATGGCCCTGCTATTTACTGAACACAGCGGATCTAGACCGGGAAGTCGATAAACATCCCCAAAGCTTAGGTGTTAAGATACCATGCCTTTGGCTGAATGGTCCGGATTACAGGCCGCAAACGGTTTCTCCGAGGAACCGGGCCGAATCTCGGGTGTATTAGGCCTTCCATCCGTATTTGGCTCTGCGGATGGTGACTGACTTTCCCCAATACTCGTGGGAATCCTATGGAACCAAAAACTTCAAAACCAAAAACCCAAGAGGGCTCCTGCCAGGGGTCCTCTTACCTCCTCCCCTTTCCCCCAGCCAGAAGGCTCCTTACAGGAGTTCTCACACCCCCTTCCTTCACCTGAGGGCTCTTTACAAAAGTCCCCAGTCGGACCATTTGCGACGATCAAAAAGTGTTCGATTTTAGTTCCTTCAATTTGTGTCATAATTATCTACTTACGGCAATTTTTTCTCCGAACTCAGAATTATGCAAAAATTACCGATATTTACTGCTAATTCTATCACACTAAACAGCATATCAACTTTTTCGTTATGTGTATACATTTCAAGAGTACCAAGAAGTTAACAATATTTATTGTAAGCAATCACCGATGACAACTAGCTTGACATATTCAATTTCTCCTTGTTTGTATATGAAACAATTGTCAATTGTTTTTCATGGAAAACTTGATTTAGTCGTTGGAGTGATTTCATGTCATTGTGAAAAAATATGGGTAAATTCCTGTAATAGAAATCATTACGGCCACCTTTAGCTGAAAATGTACCTTATGCCATCATATTTGCGATCCTAGGTTAAGAATTTAATTATCTTTTTTACTTTTGCCGTAGAAGGCCTTGGGCGC
Organism: Endomychus coccineus; assembly: GCA_958510875.1. Classification (NCBI taxonomy): domain Eukaryota; kingdom Metazoa; phylum Arthropoda; class Insecta; order Coleoptera; family Endomychidae; genus Endomychus; species Endomychus coccineus. The sequence goes on from OY294068.1 coordinate 135,599,373, forward strand.
CAACTTTGGGTATATTGATAACTTGTTAAGCACTGCGTCGTTAGTTTATCAATGAATAAAAACGCGATATGATAAAACTTTGTTACAAAAACTATAGGAACGGTGTCAAGAAATCGGAAATGTACCCCGAAAGTCACAACTTCAGCGAACTTTGTTCAAATTATTGGATAGAAATCTTGCTCAAGTTTGGTGCATTTGAAAAGTTGAGACAAAAATATGGAGATAGAATGGATGAGGACACTGAAGTAAATTTAGTCAATAAAGTAAAATTACGTTAAATTATTGTATACTTTTCACAGTCAATTTCGGGAAATTCGACCGCAAGTGCGATTCAGCCTTGACGTGTGGGCAGGTTTTTATAAAAATGTATGTAAGGGCCTTAAGAGGATTTTGAACTTCACCAAAAGATGACGATCAAAAGTTCCAATGCGAATGTACTTATAGATTTTTTTCGGCCATATTCCCGTAAGTACAAAAGATAACTTCAATTGTTAAACGGAATATTATCGGGCTCACCGATACGCAACTTTGCCCCAATTTAACCATCTTCGTATCTCTTATACTTTCCGAGATCCCAATTATGAGAGTATACACCTGGTAGAGTGCTATAGATAATATAAATCTTCAATATATCAGTCACCTATTTATGCTATGGAAGGTTATTTATTTACCATAAAGTTTTCACGTCCAGCATTCACAGTGTTGCCTGAGGTGGGGCACCTTCAATTCCATTCTCGATACCCGCTTGTCTTAACCAATGTCGTAGATTCCTTGTGCGTTCCACCAAAGTTGTGGTCGCTCCTTGGTTGGCATGGGTGACCACAGTACTTTGTGCATTGACCAATGCAATGTGCTGACGATAATTATTCAATCTATCGGCAAGGGTTGGAATAGATGGTGGAGCTGGCAAACTTGCAGTACTGGCTAGTATCGGCCATCCTAAGTCAGGGTATGCGAATTGTGGTAGAACTGCAAAATAATAATTGCCTAAGTTTTGTTGACAATTGTTCGTGGATAAACGTTCCATGTGTGCTATGGTTATGCTCAATCCTTAATTATCAAACAAGCATTTAATATAAAATTTACAGAAATCACGCAAACATAAAATTTATATAAGAATGCTATGAAATTTCAAACAAAAAATTAAGGATGCACCGGGTAGCCATCCTTTGTCCTGGTCATTGTGAGAATAAAAAGATAACACAAAATCAAAAGACACTTTGTGCCCAGACAGGTTATTCCCCTGACCACATATTTTTCAAATTAGCGTTGGAGACGTTTAGACACAATGGAGAGAATTAAAACATAACGACATCCTAAAAACGATTCGTGAGGGTTGCTTCTGGGAATGGAAACACCGCTGGGAAAAGTGTATCAGTCGAGGAGAATACTTGGAAGACAAGAAGCAATGTCTAAAGCAGTGTTTATCAAAAATTGTGCAAATGTCAGTTATGTGGAACCCGATTTATGAATGCGCGCGCGCAACACCATCTCATGTTCAGCATTTTAAAAAGATTTAATAAATATATCTATACAAAGTGTTCCAATAGTCAACGTTATCCTTTGGAATGTTGATAGGGCAGCTCTCGACTGAGCAGAATATCAAAATATGACCTTAGTGAAAATCGACACCACAGCCACAATATTCCATAGTCTAAGATTCTAATTTTTGTTACGCAACGCTGAGTAGCTGCTGTCGACCACAGCATACCCTTGAAAAAAATGTTGTTATTCTAGAAACCAGTACGTCGTATTAGTTAGTTTAAATGAGTTAAATATATGCCAAATGAAAATAACCCAAATTCTAAAATTAACCTTTTCTTCGATTTGTCTATAAATAAACGAATTATATGCATTACTCATGTACCACGTTGTATACAGGTTGAGTTTAAGATATCGGTATATTGAGATCTAAGTATATATAAATGCGATCAAGATTCGACAAATATGAGGATTTATAGATTCATAACGCGCCAGTCGTAAGTAATATATTAAATAACTAAATTGATTCATTTCACTTGAAGCGTTTGTGGTAAGCATAATCTCCTAAGAACGGTGCTAGAACTACAAAAAAAGACAAAAATATTAGAATGGTATTACTGTTGAATTCATATCAGGAAATTGTGAATAATTCATTCATTATGATTGTGAAAACCATCTGCCAAATATCGCATTCTATAGCATGGCGTGTCTTAGATAAAATCATGTCGACGTGCGTGTATCCATCATGATTATGTCTCACCTTCTAAATATTCTATCTTTTAAAAAAATACAATGATTCTGTCCCGCTCCAACTCTAAAGACATTCGTATACAGGTTGAATTTATTTCAGCGGTGTAGAGGAGACTTGTGAGTTAGAGCGAGCCAGATGTCTTGTATTGTTTTACAAGAGACACAAGAGAAGATCTAGTGGGTTGTTGTATCTAACAATATACGCACAGTCCGACTTCACTTACGGCAATAACTCGCGATAGAAGAATGTATTGATTTGAGAATTCGAAACCAACTTTTATTCAATTCTAGGGCTAGCACCACCTTTACATATTTATTTTATGAGAATTGAATCGAACCACGTGATGAAAATCTATTCTAAACTTAAATAAAATCAAGTTTGATTTTCACTAATTTAAATGTAACACCGTAGCTTCAGTACTTTGTAACATTTGTGTAAAGAATCTAAGCTAGTTGAATTTTATTAAATTAGTGGAAATCAAACTTTTAATAGTTATTATCATATGTTTGCCACACAACAGCTTGAACATTTTTCTGATGCAATATTCATATGGTCTAGATAAAAGTGACAGGTGCGCTCTGAATAGAACGCCCAGTATCCCCATCTTTGTCGAATCTTTATTAAATTCATTACAGGGTGTCCGAGTTCTAGTCTGTCAAACTTCAGTCGTCGATAGTACTTCGAAAAATAAGTCGATATAACCCTTTAAGATTTCGATTAAACAAATCGTTTTTTTTACCGCTACAGCGATTTTGACGAAATTTGGTAAGTACTCCTGAAATGGATACCTATTATTAGACAGTAGAGAATCATTTGACAAAATTGTCCCACAGTTGCTTCCATTTTCCCACCTTATTTTGTACGCCGCTGGATATTGATCAAAAATTGTCCATTTTGTTGATTCCTCGTTCAATTAAGAAAGGTATTTTTGTAAAATTTCGATTAGCACAGCCGTTTTTGGAATAAATTGATTACAAGATTGAGATAAAATTTAAACTCCCACCTAGAACAGTAAAATGGCTATTATTTTAAACATTTGTTACAATTTAGTTGTGTTTTTCAAAGATGACATTTATTGTGTGTATCATGTTTACTTTTCACATTTGAAAGGAAGAAACCCCCCTCCAGGATATTCATGGCCCGACATTACATTAACACTAAAATATCTTGGAAACACAAAAATTTGCAATAACAGCTTCTTCTTCCCAAATTGAACAAGGAATCAACAGAATGTGTAATTTTTGTAAAGTAAGGTGATGAAGGGGAACAATTTCCCTGTAGCAACACCACTGTTAAGTTAAAGTTTTTTTTTATACTTTTACTACGAGAGAGAGAAACCTATAATGTTCGACGAACATCGTGTGAGCCATCAGTTGAATGTAGAGAGAGGAGATAGGCATTCGTATTTTTCTTGAAGATTTGGAGGTTATAGGCATAGAGAAAGACCTCACTAAAGAGTTCCACAACTTCGCTGTTCGATACAAAAATGAAGTCTGGTGGGAAGAAGTTCGGCAGATCTCGAGTTTGACAGTGAAGTAAGTGGTGACTAGTTTGAGCTCGTCCAGTCCGTCTATCTGGAATCTCTCATGGTGGAACAACAGACGAAATTTCTGATGAACACTGACTTTGGAAAGGGAGAGATCTCCTACCTTTCTACGATGCTCTAGAGAGGTTGATGAACTCGTAAGCGTGACATCATCAATCAAACGAATAGCTGGATTGAATCCAAGAGCTTCAGCGTATGTTTGGGAGCCGAACGCCAAACTTGTGAACAGTACTCCAGGACAAGTTGAATCTGTGCTTTGTAGATTATGAGGAGCTGCTGGGATGTAAAGTAGCTCTTGGCACGGAATAGAGAACCAAGTTTTAGTGAAGTGGTTTTCGCAATGGACCTCACATGAACTCCCTTTCAAAATCTTTGCCATATCTCCATTAAATGTGTCAACTTGTCCCTGTACCTCGCTACTCTGGCTTGAATGGATGGCATAGGGGCTCTAGATGAGAAAGCAGTATGAAGTGTACCATCATCTGCAAAGTTGTGGACGAGTGGTCACTTCCATCAGATCGTCGATATGGAGGAGAAACAAAGTAGGTGCCAAGACAGATCCCTTAAGTTGGTCCCAAGACAGATCCCTGTGTTGATAGCCATTGTATCGGAGGATATTCCGTCAACCACCACATGGAGTGGTCTATCTGAGAGAAAACTTGATATTAAGCTACAAAGTTGAGGCGGCAAACCATAACCATATGACGGAAGTTTCGCAAGAAGGCTTTGGTGCCAGGCTCGGTCAAATGCTTTGGAGATATCCAATGATACAGCTAGAGATTCCACATGTTTTTCAATACATTTCTGCCATACATGTGTTATGTAGGCAAGCAGGTCTCCTGTTGATCTCTGCTGACGAAAGCCATAATGCCGGTCATTCACAATTTTGTAGCTATCTAGGTATTTGATGAGCTCATAACTTTAGAGATCACAGACAATAGTGCAATGGGTCTATAATCATTAGGAAGGGTCTTCTTTCCTTTTTTTGGAATTGGTTGGACTCTAGCTGTCTTCCAGCTGGAAGGAAACACACCAAGTTTGTATGAAAGGGTAAACAACCTGCAGAAAACTGGTGCACATTCCTCGAGAAAAGGTGGAATTCCGTCTGGCCCCATAGACTTTTTGGTATTGAGATCAAGCAGAATGCGCCTAATTGTGCGTTGACGAAAGACAATTTCAGGCATATGGTTATCGATGGCAGCAATATTAGGAGCGTGCTGCCCTTGTGGATTCAAAGTTAAATTTGAAATTTCCAGAAAAAAGGCTGTCTTATTTTTCTTGTATAGTAGCCAGTGTGTCATCATCTTTGGTTAGGAGAGGGAATGAAGTGGTGTAACGAAGCTTAAATTTTGAAAGATTATTTAATTTAGATCAGGCAATAAATACGGATGTTACATGTAATTTCAGTTTGAACAGTTCATTATTTCAATAGATATGAATGAATTCCGAATGTGTATTCCGTGATTGCCACTTTTCTAAATCTCCGTAATTTCAAATAAGTATAATTATTCAAATAGATGAATCTAATTCATGCCCGTTCAAAATTGCATTTCATTCCGATAAAAATATGTTGCAAAAACAGGGGTCTGGCCAGTTAAGACACCAAACTTTGTGCAGCCTTATGTATAAAAAGGGCGAACAACCTAAAAACTCCGATAACACTTGTTTACTCCGCTGGGAAGAACTGGTGTGATATCATGAGCGCGAATTTTAGATCTAAAAAGTAGCGTCACTTTTAACCATTGTTCGGGGCATAAGTAAAAAACTATTGGCACAAAAATAAGGATTTGGTGGAGCAGACCTGTCCAGAACCTCGGAAAACATATAAAAGCCGTGACAGCCGAAAGATCGCTCTCTTGCGTTTTTGAATTTCGAGCCGTACAGTATCTCTTGTGTGTTTTTGATTTTGATCAGTAAAGTTACTCTCTTGTGTTTTTGATTTTCAATCAGTGAAGTAGCTCTTGTGTTTCTGATTTTGATCAGTAAAGTAGCTCTCTAGTGTTTTTGAATTTATTATCCGAGTTCAAGTCAGATTTGAAAAAGTGAATTAACAATAGTGTTCCGTTTAAGTGAAATTTTGTATAAGGTAAATGGCTTAATATTTTATATTCGGGCATTACGATATATCTTCCGAATCCGAACCGACCGTATTTAAACCGTTTGATATATCGTAGTGCGTTTTAACAACATTTCAAGTAATATGGCTATCTGAATATTTACCGAATACAGCTATTACGATAGGACCTGTTTGATTCGTACTTTTCCGCAAATTGATCATTCTGAATCATTCATCAACCGATCCCGTACCGCTGAATTAAATTTAGCGACCGAACTTATCGTAGAGTTGACTTCTTGAAAGAGTTTTCATTTACCGTTTGAGCTTCATTACATTTTCCGTCTGGGTGTAATTTTGTGAAATAATACCGTTAAATTGCATTTAAATTGATTATTCTGAAAGTGTACTTGTTAAAATCATTATATATTTTAATATTTGGAATTCCCTGTTTTATTAAATTATTTCTGCTCCATCTTTAACGAGCTAAGTTATAACCAGGTATCAATTGTAATTAAAGCCTACAATTTCGATACTGTTTTCTGCCCATTGGGCTCTGGTTATACTTCACTGTAGCTACCCTAGGGACAAGGCTATCTTTAGATAGCATAGTGACAAGCCTTGTGGAGAGGACCCTAGCAGAAGTCCTCAAAAGGAGTTAACCTTTGGGAAAAATCTGGCGCCCGAGGATTCGAAGCTTACCGCAGTAAGCAATCAACCGAAAAGCGACAAGGCCACGTTATAGTGGAAAACGAAAGTGAGCCATTCGGGCATTCGATAAGCTTTGATCTTATTTTGGCATTATATGCCTCTTTCGAAAAGTTTATTGTTTCATTGCACGTGTCTATTTTCGTAAAAATCGCTGTAGTGGTCAGAGCGTTACGATACAAAAAATTATGTTTCAAATCGGATTTAGAAGGCTGTATCTCCCTTCCCCGGAAGAGTTTATTATTATATCATACTATTTTTCTATATACTGTCTACTGCTACGTTTGGCAAATTACAACTGGGACACTTGGTACAAACCGTTGATTTGAACTCAATCTGAATAACGATTCGTAAAACTCAATTGTATATCTACCACTACACGGTTCATGTACATACTTAAATGGAGCAAAAAAAACAATATGGCGTGAATTGTTAAGAATATTGTTCATTGGTGTTGGCAATTGTTAAGATACCATATGCCATCAAAAGTTATCGGTCCATTTCCGAGTAATGGGTCATTATTTGGACCAACAATATTTTTTTCTCATTTTGTGGCTAAACGGATTACAAGGTAACATGATGGCACCATGTTGAATAACTTCATTGGAGGTCAAATAAAGATTCAAAATTATTGCCATCACTCCTTGCCTATTTCAACCCCCCAAAACCCCCTAAACCACCCCCTAAAAAAATTTGAATAATATGGATAATATGACCAATTTTATGATAAATTAGTCAATTATTGAGATTCTGGCTGGGTTTAAAATCGAAACGGCCTTTTTTGTTTTAGTTTTGGGGGGTGGTTTTAGGGGGTTAAAATAGGCAAGAAGTGATGGCAATAATTTTAAATCTTTATTTGATCTCCAATGAAGTTAGTCATTCAACATGGTGCCATCATGTTACCTTGTAATCCGCAAGGTTTAGCCACAAAATGAAAAAAAACAACATTTTTTTATCCAAATAATGGTCAATTACTCGAAAATGGACCGATAATTTAACAATTGCCAACACCAATGAACATTTTCCACCAGGTTTGGGAGGGTTAACATGCAGTCCATTTTCGGTCCAATTTTAACTGGTCAGCCTGATAAACGGACACGATAAAAATGATGGCACATGGTGGAACTGTATAAGAATGGTATGCTTTTCAAGTAACCGCAACTTGAAGAGGGTTAACCTCCAGCCAAAAAATAAACAATTTGCGGTGGCTGTATCTCGAGATCTAGCAGACGGCGAAAATTCGGTCTGTAAGATGAATTGGTCATTGAACCGTCCTCTAACGATGAACCATAGTGCCACCATGTTGATGTTCAGACCATCAATATCGCTCTGGCTCCTAGACTATTATATGTACAGTGTGTCCAAGATAAGGATGCCTATCATAGGTATATCGGAAGTAATAGATACAGTTTTGGTTAATCAGGGGGAAAGTAGCGTAACCATAGCCATTCATATAGAAAAAAATATTTCCCAATATTAGTTTTGATTTTAAAGTAATTTTGGGTAAACCGAATTTCTTGACTTTCTATTTTATTTTTTCTAGTGTCACCGTTAAAGATGGAAAAACGTTTCGTTTTCAATCAACCATCATCAACTTTTTCAGGATTTTTTCATTCTACATTCATTATGTATAACATGCGATGGTTCGACCACATTTCTGGTCAGTTTCAGCACTCATCAAGATTTTAGGATAACATTTCAAGTGCAACCCTGCCTTAAAGTAAAATTGGGTAGCCTAATGCTTAAGGAAAATGAAAAGTTGGAGATGACATTTTTACAATAATTGTCGAAACAAAAACAAGCAATTAACTAACGATAAATTATCTTTGATAGTAGACTTCTGCGCACTGTTAATTTTGAAAATTCTAGATGAATTCAGTGTTACAGTATCTCGATTCGAAGCCGACGTTTCGCCAACCATTATAGGTGGATACGTTAGGGCAGGCTTGAGGCTTGAACTGACCCTGATTCTTCCGGTTCTGTAGCTGTATTTATTGTGTGAAAATTTCTTCACAGATTTTGTCGGTGGTTGACTCTGCTGTTACTTGACCCTGTCGTTGTGTGATGGATGACGTGCGAAGTAGAATTTTTAAGGATGCGTTTCCAAATGTTGAGACGGTACCCTGAGTCACGGCTTAGATTATTTAGGATATATTACCTTTCCAACATCTGGAAACCCATCATTTAAAATTGCACTTGGCACATGATCACATCGGGCTTAAATTCCAGAGCAGTAATTACCGGAACAAGGGCACAGAACTAACTAGCGTGCAGTTTTCACAGCATAATTACCGCTACAGAAACCAAGAGAATCAGTTTCAGTTCAACCCTTAAGCCTGCCCTGAAGATGCCACCTTCGATGGTTGACGAAAAGTCTGCGTCGAGTCTTGTTACTATGATCCGGAATTCATCTGGAACCAAAGTTACTATTCAAGATCATCGTTCATTAATTGTTTATTTTTGTTTCAACATTAATTGAAAACATATCAACTTCAACTTTGATTCCTCATTAGGCCATCCGGCTACGCTAAAGCAGGTTCGTAATTAAATCGGGGACGGTTCAGAGGTTCAGAGCACTGAAGCCTAAGTTGGGTCCATTGTGCGTCTCTTGATGCAAGACATAGCTAGAATTTTGCATGGACTGATGTCTGTTATGGCCTCAGACGGCATGTATGTGCTGCCGAGGTGTTGTAGCCTAAGAGAAACCAGTGCTGTACATTCTACTAGGATATGAGAGTTTCTTCCGGCTCTCCGCATCTACAACAAACTGGGTCATCAACAATGGCTATGAAATATAGGTCTGTTCAGATGACAGTGTCCTGTGGGGAGTTCTGTCACCAGTTTTATGCCTCTTCCGCTCATAGAGAGGAGGATTTTGGAACGTTTGGGCGAGAACTCCGCATTGTTTTGCCTGCCGCATATCGGGGGCATAACCCATAACCGAGAGCCATTGTCTATCCAGTAGGTCTCTCAGGGCATGGAGCCTGGTGGACGATGAGATTCCGATCGCTGGATCAGAAAGGGGTGGGTTCACCCGATTCATCCGCCACTTCGTGTTCCCTTTCGTGCCAAAGTGGGCGGGTACCCATACTTGCTGAAGTTTGATCCTTCTGGCTAAAGCAGTCAGTCTCCCTGCCCTGCAAAACAAGACTAGAAGTCACTCTATGGGCGCGAAGTCCGCCCAGGGCTCTCGGCTGTCAGTGCAGATATAAATCCGCCTACCTTGGTAGTTCAGTCTTAGATTTTTCAGGCCATATGACTGTCCTCACTTATGTATGTATATTGGAAATGAATTAGAAAGCGCTAAAGTAAACTCTATATTACATTAAATTTTATTCGAATGGTATACATAACATATTTAACACTGTTTTATACTGACACTTGCTGTCACTAGAACTATCAAAGTTTCCATAGGTTAAATAGATAAAATAGATGTGAAGTCACACTTCTGCAGGTTAAATATATGAGTATGATATACAATCGTCTATGGTTTTTACACACGAACATCATCTCAAAAAAAAGTCAAGTATATTGAAGGAAGTAAAAAACAGAGTCGCATTTAAAAATAAAAGTTGATAGTTGACCAAAAAAAAACATCGGTAATTGAAATGAGAAATGTTTTTTATTTTGTTCCATCTCATACGGTAACATAGAAAAAATAAAATAGGAAATCCAGAAATTCTGTTTTTCCAAAATTACTTGAAAATCAAAGTTAAATTGAGAATTTTATATTTCCATATGGATGGCTCTTTTTTTCCATTTATCCAAAAAACTGTATCTATTACCGATTCCGATATGCCCATGATAGACATCCTTATCTTGAACACACTATATTTTTTTCCATTATTGATTCATTCGTATTCCCTTTTCTTGTCATATTTATATCTTCTTCAGTAAATAATAAATAACGGTGAGCAGTTTTCAAAAGTGAATTTTTATTTTAGACCAGAGAATAAGCAAAATAAATTGGTCCTAGAATAAATAAAAGATAAAAAGTAGTTCAAGACATAATTATAATGCGAAGTTAGAAACAGTGGTAACACAATAGATGCAATAAAATTGAGCACATTGAACACGCTTATACTGAGGAATAATGGCCTTTGAGGGTGTATATTCACACTAGTCGTATTCACTTCTTCTGCTAAATTTTGCACAGGAGAGCCAGATGAATCATTAAGATTCGGAATAGCCGTTAGTTGCTCAGTAATTTTCAAAGTAGCACTCAAAAAGGTCTTCGCCTGACTGAAATTAGTTTAGCAAATTGGTACAATGTTAAACAGATGTGTTTAAAATTGTATGATTATGATAGAAAAGATCTTTGATGTACCGATTTTACTGATTTATTGAATCAGCTTTCTACATAAACAGAATTTGTAACATTATAAAGAAATGCGCTCAGTACAATTAGTTTAAGGAATCATGCGCTTCAGTAACATGAATTAGTTTTCGTTTTCTGATGATGGTCGTGAGACCGAAACATACGTAAAGACGAAAATATAGTTGACACATATGTTAATATGACCTATTTCCCAAGCATTTACGTATAATTCATACCTGGGTCAAGAATCATTATTATATTTAATTTCTTTCTTATAACAAATATTTAAGAATACACATTCTCAGATGTTCCAGGCATACCACACCTTCGCATTGGATAATGCGAACATCTGCGAATGTGATTTTGCTCCATTCTTTTTCGAAAATTGAATTTAATTAAATGTGTATTATAAAGTAAAACTCAACTTTTATATTAAAATAAGCACAAATTCTTCAGCTCTAGAATTACGTTAATGAAAGTTCTTTAATAAATATCTACTTAGAGTTACTTAAGGATCAATATATCTATATTTTACAGTATTATATATTGATCCTTATGTACATTGAAATAATGACCAATTTGATAGAGGTTTAAAATAAGTATTTGAATCTACGTCAGTGAAAGTTGGGTTTGTGACGTCACGCTATCAGACTTCATTACACTAGCAATTGAAAAATATATAGTTATGTACCTGTTGTTATGCTTCCCGATTGTTGTTGTTTTTTTAAGACATCCCAAATTTCTCTGATCTCAGAATTCAGGTTTTCTAAACTCTGTATTATTTCCGACGATTCTTCGAAAGTTTCGCCCTTGAATAAATTCTTGCTGAAATTGACATCCGCTGTAGCAAATTCAGTTGAACTGATTCCAGAGCTGGCACTGTGTGACGAGAGATCACTTAGAGTAGCGTCTTCAGGTTTTTTATCGTTTGCTACAGTTGCCCTCTGCAGGGATTGTTCTAAATGCCTCAATCTTATAACTTTTTCTCCTAGAAGGCTACGTGTTCGGTGGAGTGATACTTCTAAATCTGTTAGTTCTTTCTCCTCCTATATGATATGAAAGAGAAAACGTGTAATATGAATGAAAATCTTGAGCAGAATTTGAATACGTTCATTATCATTGCGTATAATAATCACCAACGACTCCCATTCTTTGAAGTATTAAATATGATCATCATTAATTACTTACGAATTTGAATTGCATAATACTCCATCAAGAAACCAGCGTTCAATGTAAATGTGATAGGAATGAGCAGCAACTATATCAATTTGAGGGACAGAAGTTGGGACATGAAGATGCCAAATTCAAGTCAACTTTTAAAATATAAGTAAATTCAGAAAAATGCATAGGATTTTAGACATGTTTTGACCCATCACCGTTTTCTGGAAAATTAAGGATAACTGCTTCTGACAAGCTAGGTTTCAAGGTCAACTTCGAAAGTTAGTTATTTTAGAAAACAACAAAGAATGTTTAAGTTGTTCCGAACCCTTACGATTCCCAGAAAATAGAGAAATCTGACAAGCTAAGTTATTTTATATAAAAAATGGATAGGATTTTCGAGCTTTCCAACGGTATTTTAGAACTGTTCGGACTCTTGGTTACCCGGAAAATCGAGAGAAAATATTTCTGGCAAGGTAGCTTTGCTGTCAACTTGGAAAATTAATTTTTTTGAAAAAATTGTATAGCAACTACGAGATATCCTTCGCCGCCAGCATTTCCCTTCATTCTTGAAAATAATTCATGTTAATCAATAATATTAAAATCATTTTCCTTTTTGGTAATTTGCATTTTTTAGCGGAACTGTGTTACAACTTTTTGATGATTTTTTAAATTTTAAGAGCATATTTCTAAAATTCTATTCAATATTAATTAAAGGGGTTCTCATCAAATCTTATTCTTCTCACTCTTTCCTTTTTGTTCAACAATATTAACAAAGGATACCTTTTACTTATGGCCATAAAGTGGCCAATATTTATTAAAGAATAACTAATATTAATTCCATTTGGGACTTCTGCAGATCCAATGAACATGTATTTGAATGTTTCATCAAGGATAATAGTCAGAGTTGGAGGAATATTCTTGATCCTCGTACTAGTATTATCTACAGTTTCAATAAATATTTTTTTCCTGCATATTAAAAGTCATGAACGTTATTTGAAGCCACATTAAATAACCATAAAAAATATTATCAAGCAGTGAAAAATAAGCAAAATTCTAGACTTTTTAAAATAGTGTAAAAAAAAGTTTACTCTACCTAAAATTAGAAAAATAATTACCAACTTGATAATTTTTTTCAAGTTAATCAGCATCAGTGAAAATTTTCTACTGAAACCTTATGTCTGACTAGGCCAAAAATTATAGTTATAGTATATACGGATGATTCCGCGGAAAAGACATGGTACGTTTTATAGTTTTGTCACAGATTAGTAGACTTAGAGATATAACAGTCAGAAAGATGACCCTGAAAATAAAATGAGATTTATAGATTCTCAATTAAATGCCAGTATTGGAAGGAGATAAGTCATGAATCAAGAGTCTTCGTTAGTTTTAGAAGTTGCAAACACGGTGAAAAATAAAACCGTGTCCAAACCGACATGATAACACTTATTCTGAATCATGCGTAGACATTTATGGATGCATGAATAAAAACCTATTGTCGTTTATAGTGTTAATTCTTTGTTAACTCAGGTTTTGTTTATATTTTGGAAATATGAGTGCCTGTCAGCCTACAATGTTAGTTGACAGCTCAGAGAATAATTTATTAGTCTGAGGTTGACTCAAGTGTACCGTGTCAACTTGATCACGATTATTGTTTATAAAATAGACATTACTTTTATTATTTAAATATAGTGACGTGTTGTTGAGTTCCCGTTCTGATAGAATGAAAAGACTCTTCAATAAAGACTAAGTTTCAAGTTTGTTTACTACTTTGAAGGATAGTATTATTATGATGACGAAAGTTAATTGTTGATTAATAATTCATTCTCTTGAATGAGGAATAATTCAAGAGGTTGTACGAAACCTTTGGCTGCATCAAACAAGGCGACGTCGTATGTGAACAGCACTTCCTTGATGAAGATCTTATCAAAGGAAGTGGACTAGTGCTATCCGATGGGTCTCTCCACTTTTAGCAGAATGATAAGCATATTTTACGGAAAAATGCATGTCCTATAGAGGAATATGCAGAAAATCGACATTTGATGAATCGAGAAAAAGTACAATTCTACATAGGCGGATGATTATTTATCTGAATTTGATAATAATGTTTGACACTTCACGCACATATTTAATTGCACGTTTTTCCTCACTATTCTGTGATCTGTGGCAAGTTCCTCCTTCAATGATTTCAAATTGTCTTGTTGCGCTGTAATACGATCATCGGAGAATTGAATAATTAGATCCAAGTTTATATTTTTTTCCTTTGATAGACTTTTGGCATCTTCAGCATCTTTAAAATGACTTTGAATAGTCTTGGTTATTTTGTGAATAATAGGATAGAGACTCAATGTGAATAATAGTTTGTTGACATTTAGCTGATCATCCTCAATTCGTTTGGATATTATAGATGCATATGAATTTGAAGTCAGCTTCATCAAACACATCCAATTACTTTGAATTCTTTTTTCTTTTCGCTATATATAGGTATATACGGAACTTTTCTTTAGGTGGTTTATATGTTTTTAATATAAATTTCTTATACTTTTTTGATTATGGCATTCAAAACCATGTATTATCATCTATGAACAAAAGGATGTACACATACACTAACTTGAGTCAACAATAACCTATAACATTGTTAACTAGCAGACGCTTTGCTCAGGTCAATAAGTGGACTGGTCCCTAAGTGTAATCAGCACCAAAAGTGGCGACTTGACGAACCCTTATTAATTCCACTTTCAGGATGGAAGTATGAGTGGATGTTGATTAAACTTATAGGACGAAACTATCTACCCGTCGTAAAAGGCGTCTAAAAGGATAACTATAGGCGGTAGATGTTTTCCTTATCCCCCGATGAAACACCACCACATCGCCAAAGATGCTGTGTAGTGAAAAATCCCCAAGTTCCAGTGTTTGGTCAATGTTTCTGTCTCACCCTCATATCCATTTTCCTGTCTCCCTACCCGAGTCAAAATGTCATACACTCCAGGTTGAATATGTGCTTTGTAGATCATGAGGAACTGCTGGGATGTAAAGTAGCTATTGGTACGGAATAGAAAACAAAGGTTTTGTGAAGCGGGTTTCGCAATGGGCTTCACATGATCGTCCCATGAAAGGTTGCGGTTGGTTGTGATAGCGAGGATAAATATGGAAGACATACATTTGTTACGTAGACGTAATGGTATTTAATAACTTTAACGATAAATACCATTTATTATCATTAAATTTAAAACATGCAGTAAAAAATAAAATATTTCATAATTTATTCAATTTGTAATTATTTGAATTGATTTATTTTCTATTGTATTTCCATGTGGATTAGGCCAAAACCATATGAAAAACGCGCACTGTACTACAACTTGGGTATTTAAAAAAAAATCAACTACTCTTAGTTGATAGTAGGAATAAACAGCTTACATTATTTGAATTTGTTTCCACAAATTTGAGAATATAGCAACTTTGAATAACTTCATATAATGGCATAATAGTACATCTGGAATCAAGCCAGAAGTCATTTAGGGGGTTTTCTCTCCTCAAGTGTTCAACAAAACTATGTGGAATATCATGTGGTTTGTTCTGCTTAGACCTTACATCATTGTTTCATGATCACTATATTACTAATTCACAATGCATTTCTAGAGTGGCGTTATGTAACTCTTATGAATTTTGTTTTTAAAAATAACTTAAATTTTCAAAGTTGTTCTCAAAAATTGGAAAGCTCGAAAATCATGTGCATGTATTAGGTTTTTAAGTTTGGGTCAAAACCTACCATGTTGAGAAAAAATTTCTTGATTTTGTGGAAAGCTGCGATTGGTCAAAACAGCTGCATTTTAGTTAACTTCCAAGAAAAATTGGCAAATTTTTGTTTTGGGAATTAGTATTCTTATTCAATTCCTCATTATTTTAGTAAAGCTAATAATAAAGTAGTAACATTTGAGTAAAATATTAAATTGTAAAAATGTATTAGTATAAGTTTGAATGTCCAACTTTGTGCATGTTGAACCTCGTCACTTATCACATTGTTGTGTTAAATTTGATTGTTTTTCTTCTTTGAATTAAGAGTGCCAAGAGCATTTGAACCACATAAAAATTCCCAGTCAGTTAAGTATGCCTTAATGTTCTAGTCCCACAATTTTGCTCCATGATGAACTACAACAAATCATAAAGTTGCACTGTGTTTTTACATTGCTTTAAATAATGAATTATACTTTTTCTCAACATCAAAGGCAACCACAAATCCACCATTACTGCATGGATGACTCATTCATTACCTCAATATGAAAGTAAAAAAAAATTAGCTCCTATATTTTGACACAAACTTTAAAACAATTCTTTTATGTTCTTTGGGTGCTTAATAGAAATTTGTATACGATTTCCATGAATATGAGAAAGTAAAATGAAACAAATCAATGTCAACCTGGTGTATTGAGGTTGAAGAGGGCGAATGTGAATGAGGTCTGTCATCCAAAGAATTGAAGCATTTACTGAGCAAATATGAGAGTTTTCATAAGGAATGTTTTTTTTTTCACATAAAAACTCTTATAAATAATACAAAAATAATGGAGAAGTAATTTCAAAATTTGAATAGAATCTGCCATTAGGTGATGAAAATCCATTATAAGCTTAAATAAAACAACTATTAAAAGTTTGATTTTCTCATTCAATAAATAATTGTAACTAGGTTCGCTAACACCGTGGCTTCTGCAAACAGTTATTACAAAGTTCTAACTTGCACTACTAAGATTTCAAATTTTCTTAGTAATTTATTTATTGCGTATAGAAAGCATAATAATCTAGCTAGGTTTATAAGAAATAATAAAAATAAATCATCTGATGAGGACCAATGTATAAAAAATAATAAAAATTAAATCATCCGATGAGGACAAATGTATAAAAAATAATAAAAATAAATCATCCGATGGGGACAAATGTAGGGTTTACAAGCTGACATGTGGGTCTTGCCCTGAGGTCAGACAGGAAAGGACCTTTAAAAAACGGATCAAAGAACAGGCATAGTTTCATTAATGATGAATCTGACTCAAACTTTGCAGAACACTTAATTGTGGAAAACTATTATAAATTTTAAAATTTTAAATTCAAAAACAAGTGTTTTCCAAGACTGTGCATTGATGAAAATCCAATCATAGCTGGACCGTTTCTCATTCTGCATTCTCACATTTCACACATTCCAAAAATACTACGGAATGGTTCAGCACACACCTCACTTCTTTTCCAGGTAGTCGAACATTATACATCAAAGACGCAATATATGTGTATTCTGCTTCATCGCTATCACTCGAAGTGATACTATTGTTGAATAAGAAAAAATCGACTTCGGCGTCTCTAGACAGGTATTACCGAGGTTAATAGCTCAGAATCGTGTTCATTTTGTGTATTCATATTGTTAGAAATGTTGATTATTCCGGAACGTTGCACTGGTGTTATTCCTTGAAAACATGGAGAGTACTTGTATCTGTGAAAAACTATACGTTGGAACGTCCAATGATACATATTTGTCCCCTTTGCAACATCAAAGGTACCGGCTAGGGAAAACTGCCATTATTAAATATTATTGTAGAAAACCAATAAAATAATATAAAATACGTGAAACATCAAACAATAGAACTAATACTGATCTAAAACTAGCACTAGATGTGAAGGAGTAATACTACAGGGTATCCCAGGTTTTAGTAGCAGAACTT
Source organism: Endomychus coccineus (assembly GCA_958510875.1). NCBI lineage: Eukaryota > Metazoa > Arthropoda > Insecta > Coleoptera > Endomychidae > Endomychus > Endomychus coccineus. Next base: position 135,617,091 of record OY294068.1, read on the forward strand.
TAAAAGTCGATAGAAAATTTGATTTTGAGAAAAAAGTTCCCATTAACATATATGCACAGATGCTCAATTTTTGAGATAGGGTGTTGAATTTAAAAAAAATTTCTCAATTTTGTTTGTATCTCCGAAGATAATCAGGATGTCTCAATGAAATTTGGTACCGTGGATGCGTAGATGAGTTACCACATTTGCTCATAATTTCAGACCGGTATTACTTCCAGGGGCGTAGATATAGTTATTTAATAACAATAAATTAACTCGAAAACTGTTATCATCCTGTAAAGGTTACTTTTTACTAACAAATTTCGATGCAGAATTTAAATCAAAACAAATAAGGTTTCTTGATATTTCTTTGTACCTGGCACCGTTACACGAAAAATTTGATATTTGTGATTAATTACCACCACCATAAAAATCGGATGAAAATTGGAAAAAGGTTTTCGTTGAAGTTAGAAGATCTATTGTACAACGTTGTGAACTATGTATACGAGAAAATGGGAATCATTTTGAATAATTTCTTTGAAATTAATACACAAAATTTAGAAAATGGTGTCTTCTTAACTCTTACTATATATCAAAGTACATTGTAGTTATCTGGTTTAAATGGTAATGTATCGCTGTGGAGATTAGAAAAGGCAAGATGGTGAACGAGGCAGACGTTGCCGACAATGCTCTCTCTAAATCTCAAAGATATTATAGTAAATGTGGTTATTGCGATACAAAAGCCAAAACTGTCTCATGTCCCATTTTAGGTACTTTTGCGGGTTATCTCCTTTATTTTTAAAGATAGAGAGTTGCGGTTTTCGCGACACTGTGCTACTTTTTCGTAAAACTCAAGATGCCGTCAACAGAATTTTCATAGCCCTTTTAGTTTTTAAGATACAGGCATTTCTGAAAATGTTGCATTTTGTGACCCCCCTCGTATCACCGTTATCCTTCAACTTATCGAAAAGGTAAAATAACATTCTAATAGTTTTTTTTTCCGTAGAATGCAGTGGTGTAGATAACTTTTGTTACATATTTACTGTTTTTGAGTTATAAAGCAAACTTACGTTTTTTTTAAATGGAACACCCTGTATATTTATAGACTATAAAATTTGTGTTTTTTTTACCTTTTCAAAAATATATGATAGTATAAACTTTTTTTCAGAAACACGCAAATAATTGACAATTCTCAGAAATTAAATACATATTTTAATAGTAGGCCATCGATATTGTTTATGACAAACAACAGAAATAAACGTCAAATCTCTATCGCATTTAAGCTGTTTATTTTCGTTCTTTTGGTATCATTATTCAATAGATATTTATCAATTTTTTCGAATAATGGCAGTTTACGAAATATGATATGATGGTATGTTTTATACAGAGTAATTAAAATTCTGAAGAAGCTTCGGAATTATATTTCCAAAGGTGAGTAAGCTATTATGGCTATGAAAATCTCTATTATCATTTTAATTTTTGCTTGTTAGATATCCAGAAAGAAGGCAACCGTTTTTTGGGATATTTGCCCGTTTAAAAGCAAATTTACTTTAGGATATATAGAAGCAACACCTTCGTCCTCTCATGTAGAAAATTGAGAAGGAAATTGGTGTGCCAAAAACTAACGCTCACAGGATCTTGAAGAAATATAAGTATCATGCATACAAATTTAATACACAACATTTGCATCCTGGCGATGCCGAGCGCCGGGCACTGTTTTGCCAGTGGTATTTGCAACAAATCGATGCTAACGATTTATTTGGCAGACTTATTATCTGGTCAGACGAATGCTTTATTTCAAGTGCTGGCATTTTCAATCGTCACAATACCAGGAACTGGCATAGTGAAAATCAGCATTTAATGTTTGAAAGGGCACAACAAGGACGCTTTGGAGTTGGGGTTTCATTCCATTAGCCCAGTATAATGCTGTTTACCTACAGCAAGATGGTGCCCCAAGTCATAACTCTAGGCTCTTATGTTTACCTACAGCAAGATGGTGCCCCAAGTCATAACTCTAGGCTCTTAAGGGCCTTTCATAATAATAACTTTCCTCAAAGATGGATAGGTACCAACGGACCTGTTAGATGGCCTCCACGATCACCAGATCTCTCAATTTTAGATTTTTTTTATGGGGCTATATACGAAATGAAGTATATAAAACTCGATATGACGGCATTGCAGAACTTCGAGAGGCAATTCATTTAGCTTTTAGAAATCTGCGAATGAGAACAATGGTTCTTTTGAACGCTATTCAAAGAATCTCAAAGATGTGGCAATTTTGCATTAGAGAAGATGGTGGCCAATTTGAACATCACATTTAATTTTTTTTAATAATGTTACTTTTTTGTGTTTTTGTTATATTGTCACTTTACGCCACAAAACTGTTGTTACAAACTTACTGTCAGAAAAAAGATCTATGGGATTTTTTTTTAATAGATACCTATATACAAGATATCCAATTATTTGTTAGTAATATGTAAGTTGCACTTGTTTATTATTGTTATCCATAGCCTACTATTAAAATATGTATTTAATTTCTGAAAATAGTCAATTATTTTTGAAAAGGTAAAAAAAGACAAATTTTATAGTCTATAAATATCCATTAAAAAAAACATAAGTTTACTTTAAAACTCGAAAACAGTAAATATGTAACAAAAGTTATCTACACCACTGCATTCTACGGAAAAAAATCTATTAGAATGTTATTTTACCTTTTCGATAAGTTGAAGGATAACGGAGATACGAGGGGGGTCACAAAATGCAACATTTTCAGAAATGCCCTGTATCTTAAAAACTAAAAGGGTTATGAAAATTCTGTTGACGGCATCTTGAGTTTTACGAAAAAGTAGCACAGTGTCGCGAAAACCGCAACTCTCTATCTTTAAAAATAAAGTACCCAAAATGGGACACCCTGTACAAAGTGTAAACAAATGTTTCACAATAGTTGCTCATCTAGAGTGAAATTATGTTGTGAAACCCGATTGAAAACCTGCGAAAGTGAAAGTGCTGATCCTGAATTCGATTTTCAAATGGAAGCATTCCTTGCGATGAAAATGGTTATTTCTGAAATGAAGTTGTCAAATAATTTACTAATTTCTAAGGTGAGTGATCTTGAAAATGTTATAATTGATATACGCAAGGAAAATGCAAATTTGAAAGATCAATTACTTCTAGACAAACAAATCCATGAATTCAATAAACCTGAAAAAATTAATGATAACGCGGGTAACACAAAAAACGTAAATACAGATGCTACTAATCTACATATAAAGGATTCCACACATGCTAATTCTTACGCGATGAAGCTGATTACCAACAAGCAGGTTACTGAAACATCAAACAAAACAGCCAGTTATAAACTTCCAGCTAAAACTAATAACATTGATAATAATTTAGAAGGGACAACTCAAAGACATCCAAGGAAAAAAGAAATAAAAATTGCAACAGGTAAATCAGCTAATAAACTGAACAACAAAATTATTGGTACTACGAGACGAAAATGGATATATGTGGGAAGGATCCAAGGGGATGACGTAACGGAAAATAAGATATTAAAGAGTATCTGAAAGATTTGCAAAATCACGAAGAAATCAATGTTAAAAAGCTTAACACTATCGGCAAAAACTCTGCTTTTAGTATTGGCTTACCTAGTGATGAGCTCCTTTAAATTGTATATAATTCTGACTTTTGGCCAGAAAATATAATTTTGAGGGAATTCGAGAATTCTTTTTTAGTCTCCCGACAGAAGAACACTATCAAGACCTAAAAGACTTATCTCCATGTTTTAAAATATGTAATCTCAACGTGAGAAGTTTGCGCAACAAAGTTAATGACCTTCTTGTGTTAGTTAAATCTCTAAATCACCCACAAGTTATTTGCCTCACTGAAATTTGGTGTAGCGAAGAAGAACTAGTTACTATTAATCTTAGTGGTTATCGTTTAGCAAATTTATTTTGTAGAAAAGAATTGCGAGGTGGTGGTGTAGCTATATTTGTAGTCAATAATGTTAGCACCAGAAATTCCAAAATTGCTGCAATATCACCTATGGAATATGCTTTTGAGTTCACATCTATAGACATTATTCTAGAAAACTATATTCCATTTAATATTACTTGTGTTTACCGCTCACCTAATGCTAACATTGGTGAGTTTTCCGATTTGTTAGATATACTTATTGATCACCTCGATAATCAAAGCAATCTTGCCAGTAATATGGTCAATATGCTCAAATCATATGGCCTGTCTCAGTGTTTCTTTGAATTCTCAAGGGTGCAAGGTATTTCTAAAACAATTATTGATAATGTATTTTCAAATATATATACTGAGGAATTGAAATGTGAAACGATACATGCAGATCTATCTGATCATTATTTACAGATGGTACACCTTCCAATACAGCCACCACTCAATAAAATAAAATACATAACAAGAAGAAATTTAACTGACCCTTTCAATATAAGCATGTTCCAATTTTTGATCAACAATGAGGATTGGGCAATGTTGAATTCTACTGAGAATGCAGATATAAAATTCCAAATGTTTCTGGAAAGATTTTGTCTCTTGTTTGATAAGGCATTCCCACTGCAGTCGGTTAAAGTTAAGCCCAATTCTGGTAAACCCTGGTTAACCCCTCAAATAGTGAAGCGCGGTAACTCACTTAGAGATATTTATAAGTTGTACAAAGACACAAATGACGAACTAGTATTAGATTTCTATAAGAGACTGAAACGACATCATTCCCAAGATATTATTTACAGCAAAAAATCCTATTTCGACAATAAATTAAATTCATCTCACAATAAATCAAAAACTGCCTGGAACATTATCAAGCAAGAAACAAATATACTATCTCAAAATAATTACCCCAAAGAATTTATCGACATTAACGGCAAAAAAATAGATAATTATAACATTGCATCTAATTCTTTCAATAGTTATTCCGTAAACTCGGTAAAAGAATTAACTAAAGACATGCAGATTGACTAACAGCCTCACTCTTTTTGCGGACGATGCATCAGCAGTGAACTCGGAAAATGATATTGATAGTCTTTCCACAAGTGTGAATAATTGCATTAAAGATATGCAACAATTCTGCTGCAATCACGGATTGGTACTGAACAGTTCAAAAACGGAACTAATTCTGTTCAAAACTGCCAAAATCGATTATAGTCTTCTTGCTAGAATTGATAAAATTAGTATAAATAATAGTGATGTAGTAAAGTTTCTAGGGCTACACATTGACTCAAATTTGTCCTGGTATGCTCATGTTGATAAAGTTATCAGAAAACTGGCAACACACAGTTATGTGATTTGGCAGATGAGACAGTCTGTAAATCGGGAAACACTCTTAAAATATTACTTTGCATATGTGAACTCTACATTGAGTTATGGTATCTTAGCATGGGGTAATTCAAATAGAATTTCTGATGTCTTAGTGTTTCAAAAAAGAATCATCCGCACAATAGCTTTTAAAAGTAAATTTTTTTCTTGTGGAAATTTGTTCAAGCAACTTAAAGTTTTGACTGTGATAGCCTTGTATATATTTAATTGTGTTCAATATGTTCATAAAAGTAGAGCTATTTTCAGTTTGCGTGGAGAAGACAGCTCGCGTTACCCCTTAAGGAATCATGCCAACCTGTCACTCCCTACTCATAGACTAACACTGACAGCAAAAGGACCTTACGTATTATGTGTAAAAATATATAATCATATCCCAGTTAATATTAGGTGTCTAGATGATAAACAATTTTTCAAGAAAACCAAATCCTTTTTATTACTGAATAGTTTTTATACTTTAGATGAATATTTTGAAACATCATTTTCAAAATTTTTTTTGTTTTCTATTTTCAATATCTGTAATTGTAATTTTATCCTTGAGTTTTATGACATTTTCAAATACATTTATTATCATGTCTTATTGAATTAAACTATTATTATTATTATTATTATTAAAAGACAGCTTATTTTATTTTTGTCACTCAACGACGCTCTTTAGTTTAAGGTTCCTCTTTTTTCAATTTTCACCCGATTTTTATGGTGGTGGTAATTAATCACAAATATTAAATTTGCCGTGAAACGGTGCCTGATACGAAGAAATATCAGGAGACCTTATTTGTTTAGATTTAAATTCTGCATCGAAGTTTGTTCCCAAAAAGTAGTCTTTACAGGATGATAACACTTTTCGGGTCTATTTATTGTTATCAAATACATATATCTACTCCACTGCGAGTAATACCGGTCTCAAATTATGTGCAAATGTGGTAACTTATCTACACATCCACGGTACCAAATTTCATCCAGACATCTTGATTATCTTCGGAGATGCAAACAAAATTAAGAATTTTTTTTTTAATTCAAAAATTAAGTGTTTGTGCATATATGTTAATAGGAACTTTTTTCTCAAAATTAAATTTCCTATCGACCGTTAAGGGGACACCTGTATATAGGCGAAAATTAAAATTTGAATTTTTAATTGGCTTGTATGTCATCAGGTTTCTTTGTCTTAAAAATGTTAGATAAAATAATTAAATGAAAAAACCAGAATCCGCCACGAACACCGGTGACTGCAAATCAGATACTGGGGTGTCAAGTGGTTCTTGGTCCGGAATGCAAAACCAATTTTCTGTGAAGCAGTGTGGGCAATAGACCTCAAATGAACTTTCCAACTTTCCAGTTCCAGAGGGTGCTGTTGTTGATACCGAGCATGGAGATTGAGGATTTCATGGAAATAGATGTACCTGACATCATCATGTTAGGGATTGAGGATCCGTCTTCTTGGAGAAAATACAACTTGAGTATTGGTTGCCCTAAGGTGGAACTATCATGAAAGGAAAAACTATAGAAATTTTGAACTTATCATTTTGAAAAATTACCAGAACTCTTTCAGAATATTTCACTATACAGAAAAAAAAACATAAATAACATTGGGTTTATGGCGAGACGCAAATGACAGGTCTATAATAATTTTGTTCAAAAAAACAATAGTTGTTGAAAAATTGAGGAACATTAACTGATTAGTTATCAAAATAATCCTCAGTCAGTGACAACTGACAATAACAAATTGACATTTGAGTAGGTGGGGACGTGAACGACGCGTATGTTTACATACACAACGAACCGAGGCAAGAGAAAGGTTTAGCGAAGGAAGACAAATGATGAGACGTTGTCACTTAACCTTTCCATCAACACTGCTATTTAGTTTACTCGTTAAACTAGTGTAGACAAAAAATAAACACTCTTATCCACTAAGTGAATCAGCAAAGCTTTGAACTGGAAATGATACTTCCAACAGATTGTTGATAAGGAGCAGACACAAAATTGGTGCCAAGACAAATCCTTGTGGCAAACCAACGTTGATAGCCATTGTGTCGGAGGAGACTTCGTCAACCACCACATGGAGTGATCTATCTGAAAGAAAACAGTGTTGGGAGGGATAACCATATGACGGAAGTTTTCCAAGAAGGCCACGGTGCCAAACTCCTTAAAATGCTTTGGAGATATCCAATGGATGACATCCATATATGTGCTACATAGGTAAGCAGAACTCCTGTTGATCTCTGGTGATGAAAGCCATCGTTATATTATTACTATAATTATTAGGAAGGATCTTTTTGTGAGGTTGTTTTGAAGTTGAAAGTTGTGAGATAATCTTATGAAAAATTTCGTTATAGTTGTCTTCGTCCATTTTCCTTTGCTCTTCCATTTTTCTTTGAATTGATATATAGTAGAAATTGTATCTGTAATTTCCTTTTCAAACCTCTGTTTAACTAATTCCTTTCTTTCTTCGACATGCTGCCTATCACCATCATCTTTCTTTGGGCATACTGGCCTTGTAGATATCTACGTTTCTACCTTGATTTTACGCATAGATGAATCAAAAGTCATCATTTATTTACAAGGAAATATGTCGAATAGTTTTGAATAATATGTTGAATTTTCCCAACAGATTTGTTTTTCTTCAGAACCTTATATTTCTGATTATAATATTTGATTTTCTGAATTATTCTTTAGTCAGAAATGTTTGGAATGCAAGTTTTCTGCCAAATACGTTCAATAACAATAACTTTTAGAGAAATATCAACCACACTTTTTTGCTTTCAACCCTGAAAAATTGATGATACCACAAAAACAACTTCCACACAGTCCAGTAGAGGTTGCAAATATTTCCACATGTTATCCAAATTTGAGGCATATTTCAAATTTCCAATAATTCAAAACAAAAGAGTCTGAACTGCTTACCGAAGTAAGCTAAAGTACACCCCCCACTCTCACCAACTCACGCTAACATGCGTTGCGATCTGTTCAGTCACGTCACCAGACGCTTGAAGTTGGTTCCTAACAAATTATGAAGACTGTTATTTCAGTAAATAGTAGCGAAAAATGGCAGCTAGACAAATAATGTATAATATAAAATCTTGAAAATATCTAAAAAAAAAGTTTTAAAGAGCCTGGAGACAGCGCGGTAGAGAACCCATACATTTTTAGATTTTACCATCAAAAAAGAAACTGAAGACATCGCAAAAGGGGTCAATTTTTCGGGTTTAATAAACCTAAAAATAGTTTCTTGAAATTGTTAAATTGCCAATAAACTTAGTTTTTCCATTTATCAGAAACCTACACACACTGATGTAACAATTATACACTATACATATTTGTGCGCAGAATCACATACAAATTATAAGCTACTACCCAAATATGAACAGAGTTCTGAAACAAACAATGAATAAAAAATCTCTAAATTTAATATATCCAAAATATCTGAGTAAAGATGAGTCAATTCACATCTCTTATATTGGGAATCTTTCAGAATCATAGTTGCCATTCAAACATCAAACTCACTATTCTGTCATTAATAATTCAAAATGGGAAGGAAATAATTGAAAAATTTTTGGAGTCATAGACATGGAAATTGTAATGATACATTGGCCAAACAACACACACCTTAACAGTTTTCAACTCAAGAAACAGGATGCCATTGTGTAGGAACAATTCTTAAAATGTATAAATAAATTTTACAGTTACAAGTTTAAATTGTGGTTTTATGAAATAAATTATTGAATTATTATGAAATATATTTTTAAATGAAAAACATCAGTTAATTTAGTAGTAAACAGTTAAATAATTATGTACGCTAATGTAATACACTTTTCTATGGATGGTGGGAAGGATAGTGTGAGTATGGTTCTTCCTTCATTCAAATTATTAAAAAATTTCTGTTGCTTACTTGACATAGCTGCTGTAAGGTATGCCTTGCCATCGATCCATGTTTCAACTTCAACTCCTTTTGTCTTTGTTGAAAAAGAGTCTTTTGACTCCTTAAGCTCTCCTTGGCTCTTTTTATCGAATCCCTCTCAAGATGAATCCTGTGTCGAAAAAACTCTAACTCAGAACTGCCTTCAAATTTTTGACCATCTGAAAACGGATATCGTAGATGATAAGTGTCAGACTGTTGATTCTGTGGGAATTGATCTTCAAGATCCTCCAGCTTCTGCAATTGCTTTCGCAAGTTTTCCACTGGAGAACAAGATCTTTGTGCTTTTCTAGTTTTAGAATGATTGTTGATTCTTGAAGTGGAAGAACTCTTTAACCTAGAAAACAGTTTTTTGCGACTTCTACCAGGATTGATGCTATTGTCTGACGTATCGCAATCGTTTTGATTGTCATTTTTGTTCGCTTTGTCTTCACTGTGATAGCTTCGATCACTAGCTGACGTATCTAAGTCTGTTAATATTAACTGTCTGGGCGACCTATGTTCTAATTTGAAACGGGTATCATGACTACCACGAGAATGTTTAGGCGTTGGAGGTTTCTCAAGATTTTTTATAGGTGGTGAATGGAGACGTGTTCTAGAAAAGAAGTAAATCATTGAGCTACTGACATGATAAACTGAAATTTAATTTTAATTCAAGATTTTTCCCCAGAAATATTTACAATAGAACATAAAACAAATGACTTATTGAATATTTATTTTCTTGGGATTCTGGCTAGACAATTTCGGAAAGATTTACAGAATTTCTTGGAATTACAATTGGATGGAGGTTATACACATATGTGGTAAAATTAGCTGGACGTATAAAGCGTTAGATTTCAAGGACTTAGTCAGTTTGGTCAATTAAGAAGTAAGAAAACTTTTGAACATACAATACAAATCATTCTCACTAGAAACTAAATTTTAATTACAGGAATGGGAAAACAATATTCAAAATTTCAAATAAAATAATAAATTCATTTATTAGGATTTATACATGTATACAGGATGGTTGATATGGAAAAAAGTTAAATATGATAATTGCGAAACGAAATCTTGTCTACATAATGACTTCTTCTTCATATCCTACTGATTTACCGAAAGAAGTTTTATTATAATGCACAAGATCATGTATGTTTTTAAATAATCAGATTCTGAATCAATTTATCTTTACAATGACGTAGCACAATTACCATTTTGCTTTTGAATTGTGTTTAATATTCCTAATATTAAAATTATTAAAGCTGACTGTGTATTTTACTCTATTCATTGACTGTCAAATAAGATAATATGTGACGGTGTGTATTAGCACTTTTGTTACTAAAATTAGAAAAATTGAGTACATAAAATTCAAAGTTTCAAAATAGTACAAACCAATAATTATGCTTCCACCATATGAAAAATTATTAGAATTATGTACAAACTCCCAAATAGTAAACTAATGTGCAATAAAACAATAAACCTTTCGAAAGAGGCATATAATAACCAAATAGTTTTGGATTTTCGCTAAAGCAATTGGTAGGAAGTTTACTTCCAGTTCATTCCCTTCCCTAACCAAAGATGATGGCACACTGGCTACTACACCACAAGAAAAATCCAACATTTTTGCTGGAATTTTTGCAGCAAATTCATTTTTGGATACACAAGGGAATGACTTGGTATGTTTCCTTCCACCTGGAAAACAGCTAGAGTCCAACTAACTCCATAAAAAAGGAAAAAGAATACCCCCGCCCCATTAATGATACACCTATTGCACTATTATCTGTGATCTCTAAAGTGATGAAGAAAGCAATCAACATCGAGCTCATCTAACACCTAGAGAGTTCCAATTCGTGAGCAAATATGAACAGAGGACCTTCTTGCCTACGTAACACATGTATGACAGAAATCTATTGCCAAACATGGGGAATCTTTAGCTGTATCATTGGATATCTCCAAAGCATTTGACCGAGTCTGGCACCAAAGCCTTCTTGGGGAACTTTCGTCATATGGTTTGGTGCCTCAACTTTGACGGTTACTTTCGAGTTTTCTCACAGATAGATCACTCCATGTGGTGGTTGACGGAGTTTCCTTCGATACAATGGCTATCAACGCTGGTGTTCCACAGGGAGTTGTCTAGGCACCAACTTTATTTCTCCCCCCATATCAGCGATCTGCTGGAAGTGACCTCCTGTCCCGTCCACAACTTTGCAGATAATGGTACACTTCATACTGCATTCTCATCTAGAGCCCCTATACCATCCAATGAAGCCAGAGGAACGAGACAAGGACAGGTTGACGCAATTAATGGAGATCTGACAAATATTTTGAAATGGGGATCTGATAATCTAGTAGAGTTTAATGTAACCAAAACAAGCTTGCGTCTTCTCCAGAGAGGCGGATCCCACAATCCCTAATATGATTTATTATGAAGTCTTTCATAACAATGCTCGGGATCACCACCAACAGCACCCTCTCATGGGACGATCATGTGAATATTCCGTGCCAAGCTTTTCATAATCTATAAAGCACTGATTCGACCTGTTCTGGAGTACTGTTCACAGCTTGGAGTTCGGCTCCCAATCATACGCTGAAGCTCTTGGATCTATCGAGAAGAGAGCTATTAGTTTGAATGATGAAGTCACACGTACGAGTTCAATGACCTCTTTAGAACATCATAAAAGGTGGGAGATCTCTCCCTTTTCTATAGATATTTCCATGGTCGATGATCATCATCAAATCTCGTCTATTATTCCACCACGAGAGAATCGAGATAGGTTAACTAGTCATCCCTTCACTGTTAACAGTGAAGTAGTGGAACTCTTTGCCTAATGAAGTCCTTCCCTATAGGCCTATAACCGGCAGACGTTAAAAAAAAAATCGAATGCCTATTACCTCTCCCAACATTTCACACACCATGTTTTTCAAACATTATCTCTTGTGGTCAAAGTATAAGAAAGAAACATGGAAACAAACCATATTCTCAGTGACTATCAAGCACGGTTTGAAATAAAAAAATCATGCGAAAACGCGCTACAGTGTCTTAGCTAACTCGAAGAATGCATTAGAGAAAGGAAAAATAATCGGAGTGTTACTCTCAGACTACATTAATATGAAAAGATTTAGTCAAATAATATTAAAATGGTTCAATGAATACAAGTAATCAGTATCAGGTAACAAAGTTCAATAATGGGATCATTTCAACTCAAAGGAAAACAATATATGAGGAACCACAAATAACTATATTAACGCCCACTCTGTTTATATTATATAGCAATGACATTGTAAAAAATATTGAAAAGTGTGATATCCAGTTATTAAGACAATTTAAAAATATTAAATAGCTAATATTTTGAGTGTTATACAGACTAAATACAACTCAAGGATATTTATATTTAAAATGTTAAATCAATTAGTATCTGAGCACCTACTAAGACATTTTAGTTTTGTTAAATATATTCATGGCCATGGAACTTGGTCTAGAAATAATTTTTACTGAAACAAATTAAAATATGTTATAATCTGGAACAATTTAAGAGACTATGTAAAGTATATACTAGAGGAGGAACAATTATAATATAGATTTTAATATATGTGTAAAATTCTCATCATGTATATTCCTAGCAATGTGCTATTAATACAGATTATTATTATTTAAGTTGCATTGGGTCAAAGCTTTAGAATTTTGTGAATGGCTACTGAATGTGGGAAGATAATGAATCTCAGTAACATAATTTGGACAGACTAATTTCCACGGAAATGTAATTTTTAATAAATGTAATACCCATTAACGGGATGCGATGATGTTAACCTTCGCGTAATAGTTGAAACCCACGCGCAAGTAAAAACTTCAACTAACGTGTGGATTTGAGTAGTGAACAACAACATTTTGGGATCACATTTTTTCGATGGAACTTCGAGTCAGAACCGCTATTATAATTTTTCAAAACGAATTCCATCAGTAAACTTAGTTTCAACATGACGGCGCCTCTGCTCATAATGTAGGTCAAGTAACAAATTATCTAAATGATGAATTTGGTCAAAATTGGATCGGCATCAGAGAACCCGTTTTGTGGTCTAGATCTTCTGATTATCTATTCTTGATTTCTAGGTTTGTGTCTTTCGAAAAACAAAGTTTACGATACTCCTAACAATATTCAGAAATTTGAAAATAATATCACCAAAACTTACTCATTAATTACACTGGAAATGTTCGGGAAAGCTAGAGGAAACAAAACTAAGGCGGCTCAAAAATGTAATGGCAGACAATTTGAACAATCTTTGCAATAAAGTAAATGATTGTCAACTGCAAAATAGAATAATAATTTTTTCATTGATTATCAATTTTATTATTTGAAATATTAAGTAAATTGGTACTTGTGCAACGCGATTGTAAATATACATGTTCTAATTCTATAAAAATATAGGTAAAAAAAATAAACTTTAACCGGTAAATCAGAAGGTTATGGAAATATATTTTCACATCATTTCGTAGAACAGATTTCATTTAACAATATTATCCTATTCAACTTTTCTCCATATCTTTCAGGAGATATAAGATGGGCAATGAAAAATCAGCCATCCTGTATATTTTTTATCGAACAGCTAATAATCATAAATAAATACATATATCGCAATAAATACCTAGTCTGTCTATAATTCAGCAATCCTTCAGTTTCGAATAGGGAATAATATCTAATATATATTCTGTGAATTAATTTTTACGAGGAATGTACCCATACTGAACATATTTCATACTTCAAAATCTACATTTATTATCTTATCTATATGAAAATATTAAGAATCTGTATCCACTATTGCTATGCCTTTTGTATAAACTCAACTTGATATGTGAAAACGCTTCTCAGGTAATCTCAGATTCTCAGAAAAATTTCATAATTTTTAATTATGCAAAACAAAATGAACTACAGACAGTGACTTATATGGATCTAAAATAGAATTTGTCAATGATACAAAATTTCTCGGAATATGCTTTGATATCAGACTTGAACAGCGTAGTTATAGTCTAGGAGCCAGAACGATATTGATGGTCTGAACATTAACCCGATGGCACTATGGTTTATCGTTAGAGGATGGTTTAATGATCAATTCATCTCACAGACCGAATTTTCCCCGGCTGCTAGATCTCGAGATACAGCATCCGCATTTTTTTTTTTGGACTGGAGGTTAACCCTTTCCAAGTTACGGTTACTTGAAAAGCATGCCATTCTTATACACTTCCACCATGTGCCATCATTTTTTATTGGGTTCGTTTATCAGGCTGACCAGTTAAAATTGGACTGCAAGTTAACCCTCCCAAACCTGGTGGAAAATGTTCATTGGTGTTGGCAATTGTTGATGCCATCAAAAGTTATCGGTCCATTTTCGAGTAATTGGCCGTTATTTGGACCAACAATGGTTTATTTCCTCACTTTGTGGCTAACCCTTGCGCGTTACAAGGTAGCATGATGGCACCATGTTAAATAACTGTATTGGAGGTCAAATTAAGATTTAAAATTATTGCCATCACTCCTTGCCTATTTGAACCCCCCAAAACCACCCCCCCCAAAAAAAAAGTTAATATGGATAATATGACTAATTTTATGATAAATTAGTCTTTTTAATTTATTTTTATTTTGCCGCATGATTTTAGGGAGTTTTGGGGGGTTGAAATAGGCAAGGAGTGATGGCAATAATTTTAAATCTTTATTTGACCTCCAATAAAGTTATTTAACATGGTGCCATCATGTTACCTTGTAAACCCGCAAGTTTTATCCACAAAATGAAAAAAGAAACATTTTTGGTCCAAATAATGGCCAATTACTCGGAAATGGACCGATAACTAGGGTATGTTAACAATTGCCAACACCAATGAACATTTTCTAACAGGTTTGGGGGAGTTAACTTGCAGTCCATTTTCGGTTCAATTTTAACTGGTCGGCCTGTTAAACGGACACTATAAAAAATGATGGCACATGGTGGAAGTGTATAAGAATGGTATGCTTTTCAAGTAACCGCAACTTGGAAAGAGTTAACCTCCAGTAAAAAAAAAAGCGATGCTGATCTCAGATCTAGCAGGCGGGGAAAATTCGGTTTGTGAGAAGAATTGGTCATTGAACCGTCCTCTAACGATAAACCATAGTGCCACCAGGTTAATGTTCAGACCATCAATAGCGCTCTGGCTCCTGGACTATTATGTTGACTCCTTAACTCGACAATCATGCATTTGTAGAGTCAAGGATTAGATATGGAATTATCTTTTGGGCAATCTTCCGATGCTGAAAGTGTTTGTAATACAGAAACTAATACTAAAAGGAACATCCTCCAGTTTGACAGTCGTGAGAGTTTTAAACCTCACTTTCCCTTAAGCGTCTTGACTGCATAAATATTAGAAGCGGTAATGTTTATTAAAAATAATTCTGATTTATTTGTAGATTTTAATCAAGATCATGTGCACAGTACACGGTGCAAATCAAATCTTTTACAAATAGGTATCAATATTCATATTTACAAAGAAATGTTCATAGCTCCATAGCATCTGCCTATAACAAAGTTCCAGCGAGTATAAGGGATCTCTCTGGCTGACTTTTGACGAACCCATTAAGGTAATTTCTGGTCAAGAAATCTTATTATACAATGGAGGTTTTTATATGTGATATTCAATTAACTATGTTTGTTCTATAATTTCTTGTTTTTGACATGTTTTATGTTTTATAGCCTAATGAAACTAATAAAAGTATCTCTCTCTCTCTCTATTAATGGATCCTGGGAATGTCCTGAATATCATCCTCATCATAATAGAGACTGATAATCTAGATTCTATAATGATAATAGAAAATTGTCGAATCTAGATCGAAATTACAGTTTCCGCATGTTTCCCTATACATTGCGAGATTCTCATTTTATTAAATCCTACTATATATAAAAATTCTCGGGAAATAGGTCACATTAACACTTTGTTTTAAATATTCGTCTTTACGTACGTTGCGGTCTCACGACCATCATCAGAAGACTCACTATGTCTAAAAAGGGGTTTATTAAAACTAATTATAGCACAAGCGTCCAAATCGCACAATCTAACTTCAATCAAAAGACTGACGATACAATTTCGATTATTCGTAGTTCTGTTCGTTTCGACGGCGTGGGCTCTTTTGATTGAAGTTAAATTGTGCGATTTGGACGCTTGGGCTATAATTAGTTTTAATAAACCCCTTTTTAGACATAGTGAGTCTTCTGATGATGGTCGTGAGACCGAAACGTACGTAAAGACGAATATTTAAAACAAAGTGTCAATGTGACCTATTTTCCGAGAATTTTTATATATAATTCATACTGGGTCAAGAATCTTATTATCAAATCCTACTCGTATCGTAGTTGAGCCAAAATATTTAATTGTGATGCTTCATTTACAGGTAATGCAGATTTCATAGATATTATTTCACGAACTCAGAGAAACATACTGCGTTAAGCAAGTTTCTGAAGAAAGTCTACAGAACGAAATAATGAGGACAAGAAAATTACCTTTCCTTGTTTGAAAAACTTCTCTCAGTTTCAGATCCTGTAGTCGTAGTGGTACCGCTTTGTTCTTTTTTCCTATTGCGTTTCTCAATTGTTAGTTTTACATCATTTTTCAGTCTTATATATTTTTCTTTTAAACACTTATATTTGTCCTCCAGTAGTCTTTTTTCACATCTCATTTTATCATATTTCTCGTCTTTGGTCTTCGATTTATCTTTCTCTAAGTCAATCATTTCCCTCGACAACTTTGCTTTTAGGTCACTCATCCTTAAGTTATGTTCTTTACGAATGTTCTGTTCCTATAATATTCAAAATAAATATTAATAATTAGATCTTCATTTCCTCAAAATTATCGCTGCATCCGATCAGTTATATCGGCTCAAATAATAAAACAAACCTTGAAATTTGTCAAATATGTCATGATAAATTTAAGTGTTTTAGGGTACAACTTTAAACAACCCATACAATTTCATCAAATGAACGGAAATTTTGACTTTCTTTAAAAGTAAATCTTATGCTATTTATTGTTTTAGTATTATTTCGGGTATATGACACCCTCCGACTGGCTCTAATATAGCGTATCCTGAAGGTCCAATTTCCAATGTTGACGCACAGCCAATTATAGTACATGGTAACTAATCAAGATTATCTTCGATACTTTGCTCAACAGCGGCGATATTGTCTCAAGTACAAACTGTTTTTCTTCTCACAGGGTGAGCTACATCAAGTAATGTGAACGAGGTTCTTCATACCGAGTTAGAATATTTATTCTAGTTTTACCCACATAGCATTTTGAACATGACATAGCTAACATTATCTCTAAACAAAATTTAAATAATCCACAGTTCAAAAACTCTCATATATTTTTCAGTACAATAGATAAAACAGATTAATGAAGTAAAAAGGTGTTTATAAGTTGACATGCTCAGATTGTGATAGCCAATAGGGATGCTCAATGGATATTAGGTTTAAAGAACGTTTGAGATATTTTAGTTTACAAAAACAGGTTCCACTTTTGCCAATCATAATTTCGGATTAAATGAAACCAAAATCTGAAATTACTGTACAAAATTAAATCTACTAGAATCACTGGAAATTTTCAAGCATAAAAATAATCTTCCAACTTCTTTCCAATGATCAATAAGTGGACTGAATCTATTCTAGCCTAATCAATATTGTTAATAACCCAATTTAGTAGATTTCGTAGACCTTACCAATAACATACATAACAGTAGGGAGGAAGGAAATGTTGCATGTAGACTTTTTCTCGACCTATCTAGGGCTTTTGATTGTATAAACTTGGCTATACTAGAAACAAAACTTCAACATTACGGTGTGCACACCCCACACTTTAAATTGGTTCAAATCTTCCTTAGAAGATGAAAATAAAAGACAAAAATTGAGGGAGCTATATACAATCAAGGATCTCAGAGGTGTCCCTTGGTCCTCCAGGCCACCGTGTTTGAATCGCTAATATTTATAATTTTCATTAATGACTTTGATGCGCTTGCATGGCAAAACAAAATAATTTATTTTTTAATACCACAATCTTATTTACTGCAAACACATTTCCTGATCTTGCAGTGGGACTATTATTGCAGTTGAAAGCTGGTTCACAAATCGTAGCCTTGACTATAATCGCTAGGATATTCAATGATGAAACATTAAAATTTGGAAATCACATTGAATAAATTTCGAAAAAATTGAGCCAGGTTTGCTATGGTATGGCTATATGGCTCATGAAAAACCGTAATTTCAATATAGCAAGAACATTTTATTTTGCTAATTTTTATGCTTGAGCCCGCTATGGTATAATACTCTGGGGAGGCTTTTAAAATTCAAAAGAGCAATTCGCATTACGAACAATCTGAAATATCGTGACTCATGCAGGGGTTACATCAGAAAAGTTGAACTTCTTATAATACCAGCGTTGTATATATAATATATGAACGTCTGAAATTTTTATAGAAAGATAAATAGATTTATTAGTACTGATGGCAATTTACAATTGGATGTACACATTATAAGTTAGATGTTCCATACGGTATGTTCAAATTTTGTGTGGTAGTGTAAGGAAGTGCTCTCGTTACTTATAAATTACTGTACTCCTCCGGTTAAAAAGAAATAACACTGACGAGGCTGAGATTCTAACGCATCAAATTTTTTTACATCCTATGTAGAAAAAGTTGAAGCTACTAGGAGATAAGAAAGTTCTTATTTAATTTACCGCTGACTGCCAGTCTCAGACCACCTCTGACGTTTTATTTCAAAACCAGTATAAAAGGAGAACGGATTTCACACGAAAGGGATTGAAGAATCAGCCGTTCGACCGTCACTATGATTCAGATATAGTATTACCGACCGTTTGATTAATTCAACTCCAACACCTGTGTCGACAGTGCCACAGATACTAATAGGCCAGTACAAATAGTATTTGAACAACAAAAAAATTCGATACAGCAATCTGACAGCGGGTTATTGTAGAACAAGATATTGTATAAGAGGGAAAAATAGATCGAACCGACAACTGCTATCCGGGGTGGAATGGGGTGTTTTTAGGGGTTTAAAACAGTTTTTCGTGATTTCTGACTAAACCGTATATTCTATCAAAAAAAGTTAAATATAAAAGTTGTAGGGAATAAAAAGATCTACAACTTTTGTACAAAACATTTTTAACCTAACCTCGAAATTTTCCGACGAAAATGCGAAAAATAGATTTTTCGGTTTTTAATTTTTTTCTTTGACAAATAAAACTTAATGAAGCTCAAACTTTGGCAAAAGATAATCGCAGATTACGAATATGAGAAATTTAAGGAGTTGTTTTCGAAGCTAAAGACAGCATGTGAACCCAACCAGAGGCCTTCTAAGCCAATGAGAGGTCGAGACGGTGTTTTAAATTGATAAAACATGCAGGTTGTAAATCTGCTTATCAACTTATATACTTCTTGTTATGTGATGAATGATGATGTTCGGATATATACGGTGAAATTGATTCAAACTCGATGTAAATTAAAATAATACTATATTTACAATATGTACAAGTTTGGTGTATAATGTTGATGTTAATGATATGATGATGTTAATATAGATGATGTACTTTCAGTTGTAAGATTGTAAGTGAATTCGATAATGTCGCCTCAACTTCAACTACCTAGACCTATCTTCTCCCTTCAGGGTAGGGGTTTCTCGAATGTTCGTGATCGTGAAGAAAGTAGTCAGACAGATGTTGGAAGTACCTATTATAAACAATTTGCATTCTTCCGAATTATATAAATGAGATATTTTCAATATTGCTTTGAAACATTTGGCAGTTCTATATCTAATGTACATTCCTGAACAGATGAATAAGATTATCGAATAACCAGGTACTAGGGTTGTTATTGTGACAAATAAGAGTTGCAAATGGACAACGTAACAAATAAATATACATGAATAAGTGAATGCTGATTGATAAAGGAATAACAGTAATAATAATAAAATGATATAATATTAACCTAAAGATTGGCGATCTTTAACAGACGGCATATACTACAATCGTATCAACTTATGTTTAAATTGTTTTAATTTAGAAAATTGATCAAATGCTGAACTTCCACAAATTTCCATACACGAAAGTGACTCGGAAGAAATGGAAACAGATCAATGTACTATAACTGGAACAGTACTCAATGAAACTTTCGGAAACACTGGAGAATCATTCAGTTTTGTTGAATTGGACGAAGAAGTACAACGCTCTGCGAAGAAAGCAAGATTAGAGAAAAATACGTCTACGGGAATGCATACTTTTTTCAATTTAGTTTTTTGAGCATGTTCAAAATAATATTAAATTTTTTTTACCGCATTTATGAATTTCATGTTGTTAGTATTTACTACCTAAAAACAGGAGGGATCTGCTTCAATTTTTCCACGATGTATTATTTTTTATAGAATTTTTTTTTATATAAATACTTGCAATATAAACTTGTTCGGTGCAACATGGAAATACTGTCTTATTATTGAAAACCACTCTACAAAACCCGTATATTTCATTGTAGATCTACTACATTACCTATCGTATGATTATATTTTGTTTAGTAAACTAATTGATTTCGAGTAAAAAACTAGAATTGTTCTTAAATGCATATTGTAAATGTGCATTTCTTATGTTTTGTTTGATAGTAACTGTTGGGGATATTGAGAACTTTGTATTAGTCATTGTAGCTATTATTCAAATAGTATGTTAATAACCGACCGCGGTCAGCAAATGTTTTGATATTGTGTCATTTTTTGGCTGTCAGTCGGCAGATATTAGAAGAGAAACATCATTATTCATTAAAGAAAAAACGCTTTGAAATTGAGAGTTTTTTATTGATAAAAGGTTGTGTGATCACTCAAATTCACACTGGTCCTTCGAAGAAGTGGTACGGCGGTACAAACATACATAACAACATAATTGAACAGTAACAATCCCATGTACGACGATCGTAGAAGTCATATATTCGTATCTTGCGATTACAAAGATATAAATATACTAGATATAATTTGCTGTCTTAGACATGCATGACATCATATCAAAACTCGATCTGTACAATAATTAAAGAAATAATATTATAGTATCCATAAACATAAAAAAATTAAAATGATTTTATCAATTAATACAATTATTCAACGATAAATATGCAAATTACCACGAAAAAAGAGAATTCCGGTTTTTCAATTTTCCCGCCATTTTTTCCATTGCAGTATACCTTTTTTTACCGTTTATCGAAAGTAGACGTAACAAAGAGTAAGTGAGCCAAAACAGAACTCTGTAGGATGCGTAGTTTCAAGAGGAATCGCAGTTAAAAATATGTTTTTTTGTTGTTTTAAATTGAATTTAACAAGAACCTCCATATATTCCCCTCGAAAAAAATTACTGCTTTTTTGCAATAAATGGAGGTATCTTTTGCCAAAGTTTGAGCTTCATGAAGTTTTATTTGTCAAAGAAAAAAATAAAAACCGAAAAATTGGTTTTACGCATTTTTATCGAAAAATTTAGAGGTTAGGATAAAAATGATGGGTACAAAAGTTGTAGATCTTTTTATTCCCTATAACTTTTATATTTAACTTTTTTTGATACAATGCACGGTTTAGCCAGAAATTTCGAAAAACTGTTTACAACCCCTGAAAACACACCCCTTCCATCCCGGATAGCAGCTGTCGGTTCAATTTATTTTTCCCTCTTTTATAATATCTTGTTCTACAATATCCCGCTATCATATTGCTGTAACGAATTATTTTTTTTATTTCTAATATTTTCTCCTATTAGTACTGGTCTACAAAGAACTATTAACTTATTTCTGCTGGTTTCTTATTACGGGTCAACGTTCCAAACGTACACTACTTCGCGCCTAAGTTTTTTTTCGAAGATCATCTGGTCGAAGTAAACAACTGTATCACGCGAATAGACATTCTGATTTGAATTATATTCTAGAAATTCCGATTGTTTAATTGTTGCAAACTATCCCGACTAGGTCAAATACTTGACTTAATTATATAAAGTGATTTTATGAAATTGTTTTTCATTTAGACTAGGTGTAAATATTTATTTTCTTTTGTACATTTATTTTCTATAATCAATCATTACCTTTAATAAACTGTTCATATATAAACATCTGCGTTTTACTGGTGAGGAATCAATCAATTCATATATGTCAGATTTAATTCAACGGGAAATATACAACCCTGGACCACTCATACCGGTGACCGCTTTCAAATTTTCCGTTTAACAAGAAAACTTATCTTTTCCCGAGAAAGGCGGTCACAGTAGTTTCTAAATTCAATCAATTTAAAATGGAACAACACATATTTAAATATTGACTAAGAGACAGATATTTAAAATAGCAGTATGCTTTAACAATTATTATATGTTCAAAAAAGTACTGAATACTTAAAAAACAATAAGTAGTGGACAAATTAAAAATAGCTTAATAATACGGTGATTATACAGTTTGGTTGTTGTGAAATAGGCACTTACTGCCTAATAAGAGTTTAATTTTTTTGCTAGAGTTCATCTCATTGTTGAAGATTCCTTGGGAATTTGTTAAATAAGATTTTACTAACATATATAGGAGATTATATAAATTTAGTAGTGGAATGGCTGTCAATAAGTAGAGAGTTCTTATTTCATAGCTATGTATCCATTAGTAATGTTTGTCTATATTGCTTTTAATAAAATTTAATAATTAAAAAATGTAAATAGATAGAAATGTTAAGATTTGTTTTTTATGAATGTGTGCCTCACAGATTCTCGACAATGAAGTTTGAATATCAATCTGATGATTCTTTTTTGAATTATAAAGTACAATCAACAGTACCCCCCACAAGATAAAGTTGTATCGCAAGTGGCTGTAAACCAAGGAATAATATAATCTTAACCAAATCGTCCCTATTGAATGTAGTTGATAATTCCGTAAATGTTTAGTAAGCTTTGTTAAGTTTTCTACAAACTAAGTCAATTTGTAGTTTTCGAATTAGTTTATCATCAATAATAATTTCTAAGAATTTTGTTTTGAATGAGGCTTTGATAGTTGTGCTGTCCCGCACGAAATGCATTTTAGACATAATAGTTTGTTTTTTGAAACTAAGAATAACAGTTTTGTTCAAGTTCAAAATAAGGTTGTTGCTATTGCACCATTCTTTGAAGCGAATTGCTATTAAAGACATCGTTTTTTCGTTCCTATTTTTGTTTTGATTAAAAAAACATGGGAATTGAAGATACCTTGAGATGCAGAAGTTCCGGAGGAGATGAGGAAGAATTTCACATTATGGTTGAATGAAATTCAAGTTTTAGTTCAAATGAGAGTTCCCAGATGGTTGATTAATCAATGTTCTATTGATTTATCCATACACGTTTTGTGATCCTAGTAAAAATGCTTATGCCACCGTGATTTTTTTACGATATGTTTGGAAGGATGGTCCAAATGTTCAGATGATTCAGGAAAAAAATAGAATATCTCCTTCAAAAAAAATGACTATTCCCAGACTTGAATTGTTAGCTGCTACTATAGGTTCTATTTTTATCAATTTAAAAAAAGAAGATATACGCCTGTATTGCTGGACAGATTCCACAACGGTTTTGACATGGATTCATAGAGATGATCACTGGAAACCATTTGTTTGGAATAGAATTTAGGAAATTCGTTCTATTACGGATTAAAACATTTGGTTTCACGTTCCCGGTAATATGAATCCAGCGGATCTCCCATCACGAGGTTGTTCTTCTAAAAATTGATTCAATCGCATTGGTGGGAGAGACCGGATGGTTAAAAAATGAAGCTGATTGGCCTAAACAAAATTATGAAATTTGTGAAGATGATATTATAATGGAAAAGAGAAAGGAAGTACTCTTCTGAATACTCAAAAGGATTTCTCTATATTTTATCAACATTTTTTGGAATATCAAATGCTATTGGATCAAATAGGTTGGATTCAAACATTAATTTTTACTTGTAGACTTCCAGATAAAAGATTGCAAGGGAAACTATCATTAGAAGAAATTGAGAATTCTGAAATGATATTAATACGATTGATTCAACAAGAATCATTTGATGGAATAGGAGATAAAAGTTTTTTTCCATTATGTCCTTTTATGGGTGAAGTAGGTATTATGAAGATCAAAACAAAATTCACACAACGTGATAAAACGAATGATTTTCTGTATCCCATATTGTTACCATCAAAACACCCTATAGTAGAAAAGATTATTATGTATTTTCATAAAGAAGCACGTCATATTGGAATACAAGGATTTCTGAGTCGAATCCGTTGAAGATTTTTGATTATTAGGGAGAGAAAAACATTGAAAAGTGTAATTGCGAAATGTGTGACTTGTCGTAGACATGATAGTTAAAAATTTGTCGTTGATTCGGTAATTTACCCAAAAGATCGAGCGAGAGATGCCGCTGTATTTGAAATCTAAGGAAAAGGTTCGGATATGTATATTCACTTTTGCGGTATATAGAGCTGTTCATCTTGAACTCGTTTCTAATTTGTCTACTGAGATGTGTTTACTAGTTTTTCGATGATTTATTGCCAGAAGAGGAAGACCATCCATCGTTTATTCTGATAACGGTACAAATTTTGTCGGTGCTGAAATCTAATGAGTAATGTCAAATGGAAGAAAGTAGTACAGGATACTGAATACGATGGAAGTTTAACCCTCCTGTATCACCTTGCTGGGGTGGATGGTGGGAGCGTCTTATAGGAATTTTGAAGCAATGGTTACGAAAACAGTTAGGGAGATCTTGTTTAACTTACGAGGAGATTTCTTCAGTATTATGTGAATGCGAAGCTGTGTTGAATTCTCGACCTCTCACTTATACTTTGGACACTCAAGAAGATTTAGTTGTTCTTACTCCATCTATGTTTCTTCATGATATTGAAGAAATAGGAACACCTTGCTTAGACGAAATTGATGACACATTATTGAAGCGACATTTGAAATACATTCAAAAAATTTGATTTGATTTAAGAAAAAGATTTAGAGAAGAATACTTAAGTCAGTTGGTTCTTCACATGAAAAGACACTCATCCAGAGAAATCAAGATGGGAGAAATCGTTCTTATCGAAAACGTGAATTCGAAAAGAATTAATTGGCCTTAGGGTGTTGTTGAAGAGATTTTTCTTGGTAAGGATGGGAAAATTCGTTTGGTTAAACTTCGAACATCGTCCGGTTCTATGATGAGGCCCGCTCAAAGATTGTATCCGCTTGAAATTGAGACCGACCAGGATTTATCCCCCTATATCTGAATTATTAAAGAATTTGAAGAAACACTACTAATTTGAAGATTCAGATGTTAAGATTGATAGCAAGAGCAAACCCCGGATTGTGACGAGATATGGAAGAAAAGTGAAAATACCGAAGAAATTTGTATTTTGAATTTGATTTTTTTTGGTGTCATTCAAAAGCATGACACAAGGTGGGAGTATGTTGGAAAATGCAGTTTAGTTTATTTAGGTATCATGGTAACAGAAAGATTTTAAAATTAGTGTGTGTTTTCATATAAGATATGGAATTGTCAATGTATCTTTCAGAATAGTAAAAGTTCATTAATTAATCTAATCATTATCATTCATATATTACAAGCTAATTAATCTTCTTCGAATCCTTGATTCATATCAATACACTGGCTAGGTGATTTGTATGTTACAATATTAGTAGATCAGTTAGGCTGGATCTTTAGTTGAATCGAAGATGGTCTTTGCTATATATAGATTGGACCATAAATCTCTCAGTGAAACATCAAAGCAGGGCACATAGGACGCATTAAGTTTACAGTTGGAAAACTTTCTGATGAGAAAGTATAAGGTAATGAATGAGGTTAGCATCTCCACAAGCTGCTAAAATTACGCCATTGGAATCAAGTGAGTTATAATAGTGACCTTTAATAAGTTTAGATTGCTTGGGAAGTATTATAAGCGGTTAGAAGCATATTATAGTAACATATTTCAAAACGTTGCACTGGTTCAGCCCAGCTTGATTTGAGGTGAGCTTTGTTCAGCGCCAGACAAGACATTACGCAAAGGCTGCGTAGGTTATAGTCCAAGCAATAGACGACGGTCTAATGTTAAATTTGCAGAAATTAATACCTGGAAAAAAATATGAGCGTAAAGGAAATTCAATTTAAAGGTGAGTTACTGTTTCATGCAACTCGATCCAAAATGGTGTACATAATCTAAAAAATTGGCAAAGTTGCAAAAAGCGGTTTTTCTTCAATAAGTAAAGAACTATAGCTCGGATCGAAAAGAGTTAAATGAGAAAGTTGTAGGCATTAAATCTATCGATTTGCTTCTATAATAATTATCGTTATCTTTCATACTTTTCGAGTTGTATTGAAAAAACCGTTAAAAATCGGGGTATCGAGAAATCGTTAACTATTACTTTTCCATACTTGTTCTTTGCTGTACGTATAGTCCATGGCAAGTTTAAGAAGAGATTTAAAAAAAAATTAAAATATTGATAATTTTTCGAGATATATCGATTTTTCGAAAAAAAGACGCTCTCATAACTTGGCTAGATCTTCTCAGCGGATAGTCCTAGAGTGACGATTCCGGGCTTATTTTCTTCTTGAAGAGTTGTGCTATAATGTTATTAAAGATATATAGCGATTTTTCGAATTTTGAGGGTAAGAAAATTACTTTGAAAAACTGCACTTTTTTTGAACATGTTTTTTTCAGATAAGTTTTACAATTTTTATTCAAGGGAAATGTCTTTGACGGAAATCGATTCCTGACATTTTTTCATGAATGACCAAAAAGATTTTTCATCTACGACCTTCTGGACCGGAGATAATTTTTTTATTTCAAAAAAATCTGTAGGACGCAATAAACATTTAACAGAAGTGTGCTTTATTGATGCTAATGTTGAATACCTACATGTTCAATAAAAAAATACTAGGATACGTTTTATTGATTGATAGTAATAAAAATTGAGTAATAAAGTGAAGCGTACGCGGCTGCCGGAGCGTGCGGTGGAGTGGGGGAAACTGATTTCATGCGTTCAAAGTGGCTTGTGCTTGCAAAATCTTCAATATCTTGGCTTTTGGATCACGTACAAAAATCGAGATAAACACGAATATCGTATACATTTTCGCCTTAGATGCAAAATAGATTCGGAAATATTTTTTTACATTTCTAATATGTTTTACTTTTACGTCATTTAAATTATTATTTATCATCAAAACAGTATTTTCCTTGTAATACCTCAAACTTTTTGCTTAGTGAATCATTCTAACGTTATGCTTGCGGATATCTTTAATCATTTCAGTAAATATTTTTTTATGATACAAAATTGAATAAATGCAACATATTAAGTTTGAAATTTCATTTATTTACAAAACTATTATGAAATATTTATAAAATCCTTACAATCAAAGTAGCGGTATACAACAGTCTTATATTAATTTTCACAAGTGTCGTACAACAAGCGTAACGTCAGTGTATGATTCACAAAGCAAAAAACGATATTGCCCAGATTAAGTACAAAAGGATTTTTGTACGTGATCCAAAAGCCGAGATATTGGAGATTTTGCAAGCACAAGTCACTTTGAATGTTTCCCCCACTCCGTCGCACGCTCCGGCAGCCGCGTACGCTTCTCTTTGTTACTCAATTTCTAATACATACTATAAATCAATAAAACATATCCTAGGATTTTTTTATTGAAAATGTAGGTATTTAACATTAACATCCATAACGGACACTTCAGTAAAATGTTTATCGCGTCTTACAGATTTTTTTGAAATAAACAAATTATCTCTGATCCAGAAGGTCGTAAATAAGAGATTTTTTTTTGATAATTCGTAAAAAAAAGTCAGGAATCGATTTCCGTTAGACATTTCCCTAAAATGAAAATTTTAAGACTTATCTGAAAGAAACATGTTCAAAAAAGATGCAATTTTTTCATCCTTAAAATTCGGAAAATAACATTATAGCACAATTCTTCAAGAAGAAAATAAGCGCAAAATCGTTACTCTAGGAATATCCACTGAGAAGATCTAGCCAATTTATGAGGGCACCTTTTTTTTCGAAAACTCGATATATTTCGAAAAATTATTAATAAATTAAATTTTAAAAAAAGTCACTTTTTAGATATCGATAATTATCATGGAAGCAAATCAATAGATCTATTTGATACCTACAACTTTCTCAACTTTTTTCGATCCGAGCTATAGTTTTTTACTTATTTAGGAAACACCGCTTTTTGCAACTTTGCCAATTTTTTAGGTTATGTTCGCCATTTCGGATCAAGTTGCATGACACAGAAACTCACCTTTAAATTTAATTTCCTATACGCTCATATTTTTTTTTTCAGGTATTAATTTCTGCACGCACTTTTGTCTAATGCTTGTACTATTACGATTGGGCGGACCATGGCATTATAGATCCAGTACAGAACCTGCGACCGTAGAGTACTTGCATTTTATTTTGCTATCTCATTTTTGAACTGATGAAAGAAGAGGAGAAATTGCATATATATAATATTAAATTAAATTGCGATAGGATGAAATACATTCTCAGTTTAGATATGATTTACATTAGACAATACTCACGTTGATGTACTTTGTACAGTCGACTTTTGAATAAATAAGTGCTTACCTCATCTCTCAAGTCTTTTTTTAATTCTTGTACCATTATTGCATTATTTTGTTTTAATTGGTCTATGGTAGAATTATGGGTAGCAACTAGATCATCTCTACTTTTTTCCATTGTTTCAGCCAAATTTTTCTCAATTTCTACTAATTTGTCTTCATAATATTTTTCTAGTTCTTCTTTTTTGTTTTCAAATTTCTCTTTCAACAATTTTTCTTCTTGTTTACAATTCATCTCCAATTTCTCCTTATGTTTTTCCAACTCTTTATCTAACTTATTTTTTTCTTCTCTTAATGTTCCGACATTCCGGTTTTCCATTTCCAAGCGTAAATTTTTTAGTTCAGTCTTAATTTTGTCTTCCTGTCTAGTCTTTTCATCTGATAGTATTCGCTCAAGCTCTTCATTCTGAGAATCTTCCAGATTTTCTTGGAATTTATTCAACTCTTCATTTTTGGTTTTCCATATATTTTTCTTCAATTGCTCTACTCTCTTTTCCATTCGCTCCTCTAACTCTCTGGTTTTCTTCATTATTTTTTTATTAGATTCTTCGGCTTGAACGGGTGATTTACTTATAATCTTTTCTTGGTCATCTTCCGAATCTGAACTTTTATCTGGTGTTAAAATAGGTTTAATAAAATCTGTTGGATTTGGTTTGATTAGTCTTAAGTTTTTATTTGTTAAAAATTCCATTTCATCGAAAAAGTCTTTGACGGAAGACACCGTAAATCGTGACTTAGTTTTAGGTTGATTAACTTTTGTTTCATTTTCTACATCGTGGTTACCATCAGAAGTTTCGTTTTCACTCAAGCTTTTATCTGAAGATGTTAATACAGCTTCTGAAGTTATACCTAAATTGAACCTGACAATTTTTTTATCATCGTCTTCTTTTGCTTTTAGTTCTGCATTAATTTTTTCTAATATCATGTCTTGTACAGGTTCTGGTGTTAATATATCACGTAGAATGCTTCTCCGCTCTTGATCATGGGAATCATCTTTTATAGTTGGTTGGCTATTATTTATACCCGTTTGTGGGGTCATATTAGTTTTTTTGGTATTCGATTTCAGGAACATAGATCCTCCACCGGTAACCTTGAATTCTGGTTGATCGAGAATACGGGGATGTTTATTGAATGTTGATTCATCGGCGATTTTAAATTCTGGTTGATCGAGAATACGGGGATGTTTATTAAAGGTTGATTCATCAGCAATCGCCTGACCAAGAGTTCGGGGATGTTTATTAAATACTGATTCATTTTTGTGGTCATCGAAACTGTTGAAACTAGTCAAACCCACCTTACGTGTTCTCAAGATATGTTCTTCAGATTTCTGTTTGATAAACTTAGATTCATGCTTTGGACTTGATTTTATGTCTATGTTGTTCAGATTCAATGTGGCCTCGTCCGTTTTTTTCAGACTAAATAAAAAAGGTTCTAATTTCTTCGGAGTTAAAGGAGTTATTAAAACTGGTTCTTCGTAGCTTGGTATATCATCTCTGGCATAAGTGGCTTCATCCGTTGGTTCACCAAAACTAAAAGACTGGCTCTCAGTTCTCGCTTTTTTAACTAATCCTCTGTATACATTATCCAAGGGATGTTCCCATTGCGTCTGGCCAGTAGAACGGTTGTAATAATAATAAGATTTTGAAGATTCATCGAAGCTGGAAATAAAAAATTAGAAGTTAAATTTGTAAATGCAGATATGGAAAGTTTCAGTGAATACACGTGTATTTTGCTATTGTGAGATGGTATTTTCAAATAGACCTAGAAATTGTGTAGTGTTTAGAGGGCATTAACGATGCCTTCAAGCGTGGAGTAGATCGTTCGGTGGGCATTAATAGGTGTGATAAAGATTCGATAAGGATGGTGATAGGATGGGTATGATTCATCATCGCGATTATCGTCAGTACCGATTACCAGACGGTGTAATCAATTGATTCATTTCTCTTGAAGCGTTTGTGGTAAGCATAAATAATCTTCTTACCAGATCGAATCTTTTATTCAAATGGACAGCTTAATTTACATACATTCTAAATGCTACAATATCAACGATATCAAGCAATATTAACTAAATCTCGAAAATTATTTAAAAAAATTGAATTTCAAAGAAATGTAAGACTTATAATAATGATATAAAGAAAGTCCTTAATCTACTAATGAAGGAATCAATATCTCATTCGTATAAGTCACAATAAATTGATGTTAAGGTATCCCTTGTCTGAATCGATCAGTACATGTCAAACTAATAGTTCTGGACAGCTGTTTAGCTCTCTCAGGCAGTTCATCAGCGGAACGTGATAGTAACTGAATGATCATTTTATCGAAGGTATAATAACCAACTAATACAATGCTAGAGAGAACCAGAATAGCAAACGACATCTACGAGTAGCTGACCCACTAAGAAATTCAAACAATGTACAACATGACTGAAATGGTAAAAAACGAAGTTTTGGTTCTCCAGATTGAACAGTGACAACACGTGTATTAGTTCAAGACAGCTGATGCGCTCTTCTCATGAGTTTGTCAGTGGAACGAGGCAGACGAGACGTCATTGTCTTGGATAGTAGACTTCTGCGGACAGCTAATCTTGAAAAATCTTGTCTTCCGGATGGATTCCGCGTCACAATAGCTCGACTTGATGCCGACGTTTCGCCAAGTTTCAGGTCAAGCCTCAAGCCTGCCCTGAAGATGCCACCTGTAATGGTTGGCGAAACGTCGGCATCAAGTCGAGCTATTGTGACGCGGAATCGATCCGGAAGACAAGATTTTTCGAGACGTCATTGATCAACGATATTCGGCAGTGGTATAACTACCACTTTCGGAAATGTTTGGCGAACCTAGGTGTTCCAACACCATCTGCTGGAAAAAAGATGTCCCACTGAAAATGTAATTCTCGCATTCATAATACAGTTCTCGCGATTCAAAGAATCGAAGCGGAAACAGTTGGAACTACTACCGGCTAGTCTATAATTATATTTGAAAGAGAAGATGGATGTCAGAAATAACACTTGAAATGGGGCTACTGCGCCCAGATCCTATTTTTATCACTTTGCGGTCTGCAACATTTCAAATCCATACGACCAATAGGAACGGCGCTATCGTCTCCACAGTGAGTCACCCACAAACGTACGTACATACGCACGCAGACACACAGACATCATGTCAAAAATAGTCTAAATCGATTCGGAAATGCTGAAAAAACGGATATATCCGCGAAAATCCGTAAATTTCTTTTTGGGCCGGTTATAATATTTTCCTTACACTATACGAGTTTTCTCACGGTAGCTGTTCGTTGATGCAGAAATTTTAGAATTCAAGACTCTATTTCATTTCATGTCATACCCATTCCGATTGTAGCGTAAGTTGCCATTAACTTCGTTATTTTAAATGGAACACCCAGTATATTATTTCATTTTTGGATTCCTGAGAAAATTTCATGAAGTTGCATCAGGTTTCTCTATACCTATTTTCAGTTTTTTCTCAGATATCTTGATTTTTTTTTTCTAACCACGAAAACTTATATCGAACAGCTACCGTGAAAACCCTGTATACTACGTACGTATATTGAGGGAAGTAAAAACAATGCAACATGATTCCTAAATTTATTAATATCGTCAAAATTTAAGATATCTAGTCAATACTGTCAAAGAGATAATTCAATAGCTTGATGACATTAGGGAAACAGTAAAAGATCACGAGAAAACGAATAGGCCTATAGATGAAATAGGCATACATGCTGTTCTGGAAATATTACAGCCAATAATTGGTTTCCTTCGGTGTAGTTGGTTAGGGTTATATAAAAACAAAACCTTTATAAGAATTTCTTGCTGACAAAAGCCATCTTGCTACTATGGAGTATGCATTATGGTAAGAGTAGCGATATAG
This sequence comes from Endomychus coccineus, assembly GCA_958510875.1. Lineage (NCBI taxonomy): Eukaryota > Metazoa > Arthropoda > Insecta > Coleoptera > Endomychidae > Endomychus > Endomychus coccineus. The sequence continues at coordinate 135,649,804 of OY294068.1, forward strand.
AAATAAATGAGTCTGAAATAGTTCTATTCTACATTAAAACTAAAGCCGATGTTATTCTATGGATCACAGATGTGTATATTATTTCTACTAATAGAAAAATTAGACGCTGGCCATTATTTTACATGATAATAAATATATCAGCGGCAAATTCCTACATTCTACACCTTCGTTAGAAATATATGTCCCCTTTGAAGCGAATTGACTTCTCAGAAGAAACTCTGGCACTTCTCAACCCGCATCTAGTTCGTAGACTTTCGGTTCTGGATATACGATCTGATCTAAGGAAACTTTTCAGGCTAGGCATACTGGAACATGGAAATATTTCTTTGAATATTGTATGAAATGGAGAAATAGCAGACAACGACAAAGTGTAAAAAATCCAAATGTATATACAAAAAATCTACACACGATACAAGTGTAATTTGTATGAAGTGTTCTAGAAAATTATGTGTAACGTGTTGCTAAAAATTTTAGTTTAACTTTGACATAAATTTAACCATGAGTCTTCAAATCATACATAAAAAAACCATCTTATTTGAATTACAGGTCTCGTAGACCCATATTCTAAAAATAGTTAAATAGATACTTCGGGTTAAGAGTTAGTTAGATACTTAAAATACAAACTTTCGAATCCTAATCTTCCTAAATGTATTGCTTATCTAAAATTCATAAACCAAGTAATTCAATGAGACCAAACATTTCGAACATTAATTGTATCAGGTATAACATAGCAAAATGGTTAGTTAAGGAATTTAACAATTTCCAAATTGCGCCAAGTTTGTACGTGAGAAATTCTTTTGAACCAATTGCAAAGATTTAAAACTTGAACCTGGTAATACTCTCGTTTAATTTGATGTTGTTTCTCTATTTACAAATACTTCAATCCTTGAGTCGATAAACATTCTGAAGAAATGGCTTTCAAATATTAATATCCCCGATACAAACTGCACAGAATACGTGGTCCTTACGGCTTTATGAATATGGAGCAAAATGATTTCACTTTTAACAACAACTACTATAAACAAAAAAGTGGACGTGCAATGGGCAATCCACTCTGTCCTTTTTTGGCCAATATTTTTCTAAGCGAACTTGAAACCTACTTAAAATCAAAATTAAATCAGTGTCCAAAAGTTTGGCATATATATCGATGACATTTTAGCGATATAGGTAAATATTTTGATTTATATGGCTGCAGAGATAGAAACACATAAGCAACTTCCTTTCCTTGATATTAACATTATCAAAGAAGGTCTTCACTTGGAATTCAACATTTACAGAAAGCCCACTAAATAGGTATACTTCTGCGGATTCACTTATACAAATTAATTATAAAATAGTTCCATTCAATAGTCTTGTTTATAGATTATCAAACTTGCCAGCGAAATTATAAGAACGAAGTTGAGAAACTTCAGCAAATAGCGTTGGACAATGGTTAAGACAAATTCTTGATCAATAACTTAATTTGTAAATAAAAAAATTGTGATCGATTGATTACGTGACTTCCCACACTTTTGTTAGCTAACTGGCATTCGGACACTCCTGCAGATCTAATACATCGGAAAATAAAATTAAGAGTGAAAATTTTTTTAAACACTTGAAGATCTTTCATTTTAAATTGTACTAATAAGAAATAAAAAATCATGATGCATGTATTTCTTGATCATGTTCAGGGGCAACAACGCGAATGACAGCTTCACTAGTTTCGTTCAACCATTGAGAGAACTATAGTAATGAAATGCTTTTGAGCTCCTTTTTCAGCTCCACAATCTTTCTCCCCCATTTCATCCTCGAATTTGGACTGTTTTTTCACAACATCGCACAGAAGTTGGGGTTTTGATAAATACTCCTTACAATTTAAAATCTGGACACAGTTACAGATAAATTTTGAATATTATTCGAAAAGTCCAAAACGGTATCCAAAATTCCTTCTTTCATATCAGGTATTTTTCTTACATCAGTCAATAAGATCTGGGATTATGATTTCTGCTCTGCCATATCTCTTCTCAAGATTATCAATTATTGTGTCCACTTCTCGCCTTTGGACTTTTTTGCAATCGCAAAAGTCTGCCTTTGAAAATCCACAAATCCTGGTGGTTTCCTTTGATTGATGAATGACGTTCATCCATTCCTCTTGTTCTCCGGAAAATATTGGAAGTTCTTTGCTGAAACTCTGTCGGGCCATAAATTGTTTTATTTCAAGCTTTTCCGCCATATTACCGTGATCAAATGAGTTTTGACGTTTTTAGGTGTGAACTATATCTTCGTATAATGGAATTTCAGGTTTAGGATTCAGCGATTTCTGTACAAAAGACGATGGTTTTGGTTTCTTCGTCATTGGAGAAGTCGCTGGAGTTCAATTCTGCCTTTTTCAATTTGGTTTCTTTATTCACTAATAATTTTTCAATTTCTGCTAGTTTCCGTTCTCTCTCTAGTTCTATTTTCAACTGCCTGAGCTTTCGGGCTTTGTTACTAGAAACCTTGCTGTTTTCGTGGATTTTCAATTAGCTTTCATTAAGATTTTCGTTATTTTCTTTTCAAACGTAGTCAGATTTTTCATTGCGTATATTATTATCATATCATAGATGGTATACACTTCGTGATTCTTTGGCTTCTTTTCGCAGGTAGAGACTTTGTAGAGCCATTCTTTTGCAAAATTGCAAGCGTTACGAATTTGAGATGGTTTTGTTGTTGAAAATAGCTATGCGTTGGCTGGCCCGTACGCTTAAAGTAGATTTCTCAAACGAAATATCAAAAAAATCAACAATTCGGCATTTTCAATAGGATCGATCCGATCTTGGGAATGTTGTACTCGTAATGCCATCTTTAATGTACGGAAGTTTAATTGCTCCAGTAGATGCTGGGCATTACCAGAGAAAGTATCTATGTGGTATAAGAATTTACCCTCCAAAAATTCGCTTCAAAAGGATCTCTTGCCAGACTATGATGAGGAAAGTGAACTAGATGATGAATAATGATCCGCCATCCCGGTGAATTGATCACCCGCCGTGACGTATTTTTGTTCATTCTGTTCCTACAAGTAACAATTTTACTGCTGGTAAAGCTCATCAACTACTTTTTTCTCAATAACTCCTGAACTATTGAGAAAATTAACAAAAATTACATCCTCGGATGGTAAGTAAGACTTTTTGTAATTGTTATAAATTGAGCTGTAATCACTTCAAAAATGGACAACATATAAAGTACTGAATCTTAATTACACCCATTGTCCCAATAAAGCACTTAATGAATTTTACTTGTCAATCGACTTTAAAAACAGAAGTTTCTTGCTTTACACTTTTCTACCCCGTTTTGCATTTCGGCACAATGCACGATTTCGTAATTTGTTTCTAAAAACGCAGGTATTCCTTGTTTACTACTACGACCGTAGTGTTTACAAGACAACTGACAGTTGTCACAGAATACTCTTCATAGAGATCAAGATGATACTCTTACGTGACGTCTTTTGGTACTACGCGACAGTCGACGCTTAGCGGACTCACTTCTCACATAGGAAACAGCCCCGAGTTTCCAGACCTGTATGTACGACCGTGGTTATAGTTCAGTCGATAAGCTGGGGATTTTGGCCGACTTTCTAAACAAAAAGCAAGAGGTCGTATCAAAAAAATTCTTTTTCATAATGTTCTGTGGCCGATTTGAATCATTCGTAAGGGTTGAGCTAAGTGGACACGGCCTCCCATTCACCCCTAAACGCTAACTCTTTTTCAAGATAACTTTGAATTTATTAAAAAAAATGGATAATATGGGTCGCTGAACATGAATCCGAAGACATTTCCTGGGAAAACTCATTCAATGGGCTGAAAATCAGGGAAATTTCGTAATTTTCATACAAAATTGCTAGTTGTTCACGCGATTTATACATAAAGATGTTGGCAGTCGCGTTATTCGATCCCCAAAACTAGGAAAATTTGCAGAAAACTATGGAAAACCTGAGAAGAAAATCTTTCCACGTCATTGAAATTATCGTGTGATAAGTCGCTATAGGGGGGTTTCTGGTACTATTTAAATAGGCACATTTTGATTTCTAGTTTAGTTTACTTTGATGATGGCTACTTGGTAGCTGAAAGGTTCTCAGTCCTGTAACAATATATTTAGTGGATAAGGGTGATTCTTTCTTATTTATAGTATTTATAGTCCAGAGGCTGTGAACCGGAAAAAAAAACATGTAGGTTCGAATCGAAAAATTTTTGTTGCATTAGTTTCAGGAGATTCTCAGGATCATTCATACACCTTAAAACCTCTTGGGAACCCCAACCCCACCCATTGGGGGCGAAAATGGCCCGAAATCTCCCTCAAATTTGCAACATGCCAAGTCTTGAATTGTATTTTCTACAAAAAAAAAGGAATTTTGGCATTTCGAGTGCACCTAGTAGGTTTATTGGGTCGTTGAACACGAATCCGTAGCCAGATTTACTTGCAATCCATCGTAGGGGTGGTCAAATCGACAAAATTGGCCAATTTCGCACTCCTAATATGTTATTTTACAATTTACGTGTTTTTGCCATTTTGAATGCATCAAGGAAGAAGCAACAGGTTATAATAGCTTCCTGCTATATGGCAGGAGACGGGTCTGTACCGCCTCCAGAAGTCCATAGATTAGTAGAGTACTGCCAGAGGAAGAATCTGCCACTACTCCTAGAATGTGATGCCAATGCCCATATCTTGGACAGCACGGACACCAACTAGAGACGTGAGCAAATTTTACAATCTATTTTTGAAAAGAACCTTATTGTAATAACATAGAAAATATTCCTACGTTTGTAACAAAGGTAAAGGAAGAAGTATTAGATATAACAGTAAATATACCGAGGCTGAAAGTGATGAACTGGAGAGTGTCGTGTGGACCTTCTCTACATGATCATAGAATAATTGTGTTTAGGTTAGAGACTGACCCTTCTGAACCAACCCTCAGAAGTAACCCAAGATAAACAGATTGGGAAAATACAACACCAATCTGAAAGCAAATTTATCACGTATCCAGAACCAGAGGGCTAGATACAATTTAGACCTGGAGAATGATATCAAAGATGTAAATGAGGCAATAATCGATGCGTAAAAATTTAATATGATTCACATAAAACGTGATGATTTATTTCTATGCAGTTCTTTATAATTTTTATAATTGTGTATATGCAGAAACCGGATACAATAAATCTGTAATATTGGTACAGCAAACACCTTTTCTATCAGTCACACATCTGTGTAACATTGTACTTGGCACAATGGAATTTGGTTGTCAGACTGTTCCTCCTCGTCCTCGAGATATGACGTTTTTAACTATAGAAACATTACTGTGTAGTGGTTTATAATAGATATTTATATGTCACAGACATTAAAGTGTTACAATTTCAAATGTTCGGGCTCAGTTGAAGTTTGAGAACTCCCCTCAAAAGTTTTGTTAATTCGATTTTGAAAAAACTATTGGATAATATCAAATGATTCGTGCTATAGAGTATTTACATATTATTATGTAACAAATTACATTTTCAATTATTAGTGTTTCGTTCATTTTTGTGACGTAGGCATTTTTAATTGAAATTAATGCGATAGACGCTTAGTGTTTAGTACCTACAAGTATTGATAAGAAATAATCACTCTTATCCACTAAAAATACTGAGGTCCTCAGTATTTTATACATATCCACAGTGTGATCTCTTTTATAGTTTATTACCTACAACTAGTTTATGAAATCCCGCGATTTAGTTGAATGTGAATTAGTCTTCTACTCTTCTGATGATGGCCGTGAGTTCGAAACATACGTAAAGAAGAAAATATAATAGATATGTGTTAATGCAAGAATCTACTTACAATTCATACCAAGGTCAAGAATCATTATTATATAAGAGATACCAAAAAATTAATTTTCAATTTTTTAGTCCCCTTTTAATTTCTGAAATTAGTTTTTTGTTCGGGTTCAATATTTTCCCTCTTATGAATGTTCAAAGAAGCATGCCACGATGTTGACATTTTAATCCACAGCACTATAGTAAAAAGATATATCTTTCTGCTTCATTATCCATGTTCTTCTGAATTTGTTCTTATAAAGCAAAGTGCACTTTTATTAGGTTGTAGGTTGAGTTGAAAAAGCAGTTGATCCCTTATGGCTCAGACAAAGGCTAACTCTATCTTTTAATTTTTGTACATTTATACTTTCCTCTACTACAGATAAAGCGTTTATTATCATTATTATTACCAAATATATCTGTTAAAGCAAACGAAAAAAAAATTTAAAACATTTTCTAATACAGTTGATTTTTCATGATTAGGAGGCCTGAATGTTATACTTAGTTATATGACCCAGGAACAAAAAGCCATTGAGCCAACTTGGGGTCAATTATTGTATGTTTTTTCTTCAGTTGCTGACTGAAAAATGTGACTAGGTATTCTTGGTATTAAAAAAAAGAAAGAATAGAATCCCATGCACAAAACAATCAGTAGTATGTATACTAGAGGTCAAGTATATGAATTGAATTATGATTTTGATTATGTTGAGTATTGTGTGGGTAGTCGCAGAAAGATGTACTTTTTGGTTTTATTTTCATTATACCATCTATGTTTCTTAAACACCATTGATTCATGATTTTGTTTTATCTAAGGTGTAAAAAAAACATTTCATTTGTTTGCTATCTGATTCTAGAAAGATTAGTGTCCATGGAATTCTACACACATCTGCCTTAGCAATGTTGGGAATATAGATAATACTTTCTATTGTGGTAAATATTGAAAGAATTTGAAATCAATGTAGGCAAAAATTCTTATGACTAACTACACTTCGAAAGATCATTCCAGAATAATGACTTTCAATACCTGTAATGATAATCAAGTACCTATCTAATCTTATCGGTTATAATTAATTTCAGTGCAAACTTATAAATAGGAAATCATTATCGTAAGTGTATGTGTATATGTGATATTCTCTCTAACAAATAAATTATTCAACATTTAAGACAGTTGTATTGAAATAGTATTTCCTCTCGAGTGTTTTATTGATTGCATTTCAAAATGAAAATTCAAATGACATTAAAGAAGTTGGCAAGTAAAAATAATGAATTCAGTGTTTCGAATATCAGGAATGTTGATTAATGATTTATTCTGAATTTCTACTCACCAAGGTTTCCAAGTTGCAGGTAAGGCTTTCATGAGTCCTTCTGCAGCCAGGGGAAGCAGTTGAGGTTCTTCATCTGGATCTATACCAATTTTAGCAGCATAATCTTTTATTTCTATATAAACATTTTACAATTAATCAAAAATTTAAATTATTAATGGATTAAGTAATGAATTGGAAGTTCAATGGAAATTTAGAAGTAAAAACCGGGTTGCTGGAAACATCTATTACAATCAACCAAATTCGTCATGTCCTATTAATTATTATTTTACTCACCATCGTTAGAGGGATGACTTGTTTCATCAAACACTTCTTCGCAAACTATAGACATTTGTCGTCAATAATATAATAATGTGTTATCGAAAATATTTTTTTATGTTTATATCATTTTGTAAGATAAGTTGACAGGAACCTGACAGCTGAATTTGAGTTGTTGACAATGCAATGCTGCTGCCAAGGTAGGAGTAGAATAATTTAAGTGGTAGTAGAAGGGGGGATAAAGCTTGTGGGTTGCCAGAGTAGGTTAAGGGGTGAACAAGGTGAATGCGCCAGTCTTTAAAACACTGTTGAATACTTGGTTGTATACCTTCCAGGCTCGTTGCATTTAATACACTAATCACATCAATAAATGTGACATGAGTCATGATATTCTGAAACGTAAAATTTGGTCCATAACTTTTTTACGTACTCTTTCGGCCTATCATGATTATTAAGTCATGAAAAGTGAACATATAATAAATAAAACAACAAAATATAAGTGCTGTTAAAGGACATATAGTTAGGCAAACGTCTGTAACTGCAACTCCGTATTCGGTGCAGTTAAACGTACATAATCTGTAAAAGCATTAAAGCAAAACAATATGTCGAAAATGTTTGTTGTTTTGAGATGCATAAACAAATAAAATGATAGATTAGCATGAAATAATAAGATTTAATAATGAAGTGTTGAGTATTTTATGAAAATAGTTAAATGTTGAATAATACAAGAAATATAACATTTAGCAATCATTTGAATGTTTTCAAATTGATTATATAAATTGGTATTTCATAATCTGTTTTTCATTTATTATTAATTATATTATTTTATCTGGACGATAACCGTCACATTGTATAAACATAAGATGCTGAATGTAAATGTGTTGCTGGCGCGGCGTGGTAATGCAAACAGACATAATGCCTAATTTTTTCATCTAAAACAAGCTCAGAGCAAAGATTGGATGGGGAACTCCATCAGAAAACCACCGGGGGAAATAATAGTCCAGGAGCCAAAGAAATAACAACACATTTCCCAAAAAATCAACCGCGACGGAAATGTGTTTCAGAGACACAACACAAACTTCCCTATACTTTCGGAGGCATTTTTACTGTGTTTCACTTTGACTATTTCAAGTACCCTCGTCACTACACCGCACAGCAAATTTACTTCTTCATAAGAAAGTACTTCAGTGAACTTTATTGGATGTATAATTTTATTCCCGATTACGTTCTGTGCGGTTTGTTTATACCACGGTCGTATACACAGGTCTGGAAAGTCATGGTTGACTTGAGTCTCTTATGGGTCGCCTAGCTCGTAGTCCCTCGCTCAGCCACCAGCTAGCGCTTGGATCACGAAGTGGTAAAACGATTTCTTCCCGGAATCGCAAGCAGTTGTTACTAAGTATTCTGATTTGAGAGAGGAATAGAACTGTTACTCTTGTCACCTTAAAAATAACTCCTCCTTTTTCGTTATACATGACGCACACAAAAGACCTCGTTAAAACGATTTCTTTCCGGAATCGCAAGCATCCACTTTTTTCGCATTTCCGCATCTTTCGGCACTTTAAAAACAGAAGTTTCTTGCTTCACACTTTTGTATCCCGTTTTGCATTTCGGCACAATGCACGATTTCGTAATTTGTTTCTAAAAACGCAGGTATTCCTTGTGTTGACAAATCAACTGACAGTTGTCAGAAAATACTCCTACGTGACGACTTTTGGTACTACGGGCCAGTCGACGCTTAGCGGACTCACTGCTCACATAGGAAACAACCTCGAGTTTCCAGACCTGTGTATACGACCGTGGTTTATACGAATGTCGTAATATATGGCGAGAACGTTCGGGTAATGTTCCTCTTTTACCCACCGCAAGCGCTGGACGTGTTCGCGCGGTAAGCTTCACCTACTCGCACCTTTACAGTTGTTCTCATAGATAACTCTACTAGCAGAGTTATCTATGGTTGTTCTGCCCTCCCTCATAGCGAATAAAAGCCTTAAATGACCGCGGTCAGGAAAGGTCATTTACCGAGCCTGTGGTCATTTACCATTTTTGGTAAATTATGGAGTCATATATGGTCACTCATGGTAAGTAATGAGCATTTAATTCAATAGGGTTGGCTAATTTGCAATTTCCTTTTTGAAACAAACCAAATTAAATTGTTATAGAAGAAGAATGTGGATTATTAAAAAATGTATAAAACTTAACATAAAATCAGTCAGTTTGTTCTTGTGAAAAGAGTTTACTAGTTTAACACTTATTATAGTCAAGGGCAAGAATAGTGCAGAAATCTAAAATATGAAAATGGTGAAACCTATATTCTATAATATGGAACTATTATGCAAAACAATCTGACAGGGGTAAAAAAACGGTATTTGCAAATTTTGCGAAGCACACTCTCAAAGCTTGATTAGCATCCATAAATAAAACACATGATTATAAATTATAAATTTTTAAGCATTGCTCTAATTGAATTATTTAATGCTGCATGAATGGAAAGATTATTTTTTGAGAATAAATTCAATAAATCATTAAACAATAATAATAATAAAATAAAAGATAACCCACAAAAACCCTATCATAATTATAATTAATATATTATATTAAATATTGAAATATATTGTTATTAGTGTTATTTTAATGCTTCTGGTACATAATTTATTGTATATATAATTATTATACGAATTTCAGGAGTTCTGCATTTTCAAGATTTTTTTATTCTTACTTCTAAACAACTAATTTATTAGAAATTGCAGACTAACAAAAGTAACAAACAATTTTTGAATTCGAACTTGATCAGACTTAAGTGGTTATTTATCGCCACTGAAGAGCATTTAAGCAAAGTAACCGACCCAAAATCATAAATGACCGGTCATTTGCCGTCTACATATTATTATACCATTGATTAATTTAATATACATAACATTGGTACCGTCTGTGGAAATAGGTGAAACGCTAACTTGCAGTGTTGCCTATAGTACAGGGGCTTATATTGAAAATATTAATTTCATACAATTAGAACATTCCAGAGAGACATTCCTGCTACAAATTTTATCTCTAGCTTTTCCATGTAGATAAATTGAACTTTATATTAACAATACTGTTTGTTCTTAGAGGGATGGTTTGTCACTCCGAAAGAGACAAGATTTGGTACCCTAGCCAGATGTTGAAATGAGCGGTAAATACTAAAACGTTCCGACCCGGTAAATTCAGATAAAGAGAACTGACGTTAAGACAAATTCAACGCTGCGCATGACCTTTCAGACCTTGAGAGTCTGAGGACGCATGCGCATAATGCATTTTTGTTAAGAGGTAATTTCCAATTCGCAAAATCGGTAAATTAGAAATATTATAAATGCTCTCAAAAGTTTTTGAAACCAGGAACTAGAGCTTCTAAAACTAAGTTTATGTAAAAGCCGGTCCTGTCAGGAAAGTCAATAAACCGTCTTGGAGTGAAGGGGTGAGGAACCTCAGACGTTCAAACCCTGTAATTTCAAAGAACGAACAGTACCTGACTTGAGATCAAAAGGACAAGCAACACTGTCGGTTGGAATAATCATGTGATTCCACCTCCGATAATGTTATCTTCCCCAAATTGTAAAAACACTATTACAAAATTGATATCTTGAAGAGATATCAATTTAGGCAAAAATTTAATTTAATCTGAAAGAATTAAACGATTACAATTGATACTTAAAATTAGCAAATAGTTAACATGTGACTGAATTAATAATACAAAAAAATGAGACTTGAAAGAATAATAATTAAATTGTATCTGCAAGAAAATTAATCAAATTGTGATTGAAAGGAAATAATCAAAATGTTGGAACTTGCTAGTTAGCACAATCTGGAAACTTGAACTACAACCACGCGAACGCAGCAGTCCTGATAATTAAATATTCAATAAGCAATAATTGAATAATACCCTGTGATAATCCCCAATACTATTTATAGCACGTTACAGTCAAAGACAGCTCTGAATACTTTGTATCAGATTTACAAAATGGCGATTCTTACGAATCATTCAAAACTAACATGTGCCATTGCGGAATTAAACACACAAGGAATAAAGAAATATTATCATAGATATCTGCCTACGTTCCGATAGATTGTCCTCATACAAGAATTACAACAATCAATGCCGTGATGGAAATGATTATCTCTGAATTATGCTAGCCGCAAAATGATCGGGTGCCCCCAGGTAAGTCGAGTGAAACATCCACCGAAATATTATCACATTCAGGTAATGAACATCCAGAAGTTTAATTATAAATCCAAATCAAATTATAAGTAGCCTGATGGGAATCATATTTCGGAAGCAAAAATTAAGAAAATGTATATAAAGTCAATGAATTATGAAATCTCGACTTACCCAGTTAAAGGTTAACACCACAATGCCTTCTCTTCGACTTCCGTTATCCTACCTCCCCACTCTGCGATATTAAGCGACATCACACATCAGGAATGCTAGTTCCGTTAGTCGATGTTTTATTGACCGGCAGATGTCTTTAATTAACCATATGACAAGTTTCCTAGCCGAAAAGAAATCTAATCTGTTCATTACCAAGTTCTATACAATCTCGTAACGCAACCCGTTGCAGTATCAAATAGATCTATTGATTTGCTTCCATGATAATTATCGATATCTAAAAAGTGATTTTTTTTTTAAATTTAATTTATTAATAATTTTTCGAAATATATCGATTTTTCAAAAAAAAGGGTGCTCTCATAAATTGGCTAGATCTTCTCAGTGGATAGTCCTAGAGTAACGATTTTGCGCTTATTTTCTTCTTGAAGAATTGTGCTATAATGTTATTTTCCGAATTTTAAGGATAAAAAAATGACTTTGAAAAAATTGCATCTTTTTTGAACATGTTTCTTTCAGATAAGTCTTAAAATTTTTATTGTAGGGAAATGTCTAACGGAAATCGATTCCTGACATTTTTTTACGAATTATCAAAAAAAAATCTCTTATTTACGACCTTCTGGATCAGAGATAATTTTTTTATTTCAAAAAAATCTGTAAAACGCGATAAACATTTTACTGAAGTGTACGTTATGGATGTTAATGTTAAATACCTACATTTTCAATGAAAAAATCCTAGGATATGTTTTATTGATTTATAGTATGTATTAGAAATTGAGTAACAAAGAGAAGCGTACGCGGCTGCCGGAGCGTGCGACGGAGTGGGGGAAACGTTCAAAGTGACTTGTGCTTGCAAAATCTCCAATATCTCGGCTTTTGGATCACGTACAAAAATCCTTTTGTACTTAATCTGGGCAATATCGTTTTTTGCTTTGTGAATCATACACTGACGTTACGCTTGTTGTACGACACTTGTGAAAATTAATATAAGACTGTTGTATACCGCTACTTTGATTGTAAGGATTTTATAAATATTTCATAATAGTTTTGTAAATAAATGAAATTTCAAACTTAATATGTTGCATTTATTCAATTTTGTATCATAAAAAATTATTTACTGAAATGATTAAAGATATCCGCAAGCATAACGTTAGAATGATTCACTAAGCAAAAAGTTTGAGGTATTACAAGGAAAATACTGTTTTGATGATAAATAATAAATTAAATGACGTAAAAGTAAAACATATTAGAAATGTAAAAAAATATTTCCGAGTCTATTTTGCATCTAAGGCGAAAATGTATACGATATTCGTGTTTATCTCGATTTTTGTACGTGATCCAAAAACCAAGATATTGAAGATTTTGCAAGCACAAGCCACTTTGAACGCATGAAATCAGTTTCCCCCCCTCCACCGCACGCTCCGGCAGCCGCGTACGCTTCACTTTGTTACTCAATTTTTATTACTATCAATCAATAAAACGTATCCTAGTATTTTTTTATTGAACATGTAGGTATTCAACATTAGCATCAATAAAGCACACTTCTGTAAAATGTTTATTGCGTCCTACAGATTTTTTTGAAATAAAAAAATTATCTCTGGTCCAGAAGGTCGTAGATGAAAAATCTTTTTGGTCATTCATGGAAAAATGTCAGGAATCGATTTCCGTCAAAGACATTTCCCTCAAATAAAAATTGTAAAACTTATCTGAAAAAAACATGTTCAAAAAAAGTGCAGTTTTTCAAAGTAATTTTCTTACCCTCAAAATTCGAAAAATCGCTATATATCTTTAATAACATTATAGCACAACTCTTCAAGAAGAAAATAAGCCCGGAATCGTTACTCTAGGACCATCCGCTGAGAAGATCTAGCCAAGTTATGAGAGCGTCTTTTTTTCGAAAAATTATCAATATTTTAATTTTTTTTTAAATCTCTCCTTAAACTTGCCATGGACTATACGTACAGCAAAGAACAAGTATGGAAAAGTAATAGTTAACGATTTCTCGATACCCCGATTATTAACGGTTTTTTCAATACAACTCGAAAAGTATGAAAGATAACGATAATTATTATAGAAGCAAATCGATAGATTTATTGCCTACAACTTTCTCAATAACTTTTTTCGATCCGAGCTATAGTATTTTACTTATTGAAGAAAAACCGCTTTTTGTAACTTTGACAATTTTTTAGATTATGTACACCATTTTGGATCGAGTTGCATGAAACAGTAACTCACCTTTACTTTTACGCTCATATTTTTTTTCCAGGTATTAATTTCTGCAAATTTAACATTAGACCGTCGTCTATTGCTTGGACTATAACCTACGCAGCCTTTGCGTAATGTCTTGTCTGGCGCTGAACAAAGCTCACCTCAAATCAAATCAAGCTGGGCTGAACCAGTGCAACGTTTTGAAATATGTTACTATAATATGCTTCTAACCGCTTATAATACTTCCCAAGCAATCTAAACTTATTAAAGGTCACTATTATAACTCACTTGATTCCAATGGCGTAATTTTAGGGGAGCAGCTTGTGGAGATGCTAACCTCACTCATTACCTTATACTTTCTCATCAGAAAGTTTTCCAACTGTAAACTTAATGCGTCCTATGTGCCCTGCTTTGATGTTTCACTGAGAGATTTATGGTCCAATCTATACAGGGTGTCCTCGAACTGCGTGGCCAAAATAAAGCCGAAGATTCTTTGATTCGAAAAAAAGTTGATGAGTCTTTTTACTTTTGCCTCAAGTGTCTTGTTTACCCGGTAGAGGGCTTCAAAATTGCAAAAATAATTTTGTTTTTTCGGTATAACTCAACGAACTCGGATATACTAGAATAAGCTAAAGTCATTTTTGAGTATCGCCAACATGTCTCCCACCATACTGTCATCTAGCTTCCCAGCAATCGTGTGGAGAAATAAAGATTGAATAGAGAGATCTCCGATATTGGCACTCGTAATTCGCCGCCGCTAATCGTGTACCTACTGTCAAGAAAAGTGACATTTATTTGAAAGTTAGATATGTTGGGATTGAACATGGTAGTAATAATTGCAAACTGTTTCAGACATGATCAAGACGACAAAGAGAATATTGATGTTTCAGCACCTAAAAGGTAAAATGTTTAATTAAGAGTATAGCAGTTTTACTAATATATGGTTTTATTTATTTTAGAGCAAAACTTTCAGAAAGTGAATATGCGTCAACATCTATGACCAAAAGCAGCGTTTGGTTTGCACCAGCTAATGAGGATATCATGGTTAGTAGTAATGAGGAGCCCTTAGTTGAATCAATTTCCGCTTCAATTACTACTACATTTCAACAGCCACTGCAGCCTTCCCCAAAAACTGTATCTAGCAAATCACCAGAATCGGATACTGCTTTTAGTTTTAGTTGAAATCTAATTTTCATATGCTCTGATATCTTTGTTATAATGTATTAAAATGGTTCTTTTTTCAGTGAAAATTATAAATACTTAAATATTGTCGTTGAAGAGGTTGCTTGTAATACCAAGGAAGGGCAACAGATTGATTAAATTATGTATTTATCTTTTTAATATCATAGATTAGATATCCCCCTAAAACATGTTTTAAAGAATGTACTAATGATTTACTAAAATTTACAGGAACAATAAATTGTTAATATTTATTATTAATACGTCAACATTTTTAGAATTATGTTTTCCGCAAGAAAACTTTTCAACAATATACAATATACTTTCTCACATAAATAAATTGACAATTTTTTATTTAAATAAAACTTTTCTTACTTGTATGTTCCCCATTCCTATTGTTAGTTATATACCATCTTACATCGTGAAATCAAGAAAATCAACGCATATTTTGCTCCCACCTCATAGTCCGATTATTGCAAATGCTTCCTGACAATACGGATGACATAAAAGCAAAAATGCTGTAGTGGCGATATACCTACTGTACTTTAATATCAGTAGGCAGAATAGAATAAAAGCATATAATCATGTTAAACATCTTTCGGAAGTTTTTGTCCATGAAATTTTCCATATAGGACCCAACAATGGATTTTGTATGAATATACTTATACAGATATGATTTGAAACCAAATTATAGGTTGATGTAGTGGTGAAAAAAGTGAAACTATTATTGTATTGCAATATAAATTAAATAATTGTAATCTAATAATGTCCTCGATAGAAACAAATGTTTTTCACTGGTTAAGAATATATAAAAATATACTTAATTGCCCAGATGCAGATGAACAAAGTAATAAGCAGCTCATAGTCTGCGCTTCAATATAGTTACTTGCACGCACACATAAATCGGTGAATGGCAATCACCAAAAGAAGAAACGACCATACAAATTGCTATTATACAAATGTGGTCAGTAAGTGAATCAGTTTAATTGCCAAAATACCAGTCTTTTTCTGTAAAACATTGAAGAAACCCACATTTGTCATTAACATTCTTCTATGTCTACAGCTACACTGTTAATATTGGTTATAAAGTTTTTATTTTTGATGTTTCAACAGTTTAAAAAAAACGTACCTTACTGCCTTATAAATAGTACGCCCGTGGCGTAGGGTACCCTGGAAATCTGTTTAAAATACCCTATACAATACACGCCTATGCCGTGGGGTACTATTCCTCTATCCGTACTGGATTTCTACACGTCATGTTGGCGATACAAAATTTCCTAGTTACGAATAGACTGACTAACTCTAGTATATCCGAGTTCGTTGGTATAACTTGAGAACGTGGTGAAGAACTTTTACAATATTTAGCAGATGAGTTACTGTCAACAATGGCCATTTTTGAGAGTGGAGCACAGAGCCTTAGAGACCATAGAAATTGCTCAAACTTGAGGATGTAACGGGAAAAGTGTCCAGAACTTTTTTGTGGTCAATGTAATTCACTCGATATTTTTTATGTAAATAGCTTATCTAATTTGAAAACTTTTCTTACTCTTAGAAAATTTTGATAAAATCAACGGATTAGCTTGAAAAAATTAATTTTCGAGTCTGCAATTTTGGCTTACTAATTTTACTTGATTAAAATACCTTAGTTGCCTTTGCTTTTCTAATGTCATTTTGGCATTTGAAGAATTTATTCTCAAAACTGTCAGTTTTTACTTTGCTTTCCGTAAAAATTTTATAAAATTATGGCTCAAAATTTCACTAACACTGAAATGGTTGATATGTTATTGATTTATGGACTTTGTCGTTGCAATGGCCGGAGAAGGGAAAGATATCCGCATCGCAGAATTCCAAATCGGCAAACCTTCGCGAAACTGGCAAATTTGAAGCAAATCACAGAGAAACTGGACGCAGACGGACAAGAAGGATGTTAGAGCTCGAAGAAGCGATACTGGAAGCGGTTGAAACTGAACCTGGGATAAGCACACTACGTTTGGGACTTCGTATTGGAGCCTCAAAATCATTAGTTCATAATGTACTGAAAGAAGAACTGTTGTATCCCTATCATATTAAAACAGTTCATGACTTATTGCCCATGGATCCAGGTCATCGGCTAGATTTCTGTCGGCTTATTGTCCAAAGACAAAATGCAAACCCCAATTTTTGTAGAAGAATTCTGTTCACAGACGAAGATACTTTCACGAGATGTGGTCTTTTTAACCTCCATAATGAACATTTCTATGCTGATGAAAATCCTCATGAAACGGAAGTTACATATTTTCAGAATAAAACTAAAATCAATGTTTGGGTTGGAATCGTGGATAACTTTATTATTGGCCCTACCGTTATACCCGATCGATTGAACGGGGAGAACTACATGAACTTTTTGGAACAAAGGCTACTTGAACTGTTGGAAGACTTGCCCTTACACATTCGTCGTGGCCTGGTTTATCCATGATGGTGCACCTCCTCATTTCACATTAGCTGTGAGGCGACATTTGAATGCGGAATATCCAGATCGCTGGATAGGTAGAGGACACGATGCACCAGTGAACTGGCCGGCCCGCTCCCCTGATTTGACGCCCTGCGACTTCTTTCTATGGGGCGCTTTGTAAGATTTTTTATTGACTCTTTTCTCTTCATACATATGCAAACATTGAACTTATTATTAGATAGATATACTCAAAATATTAATGTTATTTAATATTATACGATAGCGATATAGACTGTTCTTTCTGCGTAATATTAATTTATCATATAAATATTGTAATTGAAAATTGATATTTAAAACTAAAGTGTAGGTACCTGCTGGTAATTGTACTTCAATTTAGTCATTCAATGTATTAAGTCACGAGTTGTTAATATATTTTAATATCTGTTAATATGTATTGGAAACCGATATATAATTGTCAGCAATAATTAATCACTTTATTTTCAAATATTAGGTACCTATATCGTCAACAATATGCCAATTGAATAGTATCGAGAGAAATCAAGATTTGAACGCTTTTGTAAATTACTTTTTGTGGAGGTGGTGAAATTTTGCTTATGACGCATATTTTATCTAAAAAATCGCTTCATTCTGAATAGATATCTTTGCAGTAATTCAATGTTGAAACGGGAAATTCGAAACCATTGGTAAAATAAAAATAGGTAGGTAAATATGTATTATTGATAAAAATTAAAAGCTATTTGGAAATAATTTAATTGCAAAGAAAACAAAATCACTAATTCCTGAAACGTTTTTGAATGTATTCTTTGATTATTCTAATTTAAAATATAATACTGATCAGTTTTATGTTACATGGGCTATTGATAAGTTTGTTTTCTTATATCAATAAGAACATTAATTTTAATTAAATTGAGACATTGTACATGAAAATTCAAAATATTTATCGTAGAGTCATGTATCTTGCTTATTCTTCATTGTTCCTTCTAGCTCATGCTCCCAAAAAATCTGAAAAGTTTTAGTGGATTTGGAACTTCTGAGTTGGAAAACAATAATTTATTATCATGTGAAAAGTTCTTATGGTCCATCCCTTCATTATGTTTTTGAGATACCTATGTTGCTTGGATTAGACATTTGAAATAATCATTTGAAGAATATTTTTTTGCTGTATTTTAGCTAAAAATAATCGTTTTTTCTGTTACAATTGTTTTCAATTGCTGTGTATCCCATAAAATCAACATGGACTTCTAACACTACTTAAACATGTAAACAATTGAAAATAAACTCTTGAAATAGCTCACTATTTTAAATTGTCACAGTAAAAAATTTCACTCAATCTCTTTATCCATATCTTGTTAATTGTTTGCACCACAAATGAAATCAATGAGGTCTTTATATTGAAATTAAAATTGAATAAATACGGATGTTACATGTAATTTCAGTTTGAACAGTTCATTATTTCAATAGATATGAATGAATTCCGAATGTGTATTCCGTGATTGTCACTTGAATAAATCTCCGTAATTTCAAATAAGTATAATTATTCAAATAGATGAATCTAATTCATGCCCGTTCAAAATTGCATTTCATTCCGATAAAATATGTTGCAAAAACCGGGGTCTGGCCAGTTAAGACATCAAACCTTGTGCAGCCTTAAGTATAAAAAGGGCGAACAACCTAAAAACTCCGATAACACTTGTTTACTCCGCAGGGAAGAACTGGTGTGATATCATGAGCGCGAATTTTAGATCTAAAAAGTAGCGTCACTTTTAACCATTGTTCGGGGCATAGTAAAAACTATTGGCACAAAAATAAGGATTTGGTGGAGCAGACCTGTCCAGAACCTCGGAAAACATATAAAAGCCGTGACAGCCGAAAGATCGCTCTCTTGTGTTTTTGATTTGCAATCAGTGAAGTAGCTCTTGTGTTTTTGAATTTCGAGCCGTACAGTACCTCTTGTGTTTTTGATTTTCAATCAGAGTAGTAGCTCTCTTGTGTTTTTGAATTTCGATCAGTGCAGTTACTCTCTTGTGTTTATTCGATTTTCAATCCGTACCGTTGAAGTGTAATCATTTAAGAATCGAAGTGAATTAAAAACCCGAGTTAAGAGTCAGGTTTAAAACGGTGAATTAATAATAGTTTCCCGTGCAAGTGAATTGTTTCAGAAGGTAAATGATAGCAAATAAGTTTATATTTTTGAGCATTACGATATATTGATTTCCGTAATTGATGATTGTTATTGTAATGGGTGAACGTTTGTACGATACCTGAGTTCCGTAGTATTCAGTAATTTGAATTGGTGAATTTGAGTTTATCCTAGTTTATCATAGGTCGAATCGCGCACGATTTGAATTCGCGCGTGAATTGAAATATTCAAGTAATTGTGTAGTGTGTATAGAGTGTGTATGTTTGAACGACAGGGGCGTCTTTGGGTATATTTGTGCACGCCGTGCTGATACCGGAAGTATAAGTATATCATAGACGACCAAACCGCCAACAGTTTGTGCACGCCGTGCTGATACCGGAAGTATAAGCTGAGGGTGGTTGTGTGATTGTGTGACGATTGAGAATCGTAATAATTCCCTTAATACTATGAGAAGTCCTCGGCCGTGGATATAGGGGTTATTGCAGATAAGATAATTAGGGTTTGTGCACACTGTGTTGATACCGGAAGTATAAGCCCTAATTGTTTAGGTTCCGAATCTGTAGAGTATATAAAATCTAACACTGTCACACAATTACCGGGTACTCCGTGAAAGTTAGTACAAGGGTGGGTGTGATGACAGAATAAACTCAATTAGAGTAATTAACCGAAACATAGTAAAATCTGATATCGTACAATCGGAAAACTAGTGCAAACAATATTTTCCGAACCAACCGAATTAATAACCGAATATATCGTAGTGTGATTTGAACATTTCATTTATTAGTGCTGCTATCTAAAATTTACCGCATACCGCTCATTACGCTGAGACCTGTTTGATTCGTACTTTTCCGCAAATTGATCATTCTGAATCATTCATCAACCGATCCCGTACCGCCGAATTAAATTTAGCGACCGAACTTATCGTAGAGTTGACTTCTTGAAAGAGTTTTCATTTACCGTTTGAGCTTCATTACATTTTCCGTCTGGGTGTAATTTTGTGAAATAATACCGTTCAATTGCATTTAAATTGATTATTCTGAAAGTGTACTTGTTAAAATCATTATATATTTTAATATTTGGAATTCCCTGTTTTATTAAATTATTTCTGCTCCATCTTTAACGAGCTAAGTTATAACCAGGTATCAATTGTAATTAAAGCCTACAATTTCGATACTGTTTTCTGCCCATTGGACTCTGGTTATACTTCACTGTAGCTACCCTAGGGACAAGGCTATCTTTAGATAGCATAGTGACAAGCCTTGTGGAGAGGACCCTAGCAGAAGTCCTCAAAAAGGAGTAAACCTTTGGGAAAAATCTGGCGCCCGAGGACTCGAAGCCTACCGCAGTAAGCAATTTACCGAAAAGCGACAAGGGCACGTTATAATTGATATCAAACTAACGTACCGTATTTTTTGATGTGGAACCAAAATCATCGCTTTTGATTTTCATAAATATTTTGTTAGGCTGTTCACCTAAATTTATATTTTATTTCACAAAAAAGACTGAAAGTTACATTTTAAGGGGTTGAGGTTACTAATATACAGATTATCCATTGCGAAAACAAAAGTAATATTGCATAACGTCTGTTAGACGTTTTATAAAGGGGGTTTCTATTATTTTGATGACTATTAGAATATTCCATTATGATTTCTTGACAAACAAAGGAGGCCGGGTATTTACCTTTTTGTCACATCAAATAGCTAATTTGAACAAAATGGGACAAGACGGCTGCACATGTTGTTTTTCATAATACTACAATGTTTACATAATATTTAATAGTACTTATATTATTTAATCAGCGTGTAATAGCTATTGTTCGCGAGCGAAATACTATACTTTATCCCCAACTATTGCATAATAAAGGAATTTTTGAGGCCAAAAATCAGCCAACTGATGATTTTTTATTATATGAACATAAATATATTATTAACATATGACTGTCACAACATAATTAATTAAACTTGTATCAACCTAATTCTTTTGTTTTTAATGTATCTATAAATCTCGAATTCGAACGAAACAACTCAGAACAGACGACCACCATTCAGAGCATACGAAATTGCTTTAAAGAAACTTGTTAAATTTTGGGAATCTTATTCTAAGAGAATTAATTAATATACTACTTCCTTGATTCTCATGTCAAATTTGGTTATCATATTTTATGCATTTTAAGAATGGAAGTATCTGAATCTCCTGAGGAACACCAGTACACCTCATTCTAATATATCTAGAAATGCATGTAAATTGAAGCGAACCTTTAAATTGGTACGGAACAGTAGAAAAATAAATCTGTGATAATATCTCAAGCAGTGTTGTTCTTTCATGAAAGTAAAAAATACACGAATAAACGCACGTGGAATTGAAATTGTCTGGTAAAATGTAAAAAAATACTTCAATATGTTGAGATTGCTGCAATGCTTATCATATTCAAGTGTATTAAGAAAAATTAAACTGGATTTATTTGTATTTAGATTAAGACAAACTCACTCACTTCCTTTAGATTCAGTTGGAATATCATTGTAGCGTGTTCTTGAGAATACACATTTTTGCACAATTGGATAAAGAAATAATTGCTTAAAATACAACAAATAATTACAACATACAGTTTTATTAACTATTAAAAAATGTAACAATTATATTTATGGCAAAGATTACGTATCATTACAGATTTGACACTCCTGAAATGCATTGTGAATTAACAGGTAGATTCGTTGACCTCCCGACCAAGAGGGTCCTAAGTTCCAAACAATTTTATCGAATATTTCTAACAAATCCAACTACTTTAAAGGTAATCAACGATAATTTTTGGACAACAACGAATAATAATATTTTTGTCATGTGAACTATACGATGTTGAAAATAAAATATATGTGATAGGTTGTTTCCATTTTGCCTTAAGCCCACAAATCATAATAACCGCAGCTGATGAAGCTGAAATGGGAGATTTTAAATTTCTGTTATTTGAAATTCCAATCCTTTCATCAGAGGCATAGTTATAAAACAAATTTGTTATGATGGACATTTTGTCAATACATATAGTACATAATTTATCCTGAGATTTCATATTTTTTACCTTTAACTTCAATATTTCAAACAATACTTTGTTGAAACCAGCAGAATTTTTTTTACAAAAAAACGAAGGGATCTTGTAGATGGTAGAGTAAAAGTGTTTTTTCAAATATTCATAGCAGTGTGGGCTCAAGAAATAAATGGAAATGGCAAATTCTTTGAAGTTATTTGTATAAAGTCTGAAGTCTTCCAAATTTATTAGTGTTGTTCAAAGTAACTTGAACCGTGCTATTTCAGGACTCAAATACTTATCTCCTAGTTGAAAAAAGTCTTCTTCAGATAGCTGTTTCAGCTTTCTGGGGAGGGGGGATGTTCTGGAAATTTCACAAAGAGATCATCAATGGACCAAGCACAGATTGTGATGTTTGTAGAATTATTATTTTCTGCCTCGGTGCAGGGCAGAAACATAGACTCTTTGTTTCTAGAAGTGCTTTACAGGGTTGTTATATCACCTGTGAAAAAGAGCCATTACCTTTCATAGTATGTAACAAGATCATAGGATATATTCCGATTCTATTATGAATAAATATTAGACATTATATTCTGAAATAACTCCGAACTTTAGATGAATGTTGTTATTTTTTGTCAGACTACAATAGAAAATTTAATATATTTAATGAAATTTGGATAACAATAATTTGAGAGTTTTGAGCATAACAATAAACTGTGTTATTTTTAAGTTGATTAAAAAAGAACAAACGTAAACAGTGAAAATGAAAATAGGTACTTACATTGTACTTTGAAGTGTTTCATACTCAATCGGTATACAAAATTATGAAGCAAACGTGACTTTTTGAAGCGATTATTGTACATAAAACCTCCGAAATGCTTGCTATAAACTCGGAATTTATTGTGGAGAGTACATATGGATGTACAATCCACAAGTTATTCTTGCCCTCAGTCTTGTATCCAGACTTTACACTTAAAATATAACATTTTGGAATAAAAGACAATGGTTCAATTTAGTATTTGATGGAGATAGGTAATAACTAGAAAAATATCTACTCACATTTCTTCATCCTTTGGAAGCATAATGATTATGGAGTCGAATAGTTTTCGTTCCGAGTTCCGTTCGGTCACTTCTAGACTTCTACAGATCCTGTAGATGCAGCGGCAGTCCCATCTACTGGATATTGGGCCAGTCATTATTAGATTCGCACAAAATATTTCAAAAACTAAAACTAAACAAGGTCCAAAATCCTGAAAAACTCCTAAACTATTATTTATAAGACTAGAACTAAATATACAGGTTCAAATATCCTCAGAAAACTGGATAATTAAAAACTATAAGAGAAAAAAAAATAGAGAACAATATTGTCGTATCGTAACACTCGGAAATTGATTTAACTATTATAAGCACAAGTGTTGAGTGGTCATAACAACGGTCAACTGTAATTTACTGGGCTTTGAATTGGTGAAACTTGATAGGTCTCTTTCTAATGTGGTTCCTTTCTAGCTTTCTCCTCTGTATATCCCTACTATGATGGCTTATACTTTGAAGCGCTGCATATGCTCAGACGAAGACTTTATTTGAGTACATATTGTAATGAGAACTAGCCACAATCCAAACAGAATAAAGCACTCTGTAAATTCGCTCAATCTCACTTGGCCCCCAAATGGGCTACCTAAGATGAATCGGGTGCTCCCTATGTAAGCGGTAGGTGGTACCAATCTTATGTATATTAATCAATGATTATACTATTGGAAAACGTGTTTTTTTAAATTTGAGCACACAAAAGGAAACCTATTATGTTCGAAGAACATCGTGTGAGCCAGCAGTGGAATGAAGGAAGAGAAGATAGGAATTAGTATTTTTCTTGAAAGTTTGAAAGTTATAGGCATAGGGAAATACCTCACTAGGTAAAGAATTCCACAACTTCGCTGTTCGATAAAAAACGAAGTCTGTTAGGAAGAAGTTCGGTAGGTCTCGAGTTTGACAGTGAAGTGGTGACTAGTTTGAGCTCGTCTGTCCGCCTATCTGGAATCTCTCGTGATGGAACAACAGACGAGATTTTTGATAAACACCGACCATGGAAATATCCATAGAAAAAATTTCCCACCTTTCTACGATGTTCTAGAGATGTCAATGAACTCGTAAGTGTAACATCATCAATCAAACGAATAGCTCTCTTCTGAATATAATCCAAGAGCTTCAGCGCATGTTTGGGAGCCGAACTCCAAACATGTGAACAGTACTCCAGGACAGATCGAATCTGTTCTTTGTAGATTATGAGGAGCTCTTGGGATGTGAAGTAGCTCTTGGCTCGGAATAGAAAACCAAGTTTTTCTGAAGCGGTTTTCGAAATGGACGTCCCATGAGAGGGTGCTGTTTGTTGGTGATCCCCAGCATTCTTATGGAAGACTTCATAGGAATAGTTGTACCTGAATATTAGTGATTGTGGGATCCGCCTTCCTGAAGAAGACGCAAGCTTGAGTTTTGATTGCATTAAACTTTACTAGATTATCAGATCTCCATTCCAAAATCTTTGCCAGATCTCCAATAATTGCGTCAACCTGTTCTTGTCTCGCTCCTCTCTCTGACTTCAATGTATGGTATAGGGGCTCTAGATGAGAAAGCGGTATGAGGTAAGCGACAAAGTTGAGGCGGAAAACCATATGACGGAAGTTTCCCAAGAAGGCTTTGGTGCCAGATTCGGTCAAATCCTTTGGTGATATTCAATGGTACAGCTAGAGATTCCCCATGTGTTTCAATAGATTTCTGCCATACATGTGCTACGTAGGCAATCAGGTCTCCCGTTAATCTCTGCTGACGAAAGCCATACTGCCAATCATTCACAATTTTGTAGCTTTCTAGGTATTTGATGAGCTCTTTGTTGATTGCTTTCTTCATCATTTTAGAGATCACAGATAATAGTACAATGGATCTATAATTATTAGGAAGGGACTTTCCTTTTTTTGGTATTGGTTGCACTCCAGCTGTCTTCCAGCTGGAAGGAAAGTCACCAATTTTGTATGAAAGGGTGAAAAACCTGCAGAAAACTGGTGTTAATTCAGGCGCACATTCCTTGAGAACGACGGGTGGAATTCCATCTGGCCCCATAGACTTTTTGGTATTGAGATCAAGCAGAATGCGCCTAATTGTGCATTACTAGGAGAGTTCTTTCCTTGTGGATCCAAAGTTGATTTTGCTTCAAACATTCCAGCGAAAAGGTTGCCTTTTTCTTCTGGTGTAGTAGCCAGTGTGCCATCATCTTTGGTTAGGGGAGTTAATGAACTGGAACTGAAATTCCTACCAATATATTCGCAAATCAGGTGACTCACAGGTGGCCTGTAATGTGAAACAAAACTGTTGCAAATTATCAGTAATCTCCAGATATATTTTGTTATCGATGACTTAGTACCACTTCAGACTCTCAGACCAATATTGTTCGGAGAATACCACGAAGGTAAACGAAGTTGGAGGCCGACCTGTCAACAACGCTTTAAAAAGCTTAACCGTCTTGACAAGAGGCCAGCCTTATTTCTGAGCCCAGTACGATGCCCATAACATATGTTCAACTCGGGCCTATGGAACTATCCCTTGTCAAAACGGCTATGCATGTACGCTCAATGTATTTCAGTCAGTGTGAGTTCATTGGATAATTCGTTAATCAGTCGGTGAATCTATTCGTGCTATTTACTTACAGAAAATACAGTAACAGAAAGACCTAATGTAGTATTTGAGCTTCAAACAATCAAAAGTATAGTTTCAGAGATTGAGTGAAGCGATAAGTGTGTCAATAAAATAGGTTGTTGTTTGTTAGGTACCAAGTGTCTAAGACGACCATTTTGATTTCACTGGACTGGTACACTGTTTTGTGTTATGAATAATTTGTTCTATCGATTGTTCAGAAAGTTTTATCAGTTTTCTTGAGGATATCTGGTGATCTTGGTGAGGAAATTTATTATTTTTATTCTACTATAAAATGATACAAAAGTATCATTTTATATCAGAATGCCAGCTGTTGTGTACCGAACTGCAACAGTAACTATGCCATTAATCCAGATAAGACTTATTATTCAACATTTGCTTTTCCACGAGAGTTTAAAGCAAAAATGGATTAGAGCAATTCATAGCGATTCCTGCCACAACATTTCTAGTTAAAATTCAAAAAATGTGCGAAGAACGACACATCCCCGTATATGAACATCAACCTAAGGAAACTAGAATGAAAGTTAGGTACATATTAATTATTGTTTGATATATTTGGAGTTTGGGTCTTACCGGCTGGTCTAGCATCGCCGATGTAGGTTTGTCAACAACGTTGAATTCGGTATATCAACTGTTAATTCGCTCGCTTTAGGATGACGTTCGCACATGCGCTATCGATGGGATACATCTCTGATTTTAATGTCTCATCACTGTTTTTGCCAACTGCCTACTCCTACTGTTATACCTTCGTGTCCATACTTAATAATAAGAATAATGAATAATTATAATCATTAGGGAAACCCAAATATGCAAGTGGAAAACCCATAAATATGCACATAAATATGTAAATCATTTGGTCAAAATATGCAGCAAAATGTTGAAAATATGCAAATAAAAAAAATACTTAACATTAATAAATTTATTGATTTACTTAAAAATAAACAGATATTTAAATTTTTCTACATACTGAACTAAACCTAAATATGCATTTATTACACGAATCAGGTTGTCGTTAGTTGTAAAAACCGTAAACCTCTAAATGTGTCTCGAAGCTCTCAATTAAAAAAAAATACGGGCAGTCCCCGAGCACTGCTGACAGAAATGAAAACTGACATTATGAAGTAACCAATTTATTTTGGGAATTTCATCCAAATTCGTATGATTTCACCAGTATCATCTCTTTCTACATGACACAATTTTCCGACAGTGCCATTGAACAATCCATCCCCAACATCTATGTTATTAGTTATCATGTATGGTCGGTTAAGAACTAAAATTAACTCGTATGGTAATCCACCCGTATCATCGGTTCTCATTTTATGCAACTTCTGCCCGACGAAATTTTGTTGTTCAGCATTATGACAACCAACGAAGACATCCGATGCCACAGATACTGTCTACGGAGTTTAGTATGGAGTTGGTGTACTCGTTGTAGCATCCGAAATTACAATTTTATTATTTTAAGATGAAAATTAATATAATTAGTTTGTCTTTAGTTTTCACAACTGTCATTTCAATCAACAATTATATACATTTTTATATTTAATAATAAAAAACGTATAATGGGCGGTACAATCCCTGTAAATGTAAAGAGTATGAATGTAACCCGATAGTCATTATAATAAATACACATTATTTTGTTTTCAAAACATATTATTTATTGATATTAACATCGATGTAAATGAAAGTAATGTTAAAGAGCATTGGTCCGAATTGAAGGTGTCTACGGATGGTGGTAAAAGAAAACATCTTCAATTCGGACCAATGAACAAATAATCTAAAAAGAAACACAAAATGTAAACATATAAGCATTTCCGTCAAGTGATCGTAAATTACACCACAAATAATTATTTGGAATGAAATTTTGTACTTTCGTATTAGTAGTATTAAAAAAAACATCAAGACGATACTCACTATAATATTTGATGCTGTGATCCAATATTCGAACAATGAAAATAATAAACTAGATATAACACAACGTCATCAATGTGTAGTACACATGCAAAAGTTCTTACTTATACACATCACTAATGTTATATTCTTTTATTCTTATGACAAGAATTATATTCACAATATTTAAAACTTTGCACGTAGATACGATACTAAGTATATAATGTACAATTAATAAATTCAATAAAAATATAACTTTCGTCATGCCCGAGGACCGAGGATTGAGTGAATGAATAACGTCGAGTATCCGGCTCAGATATGCACACGTGTGTAAGCGTATAGAGAGACTGCCTGACGCCTGAACCGAGTAGTTACGCCTGACCCGAGTAGTTACGCACGCAACAGTTTACATAATACCTAATATACTCGTATATATAGCTACAGCGTCACGGGGCGTGACGGATTCATGGTTTTAACCCCCATCTGAAATAGCTCAACGCTTTCAAAAATTTGTTTGTTAATAAATGGAAAAACTCCTTTACACATCAACCGATATAATGGGGGCTTTTTAAAATCGTTTAATATTACAGGATCCAAATCAATGGATTCGGTAAATTCTCCCGCTAAAAATTAGCTTTGGCTAAGAAACCGGAATCCACAATTTTTTCCATCACATTTTTGAGAATTTTGCCCCCAAAAAAAAAGCGGCTGCCAACCAAGTGCCCCATCTTGTGATAACAGGTTGAGATGGGAGAGAAGTGTTTGGTAGTTTTTCTTGGTTTCTTCTTAAGGAACATTTTTTTCATGTTGCAAATTAATACAAGAGGAAAATGTTTTCTTATCTCTTCAGCAACTCTATTTAAAGCATGAGCAACACATGTTACATGTATCAAGTTCAGATAAAAGATTTTCAAATTTTGCCCGGCCTCTTTCATGTTCGGTGCTGCATGTGGGAAAATGAGTAACACATTATATCCAGGAACAGGGTTCGGATGAAAAAATGTTGATAGTTCCTCTTGAACAAAGCTGGCCACTGTCAGTGCATTTGTTTTTTCTAACTCTTTAGAAGCAATGAGGTAAGATTTTGGCAAAATTTCGTCGTTAAGAACACCAATCAATAAATGAGCAATATAATAACCTTCAGAATCGGTGGTTTCATCAATACATTTGTAAAAATGTTTGTGTTGAATTTTAGCTTCAATTTCTCAATTACCTCCCTACAAAGAAATTACGTCGTTTCTTCGTAGTGTTGTAACTGGGACATTGAAGTTGCAATACTTCTGCAGAAAAGAAGTGGAGATTGGATTACGTAGCTTTGATAAGGGAATATTTGACGTCATAATTGCATGACATAGGTCTCGGTTGAAGATTTCTTGTTCGTTTAGCTTTTTGGACATTGGTTGGAAACATTGCGTTAATGTGGGTTGTGACACATCTCCAGATTTCATCTTCCAAATTTAGCAATATGAGCTGAAGTTTACACATGCTGGTCTATTTTGAATTTTTGATCGCATGGTATCTGTTATAAAAAAAAACAAAATTGAAGTATTAAATTGAAAAGCAACAATATCAATGTTAAATCTCTAACTAATAAGTTCAAAATTTCGAACGACAACGCCCCGAGTGTCCAAATGGTGCGAAATCAGGCGATATCTCTGTTATTTTTTGAGGTAAAAAAATATAGATACAAAGACAAGTTAAAAATATACTTAGGGTTCCGAATAAAAAAATAACTTTTATTTGTATTTCAAAAAATAACAGATATCGACCAATTTTGCAACACCCTCTATATTGAATACTCAAAAATCATACTTACAAACAAAACCGTAGACTTTTCCCATATCTGTACGTGGTTCTTTATATGTCACTGATGCACTACTGACCTTGGGCATTTTACTAATAAAAAAAGATATAGTTTCCACGAAAACAAAATGCCTAGAATACGTTGGAGTATACATCATTAAATTTGCTAGAAAGAAACACTCTATATCCTCCATTGAAGAATTGGGTGAAGTGTAGGCTGTTACTATTAGACAACGTTGTTCATTAATAATGCTTTCTGCGGTACAAATATCTCCACACGCTTCACTCACTGCTGAAAGTACGCCAGCTACTGACAATTTCGTTATGGCTCCACCCACCACAAGCGCATGCGTGTGTCGATTTCCGCGTGACGATTTCGTCTAGTAGGATGCCTCTGTAAAAACGTATTCTACGTTAAAATAAATTAAATATCACAACGCTATAAAATACAAATCGGTGTTATCTCTTTAAAAGCGCAATTAGAAATAAATTTCAGAAATCGATTTGTTATTTCATCCACCTGCTTATAGTCTAGGAGATATATTCAAATTATTTGGGGCCTGAGATATAGCATGTTGGCATATGTGTTATGTTTGAGCAATTATTAATCCGAGTATTTTATCCTATGTGTGTGAGTTGGATCTCCCACTCTGTTCCATTTTGAGTTAGCCGCCCCAGAAAATATTCAATTTCGGAACGGGTTATAATACTTTGATGTTTGGTGCTAGTCGAAGAGGATCCCTTGGCGATCAATATTCAATAAATGCCAACATATTTTCTCCATGCAGTTGGCAGCATGGCAGCATTGGTTATGATCAAAATTTGAACGTGGGATAACACTTTCTGACCAGGCGGAAAATTTTTGTTATCAATGCTCATTACTCGAAAACCATACGCCAACATTTTCTATACGTCCATTTTCAAGAATTTTGTTTTAGGGTTTGGGGGATTAAACATGAAAGAAAATGTTGGCACTCACACAAGCTTTTCTTTTACACAAAAACTACAAGTTGATGGAGGAGCCAACATCTTTTTTCTAATTTCAGACGAAATTAAAAAAAAAATTCTTGAAAATGGACGCATACAAAATATTGGCGTAAGGTTTTCGAGTAATGAGCATTGATAACAAAAACTTTCCGCCTGGTCAGAAAGTGTTATACCACGTTCCAATTTTGATCATAACTAAAGCTACCAGTGCTGCCAACTGCATGGAGAACAATTTTTGGCATTTATTGAATATTGATCACCAAAAACCAAAGTGTTATAACCCGTTCCAAAATTGATTATTTTCTGCGGCGGATAACTCAAAATGGAACGGGGTGGGAGATCCAACTCACACACATAGGATAAAATACTCAGATTAATAATTGCTAAAACAACACATATGCCAACATGTTATATCTCAGGCCCAAAATATGTATCTATCTCTCTATACTATAATGTAAATATAGGTACAGTAAAAACCATGTTGAGGGTTTAAAACGACCTATTTTGAATTCTCGAAATTTAAGACTGGGAATACCTATACTCAACTCTTGTACCTCTTACTCTACTTGGAATTCTTAAGAACTGTAAATGAAATAATGAATTACTTCTTAATGGTAGGGGGTTCATAAAAAATATTTTTCTTGAACCCTTTTGCTCAAAATTCTTTCAATTATGCACAATATGCTATTTATTAAGGATATATGCAAATATAAAAAAAATGCATTCAATATGCAAAATACGCAAAATATGCACTTTGCATATTTGGGTGTCCCTAATAAGCATTGCCTATGAATGTAGTTGAACCTCCTTGATAATTAAAATATAGGTAGTTTACAAGAACTATTCCCGAAACATACTTCACATTACAGATTTTGTGTGCTTGGTCAATGAAGTAGCTTAAAAAAAAAAAAGCTGGGCCCCTACCAAAAAAAGCGTATTATGATTAAACATTTATTCAACAACAAAAGAAGCAATCTCAAACTTCTTTGTACTCATAACTTTTGTTATAGAGTATTGCAGTCAAGATATACATCATAATGGCTATTTGGTTCATCAGCCAAACGCTAAAAAAATAAAACAAAATTGCAGATACTATGAAAAAAGCCTGTCAGAAAAAAAATTACAAAATGTCGGAAGAATGTATATTCACATTACGAAAAATCTTTTCTTCTTTTCTTTGTCTCCACAAAAGGGGATATAAAATGTTCTGTATTCATAGGAGCAGCATGTTCTGCTTCTAAAATGTTCCGCTGGTGTTCTGACAAGTTGCTTCTAATGTGATGTTATAATGAACGGTAAGCTTTTGGAGCTTTTGTCTGACGTTATTGACTATTTTGCCGTAAAGTTTAAAGGGATAATCGGTTAATATAAGATAAACTAATTGATTGTATATTGTACAATCTGGCAGTGACGCGGAGGCGATGCCGGCGCAGCGATAACAGCTGTCTCTTGGCCCGGTTCACACGTCGACTCGTCCTACGTCCTACGAAGCGGATTTAATCCTTCACAAAACACTTTGTTCTGATTTAATATATATATATATATATATATATATATATATATATATATATATATATATAATTCTTTTTATGTATATTTGAAACTTTGAGCTATTATCAAGTACGAATCATTGGCAGTTATTTTTTATTTTGGTTGTAGGATTTTGTTACCGTATTAGTTTATGGGCCTCTAGGGCTTAAGGGCTCGCCGCGTATCCCCGCGGTATAGTAGCTACGCCTCTGCGCTTTGCGTCATATAAATAAATAATTATTGCACCGTATAAATTATAAAACCATATTCGTATACTGAGTTTATATCAGTGAAATTTTTTACTAATAGAAATAATAACAATGAGTTTTTTGTGATTTTACTATTCATAATACTATGTCATGCTGTTATTATTGTGAGACAATAATCTTTTGTAATGAAACATAATTACCAGTATAAATCTTATAGTAATTGAATCTTAATAACCTTTGGTGGTCATCGATTATTGCTAATAATATCCAGGCTAGTCTCAAATCATTTGGAAACTAGGAATTAATTATTAACATGGCAATTGACCGATTGATTGATTTGTTTTTACAAACAAACAAAACACAATAGGCTATAACCTAGTATAATATAAATATTTTGGATACGTACAGGAATTAGTAGTCGTTAACTAAGAATACAATAACAATAAATAAGAATTATTTGAATTTTTATTGGTTTTTTCACCATTCAAAAATTTTTAGAAATGGTTTTTGTTGATATGTAGCACTCAAACTACAAATTAAAATGAAATGTGATCCATAGAGCACAGCTTCCCTCATCCGCATCACCCGGAAATATATTGCAAATGGAATGAAAACAGATATAAAGATGTGGAAAGACGAAATCCCATGTAGAAAGTTACTTCTTCTTGATTCGAAGGTACATAATTTCATCGAGATCGGTACTTATCTTATCTTTAAGGGATTGAAAGGGGGATGGTTAGTTTTTTTGGAACCTCATGGCATGAATTCACTTATGTTGGAGATCAATAGTGTGCAAAATTTTATCAAGATCGGATAACGCCGGCGGAAGCACCTCACATCCGTAGGAACTGAAAATACATTGCAAATAATTTAGAAACTGCTAAATTCGTGAAGACAGGTCAAATAATATTTTATGTCATTTAATTTTTATTCGGATGGAAAACATTTGTTTTCCAATTTTATGCTTCATACTCTATCTATTATTATAGCTAGTCATCCCTTCATTATCGAGAGCTGCGAAATTCTTCCTGAAAAATCTTGGCTTCCGGATGGATTCCGCGTCACACCGTTTCGTCAACCATTATAGATGGCATCTTCAGGGCAGGCTTGAGGCTTGAACTGAAGCTGGTTCTACTGGTTTCTGTAGCCGTATTTATTGTAGAAAAAATCCTTCACGCTACACAGTTCACTGCCTTTATTCCGGTGGTTAATTCCGTTCCGGCACCTGACCTGCCGTTGTGTGATCAAGTGCGAAGTGGAATGTTCGGGGATGGGTTTCCAAATGTTGGGAAGGTAATATCCTGAGTCACGGTTCAGATTATTTGGATGTGTTACGATTTACGATCTTGGAATGACGAAGAATTTCAGCAGTTTCAAAACGAATTTCATCTGCTGCGAGATAGGGAACCTTATGTAGGGATGCTTCTACAGCAGAAATAATGGATGTCGTAGGAGTATTTTTGGGGGAGAAAACGAAATTAGAACCTTTAGATAGAACTGATTGTTCTGCTTTGGTGAGGGTATGTGAAGATAAATTAATCACAGTATTTACAAGAGGGGTTGGTCTGGAAGGTTGGTGCTAAGGGGGTTGGGAGGCAAGAAGTTTATTGTATTTTTGAATATGACGTTTGGAATTGAGGGTACGAATTTGATCGGCTTGATCATAGGTAATTCTGTCGAGAACCAACCAATCAGATGCTGAAAGGGTATTTGAAAGTTCAAGGTGAAGGCCGAAGAGGGTTATATTGATAAAATTGATCTCGCGTCTAGAATACTTAATTCGTTTCCGAACCGAAGCTAAACTAGCGCGTTCAAATTTGTTTTTGGATGAATGTGAATTTACGGGATGGGATATTTTAAGGAAATTGGAAATCAAATTATGATCACGACAACGACATAGAAAAGTAAGAGAACAAAGTAAACTCACCAGTTTGGTGCGAAGATTTCCCAGGGTTCTGGATTTCTTCTTGATTTCCTCCCTGTAGAGGTTGGAAATCTTAAATAGTAGTATCCATCCGGAGGCCAAGATTTTTCAAGATTAGCTATCCGCGGAAGTCTACTATTCAAGATGAGCTTCTTCCTACCAGACTTCATTTTTCTATTATACAGCGAAGATGTGGAACTCTTCACCTAGTGAGGTCTTTTCCTATGACTATAACCTCCAAATCTTAATCTAAAAAAATTCGAATGCCTATCTCCTCACTCAACATTCCATCGCTGGCTCACACAATGTTCTTCGAACATCATAGGTTTCCCTCTCGTGTGGTCAATGTATAGAAAAAAAAATGTATTGCTTTCATGATATCGCAGAGTAATTCAATATAAATATGTGATGCACTTCGATGTCGTAAGTGTTAAATCTTTAAATTTTTTAATAAGTATTCCGGATACTTCTTCGTGTTGAATGTATAAAGAGCGCACTGGGAGCAGTTTGGCCGAATGGCCACATAGGTATGAGTGGCCTTTGTGCAACAAAAGCGCTGCAGGCGGGAAATAAAAAAAGGCGTGGCCCCACAAACTAATTTTGAGAGAAAGCAGAACGTTTCAGTGCACTATATTTTTAAACTTAAAAACCTGTATCATACAAGGGCAAGGTTTAAAATCTGAAAAATTAAACTAGAAATGGTTTTATCGGTACAAAATTTTTCAAAATGATCTCCTTGTAGCCCGATACACTTCGTCCAACGTTTCCTAATTTTTCGATCCCTTCCAAATAATACAATTTTGGCAATCCTTCAAAATAGGCGTTTGTTTCAGCGATGACCTCATCGTTGGAACCAAATCTTTTTACGCCGAGCCATCTCTTCAAGTTTGGAAATAGATGAAAATCGCAGGGGCCCAAATTTAGAGAATATGGTGGATAACGAACCAATTCGTAGCGCAATTCACGCAATTTTGCCATTGCGACTGTGGACCTGTGCGCCGACGCGTTGTTCTGGTGGAAGAGCACAGTTTTCTTTGCCAAATGCGACCGTTTTCTCTTCAAATTGGCACAACAAAAAACTGTCCCCATGACTTTATTGGCCGATAAACTCACTTTGGCCATTTTCCTCTCTCTACATTCCACTATTAGCTCACACGATGTTCTTCGAAGATTATAGCTTTCCCTCTCGTGTAGTCAAAGTATATAAAAAAAGTAGAGCGTAATCAGTAAACCATATATTCCTGAAGTGTATACATGTGGTTTCAAACTACATTCTAAAATAAAATAATTTACAGTCAGTTGAAGACTTGACATTAGATGTGGCTGCTACCTGATTAATGACATCTAACAAATCTGACTCATAACTTTGAATTATATAATTTTCCAGATTTTCGTTTGTAACGGTTGTTCGCAACCGAGTTTCGATTATTTTTAGCTTCGAAAACGATCACACTGCACTAGAGTGCAAGGTAAGTGGAACACGTTTTACATTTTGAAAAGTCGTTTATACGATTTGCTGTGAAAATTATAGCTGTGTAGGTTTTTATTATACAACCAATATAATTTAAGCACTTTCTTGAACACGGCTTCATTCCATGTTATGCACCTATTTCCTTAATATCTAAAGTTTTATGCATCACACGATATGCCTTCCTCGTTAAATTTCTCCCATCCGTATTGGTATCACTGATACTGCTAGTGCTGGTGCTGTCATTATCAGAATCAATAGGTATCTGCATCAGCGTTATTAGCGATTTAGAAATAAACGTCGCGCAGTTTCAGATTAGCATATAGCAACGAAAAACTTTTTAATTTTTCTACTAGTTTATATACCTGTACCAGAGCACACATTCTTGTTAAAGAAGATAGAAAAAAAAAGAAATAGTGTACCTATACGATACCTATTATTTTTTATCAGGTTTAACAAATACGTTTTTATTCAAAAATACAGAATAAAATGATCGTAATTTAGAAAATGGACCACCAGCATTTGGCGTAACGGCCAATGGCCGTTCGAGCATTATGACCAATCCGCCCCTGAAATATATGCATAATGATTCGATAGAATACCTACTAAAGTTCTATTCGAAAAACTGAAGATGCAAGTCAAAAGTATCCTTCGCAAGGGAGCTACCGCACCGCAAAATAACAGAGTTCCTATTTTCATCACTGAAGCGATTTTCAAATTTCTAATAATGACGACCAATAGAAAGCACGATTGTCTCATACATACCCACACATAGATATCATCTCACAAATTGAACTAGATTAAATCTATTGATTCGCTGATAATAAAAACTTTATGTCTTATGAATAATTACTGTATTTTGATGTAAGTACACGGTTTATCATATGAATAATACTTTCATGTAAGTATATATAGATATAATCATCCGACTTAACAATTATTTTCTTACACACAACGCTTTATTTACCAGACATAGTATGTACTTTATAGTTGTAGAAGAGAAGAGAGGAAATGTATGTACGTCGTCATTTCATATGATTTTCAAATCTTGTTATCAGAGAGATTGGATACTTACTAAGGATTTGTTTTTTAATAATATTTATTTCAATTTTCACTGATTCTATAAAATTTTAATATTATTATAGTATTCGCAGACGAAGTCCGGAGAGTATATTGCATTTATTCAAGCTATTTAAAAAATGGTTAAAAAAAGTCTTAGAGCAACAATTCATTCACCATAGTATTCTTCATGGAATTATAAGCAACTTTGAAAAAAAAAACGATTTATTGGATAATAAATAATTTTACAAAATTTAATAAAATAAATACTATTATTTAGATATTAGTAAAGATTAGTACTTATAAATAAATCCTTAACTTTTTAAGAACCAGTATATGAAATATTTAATACTTGAGGACCCAACTGAACATTTTCAAAAAGGAATTAAATCTGCAACAGAACACTCATTAGCCTTATTAAGTACACCAAAATACAAAATCATTTCGATAAACCCAGAACCATTGAACATTGAATAAATCACATAAAGATAATAATATACCAATTAGATAAATTGTCAAAAGAATTAATCAAAATATTTATTAATGAAACAAAATTTAACGAACTCTAGAATTTTACATGAAATTATAGTTTATCATCAGAATGTTTAGACCAAAATTATTGTCAGTTCAATAATAGTAATTATAAAACAAATGATGGATTGATTATAGGAAATCCGTTGGATTCAATTCCTTCTGAAATATTCATGGATCCTTTAGAGGAAAAAAATTCACATCAATCCACTTAGTGAAAACTTCATTAATTGGCGGACGATATTATTTTGTTGTTTCAGACATAGATAACTAAAAAAGTTATCAATAGCTTATACCCTTCATATTTCCACTTATAAATAAGAATCAAACAATAAAATAAATTTTTTAGAATTAACTTTTAAGAAAATTAATAATAAACATGATCTTTCAAACCTACTCATACTTATACAACAATATACTCTAGTTCCAATCAACCTTTTGAAACTCTCGAAAGTTAGCAGCTTATAACAGTATACATAGACTCTCAAATATGTCTATGTCCACAGAAAACTTCAACAGTGAACTCAATATTATCTTACAAGACTAATAACTCATTACGCAAAATATTAAAAAACAACAAAGATAAGTTATCAAGAAATAAGCAGTCGGGAGTTTCTTAGTTGACTTGTGTGATTGTCTGGACGTATATGTGGATCTCCTGAAGTTTGGCATATGGATTTCCTGTTCGTTTACTCTACTACACTTTTTATATTCGGAAATGCAATCTGCCTACAAAAAACGCGCTGCGATTCAGATAATTAGGCTTGGCTTTCAATATATTCCATAGCGATACCAGAAAGTACATCTATTATTTAATATTCACAACATATATTTAGCTAGTAATATAAAAATACCATATTTATATACGACATAATTGTATATGGCCCGAACAAGAATCTATCCCCTTTGATATTTCCTGAGGAAGGAATTTTGAATTTAGCAAATCTTCTTGAGCCCCATTGATAATTTTAACGATTTCCCCACCAATTTTCAAAATTGAGACTATTTTAAAGATGGTACCCTACCTTAGAATTCTTTACTTTTGAATTACTGTTCAGAAGAAGACAGTACACCTTCTTCTACCAGTGGTGGTGGTGGTAACGATGAATTGGTGAATATTTCAATTTGGCACCGATTTACTATCGATCATTACCCCATTTCCATAAATGATGCCGATAGTTTGCTTTGAATTGATTTCACCTAATATTGGTAGAGTGGATCCGTTAACCTTTTCGGTAAAAATAAGTAAAACTTCCCCAAATCAGTCAATATTGAATCTCCAAATTTGGTGTTGACCACTTTTACATTCCTGATTTGATATGTTTGGTTTAGTTCCAGCTTGCTCACTTTCTTATTCGGGGCTCTCTGCAATAGAGCGGAATCATCAATTTTTACTAAAGTAATGAGAAAAAATATTTAGATATACCTTGCACATTTTAACAATTAAGTGAATGGTGTAATGAATCAATAAATGAACATCATAAAGCTAAAACAAGTAGAAAAAATTCTACAAATTGATGCAACTAAAATTTACTAAACAATCATGTTAATTAATAAAATAATAATTATAAGACTTCAATAATGGAAAAATCCTATACATTACAATGAATGCTAACTTTGTTTAAATGAGGAAGAGTAAACTCACCGTAGTTACAGCTTTAGTAATATACTGATTTGAATTAACTGTACAACGGAAATCAATGTTTAAATGCGTTGGCGGTATCTCACACTTCGACGTGTGATTACTTACGCTATACTTTCCCTGTTTTGTGGTTTTTGTTGTAACTAATATTTTGCATTTTATTTTTATATCAGTTTTATTTTTCCTTTTTGATATGTATAGTCGACATATATTTTCCATTCCTTATCTCAGTTTGAACTTTTTTTCATTGTTTGAAACCGAAGTCACCGCTTTAATTTAGAGATTAAAAGCAAATATAGTTTTAATTTCTCTTATTAGCAATTCTCATGTTCTGAGTTGAAATAGTAATAAACCGGCCATTTTACTCGACTTGCGAAATGTAACCGTTTCATGGTTATAGTTTATTTTTTCCAGACTTATCATGAAACAATTAAAATCGCGCATCTATTTATCTCTCCCCCTTCATTGTTATATTAACTGTATAAAACGCAATGAACTTCATGTGGGTAAATAGTATTCTATCTATGA
This sequence comes from Endomychus coccineus, assembly GCA_958510875.1. Lineage (NCBI taxonomy): Eukaryota > Metazoa > Arthropoda > Insecta > Coleoptera > Endomychidae > Endomychus > Endomychus coccineus. Next base: position 135,689,816 of record OY294068.1, read on the forward strand.
GTGATATTAAGATGTTAAAATTTGACAAATGGTGAGCGCCTATAAGCTCCATATCGAAGAATTCACCACGGTATGATATATACACAAACAATCAGTTGAGAGACTGAATTGAGGAAAAGTAAGTTTTCATTTCATGTTAATATATCATAAGTGAGAAAACATATTTTTTCAGTAATTATTCAGACTCAAATCGATCTTGAACTTAATCACTCAATTTATTTTCTAGTATAGTGGAGGGCCAACCGGAAATTATTGATCTAAAGCTAAAGCATGTTTTTCAAATTTGTGAAATATGTTGAATACTGGTATTAACAATAGATGTTTGGAGATATTGCCACCGTCACCGATACCCTTCATACATAAAACGCCTGCATTAATGTATGTTATTGTTTTAACTTGAGTTGCCTCATACACCCCACCGCTGTCACTACTCAACTCACCAACCAATAGGGGAAAAATCCATCAATATGTCGTATGTAATTGTATTAATTGATGAATTATTTGAATCCTAATTTTTCATATTATTTTCCAATAGATCATACGCGTTGCAACAAGCATACCAGCGTCCACCGCGTCCACCGAAATCACCACCACTTTCGAGACCACAGAGATCCCCACAAGTGGAATTCGAATAGAAAAATTTATGATAAATGGTAACCGGGTGACTTGACACAACTAGTGGAGGAAGTAAGTCATAATTAATGATTGTGTTTGTGGTTTAGTAACTAACAATTGTTTTCTTTTTCCTTACAGCTGGTGGAATTGAGACTGGAAGGGGTTGCTGTTTTTTAAACGAGCCCGAGGACATTGAGCGCTTCGTGGTGCAGGGCACTGTTGGTGATTTAACCCACCTACTAAATAAAGTAAGTCATTAGTAATGATTCACTAAGATTCACTGTCGAAATAGAAACAGATAATCAGCTTCATTTCCTTGATCCTAACATTATACAGGATGTTCCATCTCAGATGAGCCACCCCGTATATTTCTTATCCCATAGTGAGTGAAAAAATTTCCCGAAACATGTCGAATGATTTTGTTTGGGGGACATCTTTTGACGTATATTTGAGGCTTGAACGAGCAACCCCCTAATAGAGGGCGCCTCAACCCATCAAAATTGAATAGGGGAGAGGGGTTGAGTGATACGTCATTTGAAAGGTCTTGGAGGCCTCTTTACAACGGTGTATGAAAAACGTAAATTTGATGAACCGTTTTTGCCAAAAATTAATTTTGTTGCTCGAATGCGCCACCTTGAATATTTTGGTTATTTGTACAATGTACAAGCTAATTTTTATTAAGCCTTTTTTACAAACTTAAACAATCTTCAGAAAATCACATTCGTAAAAAAAATGAATTGTGTTGTCATGCTTACAACGAAAAAAATTAAATCTGCGTGTTTAAATCAAATGTTCAAATTGTCTTCCATTGACTTCCATACAATAATACAATCTTGACTGAAAACCGTCTCTAACATGGTTCAGCATAATTGGAGTTATTTGACGACACTCGTTGGCGTAGTTCGTCCAAATTTTCAGGCTGAGTCACGAAAAATCTTGGACTTAAGATGTCCCCACAAGAAGAAGTCCAGAGGGTTCAGGTCAGGAGATCGGGCAGGCCACTCCATAGGACCTCTTCTTCCAATCCAACGACCGTGGTATTGCAAATTGATGTATTGGCGAACTGGTGCGGCGTAGTGAGGAGGAGCTCCGTCTTGTTGGAAATGCAATTGTTGTCCAAGTAGTATAGGATCGTTTTCTAATTGTTCAGTTATTAACGGATCAATCGCATTTTCCATCATTTCAAGATAAATTTCGCCATTTAAATTACCAGGAATAAACAGAGGTCCAATTAGGTGGTCTCCCAAAATTCCTACTCAAACGTTTAGCTTTTCCCGATGTTGAGTGTGAACTTCTCGAAATACATGAGGATTTGTATCGCTCCAAATTCTACAGTTATGCCGGTTAACCTCTCCATTGAGTAAAAAACTGCATTCGTCAGAAAAGCAAACGTTGTACAAGAAATTTGGGTTATTGTTGATACGCTCGACCATAATTTCGTAAAACTCTTGCCTTCGATCCCAATCATCATCATTTAATTCCTGAATTAATTTAATTTTGTATACGGATGGAACTTGTGTTTATGTAAAATTCTGAAAACTTCAGATTGGGTAATACCGGAAGCTGCAGAAAGTTGTCGTACAGATTGCGTGTTTGGCATAAGTTGGACATGTCCCAATACCGCCACAGCTGCTCCTTCATCATTAAGAATTCCAATGGGTGCCATTTTTTTATCCATTACTGAACCCGTCTCCACTAATTTTGAAATCAATTCCATTACGTACTTATGGCGAACGCTACGTTCAGGATGGTTTTCGTTAAATATCCTTGCAGCCGCTCGGGCATAATTTTGATTTTGGTAATAAAGGCTAACCAGCTCAACACGTTCTCGCAATGTGTACACCATATTTTTTAAAATTTTAAACAAATCAGCAAAGTAGTAACTCAACAGATTGACTAAAATCATGAAATGATCGAAGAAACGTTAAAACGAGATAAACACCTTCTAAGAACAAAAAATGAAGGCAACATAAGGAAACGTTTTGCTGTTTTTTTATTCATTAGTTTGAGAGAATGTATTATTGGAAGTCAATAGAGGACAATTTGAACATTTGATTTAAACACGCAGATTTAATTTTTTTCATTGTAAGCATGACAACACAATTCAATTTTTTTACGAATGTGATTTTTTGAAGATTGCTTAAGTTTGTAAAAAAGGCTTAATAAAAATGAGCTTGTACTTTGTACAAATAACCAAAATATTCAAGGTGGCGCATTCGAGCAACAAAATTAATTTTTGGCGAAAACGGTTCATTAAATTTACGTTTCTCATACACCGTTGTAAAGAGGCTTCCAAGACCTTTCAAATGACGTATCACTCAACCCCTCTCCCCTATTCAATTTTGGGGGGTTGAAGCGCCCCCTATTAGGGGGTTGCTCGTTCAAGCCTCAAATATACGTCAAAAGATGTCCCCAAACAAAATCATTCGACGTGTTTCGGGAGATTTTTCCACTCACTATGGGATAAGAAATATACGGGGTGGCTCGTCTGAGATGGAACATTCTGTATAAAAGATGGTAATCACTTGGATTTCGACATATACAGAAAACCCACTCAAACAAATAGGTATACCCCGGCGGATTCAGCTACATTATTTAGATATAAAATAGCTCCGTACAATAATCTAGTTCATAGGTTATTAGAAGTCCCTTTGAGCCAGCAAAATATAACAATGAGGTTGAGAAACTTCAGCAAATTGCGTTAGACAGTGGTTACCACAAATATTTGATCAATAATTTTAGTTCTCAACAAAAAAGGGAATTGGAACGTAGCCAACTAACTGAATCAGAGCCGTCACCTTCAAATACTTCAATAAAATACATTCACATATCATTCTACAGTAATTAATGAATTCCATAGTTTGTTTTCTAAATTTGCAATACAACCAGTTCATACTTGTAAAAACTGGCTAAAACACCTTTTAGGCAACACTTTGGATAAAGTTTCCGATTTGGACAAATCAGAATTTATTTACAAAATTTATTGTGAGTCGTGTTTAAAATGTTATGTGGGTCAAACTAGAAGGAACATTTTAACTCTTTATAAGGAACATTTTGCCGATATAAAGAAAAATAGCGGTAGCCGAACATATTTTGAATATATGTCTCATCATTTTTCAAGAAAGTTTATCACTTTCAAAACACTAAAGACAAATATCTAGCTAATTTAGAAGGAATGGGAATGTATAAACGAAAAAGCAATTTATTAAATTCCGGTTCATCCCCAGCTGAGGGTAACCCATTGTTTATATTATTATCTCCAAATAGTATTTAAATAGGCACATTTTGATTTATAATTTAGCTTACTCTGATGATGAGTACTTGGTAGCGGAAAGGTCCTCAGTACTTTAATAGTATTTTCAGTGGATAAGGGTGATTATTTCTTATCAATAGTGAGTAATGATTGTGTTCATTATTTATTAACTAACAGTTGTTTTCTCTTTACAGATAATTAAAATGAGGAGGCAATGGCAAAATATATTTATAGATTTTAGTTGTAATTAGGTTATATTTTTTTCTCCATAGATTATAGTTTAGCTCTAATTAGGTTATACATTTTTATATTTTTTCAAAATAAATATTTTCAGTTGAATTTTTTTTCTCCTTTTTTTCAGATAAAAATATATAGTACTCACTGCATGTGAACTATATTACCGAAATCAGCGCAAGTTATAAACTTTCATAGTCTTTTCTTCACACATCTCTTTTTAGATAAATTATATATAAATTCTCGGGAAATAGGTAACATTAACACTTATGCTTTATATTTTCTCGTCTTTACGTACGTTTCGGTCTCACGACCATCATCAGAAGACTAATTATGTCTAAAACTGGATTACTTAAAACTAATTATTGTATTAACACAAAGCGTCCTTATCGCACCAACTTCAATAAAAATGCCCACGTCGCCGAAACGAACAGAAACACGAATAATCGAAATTATACCACATCAATGTTATAAGTATAATATATCAAGACTCCACTGTTAAGCAGTACTCTTAATAAATGCAAGTCATGTCTCTTTAGATAAATTAAATCATCTCGATCTGTGGCGGCGCTTCATAGATTATATCTTTACCACTATGCAATCTACAATGAATCAAAATCAGCGATATTTTAATCATAAGAAGCATTCAATGTTAAAATTAAATGTTGTTTCCAGCTGTGTGAGTAAAAAGTATTTTTTGTTCTTAGATCTATAAACGGGTTGTATTGCAAATTTAGATACTTAGGAATTTATTAATTACTGAAGGATAAGTGAAACTTTTGAATTTTATTGAACTGTTTGAAGGTATTGGCTCTAATTTAGTCAGTTGGTTGTTTTCCAATTTCCTTTCTCGTTCAGAAATTAAATTATTGCTCAAAGATTTGTCGTAACCTTTGTCAACAATGATGTTGAGAAACTTAAGCAAATAGCGTTGGATAATGGTTACGACAATTCTTTGATCAATAATTCAATATCTAAAAAAAACGATATTGGAATGCAACCAAGTAATTAAATTATAGCTACCGCTTTCAAATAGTTCAGTTATTATGATAAATTCCATTTGTTCTCTAAATTTATAATACAACGCGTTTCTAGATGTAAGAACAAGTTAAAAAACCGTTTAGGTAATGCCCTTAGTGAAGTTTCCGACTTCGACAAATCCGGAATTTTTAAAATCGATTGTGAGTAATGTTCAAAATGTTACGTGGGTCAAACTTGAAGGAACTTTCTAACTAGGTGTAACCAACATTTTCCGCATATAAAGAAAAATAATTGTGAAAAATCAGTGTTAGCCGAACATATTTCAATTTTCTAAGAAAGTTTATCAGTTTTAAAACAGCATGGACAAAAACATCTAAGTAATTTAAAAGCGATGGGAATGTATAAACGGAAAAGCAATTTATTAAATTCCAATTCATCTTCAGCTTCAGCTTGCATTACTCGTGTTATTCTCTGTATTCTGTTCACACTTACGTATCCGTTGGATTAGTGTATTACCGGTTTTTGGTGTTAATAATAGGTACTATTATAATTGTAATTTAACACTGTTAAAGTGAGGACCTTTCCGCTGATAATGGCAACTTGGTAGCTGGAAGGTTCTAAGTTTAACAGTATTTTTAGTGGATGACTGGGTTTGTTTCTTATTTATAGTGTAATAAAAGCTAATCAGCACAGACCATAACACTGGGAGACATGGTTATCGGGAGAAATGCTTGATCTAATACGCACGAAATACCGGATGAATAACTTTAATCTTATCCATTCAGTTATCGGACGAACAGCTCCATCCTAAGTTTTATATAATAAAGTCACGTTAAACGATAATAACATAAGACTGAAGATCTCATTTTTATTTTAACAGTATTTTAAATAGATAAAACTTATCGTTTTGCTCTTGAGGGCTCTCATCACCTATCCGGACACACTCATTATTGATTGGATGTAGGGTAGGTGGGTATTCGAATACCTCGGGAGCTTGGTGAACACCCTTTAGTGATAGTCGTTCCACTAGGTGATATGGGGTGCAAAGAGCCTCGGCCTGGGCCCCTACATTAATAATAGCATCTTACTAAATAAATTAATATGAAAAATGAAAAGATGATCTAGTTATTGTAGTGATCAGCGCAATTGTCTGTTCAAAATTTTAGCGTTGATCATGAGCAAATTATCTATATTATTAATTATAATAAACGACATGAGCTGAGGTGCTAACCTATAAAGCTCGGTTGGAGCAAAGATAGAATTCAATAGTATTCTACGATCAGGGAGTGCAGAAAGAAAACATTAAACTAAACAGTAACCTTAATAGCTTGTTCACAATCACTGAAAACAACCACTATTGTCACTCGTTCCACTGATGATATGTTATTCCATTTTGTCGAGCTGGTTTCCGAAAGAATTTATATACGTGGCTTCCACTACAAAAGCAGGTAGACGATTCCAGATTTCGAAAACACGGTTTCGTTGCTGTTGAGAATTTTTCTTTTTTGAGTTTCCAGGAATGGCTTTTGGGACGTTCGTCATTGTTTAATGTATATAGTTCTATAAACAGTTCGTCCAAATCAATGCCAAATAGTTTAAGGAGTGTCCTATAGGTTATGATCAGATGTCGCAAGATTTTTGAATGTTTAAAATGGATTTCTTGTCTTCTTAAGAGGGGCACCTTCTACCATAAGATATGCGAGTGGAATATCTTTGCACGGATTCAAGAAGTGTTGCGTCATGGATCAGATCTACACTCCAAACAGATCCAGCGAATTTCAGAATTGAGCATGTATATGTTGTGTCTACTTTATTGAAACCCAAAGGGGAAATTTTTGTAAAGGCTTTAGAGAGAAGGTACAAGGACGTTTTTGCTCTCTTGTAAATGTTTGCTATATGGTTTGAACATGATAAATTTTCGGTTACTGTAACACCAAGATATATGTGATGAGCTTTAGGTAATATGCTTACATCACCGATATTATAGTCTAAGCGATTATTTATTTTGCCCAAATGGAAAATTACATATTTGCTTATATTTAGAAGGAGCGCTCAATCAGAACACTAAACAGATATCCTATGAGACCTTTTTGTAGCTCTATATACTGGTATATGGGATATGCATAAATCTTCATATCATCGGCAAAACAGGATTTCTTAGATTTAACATGGTAAATAATCTCCGAGACGTAGGTCAGGAAAAACAGAGGTCCCTGGGGTATACCACTCAGAACGCTACATTTTAGGATGAGTAGTCTCTAACTCTAACACTGAAGGTTCGGTTTGAAAGGAACTCTGAAATCTAGGCGAGTAGATTTTTTCCGTTACCATAATATCCCAATTTGGCCAGCAAGAGATCATCGGGAACACAGTCAGAAGCCCTAAAAAAATTTAGGTTTATTACATCAGCAGGTAGCTTCTTATCTAGAGCTAATGACCAATCATTTAAGCATTTTGATAGATTGGTAACAACGGATCGGCCAGGAACGAAGCCATGTTGTTCTTCGGATATAGCTTGGTGATTCAGAAGGAATGTAGCATTTGTTTAGTAATAATGTATTCCATAATCTTGACTATAATAGGAGTTAGGCTTATTGGTCGATACTTTTCTGGATTGAATTTATTACCTTTTTTAAATAAAGGTGTTATCGACGCGGGGCGACAAACATTTGGAAGACGAATGGATATTGCATAATCTGTAAAAGAGGATGGCAGATTGAAAAGGAACAATCTTTTAAAAAATGTGCTGAAATTCTATCTAGGCCAGGAGATGTAGATTTATCTTTAATATGCTCTCGTATAGCACTTGTGCTTAAGACTATTTGACATATACTGTCATCGATTTTTGGTGATCGAACGGTTGGAAATCTTCGGTCTGTGTATATGAATTTTTAAAGGTATTTGGAAGAAGTTCAGCCATCTGCTTCCTATTTTCACAAACATTTCCATTTTTGTTCCGTCAAATTGGCATATTGACCTTTGACGACATGGTAGATCTCATGTATTTATAAAGTTGTTTTCTATTGGATTGGTCTGCCACGTTTTCTTCGTATTTGATTTTGCACATTTCCTCTTCTTGGACAAAGAATTGTAAAACGTTCTATGTTCGGAGTAATCGGCAAGATATTTCGACCTTAGACACTTTTTCCATAGACAATTTCTGTGTTCAACTTTTAGAAGAATAGTGCGATCGATCCATGGCTTGAGTAGGTTAGATATCACGAGCCTGAAATTGGACAGATGAATTTATGAGTCAGATAAAATTGTTCCATTGTTCATTTGAAATTTTTCCAGCAAAATTTAATATCCAATCGATATTCACAATATCGTGATTACAATTACCGCATGGTCTGATTTCCCTATGGGCGAAGAAACTACGGGGCTGCTGAAAAGGTCAGGGTCATTTGTCATAAGCAAATCCAGCGTAGGTTCATTAATTATGTGATGGAGGTTGTGCTCATTGAGAAACTCAGTAAAGCTTGCACACTTTTACTCAGCGGGGGTAATTAAAATCCCTGAAGATTAGAAGGTTTTGGCAGGAATTTGATATGATCCAAATTTTTTCAAATAGTTCCGAGTCGGCTTGAAGTGAGGAGTAGCCCGCTCGATAGGCACATATAATATAATAAGTGGAAATTTCCTCATAATTTACTTTAAATTGCGAAAATGTTACGTCGTTGAGATAAATACAATACCTGCACCGTCACAATGAGCGCGATCAGCTTTAAATATAGTGCAGCGAGAAGTATTCACTAAAGCGTTTGTAATATCAGGTTTAAGGCATGTTTCTGATATAAAAACGATATATGGTTTTTAATTTGTATAGAAGGTATTAAATCAATAAACTTTGCCATCACAGAGTCCAAGTTCTTGTATGCAATGGTCTAATCCACAAATGAGTCACTTACTTTTTTGTAGTGATAATTGAGGGTATTCCCTTAGCATAATTCATAGTGAGGTCCGTTTCTCCTTCGCCTAGTCGCTTATTGAGGACTTCCCATAGTTCACTTAAATATTTCAGTTCAGCCGCGGTCTTTTCGTCTCTTTTATGAAATTTGTACCAATTAGTGAGGTTTTTTGATGAGCACCTTCCTCGCTAGTTGCATTTGCAAGAATCACCTTTACAAAGCGGGGTTTGCCATCATCACGATTGCAACCTAGACGAGAGATTCAGGTACAATAATTTGAAGTACTTCCTCTATAATATTTACATTCTGGTTGGTTTAATCTGACTCGGGCATTCCGCATACAATGACATTTGCAGAGCGAATGATACGCTCGGTGACTTCGAGTTTCCTCGGTATTCTTCGAGATATTTGGCGCAACTGATTTAATTAATTTTTGTTCATTTGACTCGATTTCATTAGCGAGAGTCATAATTATAGCTTTGAGTTCCTCAACTTCATCGATTTTGTTAATGCATTAATTGCGTAATATTTTTTCATATCGTATCTTATGACGTGTAATTCTGTCGTCCACCTCTAACCCAGACCACGACAAATGTATTCCACCTTTACCCCCTACACTGAATGCGTGGCGGCTAGTCCCTGAGTGTCTTCTTTAACTTTAAACACCCGGACATATTGATGGTCAGCTTGAGGTGGGGCGAACTGATAAGAACCGAAATGTAAACACTTTCAAGGTATGATTATAGTTTTAAGCACTAGATTTCCAAATTACAGATAAGTTTGTACCACTAGCAAACTGCGATTTCACAAAACTGCACAACTTATGTTTGTTAGTAATATGAGAAAGTTTAGTAAATTGATTCGAAGTATAACTATGTGATATAATCTGATTGGAGCTAGAGAACAATCAATATGTTTCGTTACCTTTACTTGTTTGCGAAGATTGTGGGTTGATATTTTATTATATCAAAATTGTAAAAATGATGAATATAAGAGAAATAAATATTACAACAATTCGCAACATCCTTAATGGATGAATTTTTGCGGGTAGATATATACCGAAATTGAATTAGTATTCAGCCTCTCAAATAATAGTTCACTTTCGAACTCTAAAATATATTGTGGTATGTTTTAGGTTTATGAATTGGCTCCCACAGCACCCTGCCATTCCTACTTTTTCAGTTTGTCCTATTTATATGTACAGTTTATAGCCACAACTCAATAATTAGTATTATCGATTCAGAGCTGACTTATTCTGGAGGACCTTTGGATAAAAGAAAGTGGGAGAAAACTGATCCTAAATTATGGTTATCGAATGTTTTTGCTCAGAAAAAAACTGTAATTTATTGCATGTAATATAATATACGCAAATTCGACCCGGCACCTTCGCCATTCGAATGCAACCGATACATTTTAGCTTTGATTAAAATCTTCAATGAGGTCGTAGAAAGATTAATTCACTGATAAATGTTTGTCATTGATTCTGGATGACATGCAATGTGTCAATAGAATTACTTACCAAGTAGTAACAAAATATCGGGTTGGTCCATATATGTTAATAAACATGGACAGGGGGTTTTAAAATGTTAGAAATTTGATGTCTCTTTTATCGTATGTGACCATCTATGAAGTGATATCTGTTTTGTATCCCTACAGATATTCTATTACCCAGCAATATTGACTCATGTACTCAGAAGGGCTGTGTGGTTATAAAAATACACAACGTATATTAGTACCTATTCATCGTTCAATGAATACCAGTTCTGTGCTTTGAACCTGACATCTCTGTAACAACATGGTATAAGACACGCAATCTTACTGCAACAACGCCACTAGAGATTATGCAAAACATTATTGCAGCATTGGAGTGACGCTTTACTTATATCGATAATTAAATCATTCGATATATCGATAAACGTCAATATCGGTAGTAATAGTGTCGATACATTGTGATAGTATCGCATGAAATGATATTTATGAAATATGATGATCGGAAAATGCCAATTCACATTTATTATTCCATAAGAGATGGAAACTTCTTCAAAAAAAGTCAATTCTGATAGCCCTAATGTAGGTACCATATTTATAAGAAAGTTTAGAACAAGTTAAAAGTTATTTGAGTACAAATACAAATCGAACAAATTATCAATATATTTCTATTTAAAAACCATACTGAAAAAATCTTCTTTCTCCTAAGATTTCGGAAAGATTAATTAGGAAAGCCTTTCTCCTAACAATCTCCTGTTCCCTTCGTCAATTTTATTGAAATATGTTTACAACTTGTTTCTTGGAGGTTTGTATATTTGAATAATCGCTAACTATTTATTATTTAAAAATAATCGTGAAAATCCCCGAATAGAATGAGACTGGTACAAACAACAGAACAACTATGAAACAGCAAACTCACAGTTTGTTACAAATTGGAGTAGCGATGTTTATCAGAAATCAATAAACATCCCTACATAGGCAATCTTATTTGGACTGTTCCATATTTGAGAAGTATAGGAAGCAGATTTCAACCTACTTCTCAAGTGGAAATTGCAGGTTAGAAGGGAATCTTATGAAATATTAATGCTTTTTATAGGAGTTGAAATAGACCACAAATCCAAATCAGTGTTAGTGGAAAAAAAAGAACCGTTCTACGAAAATAGAATCTACGGAAACAAAAATTCGTCTACAATGCTCTTTTGGCACATTATCTGAGAGGAACTAGTTTTTCTTTTTTGACGTTTCCTACTTTCACTATGACCGAATTGATTAACATTTTTGTTACTAAAGAATGCTACTTTTTTTATACTTTGACTACACGAGAGGGAATCCTAAAAATATAATGTAGGGAGAGGAGCTAAGCATTTTTTTTTTACTTGAAGGTTGGGAGGTTATAGGCATAGGGAAAGAACCCACTAGGTAAAGTGTTCCACAACCTCGCTGTTCGATAAAAAATGAAGTTTGTTAGGGAGAAAATGGAGTCTGAGGATAACAGACGCGAAGGGACTGAAACTACCGTCGCTCTCGCTAAACGGGGGCGGAACAACCCCTGGTTGGATCAAAGCTAGCATGTGGCACTTCTCATGCCAAAGCAAAATCTGTGATCCAAAAATGGCTCGAAGCAGACCATCGTTCTATTGGAAGGAACTGCCCCGTATGTCGCACTCAAAGCGACTAATGGGAGACCTCCAGCAGCAACGGATGAAAAATCTACTGACGTTCAGCAGACAAGAAATACGGAATCTTGTTGCATTCCTGCCCAGACACGCCCCATGCAACAAACATTTCTACAAGATGGGTCTGGTAGATCAGCTCACATGCAGGGGTTGCGGCGTGGATGAAGAGACACCCATGTATGTGCTGTGTTAGTACACGGCATACGCGGTTGGTCGTTGGACATACCTTGGAGATGATAAAAGGATAAAACTACACTCGAGGAAATCAGTCGGTAAGAATCCGGCACACCCAGGGTATGCACAAGATTTCCCCGCCTCTAAGCACAAAAAAAAACGACAGACATGGATAGAAGCATATAATATAGATTATCAACAAAATCCATCCTCGTGTCCGTCATTTCTCAATGAACTGTTTTTCACGACGGCCAGGTATTTAGACATGCCTGGAAACTGCCACACCCACACCTACATCGTTTTTATCAAGATCCTTATTGTTAATTCTTGATTCCAAATTTTGATGAACAAACGGTTTCAATCACTCATGACAATATAGCTGTCTTTGCAATTATCACAGAGAAACAATTGAAGAGGACTACAACTTGACAGCAGGTTATAAAAATTTATTAACTCGAATAATAAAACGAATCAATACTTATTTTTAAACTAAAAAGATGGTAGTTTTTATGATTTGAATATAATTCTTCGTAAATGATCGCCATTGTTTTCAAATTCTTCTTCTAATTGATTAGCAAGTTTTTGTATAACATTTTGAAAAACCTGACGTGGGATAGTATTGATTTCATTTCTTAAGTTTAATTTCAAATCACTTAGGCACCTTAAGCTTTAAATAGCCCTAAAGAAAATAATCCGGAATCGCAAGATCTGTAACGGTTACCGCCTGATCATTCTTTTCAGAAAAATAAAGCACAATTATCCTAGACTATGGAATAGCACACCATATGGTTACTTTAGGGCAATGCAAAGGTCGTTGGTGAATTCCACGAGGATTCTCCTGAGCCCAATAACGACAATTTTGCTTATTTTACATCGCAGTTGAAATAAAAATGTGCCTCGTCACTCATGAAAAGGTTATATTCGATACCTTGGTGAGTCTCATGAATCATACAACAAAATTCAAGATGTAAATCTCACCACGATCTTTTATTTCCTGAGCTATTGCGATCTTATATGGATGAAAATTCATGCGTTTTAACATTCTTCTCGTGCTTCGATCAGTCAAACCAAGGACGGAAGCAAGTTCAACAGCGGTTTTTTTCTGACTAACATTAACTACATTTCTCACCCTTCCTTCGTTACGTTACATTGCAGGCAGTTCTTGATCTTCCACTTGACTTTTTGTCTATAATAGATCCCAGTTGTCTCCATTTACTTTTATTCTGTTATAATGTTTTTCTCAATCTGTAAGATTAATTACATACCTACTTTATTGACAATTCAATGTTTAATTCAGAATTAATGTACTTACACATATTAGTATTATTGTATATTAGGGAAACCTATTGCAAATAAATATTTCTTCTTCTTCTTCTTTATTGCGATAAGCCGAAATAGTCTTACGCTGAGGATAGCGACGGACATTAAACCACCTTTCAACAGCGAGTACTGAATCAAATTGAGTCAATTCCTCAACACAAAAGACACTATGTTGTGTAGACCAACGCCTACTTTTCCAGTTAAAACTATTTTCATTAAAAATAACCGAATTGTTTTTGTGTTATTAATAAAATAAAACGGGTAATTCATTTTGTCGAACCTTATTTTTTCGAATATCCTAACTACGATCTTGAGACACATCGGGCAACTTTGGAGTAGTATACGTCCCTGACTGACCCAAGCGCAATACTTCAGATGTTGGCACACTCTACTGTATGTGAGAATAGGGAAGGCGCAGTCCATGTACTAAAAGGTCTATGATGGATGCAACTCAGCCTTGATCTTCTGGAAAACTTACGGTGAGGAAAATCACTACATCGAGTTCAAAATAATGTGACAGAGTAACACAAACACTATCTTTTTGAAATTCTTAGAAGGAGAGCTGAAGCTACGAACTAGGGATGTTCGATACTGTATCGATTTTCGGAAAGATCTATACTATAGTAACCTATACACGATATTTAGTATCGATACTTCAACTGTCGATATATTGTGTATCAATACTTATTTAGTAGGTATCACAATACCTCGGATCGGCCATGACATTGAGTAACAAAAGTATTTATTATTCTTTCAATTGCCTTGCTACCTCTAGCGTCGACTAGAAATAACACATGAAATAGTTTAATTCGATGACTTAGGCTGTATAATTTTTGCTTATATTTAATTATTTATTTGTTTCGTTTATTATTTCCGATGTAGATAAGACAAAATTACAAATAAAATAGGGGTGTTCTTCATGTCCCTTAGTCATTACTTCCTTTTCCTCCAGAATTTTAAGATACCTAACCTGATTATTGTGCAATTTTTAGTTCGTGATATCCCGAGTTTACAACGATCTATACTGGCAATATCAATACTTTTGTTACGACCCGTATCGATACAAAATATCGATCCTTTTCACAGTGTCGAACATCCTTACTACAAACTGAGAAACTCAGGTTTAAGTAAGCTCTAATCGTACCGGAATGACGAGAAATCACATCGCATAAGTTTCTGATACTTCTGTTACACATTGTATATTAACAAGTGTTCCACCTATCATTACGATGATGCCACTGTGTGAAGAAAGAATCGTTAATATTTGGTGTTAGTTAATAATTTTACTACTTATCTATTTCAGTTGTATGTATTCACAAGTAATGAGAGCCTAAACTCTGGAATTAATTCTTGGATAATTCTGCGGCTGTATCATCGTGGTAAGCACGACAAGACTTCATATGTCTGATTACGTATTACGTTGAATACACTTCCACAAAGCTAGATACAGTACGCCTCCCCTCTCACCCATATATTTTCTGAACCATACACGTAAATTTATAAACTTTGAACAAATCCTAATCTACGAATTGCCGCTTGGAAATTCAACAAGAAGGGTGATATTTAAGAAAAACAACGTTTAAATAGCCTAAAACCCACGAATTGACGCTTGGGAGCGCAAAAAGGGAATATAATGTTCTAGAAATAAGACAAATGTCCTTTCAACAACCAAAAACACCTGAATTGCCGCTTGGAAATACTAAAAGAAATGATTAATATATGGTGTTCTAGAAAATGCAACCAAAATTATAAACTTTCAATAATCTCAAACCTACGGATTGCTGCTTGGAAGAGCAAAAAGGAGGAATATAATGCTGTTCGAGACGATGAAAAAAAAATAACCATAACCTCAAACCTATGGATTGCCATTCGGAAAATTGCTAGATTTGTATTTTTACTGCGTTTTATAATCAAAATATTTGCAAACAAAATATGTTCCTGATATTTAAGCAAGTTGTTATGAGGTTTTAGGATCAATAACTGAGATACAATCCTGAGAAATTAAATTTTCTTTAGACAAAGATAAATTTTCGAAGTTTTATTTTATAAGCGTACATAAGGAAGGCGTAGGTAGTCTGTAAATAAAATTCAGTGAAAATTTGGGGTTGGACCGCGCATGTAAATGGGATCCTATACGTCCAGCTAGCTATTCCTATTTTCGCGGTTTCCGATGTATCACAAAAAGGGTAATGCTAGTAAAAAATTACCAATTTTTGTAATACCTTGACTACATGAGAGGAAAACCTATAATGTTCGAAGAACATCGAGAGGAGATGAGCATTCGCATTTTCCTTGAAAGTTTGGAGTTATAGGTATAAGGAAAGATCTCACTATAGGCAAAAAGTTCCACTGCTTGGCCGTCAGAAGAAGTTCGGCAGGTCTCGAGCTTCACAATGGGGGGGGGGGGGGGGGTAGTGACTAGCTGACATAATTATCACAAAATAATGAGCCGATGTTTTTTTCTTGTTGTCACAATTTAGTGTGAGATGGTCTAGCTAGCACCTCCAATATAGCTATTTTCGCGTTTGCGGTTTCCGATGTAGTACAATATTTTTAGTAATATCAGTATAAGAGTGGCACATAATCAGCATAAAATGTAGATGTAATAATTTCTTCCGATCTTGACGAAATGGTGGTGCTAACTATACGAACGTGAACAAATCCATATTTAGCCATAACAGAGATAGTCCAGTGAATGTAAGCATGTTCACTATCAATTTTATTTTTTCCAGTAAATGGATCTTCATATGAAATTTGGGGTTCTTGAAGGTCCAGGATCCAGGTGTTGCAAATCAAAAAGCTTTACTCAAAAATCTGAGGAGTTATCGAGTAAACTATTCGAACCTATGAATGAATAAGTTGTCAAAGGGGGTGTACATGAACATTTGGGTTCATAATGCAACTTTTTCACTATTTTTTTTGCCTTATAAGTTATAGCCCTTTCAGAGCGGAAAGAGTGGGGGTTAAGAAGCTATATGAAAAGGAAGATATGCAAAAATTATATTTAAAAATTATTGGACATTTTTTGTTTCTATAACTTTTCTGTGGAATCGAATATTTTCAGACTTTCCCAAAAAATCGTCAAACTGTTAGTTTGAGGAGGGGTACTAAGAAAATAAATCGTGGACCTTCGAATGCCTGGGACATCTAGCTTAATGACAGAAAAACATGCTTCGTTAGAAAATGAAAAAAAAAATATATTTTTCGAGTTACTACGGTGAATCGGGATTGAAGGTTGAAATCTTCCAAATCAAAATATGAGGAGTTTTCGGGTTGCTGATTGAGAAGCCGTCATCAAAATTGGAGAATTCCAATCAGTTGATGCAATATGGGGGTCTTTGGAATTAGAAAATTCGACTACCCTCAAACTATGTAAAAATGGGAAAAAATTTTATATATGGAGTTTTGCCCTCAAAAGAAAGAAGGGGGGAGGAACCTTTGGTAAAATATGCCGTAAGAATATTTTGAAATGATTGGGGGTTGTTAGTTGTTAAAAATGAATACTTCTGGCTCATACCCTTTTTTCAAACAGTTATTCACAAGAAATATGAATGAAAATCCCCATAAACTTAACTTAACGATTTTACGGTTTTTTGAGGAAAAGTCGGAAAATATTTATTTTTGGAGAAAACTTATAGAAACATAAAGTATGTATTTTTCGAAAACAAAAGATGTGCATTATTTAAAAATACGATTTTTCATATTTGCCTTCTATATAGTTTTTTAACCACAATTCTTTTCGCTCTGAAAGGGCAATGACTTGAAGGAGGTTCATTTTTTCAAAAAAATTATAGAGGTGAAAAAGTTGGATTACGGACCCAAAAATTCGTGTACGAGAGCAAGGTGAAAAGTTCAAAAACTTCTTAACATACTCTCTTTGTAGCCCGATACACTTCGTCCAGAGTATTTCTAATCTTTCGATCCCTCATGACATCATCGTTGGAGCCAAATCTCTTCTCGCCATGTCATTTCTTCAAGTTTAAAAATAGATAAAAATCGTAGGGGACCAAATTTGGAGGATATGGTGGATGACGAACCAATTCGTAGTGCAATTCATGCAATTTTGCCATTGCGACTGCGGACATGTGCGCCTGTGCATTGTCCTGGTGGAAGAGCACTTTTTTCTTTGAAAAATCTTGAATACCGGATGGATTCCGCGTCACAATAGCTCGACTTGATGCCGACGTTTCAGTTCAAGCATCAAGCCTACCCTGAAGATGCCACCTGTAATGGTTGGCGAAACGTCGGCATCAAGTCGAGCTATTGTTACGCGGAATCCATCCGGAAGCCAAGATTTTTCAAGATTAGCTGTCCGAGGAAGTCTACTATTCAAGACTTTTTTCTTTGCCAAATGCGGCCACTTTCGCTCCAAATCAGCTCTCTATAATATACGCCAGGGATCCTTTTGCCCTTTTCAAGATAATCGATATGGACGATACCGTGTGCATCCCAAAAAACTGTCGCCATTACTTTGTTGGCCGATAAACCCACTTTGGCCTATTTCAGCTTACATTCGCCAGGACAAATCCACTGTTTCGACTGTTCTTTGGTCTCTGGTGTATTGTGCTGAATCCATGTTCCGTCCACGGCTACGAAACTGAGCAGAAAGTCCTTGTTATCGAGCTTGAACATCGCCAAACACTCCTTTGTAGTTGTCACACGGTCGCGCTTGTTGTCAACAGAAAGCAAATGCGGCACCCATCTGGCAGATATCTTTGTTATATTCAAAAATTTTTTAGTCATTGAGATACCCAAAACCTCAGCAATCTCGTACACTTTAACTCGTCGATCGTTCAATATCATAACTATGGATTGTATCGACGATTTCTGGCGTTGTAATCTTAATGGACGACCAGAACGTTCGGCGACCTTTGTGCTCCTACTATCACAACGAAAATCAGTAAATCACTTATGATTCGTTCCAATCGATGGTGATAATGTTTAACAAGCGATGCTTTGGTTTGCGTCCACGAAGGGTGTCAAAACAGAATTTCAAATTGTGGAGCTATCGGTTTTATTCTTCAGGGACTTTTCACCTTGTCCTCGTATATCATTTTTTCTATTTTACAATTTTTTCATAGATTTCAAGAGTTTAATCAATAACTTCTCAACATTTTAAGTGGGAAGTTCTTATTTGCAAAACCTACTATCCTGGACCCTTTAGGAACACACACACACACACACACACCACACACACACACACACACACACACACACACCAGATTTCATAAAAATCCATTAACTGGAAAAAGATTGATACTTTTTACTTTTTTTCGGCTTCATTGTCTAAGAGTTAATAAAACATATGGATATCTAAGATCTTCATAATATTGATCCTCACGTCCTTTACGACATAACTTACTTACTTACTTACTTATTAATGCTATCTGGTAAGTAATGTAGTAATGATTAATGAATATTGTCAAACTTTTTATTAATTTTTAGATAATTTTTATCTTAAAATAGAAAACTCAAGTTTGTAAACAGTATTGCAAATCTTTGAGGTATAATCATTTCGAATGAGAGCCTCATTTTATTTTAGTGGTATTTTTAAACATGTTACATAAAATCAGGACAACTGAATGAAATATTGACAAATCCGTAGTTCCAACGCCCCGATTGATTCTGGTTTATTTATAGCGCCATCGGGTGATGTGTAGCGTTCTTGTAGGAAATCCTTAGGTAGCTTTCATAAAGTATGGTTTCGATCCCCACTAAATTGTTTCAGTTCAGTAAAAGTAGGATATGTCCTGGGGAGGGGCTTGCAGGGTAGGAGGTTGGCGCTGGATGCTGTGTAAGGACCTTATTGATCCCAAAGTGTTCTCCCGTCATCGGATGAAATCCACACCCGCAAGTTAACTTCTAAAATTCCCAGAAATGTCTCGTGTCGCGTCGCTCCACACTGAAAAACTCTTGTCTTTCGTCACGTAACGGGTAGTTTAGTATGTAGTGAAAATGGCAACGTCCAGTGATGGTTTGTTTGTAATAATGGGACTTAAAAAACGTTTTAAATGGTGGAAATATTTCGTGCATTTGGACTATTTAAATCAAATTAGATAATTTTTCAGTACCTAAAATTTGACATTTTATCGACATCGTACGAGTTCTTTTAAAATTTACTATCATTTTTTGTTACTAAAAACTACTTGCAACTACTACTTTACGCACAATATAACACGTATCCTAATGATATATTACTTTAAAATCTTGTGATATAAAATGTTTTCTGTGTTAATTAAATAAATTTTACTCTGGAAGTAAGTGAGTATTCATCTTTTACTCAGTTTGTGATGTATCTAGTCTCAGTAGAACAAGCTTTAAAGGCATGACTTTCAGCATGGCTTATAACTAACAATTATCAAATCAATAAACTTTTTTTGATCTGTCATGTTTACCAGTTTAAGACGAATTTTTCTTTCATTCAAAAGCTAGTGAATGAATGCGTGAATTTATACTTCAAAATTAGAGTTGTTTAACAGAAAAATCAGCTTTTATATTAGGCTGTATCTTTCATTCGGTGGCCGAATAATTGTATTGAGTTTTATGGTTAATTCGTAATCAGTAGATAAATACATTATTCATGAAGTGACAAATTCTACTTTTCAAATTCATGTACATTATGTTTTTGTGGACCAGATACGGAGTATAACTATGCCACTTTTATAGTCCCAGCTTCGCTGAAACAGACGATTAGTTCATCCTGTTTTGAATATTTTTGAAGAATGTTTTCATTATTTTTTATTCTAGTTCGGAATACAATGATTTGTTGATATTATTCTCAAGTATAGTTGAATCGATTGTCAGCAACACAATTGCCCATTTACTTCAAATATTCAATTGTTCCTCGATTGTCTAAATGGTATTACTGATATCTACTTCATTTAATAACTCCAGATTTTCATGTATGAAATAATGGCCTTTGATTTCACGATCGCTTGTTAGTTTCAATAAAAATGTATGTACGATGCAATGTTTTCACTCAATTTGCCTTGACTGCTTTGAAACTTTGAACTAGTCTGTATGTGGTAAATGTGAGCAAAATATTATTGTAGGAATAAGTTCCAAGTATTTATTTTAAATTTTTATTTCATTTCCTTTATTGTAGCAATTGTACAACTATCTGTTAACTAGGTGTTATTGAGTTCTTTTTTGTTGAATTACAATGCATTAATAGTGATCAAATCCTTAAATTTTGTATTACTAATATTAGAGATTTCACGATTTATATTATTTGAATTAACTAATTGAAATACCGTGGACATTCTTCTTCAGTCTAAAGTTATACAAGACTTAGAATATTTGGAGTTATCGACATTCGATTGTAATGAACTGCCATTATCCGTTGATCGAGACACCTTTAGAGTAAGTTCCAAATTTTGGCATACATGGAGCAATTTTTTGGCATACATGGAGCAATTTTGTTTACTCTTCAGCAGTATTTTCGAAAAATGGGAAAAGTTTTTCGAGATTAATATTGGCAGTGACCCGGAATGGTATAATCATATTCACAATATTATTATTATTCTTGACCCAGGTATGAAGTATAAATAAATTCTCGGGAAATAGGTCACACTAACACTGACACATCTTCGTCTTTACGTACGTTACATTCTCACGATCATCTTCAGAAGACGTATCAATGTCTAAAACGGAATTCCTTACAACTAATTGTATCAAGCATGAATCGTTCTTATTGTACCAATTTCAATTTAAAATGCCGATGTCGACGAAACGAGCCTAAACACTAGTAATCGAAATTGTAAGACATTAATGTTTTAAGTATATGAATATGTATCATGAAACCAATCTATTTATAATATTCGACACCTCTCAAGCAATGTTTGAATAAGACTGCAACCGAACTATAACGCTCAAGTATCCACTTTCGAACCAGATTAAAGGTTTATGAGGTAAAAGGAAAAGGTTGTCAGACCTTACTAAAAATATTGTTATTCAGCATTCTACGCTTAACATTATAAAGACGCTTGCAGGAATTTACAAGGGTTTTAAATATGACTTAATGATTGAACGTCAGTTCTATGACTTACAGACTTGTAGTCACGTTTTATGTGAATCATCTCCTGGATAGATCTTTCATAATAATTGGTTCCTTTTGTTTAAATATTAACATTTTTGTAATCGAATTGATGGTTATAATCAAAACAATGTTTAGCAATGGCGGTGGAATTTTCACTTTTTTGTTCCTAGTACTATACTCTCCAATATAACTAACAATGGGTCTTAAGTAATATTGGCCTACCTACAATTTATCAAAATTTTTAGCAGAATCTATCAACAAGATAATAGGAAAGAAAGAATTTTATGTGAAGGACTCATGGATGGCATTTTAAAGAGTTCATAAAAAATCAATCTGTACCCATAGATCATCAATTAATTTCCTTGGACGATGTTCCTTTATTGACAAATATACCAGTTGTTTAGGTATTGAGTAACAGCAGAAACATTGGGCAGAGATAGATCAATCTGAATTTATAATTGCAGTAAAGTTTTGATTAGAATGTACTTATTTTCAATACGGTGAACAATATTAGGCACAGGAATGGGATCTCCTATTTCAACTACTATTGCTAACCTAGTTATGGAATGCCTAGAGGACTCGGTAATATATTCATTTGATTTTCAACCCGTATTCTTTAAACGGTATGTAGATGATTGTGTCATGTGTGTTACCAATTATAACATTCAGTATTCAGAATTTAACAATTTCCACTGTAAACTTCAATTTACTAGTGAAATAGGAATGAACCAAAACACAAATTTTCTAGATATAAACATTAGGCAAGATTCAGATGAAAAAATAAAAACATCGTGGCTTACTAAAGGAGTTTGGTCTCAAAGATATCTTCACTTCAATTCAATTGCACCAACAAGTTATATAAAAGTGTTATGAACAGTCTTATAGATGGCGCTGTTAAATTGTCCCACCCAGAGGACCGTCCCAAATATTTGAAAATTGTTCGTAACGCACTGGAAATGAATGGCTATCCAAAAACATAATAATGGTACGTCTTATATAAGTAACATAAACAGGAATACAGATAATTTTATAACATTACGATACATTCCGGAGACTTCAGAGAAAATTGGGAAATGCTTAACAAAGTATGATATAAATGGTGCGTATAAACCTACTTACTAACTGTGTTGGTAGATATTTTTCAAATCTAAAACCTTTAACACCTGAAGATAAACAAACCCACACAGTATATAAATTAAATTGTTTAGATTGCGATGGGACTCATACAGGAATCTCACAACATTTACAAAAAAGAATGAATGGTCATAAGTGTAGTACTAGAAACATTGTTTTCATTATAGCCATCAATTCGAATATAAAAATTTTAATATTTTAACTAAAGAAATCAATTATTATAAAAGATCTGTCCTGGAGATGATTCACATAAAACGTGACTCCAAGTCTGTAAATCAAACAACAGACATTCATTAAGTTGGATTCATATTAGTTTAATCAATCAAAACTCTTGCAAATTGCTACAAACGTCTTTATAATGTTAAAAGTATATTTTCGGTAGAATGCTGATATATCAATATTTCTAGTAAGGTCTGGCAACCTTTCCTTATTACCTTATAAATCTTTAACATCTGGTTCGAAAGTGGATACTCGATCGTTACAGTTTGGTTTCAGTCTTACTTAAACATTGCTTGATATGACTTTGAATATTATAAGTAGATGCAGTGGCTTCTTGATACATATTCATATACTTGAATCTTTAAAGTGTTACATGTTTCGATTACTCGTGTTTATGTTTATTTCGGCGACGTGGGCATTTTTAATTGAACTTAGTGCGATAAAGACGCTTTGTGCTTGATACAATTAGTTTCAAGAAATTCCGTCTTAGACATGCTTAATTATTCGTGTAATCATCTGAATAGTTGACATTGAGAATATAAGAAGCACGCTCTTATTAACTGTTCTAATTGCAATGATAATATGAATGTATTTGTTTGTTTCAGAGAAGACGCCATCTGAATCATGGTAGATTTAGGAGGTTATGTTATAATTCTGGTCGAAACCAAAGACAAGAAAATCAAGCTTTATGGTGAGTACATTATTAAACTTCATATTTGATAATCCTCAATCATCGTGGTACCAAATTGGATTCAACTAATTTCATTCCAGTAATTATTAGTAGTGAGTAACAGTCAGAAATGCATAGACGGATAATCATGGCATGGTATATCACGAAATGGAAAGCTCTCTTGATGCAAGCTTCTCACCTGCATTACCATTAGCTTTCCCATAAAACCTGAAAAGACCTATTTATTTATTTATTTATTTATTTATTTATTTCTTTCAATTTACACATCCACAGGATAAATCCCAAATGATATAAGACATTTAAGTGAACTCACAATAATAATAAAAAATGTTCTTTAAATAAGTAATATAAAAAAAAAGTATATATATAACAAAATTAATTAACTATTAAGTAGACTAGAGAGGCGAAGTTAAGATTTTAGTTGTCGATAGGACATATTAAAAGTATCGAAGTTAGCACAAAATTCATTAACTGATCCACAAATATTGTTGACAGTGGTGTGCGAACCATACCTGGTGCGATGGGTTTCAATGTGTAACAATGCTTGAGTATGGGTGTTATAACTTGGAACTCTAACATTAAATAGACTCAAAATAGATGGACTGTCAATAATGTTATTAAAAACTTTATAGGCAAATTTAATTTCAAAGTGCCTTCGACGTTCCTGTAATGGGGAAATACCCAAAATCTGCAAAAGAATTTCATAACTATACAATTTCCTGTCAATCTTAAGTTTAAATAAAATATAGTTTACAACCTTTTTCTGCACTTTTTCTAATCGATCGATGTAAATTTTGTAGTTAGGATTCCAGATTATACATCCATACTCAAGAATAGATCTAACTAAAGAATTGAATAACGTGATGACTGCATTAATATTTGTAAAGTTTTGAGTTTGTCTTTTTATAAATCCACAAAGTCGAAACGCTCGTTTTAGAATGTACTCAATATGTAAATGAAATCTAAGGCTTTTATCAAAAATAATACCAAGATCTCTTATAAAAGTAACTCTCTCTAGAATGATACCATCAATTGAATAATTATACACTACATTAGAAGTTTTTCTAGAGAAGGTAATGATTTTGCACTTTGCGATATTAAGAAACATATTATTTTTTAAGCTTAAGCATATTAAGTTTCAAGCGAGTACAAGTCATTTTGAATGCTGATACAGTCATGAACATCTTTCACTCTGGAATAAAGTTTTAAATCATCTGCAAACATAGATGGTATACTACATTTGATAGAGTTAGTTAAGTCATTTATGAATAATTTGAATAAAATAGGTCCCAAGTGGCTGCCTTGTGGAACACCAGAAGTTACAGCTATGCTATTAGACAGGCAGTTATTAATTTTGACAGTTTGTTTTCTATTTTGAAGATAAGATCTTAACCACTTAAGCAGATTACCCGAGACCCCAGGCACTGAAGTTTTTGAATTAATAAATTATGATCAACTTTGTCGAAGGCTTTACGAAAATCAGTATATATAACATCTACTTGATAACCCATTTCAATATTATTGGATATGTAATTTTGAAACAACAATAAATTTGTTTCAATAGAGCGACCAGTAAAAAATCCATGTTGAGCAACAGATATTGTGTTTTTGAATGGCCTGCAAGATTTGCTGCAAAAGTAGATGAAAACGCGTAATTAGTACCAACTCTGTCAAGACTTGCCTGTTTTCACCGTGGGTCCTAGTGGCATAGAGGATTTTTCGCATGATTTATGACGAAATGGGAAGCTCTCTTGATGCAACCATCTCGCTTCAGGTGCATAGCCATTACCGTTTCCATAATAGAAACGCATATCAGCCATTTCTGTATTGGTTTCAAATTTTGAAAATGTTCAACTTGTCTGGTGAGTTCTACGGCAAACACAAGTACCTTTCTTAAATAAAATTAGTCATATAATGAAATCAAATTATGAAAAAATTTGAAACACTAAACATATGGCGAGAAAAAGAATGCCCCTTCCTGTCAGATAATTTTCAAATCACTCGAAAATAGTACGTACAATAGAAACAACCCATTTTGGGAAGAATAGTCCAAATTTCATGATTCTTATGAAAAACTTACGTACAAAAATGTTGCGGTAATTTCTACCCTCGTTGATAAATATTTTTGTTTGCAGAAGCAGTTAAGGAATCGCATAGTTATTTGCTGTTTTGGATTTCGTAATTTTTTCTTGAACCGTTTCGGAGATATTTACAAACATCGATCGTCAGGGTTCACTCTTTAGAGGGCTATAGCTCCCTAAGAATCATTTTTCGATCCCTGTTTATGTGAACTTTCTTTTAGAACCATAAGAGGAGGAATCTGATCGAAATACCCTGCACAAGTTTCTATTAGTTCACGTTAAAACATAGCTGTCAGTTTTACTACACGAACGTCTGGATGAATGGTCTTATTTAAAAATTGAAGAGTATGTTTTTCCTGACAAGTCTTCTAAATATTGAGATTTGTTTTATAAATTTATTCTGTAATTTAATCATGAATCGGCTATTTCTTTATCGTTGTATTGTATTGTGTTGGGGATATTTTCACGCTGCGAAATTAATAGATTGAATCCTCTTCTGCTGCTGAGCCATTCAAGGTCGTGTCTCTACAACTATAACAGTTCCTCCAGTCTTACAGCTCTGAGGAAGTTCAGGATGTCGGATGGCTTTAAAATGGCTGAATCTCCCTCTTTTATGTGATATGTTTTGCAATGTAGTGCATTATGCGCGAATGTGGAAGTTATGCCTTTCTCTTCGCAAAACTTGCACTTTTCTTCCTATACTAAACCGAGATTCTTGAAGTGACTTATCAACCAGCAGTTCCCTGTTAATATTCTGATTTTACTTTTTTCTTTAGTTGATGCAGTCATTACATGCCCCCTAGTAATAATTTCACAGAAGGGCATTTGCCTGTATCAGTTCCTTCAGTTCTATACAGTGATGTAATCCATTTTTCGTCTACTTCTTCCTTGTGCTGGCGCTTATTCTGCCGAAAGGTTCTGGTCCCATAAGTCCATATGAGGGTCATCGGATTCTCCTTATCAGGTTTGTTTATTTCCTCTACCCATTCTCAGACCATCTTGGAGTTGATTACCTGAGAGATCAGCGCTGATGACTTTCTCATCTTCGAAAGTCTCTATCTATATTAAACGGGACACATTTTTCTATAGCGTATTTTCAAATTCAATTCATTTCAGATTCAAATCAAGTCGTCATGCTTTCACGATAAGTGAGTATTTATTATGTGAATATGAAGCATTTGACGTCTTTTTGTGGCTGTAGGCACGTTAAAAATCTATAAATCACGTCCATCCTATCTCTATCTTTGGTATCTTTATCGCCCTCATTAAATCGCAATATACCATTCTCTTGAACTCAACCTGTATAATATATATTTTTTTGACTGATTAAATCATCAAGAAATTAGCTGATCTATATAGCCGACATACTCAAAATTTAGTTCTTCATACGACGTAAGCAATTGTTAAGAAAAGATTATTTAAAATTCAACCTCTAAGGGGGCGGAAGTGGGTGTTATCGATATTGTGCTTATGGATTGATGGCCCATTCCACCTCAGAATCTTCATTACAGACCATAGATAACCGTATAACAAGACATCGCCGACGTAATATTTGTATGAAAATTTTTTTACAGTTCTAACAACCATTCAAATTTTGTCATTTTGTGTCATATGAAACAATTTCACCCAATCATGTCAACATTATACTGATGATTGCATCCAGTGCAATTATCAATCACTATGACAACACGATTGAGTTTGATAACTTGATTCCAAATACATTTCAAAATGTCACGTTTTGGCAATGGGAATTTTCAGAGCATAGTCAAAGTATACCAGGTATGCCGGAGCCTCCCTTCCATCGTTTCTCGCGCTGGGTGACGTCACCCAGCTCCTTCAATCACAGCCTTGCTCTCATCAGCTCGTCGCCGGCACGTAACAACATCATATTATGTCGTCGTCTATGACATTGATGACATTAAATAAACGAAATAAACGACCAATCAGATTGCACTAAAATTTTAAAGAGTAGAAGGGAGGCTCCAGCAGACCTGGTATACTTTGACTATGGTTCAAAGTATAAATGCGCTAATCAAAGAAAAAATTCCCAGAAATACAACCTACAGTCACAAATATATTTGGGGAATATTTATGGGATTTTGCTGCGAACGAGAATATGAATTAAATGAATATAGAAACTTAGAGGAATTGGCGTTGATACTAAAAGATTGGGCGGTCAATATGAGAAAGAAAGACGGGACCGAATTTAAAGAAGCAACAACAATATTATGAGTAAATTTTACCATATTGATGCTGTAGAATTAGCGTGGCGAGGAGGAGAGGCAGTTGCTTGTCTGGTGGATTTTTCTCAAATCGAGAAAAATAACGATAGCTCTCCAACAAATCGCACTGAATACAATCCGGTGTTCAGTAAAACGTGCCAAGGTGGTTCTAAAAGCTGTACAAGTAGTAAATGATTGGTTTCCAATAGTGAAAGACAAAGCTGCCCTGTACGTCTTTCTCATAAACTGATATCAAAACGAGGCGACAATATTACCTCACCACGACTGTTCTTAAGACCAAATCAACACTGGAAAAATGAAACTGATAAATGGTACGATAATGTACCTGTTGGAAGAAATACAATAAATGGATGGACTAAATCTGCTGCTGAGGCAATTGGCTTGGATGTAAAAGGACACAAAGATAACAAATCACTCGAATAGATCAACTGCTGTTAGTGAATTGGGAAAAAGTGGTGTAGAAGAACAACAATTGCTGAAAATTGCTGGTCATAGCAATCAAAATTCTATAAAACCATACTTAAATCTCGATCAATAACACCACAACAAGATCATAAATATTATGCGTGGTAATAGATCTTCTGTAGTAGTGAACAGTAACGAATCTAATGTTGAGTTAAATTTTAATAATTGTACTTTCACTAGCTGTACTTTTAATAAATAAATAAATGTTTCGTTGTGTGAAGTTATACATTTTTTCCTAAAAATAATTTCCGTCGAATATCCCTCGGATAATGACAAATGCTTCATAATTTTATGACAAATTTCTCAAGCTCGTTGCTTGGTAACAGCCCTCAGCCTTCGACTTCGGGCTGATACCAAGGAACGAGCTTTCGATTGTCATAAAATTATCTCGTCTATCATCAATGTCCTAGGGATATTACTACTGATAAACTACTCATAGTATATGACAGCTCATACGATAACAGCCACAAATGTCCGTGACAGATCATCGATAAAGCAAAAACCAGATATCACGTAACGTTTACATGACAGACAGCTCATGAAATGACAGCACATTGATTATGCCTGTCTAATTGAAATAACATTTTTAAGCCAAGTTGGTAGGTTGTAAGTTCGAGCTAAATTGTGCTCTGACATTCTTTCAGGCCCATAGGTCCCTAACTAAACGTCATGGGCCGCGTTAGGGGCCGCCGCTGTTAGGTATTTCTACATGCGGAGCTGCTAAAAAATTAAAATACTTTCAAATGACTTGAATTATCAAATAATGTGTAACAAAATGGAAACGTTTACTTCCGTGATATAATGACGTGCATCGGAAATTCTGTTGCGACAACTAGAACTCGGTATGGTCACGTAGAATGTACGGAAAAACAAAAAATGAATATACTCAAACACCACATCAATATTTTTTGAAAGTGCAGAACTATCTAGTAGATTCCTAGATTTTGACTCGGTATTTGGGATATGCATCTGGTCCTGTTACATATCTACATATCCTCAGGATAAGCAAAATGCACTATTTTGATACTCTCACTCTATTAAGTGTTTCCACCCAATTTTTTAAATCATTGGCAACCACAATAATGCTCTTTTCGTTGATATAATTCGATTGATTGGAATGCAGGACATATAAAAACGGGTGCGGTAATAAACCCCTTTTCTTGGGCAAAATGGCATAGCAAGTTCTCATATTACGAGTATAGATGATAACATATACCTACAGTGCGCGTTTCTGAACAATAAAACATAAATTGATAAATTTTTGTTTGTGTGCATGGCAAAGTTACTATTCGCAAATCATTTGCTTCAGATACTGATTAGGATTGTTTCACATTCTATGAGATACTCATAGTGTAAAAACAATACATAAAGACAATCAATTATTTACTTCATTATCTTTACACAACTAAATAATATTCAAACTAATAATGGCTTGAAGAAAATGTACAATAGCAAATTTTCCGTTCCTGAGTGTTATTCCTCGCCGAAGATTAACACACCGGATAATTCTGGCTGTGGTGGTTCGCAATAAAAATCCTAAATTAATAGTTCAAAACTATATTTTAAAAACAGTGGGAATATATACGAAGAAACAAGAATAATTTTCAAAAACTCAGTCTGACATCTTGTCACCTTGACTTCTCTAACTACTACTGCCTTCTACCCAGTTTTTTTATTTAAAATTCTTGGTCACAAAAGACAGTAATAACATTGTTCAAACTGAATCCAGATGGAAAGACTATATGAATAGCATAGAGCATACACAATCTAAACCTATAGTTGTGACATCCTCCTACCTGAGAACAGTTTTACCTAAGCTTTTCTCACAACGCAAACATTTAACAAATTACATACATATTAATAATACTACTGCCCAAACCTCTGTGGCATTTTAACATTACTCCCACTACGTGTAATTTTATTTCTAACACTTTCAACACAAATTTCGGTAACGGGTACTCTGCTTTTTATCACTCGCGAATCGCGTGTTTTAACTTCAGTATTTTGTGTTCCAAAAGACTCAGCATCACCTTGTAGATCAAGCTCTGAATTGGGTTTTTGATTCTCCTCGTCGTCAGCTTGCTCTACTGGAACTAATCCTGAAGAAGTCTTACATCACATTCCAATGGATACAAACATTGTACAGGTCTTAACAACTCGCCTCGTTTCGTTTTCACTCGCACAAGTCTCACACGTCCGTCTTTCCCAGGAATAATCTCAATAACCCGACCAAGAGGCCAATCTATTCTCTTAGTAAAGTCATTACCCAATAAAACGATTTGATCTAATCTCACTGATACACTAGGTTTCTTTTTAGAAAAAAGTTTAAGTTCTCCCAGATATTCCAAACGAAATCTTTGACGCAATAGCTCACGAAATCTCTGTTTCTCACGCAAACTACGCGAAAAGCTAACTCTTTCGATCTCATCTACATCCGGCATCCTACCATCAGATTGTTCGCATAAAAACATGGCAGGGGTTAACGGTAATAGGTCCGCTGGATCACTCGAAACATAGGTTAGCGGCCTAGCGTTAACGACAGCTTCACAATCTACAATTAAAGTCAGAAGTTCCTCATATTCTAAGCACGCTTTACCAAGAACTTTCCTCAATAGTATTTTCACCAAACCTATAAGTCTTTCAAAAAATCCTCCCCACCACGACGCCGTCGGTGGATTAAATTTCCATACAATACGTTGCACAGACGTCTCATGCTGAATATTGTCCAAATTCAGATTTCTGAATGCGTTTTCAGTTCCCTGAAAGTTAGTTCCGTTATCACTATACATTACTTTCGGCTTACCACGCCGTGCACTAAAACGTCTTAAAACTTGTAAAAACCCATTAGTAGATAACGATAAAGTCAATTCAAGAAGAACGCAGCGATATACAGCACACGTAAATAAACAAATCCATGCCTTTTCGCCAGATCTTAAAAATAGAGGTCCAGCAAAATCCACACCTGTAATTGCGAAAGGTACCGAATTACGTACTCTATCGGAAGGAAGTGGTGATGGTTCAACAACAAACGGTTTCGCGTCAAATCTCTTACATATTGAACATTTTTTCACCACTGACTTGATGGATCTACTTCCTCCTAGGACCCAATAGTTCTCTCTTAACATGGCAAGTAATCCTTGAACTCCTACATGGGAAGATCTTTTATGCCTTTCCAGAATCAAACTATCAACTACTGGCTGCTTTTTTGGCAAGATAATGGGAAATCTGTAACCAATTTTCTCATCCGGTCTATTTGACACTCTGGACTTCAATCTTAGCAAACCATAATCATCATAAAAAGGATTTAAGGATTTTAAATGTTGTTCTTCCAAGCTATTTTCTTGTACTTGTTTTAAAATAAACTGTTCTGACTCCTCAAGCTCCTTCACTGTTAAGCTTCCAGATCTTCTCTCATTGTTTTTCTTTTTATGTGTCAGGTTATGAATAAATCTGAACATTGAAGCAATCATTCTGACAGTTTTTCAAAACTACTAAACCTACTCTAATGATAATCAGTTTTGTCTTGCTTCAAATTCAAAAGTGTCTTCACTGACTTCTTTTTCCTCTCCATATCAATTTTTTCTTCATCAATCTGCAAATCTTTTGTGTAGGGCCACATTTTTTCATCTTGATATAGCCAATTAGGACCCTCCCACCATTTGGACTCCAAAAGTTAATTGGGTGTACATCCTCCAGATGGTAAATCTGCAGCATTGTATATTCCTGGTATGTGACACCATTGAGACTGGGGTGTCAACTTTCTTATTTCGCTTACTCTGTTGTATACGAAGGTTCCCCACTCTTCGTTACGTTGTATCCATGATATCACAGTGGTTGAATCGCTCCAGAAGTAACTTTCATAAATACCTGCGATAGTATCAGTTACTTAAGTATATAATATTGCTCCAATTGTAGCAGCCAATAACTCCAGGCGGGGTATGGTGAGCTTCTTATTATCCTTTTCTATAGGTGCCACTCTGGACTTAGCCGCCAATAGATAAACCCACACTTTTTTTATCATATATCACCCTAGAATATACAGCAGCAGCATAAACATACTTTGAAGCGTCTACAAATGTGTGTATGCTTATTTTATTCTGCTCCGTGTTTCCAATCTTGTTGCAACGTGGAATTTCTATTTTTATCAAATTTTGTAGATCTTTCATCTAGTTTTTGAAAGGTACGACGAACTCATTATCTACTTCAGTATCCCAAGATACGTTTTCTTTCCACAGCATTTGTAACCATAATTTAGGCTGTAAAGTAGCGGGGCTTGTAAATCCTATGGGGTCAAACACCTTTTGTGCCATACTTAACAGTTTTCTCTTAGTCATGATCATGTTTTCTGTCTCTACCTGGAGCAAATCAGCGTTAATAGTTAACACGTCTTTATTAGGAAACCATTTTAGTCCAAGTACAGACACACAACTATCTCGACTACTAGGACCTCCAGAAAACTCCCACCCTCTGAGTTCAAACTCTGCTTCTTTCATTGCCTGCACTGATTCTTCAACAAATGTATTCAAAACTTCTTGTCTTGATACACTAGTTACACAGTTGTCCACGTAAAAACTTGTTCTAAGTTTTTCGATAGTTTCCCTGGAATATGCACATCCAGGTACTAAACAATTTTCTATGCATTTTGATAAGTGATGATCTATGGTAGCACCAAGCAAAAAAGGACTACAGTTGATACCAAAAACTACTCTACGGTGTCTGTAAACCACTTCCTGTTTTTCTTCGTCTACCCTAAGAACTTCAAAACCTGTCTATCCTTTGGATTAATACTAATTTGTAAAAATGCCTTTTTGATATCTGATAATACTCCTATCTCATGCTCTCGAAACCTACTCAGGATGGTAGGAATTTTTTCGATTAAGTTTTCCCCCTTTTCAAGACATCGGTTGAAAGAGGGTCCGTCTTTCTCATGTGCAGAAGCGTCAAATACAGGTCTGATCGCCGTTGTCGATCCCTCTTTTCTCACTGGCCGATGAGGTAAAAAGTGACCTTGACTGTGATCGGCATCAGTTTTTTCAATTGTCTTCAAGTTTTCCTACTCCTTAAATACTTCCGAATATCTTAAAGTCATATTTTGTTTATCAAGCTTTTCTAGTGTATTTGCTAGTCTCCTTTTAGCAATAACATAATTTGTAGGTAGAGCAGGATGATCAGAAATCCATGGTAACCTTACCTCAGATCTACTCTCCTGATTTATCAATTATTGTTTCATTGAAAAGTTCTTTTGCTGCTATAGCCATCTCATGCCTTCTTTTCTTCTCAAATGGTTCTTCAATTCCTAAAACATCCAATTGCCACAAATCTCCAATGGAAGGGTTCACAAGCATAGACATTGTAACTGTCATACTATGAGATTTTGGAATAGGAACTTTTCCTTCTACTGTCCACCCAACGTAAGTTTCATTGGCCACAAGCCCACAATTTAGATTATTTAGAATATGTCGTTTTCCTGTGTACAACATACCCACCACATCTGCACCAAGTAATATTTCAATAGGACCTTGACTGTGTACATCAGAAACTTCCACATTGAGGGACGTTAACTCTTTTATCCAAGGACCATAAAATACTGGTGACACTTCATTGCAAATATTCTGTTGATCTAATACTTCAAAAGTATAACTGCAATTGCTATTAAAAATTGTGACGTCATAACAATAATGCGTGTTTTTTATTTCAATACCTCCGAATAAACAATGAGTAATTTTTTCTGCCCTTTTGGGTTTCAGATTCAACAATGAAACAGTGGATTTCAAAATATAACTTCTTTTACAACCTGTATCAATTAATGCCCTTATAAACCTTGTTCCAATCGCACCTCGAACATTTATTCTCAAAGTCTGAAGAAATACATGGGTGCTAGTTTGATTTGTCATGGCATTTACTTTTAACACATCATCTTGAACCTCACATTGTTTTTTGATTGGCAAATTTAGACACATCAACGGTACATGCTGATAACCACATACTAAACATTTCAAACGTGTTCTACACTTACGTGCCGAATGTCCAATTTTTAAACATTTGAAACACGCCTTTTTCTCAATCAAAATAATTTTGCGTTCATCGAAAGTCATATTTTGTGCTTTGAAACATTGTTCGCTTCCATGATTTCTAGAGCAAAATATACACCTGGCAACATCGGTGTTGACTAAACCGGCGGCGGTCATCATTTTTGCTGGTACTGAATCTCGAAAACTTTTCTTATCACTAGTGGACCTAACTGATCTAGATTTCTCATTCTCAACTAAGCCGAAACCTTCACTAGCCAAATCTATTCTTTGTTCGTTTTCTACTTCTAAGCGTAAAAATTGCATTAAGTTTCTTAGTCTAATTTCGAGCGGAGAGTCATTACTCACGTAGCTGTGTATACTTTGAGCATAATAATATTTTCATTGTCGATATTACGGCTCGAATTACATGGAAATCGTTGCCAAACCCAAAGTAGCTCTGATGGCAAACACGACTCGATAAGTGGGAATAATAAAGCTGCATACTTATCGGACGTAATACCTAACGTATCAAGAGCTCATAATTGAGTTTCTATTTGATCATATAACCTAACCAATTCGAATTTCCTTTCCGATGAAACATTGACATTAAGGACTAACTTTAGCAACTCTCGCACATAAAATTCAATTTGTAAGTCTTCCCGTCCAAACCTTGTTTTCATACATTCAACTATTTTCTCATAGTTTTCATCAAGATTCGGAAAACTTTCTACAATTTGACGTGCGCGACTGCCTGGTACAGTAGCCTGTAATAAATATTCGATTTTATCGCAATCATCTATCTCTGAATCGACATGAACCTTCTTAAACTGTGACCAAAAACTTAACCAATCTCGAATATTACCGTCGTACTGCTTAAATTGAATTGAGGTAACTGAAATGTCCTCCTACCTTTTGGTATTTCTCTATTCTCTACTTCACTTTTGTTATCATCATGTTCAGCTACAGGCTTCTCCAGGCATTTGCACACACGCTATTTAATCCCTGTAAACCTTTTCAAATAGACTTCACATTGATTCATGGTTGACAACAACTGTTCCAATGTAGCATCTTCTTCGAGCATCATATTGTAGATTTCATTTTCACATGCCCTCAAACTGTCACACTTGGACTTTAAACACTCCCACGACAGTTCTACATCACTTACGATCAGAGGAACGGTGTTTAAATATTCTTTAAGTTCATTTGATTCTTTTGTAAAACTTGCACGAAGCACCTTCCGATTCTTTTTCTTAATATCCATATAGATTAATCCAATATTACCGTACAAATATCTAGACACTGACTATTCGTGTTATTTCACTCAATTATTCTTCTGGTTTTGCTCGTGCTATATTCACCAGGGTCCTGTCACGGTCGCCACAAATGTTATTCCACGCCGAAGATTAACACACCGGATAATTCTGGCTGAGGTGGTTCGCGATAAAAATCCTAAATTAATAGTTCAAAACTATATTTTAAAAACAGTGGGAATATATACGAAGAAACAAGAATAATTTTCAAAAACTCAGTCTGACATCTTGTCACCTTGACTTCTCTAACTACTACTGCCTTCTACCCAGTTTTTTAATTTAAAATTCTTGGTTACAAAAGACAGCATTAACATTGTTCAAACTGAATCCAGATGGGAAGACTATATGAATAGCATAGAGCATACACAATCTAAACCTATAGTTATGACACTGGGAATCGTACCCGAGCCTATTGAGAGGAAGCCAAGTCCTAACCCCTATCCCACTGCGCCGTTTCCTGTAGACTATTATGGTGCTTAATTAGTTGTTTTGTTGTTGAACGACTTTGTTGAAATTTGGGTAAAAACTTATTTTTACTGTTGAATCGATTCATTGTATACTTTGGGAGTTATGATTTTTTTTTAATTTTCAACCATTCAGAAAAGAGTTTGCTCATCACACAATATGCCTGAAATACAATAGGGCTCGTACCCGAATAGTCAAAGGTCTTTTGTCAACATTTAAATATGATAGGATCTCTCGTTTTTGAGTTATCGTGGCAAGCATTAATGGACATCCAGACAGATTTTTCAATGCAAGTGAAAATTTGATGAGAAATGCTATTGTGGAAGAATTTTCGCTCTAAGACTTTTTAAACAACTTTAGAAATAGCTTGAGTAAATGCAATACACTTTTCGGATTTTGTCTGCGAAGAGTATCATTATTATATCCAGATCTTCAAACTACTGGTTTCATTCGGAGTTAGAAAAATGTTTCTGCTATGGCATTACTTTTCTGAATTTAGTCTTTCTAGTTTCCTACAGCCTGTGTCAAAATAAACAAGAAATGAGTTAATTTATTTCAAACAACTACATCCCGTCGATGGTTATTGCACTACAAAGAGTACTCAGCTGATCGAATTAGCTGTCAAATTCTGTCAGCTTTCTTCACATCCTTTTGCAATTTGAGTTTTCTTTTACAAATACTCATAACGTTTTCTTCCATTCGGGAAAATATTCTTTTTAATACAATATCCGTTTGAATATCTGCTAAGACAGATTAGTAGAATAATTCGATAAATGCTTCAGGGTCTCTTGCTTTTTTCTTCTCATCCTAAATCTCTCAAATAATGCCGCTTTTTTCGTAAAATATGTTTTTCTGGTAAATTTCAAATTAATCATTTAATAATTTTTTCAAGGATTTTGAAGAAGTAAGTTTTACAATTATGTTTTTCTTTACTTATTAAACAATATATTGTTCCCAGTATGATAATTACTGTAGAACATGATGTCAAATATTCAAGACTGAATCTGTCGTGACAAAATTACTCTGATCATGGAATTAGAATAATAAATAAGGAAATTATATGGAAAACTCAATATTTTTAATTTCAACTAATATATTAGAAGTTGATTCGGTAATAACTTCACTGAAAAAAACTAAGCTCCAGGCAAGATAACCTCGGAAATCCTAAAAGAGCTGAAAGAATCCATATTTGACAAATAACCTATTTAATAACAAAGATATTTCAAAATGTCAAATGCCCAATATTATTCAAATTCGGTATTGTCAAACCTTTATTTAAAAGAGGAGAGGAAAAACTTGTTATAAATTATAGACCTACTACATTGATTGCAAAAATATTTGAAAACTTTTTCTAGACTCGAAACCTTCCTTAAAAAACAAAATATTATTTCAGACCAACAATTGGGATTTCGACAAAGTAAATCTACTGATGATGCTATTGCTTTATTAACAGGAAATATCTATAATGCTCTTGACAACAGTACTCCCTTCCCTTCGATACAATAAGTCACCAGTATTTACTTGTAGAACATGTAGGATAATGATACGAGGAAGATTAAAAATTGGTTTGATGCAAACTTATTAACTATCAACATAGAAAAAACCAAATACTTATCATTCACGTCACGTAGTAGTAACCTACCTAATATGGGAACCTTAAAAATTGGAGAACTAAGCAATATGAACATAGGAGAGGCCGAAAATATTAAATATTTAGGGATTATAATCAATCGACATATGAAATGGGAGATACACATAAAAAATGTAACCAATAAATTAAGACCTCTGCTTGTCAAACTAAATATTTTTTTATCATTTCCTAATACACACACACACACACACACACACATCTTATGTATGGCATTATAGGGTGAGGGAAGGAATAGAAGACATACAGTTGGGTTCTTGAGCTATTACAAAAATGGTTCCTGAAAATTATTTACAAGAAGAAGAAACAAAACACAATAAATGCACTAAAAGTATCGGTCAAAGCAGCTTCTCCTACCTTACTACCAAATATTATGATTTGATGTCAAAAATTGTGAAAAATTGTCCTTATTCTTTATTTAAAAAATGGGTACTAAGTATGCCAAGAAGCTCATCCATGTTAAAACCAACATGAGAATTTCCATTGCTAGATTTAACATTATCACGTGAAATTGTCATTTGCGTCTCACATTGAATCAATTGTTTCTAGCACCTACAGAATGCCGGGCTTTATCATCCGGAATTGCCGCCTATTTAACAATAGTAATTCAATAACAATATTATACAACTCAATTGTAAGCTGGAATATGCTTCAATTGTGTGGAACTACCATTATAAAATTTATATAAACCAAATATAGCACGTGAATTGGCATTCTTAAAATATTTAGCTTTCAAAGCTGATATCCATCTATTGAATTTATCCAACAGGCTCTATTAGATAGATTCTCTGGCCTAGAGTTATATGAACGTATGAAAATGCATAGTATTTCTGTATAAGGATATACATAACCTGGTTGACTGTCCTGTGATTTTATCAAGGCTGAATTTACATGTTACACCTGCTCGCACCAGTTCCACACAAACATTTTGTCTACCACTTTGCAGAACAAATACGTCATTATTTTCTACAATTTTCCAAATGTGTAGATTCTACGGGATAATCGGTTCCACTGTTGACATATTTTGTTCTACCCTATAATGATATTTGGTAAGCTATGTATATTGGTTAATTTTAATTCCTACTCCGTAATTATATTATATGTACTCCCAAGTTCTCCAAGGGATTTCTCCTGTTGAGCTAGTGTAATTAAATGGATAAATATCCTGTCCAGTGTTATTATATAAGCTATACTGAAATTGTATTTACAAATCTTACCATTTCAAAAATTGTATAATTCCTTCATTTTTATTTAATACAATTACAATAGCTTGTTGTATACTTACATTTACTTTACCACCAATCATATTGCCATAAATACATTTACTTTCAGGTTCATAGATGATTTAAATCAGATAAATTTGTGCACAAGCAGCAATAGCAGCTTCAGCAAACATTCTTTTATACATTCATGTTTATTCTATATT
Source organism: Endomychus coccineus (assembly GCA_958510875.1). NCBI lineage: Eukaryota > Metazoa > Arthropoda > Insecta > Coleoptera > Endomychidae > Endomychus > Endomychus coccineus. Next base: position 135,729,196 of record OY294068.1, read on the forward strand.
TTATCCCTTTCTCTCAAATGTTATCTCGTATTTTAAATTTTGAATCTTGAATAGACGGTATTATGTGTTTATAAAGTATTTCAACCGAACTTGAAAATGATCAATTAAATTGAAGAGCAAGTTCCTCATTACTCTTTGATTACAATGACAAGGAAGAAGAAAGATAAGTCTGAATAACTGTTACTAATCGAACACTCTGTTGTTACAGGTTCTCCCGCTGATAAAGATAATTTAGAAGTAGGGGATGAAATATTGGAAGTGAATGGGAAAACGTTGGAAGACGCTACGCATACAGAAGTTATTAGCCACATTCATCAGGTAAATTTGACACACTATTTAAAATTGTGAGCACGTATTCATCAACATTGTTACCACTCTACGCAAATGATTAAATTGCTTGAAAAGGGTATTTTAATTACATCGCTACCATCAGCCGGTGTCACTTAGCATGATATTTGCTTTTTGGATTTGCTAGTAGATTCTGGCACGCCCTTGAGATATGATGGATAATTTATATCACATAGCAAAGAAGTTAAATCGGATGAAATATTAAAATAACTATCAAAAACAGGTCTCATGCAGTCTTCTTTCAAGGAAATTGCATTTAAGATGTAATGAGCTACTTCAGCAAATAGCGTTGCACAATGGTTACGTAAAATCTTGGATTAATAGTTTAATTTATAAACTAAAAATGGAATTGGAACGTAGCCAACAAACCAAATTGAAGCCATATTCTTCAAATAGTTCAATAACATCCAAACGTTCCACTTATCACCCTTCAGTAATTAATAAATTCCACAATCTGTTTTCTAAAATTAGAATACAACCAGTTTATAGATGCAAGAAGAAACATTTAGGCAACACCTTCGATGAAGTTTCCAATTTCAACAAATCCGGCATTAACAAAATCGATCGTGAGTTGTGTTCGTTCAAAATGCTATGTGGGTTAAACAAGAAGGAACATTTTAACTCGGTATGAAGAACATTTTTGTGAACAATCAGCGTTAGGGGAACATATTTTGAATACAGAGCACACCTCAAGAAAGTTTTGAGCTTTTAAATTTTTCTGTTCCTACCTAGCCGGTATTGACACAAGAATGGCGGGCAAAATAGACTTTTTGCAGGCTAACCTTCAGCACGGCAAGTCTTCAACTGCGGTGCTGAAGGAAAAGCTCTCTGAGCTCAAACTAAACGTGTGCTTGATACAAGAGCCGTTGGTCTATCACGTCCATGTGAAAGGCACACGGCAAATAGGAAGCACGCTACACTACTGCACCTCTGAGGAGGTGCCGAAGCGTGCATCTTCACAAAAGGTGTCGATGCCGGGATTCTGTCAAAGGGGTCTGGTTGTAATTTCCCTATATCTCCAACAACCTACCATCTGCGGAAGCGGTCGGATCAGTTATATGTTGTGAGGGGCAGAGAGTGCCACTCCTTCTGGGTTGCAACGCCAACTCCCACCATACGGTGTGGGGGAAGTTCGGACGGCAATCCGAAAGAGACGGTACTACTTGAGTTCCTCATCTCCACTCAACTGGAGGTTCTCAATATAGGATCAACGCCTACCTAGATCACCCCCACACAGGCAGGAAGTAATTGACCTAACCTAACCTAATATTTCTACGTAAGTCTCACTTTTGGAGCACAGACACATTCTATTTGAGTTAGAATCTGATTCCAACCCAGATAAGTATTACAGAAACCCTAGATCCACCAACTGGGCCTCTTCAGAGAGGAACTGAGCGGTAGGCCCTCCTATCTTCCTGCATTTCAAGGAAGTCAGGAAGTAACTGATGCCACTGTGTGTGAAATCAACACGGCGTGTACTCTACTCAAAGTATGCTGCCCTTTTAAACGAAGGAGGGACGGCAGTAACACCCCTTGGTGTATTTCTCAAGTGTTGGAACATCGAAAAGCTCCGAGGAGCTCCAAAATAGATTCGTGGCGTAGCTACTGTGAGGGCATCAATAAGATGCCGTCAGCAGCTAGGCTATGCGAGGCTCTCTCCAAGGATTCCTCGATCGGCATATGATCAGTGATTCTGCCGAATGAGGAAGTACACGTCATCACCGGACGAGACACTACTACAACGGTGCATTTCCCCGGGTGTGATGATGACAACTTCATAGTCACACAACCCGAGGACGTCCGTGAGACGCGAGAGCGATCGACTACAGGATGGCTTCGAACGTGGTAAGCTATGAAAAAGTGCTTCAGTTCATCTTGAGCTCTGCGCCCTACAAATTATCGGGTGAGGATGGGATCTTCCCGGCTCTCTTACAAGAGGGCTTGAAGCTTATCACCATCCCAGTGTTTCGGATATTTCGCCTCTGCCTTTATACCAAGGTTTTGGAGGTTGGTCATAGTCGTTTTTATTCTTAAGGCGAGGAGAACTGGTCACCCAGGTCGAAGGACCTTTCAGTATCGAACAGAGTGCCATAGGCGTTTTCATGGATATCGAAGGGGCGTTCGACAATACCTCCTTCCATGTATCATGCTGCGGAGAGACACGGAATCAATCACACCTTGGTCAGGTGAATCAAGACCATGGTCTCGCAGAGACTGATAAATTTGGCATCGGGCAGCGTAGAACTGTCCGATCTTCCGACTGACGCAGGATGCAATAGCGCCTGTTGTCAGGTTTCAAACATCAGACGTCCTCATAACACAGAGGATGGACTGGGAGAACAAGAATTTTGGGCCGCCTCCGCCAGTTGGACTTGTATGGTTCACGGACGGATCTAAGAGTCTACGGAGCCGGAGTCTACTCGTGTACACATAGAAGTGAGATTTCAGTTCCCCTAGGTGCTCACGCAACAGTTTTCCAGGCTGAGGTCTGAGCAATAGGGACCTGTGCCTTGGAAAATTTGAGAATAAACTACCGAGATTGGCGGATTCACATCTGCACTGGCAGTCGAGCGGCCCTGGGCGCACTTCACGTCCACAGAGTGACTTCTAGGCTTGTCTTGGAGTGCAGGAAAACTCTGGCTGAATTAGCCAGAAGGAACAAACTTCAGCTAGTGTGGGTACCCGCCCACTCTGGCGTGAAAGGAAACGATGTGGCTGATGAACTGGCCAAACGGGGTTCCTTGAGTGCCCCTGGTTCCGATTCAACGATAAATTGTGACTCCCGGTCTGACGTGGTGCCCCCGGCATGAGGCAACTGAAGCTCCACACTAGGGAGTTCTTGCCTAAGCTCTCTAAAATACAACTCTCTATGAGCAGGAGAGGCCTAAAACTGGTTACAAGACTCCTCACAGGACACTGTCATCTGTATAAGCATCTACAGGTCATTGTTGAAGACCCAATTTGTAGTAGATGTGGAGAGGTGGATGAAACTGGCTCTCACATCCTAGCAGAATGTCCAGCACTGGCTTCTCTTATGCCGCTTGAAGTCATAAGAGTTATCAGTCCATGCAAAATTGAAGGCTTCGGCACTGCCTTAGGCCTGCTGGACTAATTCTTCTATTGAGGGGCGCACAATGAATCCAACCAAGTGGTCTAAGTGCTCCGGACTTGTCCGCCCCGTTTTGATTGATTACCATTTTCTTCAGAGGCTAGGTTTTGTACCATCTGGAGAAGACGATAATAGTTTTCTCCGATTGAATGGAGAGTTTGTTCTCTCTAGATCAGACATCTGTAATTATTAAGGCTTGTTGAACAAGCTCCTGCATGGTACACTCATAGGATTCTCTGGATATTATGACGATATCATACGAAGAAACCTACCACCTTAATACTAGCACGATTGGAACTTGATAGTAGCTCATTCACGACGAGATGACCCCTCACTGTGGACACCCTTCCAGAGTATAACTTTGCCATCTCTTGGGAAGGTGTCTACCTTCAAGAGTACTCATAATCCAAACTATTAGCTTTTGCGGGATACCATGTCTCTCCGTCGCTTGTTTAATAGAGCTCCTAGAGGTCTTGTTAAAGGTCCCTCTGTGTCCAAGAAGGCAACAATGCAGACTCCCCTCCACTTCAGCGGCTGCTCTACAAAGCCAACAGCCCAGTGGATGGCCTCATTGACAGATCTGATAAGTATGTTGTTCTTCGTGAAGGGGTTAATGCTCCAGAGGTCTTTCCTTGAGATACCAGTCTACAAGCCTCTTTAACGTCTTCAACAAAACCGACGTAAGACTTATAGGTTGGTAATTTTTGACGTTTACATAGCTCTTCTTACCCGCTTCAGGAATAGAGGTCACATAAGTTCTCTTCCACTACCTTGGGGTAGGATACACTCCTACCGCAATACAACCCATTAATACTAATACAGTCAGCGGAATCAGGATTGAGTCCAAACCGTTCTGCCGAAGTACTGGAAACAATCCATCAGGGCCCGGTGACTTGAATGCCTCAAAGGAGTTGATAGCTCTTTTTACTTTTTTAACGTTTAGCACTTTTCAAATTTCTCGCTTTAGGCCTCCCGGTAGAATGGGTGTCGCTCTCACTCTCCCGAAGTCTAATATCCGGGAAACTGGCCTTAATGAACAGCTCAATTGTCTCTTCTGGGAATTTAATGTAGCTTCCGTTTTCTCTTTTCAAAAACTGTAGATTACCTCCCCGATTGCTTGCCAGTATCTTGACGAGTTTTGCTATGTCTAGGATGGTCTCAGTCCCGGAGCAGAGATTCTCCCGGCGACTATAGCATTTCTAATGGTGCTTTCCGAAACCTACAGGTCATCAGTTGTGCTTAATTGCCCTTAAGCCCCTCAAGCTCGGCTTGAAGGTCTCGGACGTACCCTTCTCAGTTTATATAACACGACAATGATGAGTCTATGATCCGAGAGTGAGGGCTTCGCAGAAACTATCCACTCCTGCAGCTCAGCTCTCGTGTTGCGATTACAAAGACTGAGATCTGCAACCTCTTCCCTGTTGACAGTGACAAAGGTCGGTTCAGAACCGTCATTCAGAAATTCTAGGTTCTCTTCTTCTAGAAATTCGCAGAGTTCCAGGCCCTTTTCATTGTCATCCCTGATACCCCAGTATCGACTTGAAAATCACAGTATATTATAACAAATTAAGTGGTACATAGTATGATTTATCAGTAGTTTTAAGGTATTGTGTATAATAATAAAACAGGCAGATATAGTAATGTATTTTTGCTTAAATTATATCAGTAATTTACTCATAATAATTGTGGTAGGCTTTATCAAGTAAGAAGTAAGTGTTGGACGAATGAGAACACAAAACTCGGAGTGGTCTCCCTCATTTTGTTCACACTCGGCCAAAGCTCCCCCAACGTGGACTCTCTAGTGTTGGTTAGGGTTGTGTAAAGTGTTTAGCAAATGATCCGTATCACCCTGTCTTCGCATGTCCTACATATCGGCCATCGGCTAGTCTTATAGTGTGCATGTGTTTTCTTAGATGAGACTTATGTATTGATTCCTGTAAGTAATCGTAGGTTATTCAGTTATTCTCAGGTAGTCGCAAGTGGTATTCGGATGTTTGTAGACAAGGTGCGTTCTTCCTCTCCTTGGCCTGTCTTACACCCTGTGGCTTTATCACATCTTTCCTGGCGCACATTGTAGGTGAATCTTTGAGGATGGCGTTAAAGTTTTTCCGGGATGCTATTATTGATCCATTGAAAATTTTGTTTGACGTCAACAGGCTCGCAGTTTTTATAAATCAATTTATAAAATAAAACACACTTATTCCGACTATTCCTGCAGCAAAAATTTTTTTGCATGCTAAAAAATCACCCCTTTTTAATATACGACAGATTGACTGCACGATTCCATAGAATCCTTGACTAATTGACTGGCTAGTTAATCATTGAAATACGACAATATAATACAACTTACAATGTATTCCAGTTCAGTGCAATTAATAATTAACGGATATCTTTAACTTCCCTTAATATGTCAATAAAACTAACGTTTTCATGATTAACGAAGTTAACTTTTTGGGTAGCGGAATAACGGTTAAATATGTTAAATTTCAGATTAACTTTGAATTCACGCAATTTTTGCGTTCTACTGTTAACAAAATGTCCTCGTTCTCCAATTTGATGCAATAACTCTACAAATGTATGGATAATATACCCTTTCAACAAATTAATTTGAGATAGATAAATCATTTCACGTGGTAGTTGGCGGAGTATCCTCCGATACAATGGTTATCAACGCTGGTGTACCACAGGGATATGTCTTGGCCTCAATTTTGTTTCTGCTCCTTATAATCGATCCGCTGGAAGTGACCACCTGTCCCGTCCACACCATTGCAGATGATGGTACACTTCATACCGCTTCCTCATCTACAGACGCTACATACTATCCAATGAAGCCAGAGGAGTGAGATAGAGATAGGTTGATGCAATTACTGGAGATCTGGCAAAGATATTGAAATGAGGATCTGATAATCTAGTAAAATTTGATGGAGCCAAAATTCAAGCTTGCGTCCTCTCCAGGAAGGCGGATCCCGCAATCTCTAATATGATGATGTCAGGTACAACTATTTCGATAAAGTCTTCTATATTCATGTTTGGGTACAGCACCAACAGCACCCTCTCATGGGATGACTATGCGAGGTCCATTGCGAAAACCGCTTCACAGAACTTGGTTTTCTATTTCGTGCCAAGAGCTACTCCATATCCCGGTAGCTTCTCATAATCTACAAAGCATATATTCGACATGTCCTGGAGTACTGTTCACATGTTTAGAGTTTGGCCCCCAAACATACGCTGAAGCTCTCAGATTATATCCAGAAGAGAGCTATTCTTCTGATTGATGATGTCATACTCACGAGTTTATTGACCTCTCTTGAACGTCGTAGAAAGGTGGGAGATCTCTTCCTTTTCTATTGATATTTCCATGGTCGGTGTTCATCAGGAATCTCGTCTATTGTTCCACCACGAGAGACTCTAAAGAGGCGAACTAGACGAGCTCGAACTAGTCTACCCTTCATTGTCAAGCTCATGACCTGCCGAACTTCTTCCTATCAGACTTCATTTTTCTATCGCACAGCGAAGTTGTTGTAATCTTTACCTACCTAGTGAGGTCTTTCCCCATGCCTATAATCTCCAAATCTTCAAGAAAAATTCAAATGCCTATCTCCTCTCCCTACATTTCACCGATGGCTCACACGATGTTCTTCGAACATTATAGATTTCCCTCTCGTGTAGTCAAAGTATAAAAAAAAAATTAAATGGAAATATTCTATCGTTTCACCTTTTACTATATGACATGACATTTTATCCATATTGTAAAATTAAACACTACTATGTTGATATCACTTTTATTTCTAAATTCCGTTAGTCGTGTTTCAGCTTTATTAGGGCATCTTCAAACGGTATTCAAATACCGCCTATACCGGATTTGTATCACAATCATAAGAGGGGAGGGAGCTACGCCCCCTGATGCACTCAGGCCACTTAGTTGGGCCCATTGTGCGCCCCGTGGTCAGAAACCTATTCTATTCTAGCAGGTTTGTGGCACACCAAAAACCCAGAATATTGTCAGTGCTGGCTTCCATAAGTTCTTCTGGGAGCAGTTTTAATTATCCGAAGTGTCGGTGCCTCAGGTATGCTAATGCTGGGCATTCCAACAGGATGTGAGAGGCAGTTTCTTCCCCCTCTATGCATTTCCTACATATTGGGTCATCTGTGATGCTCATAGTGTGTAGATGTTTGCTAAGACGACAGTGACCGGTTAGGATTCCAGTCATCTCTCGGATGTCCCTTCTGTTCAGAGAAAGGAGTTTCTTTGAGAGCCTAGGCACAGGCTCTTTGATGAAGATCTTGGCCTGCCTCATGCATGGTGATTCTCGCCACAGCTTAGACCACTCTTTATTCAGTTGCCCCAAAAGGGCGAGACCACCTACGCAGTTTGATAAAGCGACCATTGTCTCCGGCCCGATAGGGGCGCTAGACGACCCTCGCCTGGCTAGAGAGTCGGCCATTTCGTTCCCTAAAATACCGCTGTGTCCAGGGAACCAAAAGAGTTGAACTTTATTTCTCCTGACTAGTTCAGCCAGTGTATCCCTGCATGCTTTGACAAGGCTTGATGTGACTCTGGGTGATTTGAGAGCTCCCAGAGCCGAACGGCTTTCTGATCAAATATATATGCGCCCATAGTTTCTTCACAGGTTTTCCATGGCACAAGTCAGTATTGCGTAGACCTCCGCCTGAAAAACCGTGCAGTAAGCGCCTAGAGTCACTGGGATAGTGATCCTTGGCCTTGACCGTATTTGTATACCGTATGAAGTTTGGGTATGAAAACTGAAACTCGACTAACAGAAGTTACAAATAAAAGTCATATCAACATAGTAATTTTACAATGGGTTTTGATGGAATTCGCTTTGATTTTATTCAATATTTTTTGTTTTCTGTTCATGAATGTATGTGTGAGGTTTGAGTTTACGTTCGAACGAATATCTGGAGCATAACATCTTCTTTATTTTTGTTACAGTGCATTCGATCCAGAACGATATGTCTTCGAGTAAAAAGAAGAAGTGGAGCCCGACTAGGTGAGTTGTAGAGTTGATTGTATTCAATTTCATTATAGAGTTTTGAGTTATACCTACAAGACATTTAACACAAATATCACATTTTAACTATGAAATAACAATGGTTTTATGAACAAAATTGTCAAAATTTATAAAATGATGTAACGATGATGATCTCAGGTATGAATTATGTCTAAATTATTTGGAAATAGGTGTGTTCCTGAGGATAAAATCCGAAAAAAATGAATTGATTTAACAATTTCCACTGTAAACTTCAAATTACTTAGGAATAGAAATGCAAAAATATAATGTCCTAGATATGAACATTCGACATGATTCAGATGGAAAAATAAAAATACGAAAGAAGTTTGGTGTCAACGATATCTTCATTATAATTCAGTTGAATCCAAAAGTTATGAAAAAGTTGTTATAAACAACCTTACAGATCGCGCTGTAAAATTGTCACACCCAGAAAACCATCCCAAAAATTTGAAAAAATATCGAAATACACTGGAAATGAATGACTACCCAAAAACATATTTTAACCCATCATTAAAATAAGTATAAGTTAAATGTATAATAGTACATTATATATAAATAATATAAATTGTGATGAAGATAATTTTATAGCATTACCATACATTCCGGAAACCTCGGAGAAAATTAAAAATGATTGAAAAAGAATGAAAATGTTGCACATACATCTACTAACTGTGTTGGTAAATATTTTTCAAATCGAAAACCGTTAATACCTATAAAGAAAACAAACCCACACGGTATATAAATTAAACTGTTTAGATAGCGAGGGAACTTATACTGGGGACTGTAAACAATATTTACAAAAAGGAATGTATGGTCATAAGTATAGTACTAGAAACGAAAATTTCCACCGCCCTTGAAACATTGCTTTGATTATGAACATCGGTTCGATTATAGAAATGTTCTCGAGGTATGCCGTCTTCAACTAAAAAAAAATCCTTTGTAGTTGTTTTCTAAAACATATTCATATATTTCACACATTTATAATTTGAATCATTAGGGCTTCGTTCGTTGGTGCGACGTAGAGATTCTTAATTAAAATTAATGTGTTGATGTGACCTATTTTCCAATGAACATTTAGACAGATAGATAGATAGATAGATAGATTTATTTTGTGTCAAGTAGATAGAATGTGTCAAGTATATAGAATGTTCACACTTGTCAGAGCTTACATATCAAAATAGTATTAAAATATATAATATAAAAACAGACATATTAATTGATAATTATCAGTAACGATTACAGTATTATTAAGATCAGTGTTCGATAGTAATAATCACTAATTAAAACATAACAGAGCAAAAATATCAGTTAATACAACATTTTTCACATGTTGTGATTTATTTTTTTGTTTATTATCTTGTCCGTTCGGTATCTTCTAAAAATTGTAACTGGAGTTTAATTTAATATCTGCGAAATCGGTGGTTATTCTACATATGTTATACTTAATGTATTTGTTATATTCTACCGTCAAGTGAACTGTCAGAACCATTGACACAATCAATCTTACTTTCATGATGCCACAGAGTAATTAATTTAATGTAACTGACGTCACACCTCGATGACGTAAGTGTGACGTCATCACAATCTTAAATAACGATTTTCTGACACTTCTGTGGCATGATGTATGTGTTTGATATTTATTTATAACCAGAAAAAAAATTTGTCATCATAGGCACCCACGGTATTTTTCGTAGGGTACGGCAAACAAAATTACACGAACTATATAAGTATATAAATAAATATGAACTTCTTATTGCATATCTTTTATAAAATGCAAAAAAAATAAAATTTCTTTTCAAAAAATAATAATACAACAAAATTCAATATGAATCACTTATTATAAATAAACGCTACAATACATACACTGTAGAAAAATGAACAAATATATTTGTTATAAACATAAAAGAAAGCACGATATGTTCCGCTACACAGTGGATTCTTCAGATGATCACTGGTACTTAGGCCCACAAAAAAATTATTAGCTATATACAGATAAATAGATAATTACCAAGGGGTAGGCTTAATGATTAGAAATTCAGATTGTTCACGGTTAACCTATGGAATACAGTTTGCTTACAAATAAGGGATTAAAATTTAGTCATCGGTTTGCGATAGGTTGTTTTTGTTAAGAAGCGAGAATATACTTACTAGGTAACAGACTACTGTGCTTTTATATCTATGGTTTCGGCGTTCACGTAGTGTAAATTCATAATTCTTCGGAAGTTGGAGAATAAAACTCAAATTTTACACAAAACTCTTAACATTTAATTTAAAAATGCTGATAAATTGTTTCACCACACTGGCAGTTGATAACTCCTTGCTTTGAAAATGCCACAGTGTGGTGAAACAATTTGTCAGCATTTTTGAATTAAATTTTTAAATTAAATGTTAAAAGTTTTGTGTAAAATTAGAGTTTTATTCTCCAATTTCCGAAGTACTGTGCTCGTGCTCATATTTATTACTTTCAATTCAATTCAAATTATAGACTACAGATTATTCTCCTTTTTCTGACTTATCTTTGTTATTTTTCAAATGTTGTCCTAGTGTGTTAGTACTTTCGAAAGGAACTGTTAAATTTACGTTTTTCATCATTCGAGATTTCACCAAACTAGGTGATTTAGAGAGAAAATTTCCTTAATAGCAATATTGTATTACTCCTTTTTATCACGTATCTTTTTATCACGTATCAGATTATGATTGGAATTATTGTTAATTGATGATAAAATGAAACCCTTTTACTTTGTTCTTTATGACATATATTATAGAAACATATCGTGACTACAGTTTCATCTACAAACGACACTAATGTATGAAAATATGGATAATCTTGGTTATTTATGGTACAATTATAAGACACAGGTAACAAGTCGGGTTGCGGTTGGGGAAATACATTGCTAGAGTAGTATAATCGAAATTGGATAATGAGGTAGAGTTAATATTGTGACAAGGAAATTTTAATGCGAAGGTACACTAGGAAGGCACAAGAGGATTATCGGAAATATTACGTTATCAAGACATCAAACAGGATGCTGTAGACCACATCTAATTGATCATTAAAATTTTATTGTCATCACCTTTAATACCTTTGAAAATTTCTGTCGATTCTATTGTGTTTAATTTAAAACCTTTACTTTCGTTATGTAAAATTGTAACTTCATCTAAATTCGGAAAAGTGTGCCCTGTTTCTGAAATATGGTTAGAGAAAGATGAATCTGTTTTATTAAGTGTAAAAGATCGAAAATGTTCTTTATACCTAATTCCTATATAACGGCTAGATCTACCGATGTAAAAGTTATCACACTCTGACAGGTTAATTTATGTACTCCAGGTTTATTAAACTTATTTGTTTGTGAATGGTCCCACAGTGTATTATTCGGTGTAGCATTCAATTATAGCATAATAGATTTCCAAGAAGTGAAGATCTTAAAAATGAAAAACTTACTCAACACAACAAGTGAAAGGAACAATTGTCAGTATAATCCTTAGTTTTCTCGCTTTAAAGCGATTTGCACAACTTTGAAGTTGTGAAAGGCTGAAATCGGAAATCCAGGAATTATTTTTAGGCTGATCACAATACTTTCCTTTTATTACGTATAGTGAAAGAAGTAAAAATAGGACACGAAAACAATTAACTCAATGTTCTCAGGGTATTATTGATAATCTTATCCAATATATAAATATCAACAACACATTCAATAGAATGGCTAGTTCATCTCATGAAACAACAAGAATGTACATAATAAGTTTCATATTTCAATTGGTTTGGTCGTTTTTCTATTACCTAAAGTCCACAATGAAAATGTTATGATGATAGTGATTCACGAAAAGTTTAGATCCCGTGAAAAACTGACAATAGCTTCACCACACAGTAACATCTTTTCTGAGTCTCTCATATTTTCTACAAAAGATAATTCAGACACTGCCAACTGTCGGATGAAGGGGGAATCCCGAACATTTGCAGCCCTCTCTCAATTTTCCGAATAATGCCTAGTTATTATCTATAACCAAAACAGACGTCAAATAATGAAAAACTGTAGATTTTTTGGTTTTACTGACATACAACTTCCCTTCACACTGGCTTAGGAATATCGACACAACTATGGCGGCGTGTTTTAAGATATATCCAGTGGATATCGTCATGTTTTTTGTTTTCTTGTTTCTTACTTTTTTTTGATTGTTTTTCTTTGGTTTTTTAAATGCTTGTAATATTATTATATACCTATTTAAATTTTTTCCGAATATTGAGTGGTAACACCAGCTCTTGTACAAAGGCTAGTTCTCAAAAATTTTCGAAGGTCTCTTTGTTTCCGCATACTCGTTCATTATTGCTCTGCTATGCGCTCATCTAATAGAATTTTTTTTCCCTCTAAATTTAATGATTTTCTTTCCGATAACCAACTCGACTCGCCTTTTAGGTGCTTAATTAACTGTATAATATGTGGGTGGTTTTTTATTGTCATGTTTAATCTGTGATTCCATCCTTCCACAGAGATGTTCCACATGTCAATGTGAACGACTGAATTTTTCATCCATTGTTCTATGAAATAATCTCTTGAAATTGCTGCAACTTTGAAGCAGACGCACCTTCCATAATGCTTAACCAACCATTTTGCACTTTCATGAGAGGAATATATGCTAATGCTGCAAACATACATATGTGTAATCTGACTTCCGCATTTTGTTTATATTCTTCCATCAGTCCAAACTTTTGTACTGTTCTCCAAAAGCATTGATTGAAATAGAAGTTGCAACCACTAATACGGATTTTTGGAAATATGCTTCTCAAAGCTGCTCTTCCAGTCATTTTGAACTCAATGTTTATTGTTTTCGGCGACCACCTGGTAAGTTTTCCGTTTACTATTTTAAACAATCAATAGGTTTTCTTCTGTTTGTTTTGCAGTAGCGCAAACATTACAGGAACTATGTTCCTTTCGGTCCACATGAAACGAATATGTGGGTGAATTGTATACAGCAACCTTTGAAAGTTCCGTCTATGAATATGGTTATACTGTACTAAGTAGATTTTGTCCACGATCGTATAAAACACCATTATTCTATACCCTGACTTATCATCATCACCGAATAAAAACGTACTGCCATATTCCATCGCATAAATATCGTCTGGAAGGACAATTTCTTTCTGTATGCGATCCTCGTGCAGCATGTCGAATCCGGTTGACAGATGAGTACGACGGAACGGCAGCAATCAATTCATATCCCGTGTCTTTAACAGGTTCTATTTCTTCATCGTATAGTGTACTCACTGGCACGTACTATTCTCTAGCCCTTTTACGAGTTTCGCTTCTTCACATCTACGGCAGTGGTGTCAGGTTTACAATTATGGTTCACAGTATGTTGAATGATACCGTTATTGGTCACCATAGCTCCTTTACACTTCTCAGACTTATCTTTGGAGCACACCCTATGTTGGTGTTTTTCGCCACTTGCTTTCTATACTTTAGATAAATTCAAGCTTAGAATTATTCATGATTTTCGATTATAATAGAGCGAGGTCAAGATTTAAATGTGTCACACCACGCACAGATACTAAATGCAACTGAATATTTACAAATTCTGTTAAGACTTTACCTACTTGATATATATTTACTCATTCCTAAGTAACCCGATTATATTCTCAAAACTAAGCTACATATAACCGCGTCGTTATAATGGGATTAACTTATCGTTTCGTGCCCCAAATGCACAAGCGGGTACTACGGTTATGTAATATTGGGAATATTCATTATTAGTAAGCATTAGGCGGTATCCCATCAATGGGGGTAGGGCCGTAACTGTCTCACTCAAGTTTTTATCATTATTCGAAAAATTAAGGGAGGGCAGAAAATGTATCGGCGTCGCAAATTTACCGGGTCGCATCTGTCCCGACACGTGAAAGGGTGCGTAACATATTTGAGCACTTGAATTGTTCTGAAAATGTTTAATATTATTTATGGAGTTGTGAGTATAACCTTGTTGGCTTGTTGAGGAATGATAATGAAACGTCTCGTATAGTTTAGTACTAGGAAATTACTCGATTACGTCTACTTTTATTATACCTCATCTTCTAATTTCCGCTTCGACAAGATAAAATAGCCTCTTCCATTCCCAGCAATGTTCTAATGTTCTCTTCATACGTTAGGTGAGAATATCATCAAATTATCAATTCAGCTTCTAGCGTATCACGTATGCTCATTAGAAATTCAACGGAAAGTTCAACTGTATAAAGTGGAAATATTTTTTATATACAGAGTGTATGGAAATGTACAACAGTGGTACAGGGGAAACCCAAATTTTTGTATCTATTGGAAACTTTCATAATTTTGTATTCAGCTACAAGTACCTACCTAGCTGATTCTAGGAAACCCAAATTTCTGTAATTCCCTTATAATCTGTAAATATTATACAGTTCCGGCTAAATGAACAATGAAGGAATATTTTGCTAATTTTAAGTGTATAGTTGCAAATGATGATAACAATAAAGATGATAACAATTGATAGTATATTTTCTCCAGTTCGGTTCATTATTGTGAAAGTGAAGTGAGCCATAAATCGTGCAAATTTTTGTAATACTTTGACTACACTAGAAGGAAACATATAATGTCCGAAGAACATCGTGTGAGCCAACATTGGAATGTAGGGAGAAGAGACATTAGTATTTTTCATGAAGGTTTGGAGTTTTTATGATCTCACTAGGTGAAGAGTTTCACAACTTCGCTGTTCGATGAAAAATTAAGTCTGGTAGGAAGAAGTTCGGCAGGTCTCGAGTTTGACAGTGAAGAAGTTTGAACTCGTCTAGTCCTCCTATCTGGGATTTCTCGTGGTGGAACAACAGACGAGATAAGTGTGACATCATCAATCAAACGTATAGCTTTCTTCTGGATAGAATCCAAGAGCTTCATCGTATGTTTGGTAGCCGAACTCCAAACATGTGAACAGAACTCCAGGATAGGTCAATTCTGTGCTTTGTAGATAATGCTGCTGGGATGTGAAGTAACTCTTGGCACGGAATAGAAAACCAAGCTTTCGTGTAGCGGTTTTCGCAATGAACCTGACATGATCGTCTCATCAGAGGGTGCTGTCGGTGGTGATCCCAAGCATTGTTATGGAAGACTTTATAAGAATAGTTGTACCTGAGATCATCGTATTACATTACATTATCATTGCATTTATGTCCTGGCAACTCCTCCCAAACCCGTAATAATCAGATGGGATGTTTTTGCAAATTTCCTCTATTTTTTGACAAGTCACAATACCGCTGTATGGGGTTGCAGTGACTGTACCGGGTTGATGATGAAAAGCGATCCACATTATGTCTCGGGCGGTCCAAAAACCGTCCGAAGAATGATGTTTTTCCTCTACTCCTTCATATCCATTTGATAAATTGTTCATCTATAGGCTAGGGTCTTTGAGATCGTCTTGTCACCGAACTGGATTTCAGCTGATTTTGTCAGCCTTTCCAAGCCAAAAAAAAAACATTATACTGCCAACTAAAGAAGAAACTATGATAAAATTTAGAAGAATGATAAGTCGGCGAGGGGGCAGAGCAAATCGCTTGCGAAAACAATTTTAAATATTCAAGAGGTATTTTATTGAAGAATACCGAAGAAAGAAAATGGACTTGCTCAACAACTAACTGCAACGCCAAAGTCTACACCATGGGATGAAATCTTACATTTTCGAGACGTACGCAATATTTGTGAAAGGAAGCAACAAAGGAAATCAACACTAAACCTTCAAAATTTATCCACAAAGAAGTAGAAAATTTTCTCTTCAATCACTTCCAGAACTACCTAAAAAAAAAGAAGACATGCAAATCTTACGAAATTGAGATTAAAACAATGAAGGCTGAATTATTTTTGCTGGTAAATGATCGAATTAACAATATGTTATGTTTTCAACACAAACTAATTTCATTAACTTAGCAACAGCGACGTCATTCTTATGGATGGAACATTCAATTATTGCCCAAAATTTTTTGCCCAGATGTACACAGTACATGTTTACAAAAACGACGTTTATATGCCGTTATTATTTTAACACAAAACACTTACCACGCATCACCCTTACATCATATTTTGCGAACAAGTCAAGAAAAAAGACTGACTTTTCGACCATAATCTATTCTTCTCGATTTTGAGCTAGTTGCACATATATCAATATCAATTAAAGAAACTTTTCCATCATCGGAAATGCAGATTTCATTTGGCGCCAGGATGATGGCGTAAAATACAAAATTTGCGTCTGTACATGAAATATAAAAACAATGGTTGAAGCAGATCGTCGCTTTAAGATATCTATATCCATAGACCGTAGCAGACGTGTATGTTTTCGAATTGTGTGCCGACATGCCAGTTATCCCAAATTACAACAATTTTGCGACTACATGGTAGACAACTATATTGGCTACACCGCAATATTTCTTCCATACATTTGGGCTGGAAATACTTACAGGAAGTTTGCAGAGGACTACAAATGCGTGTGAGAGTTTTCATAATAAGTTTGATAATTCTTGCACTAATTTTTACCCAAACGTATTTCAATATCTCGATGTTATAAAAAGAATTCGAACTGATGTATATTGTTTGTTAAAGTCTTCAGATAATAACAAATTTAGGAAAAAACAAAACAACTGAGCCTTCATTGAATTCAAAATCAGTTAGAAAATAGAGAGATTGAAATTGAAGACTTTTTGAAATATACAAGTTACAAAATCAATAAATTGATTTGAAATAATAAAGTTCGTCTTTTTATAATCCTAAATTAACAACCAAAAAATTTGACAATTTTGTTGTTAAACACGTATATGGTAAAGTTTTATATAGAGTAAGTATAAAGACTATCTGAGATCATGCATACGTTAGGGTCTATCGCTAATGACCATCTGAGTTTCTAGTTAGATAAAAAAATTACTTGTGAGACCGCCGGTCTAGCTGGAAAATTTATTTATATACTTATTTATATAGTTCCACAGTTCAGCTTCTGCAATTAAAGATTTTGTATTTCTCTTCATGATAAGATATCCATTTATACAATTTGGCAATCTTGGATTCTAATTGTCGTGTTTCATAATCATCTTGGTTTAGGAAAATAAAATGAGTTCCAATCTATCAGTGTGAAGAGTGTCTCACAGAAGTAGGAAGCGATTTTTCCCTTTCCTTCCAGTTGGAACTAGAATGTAGTCATCTAAATAGTTGGGTAATTGATAGCTCCCTATTGTATCCGTACTGCGCAACAGAAGACACTTAAGAATCATCCTGTATAAATATAACTAGAAGTCCACATTCCAAATAAATGCTTAGGCTTACATCAGCTCTTGATGATAGATTAGCAAACTAGCATCATACGATATGAAAGATGACGCATTCAGAAAAAACTATGTAGAAAGTTTTTTCGACGCTTTCTTTATCGGAATGTGAAGCGCGTATAGAGTGCGTATTTATTTGACGTGAATATTAGAATTAAATGATACAAAAATCATGAAATAATAATACAAGATCTTATTTTAATGAAACATGAGCTACTTACTCAACATACTATCTTATTTCAAAATGGGGCACAAAATTAGAAAATACTTGAAATAAACCATATAGATAACATCATATTTTTACTCAAAAAGATTTCACTTAAAACCTACGTAGTAAAACGTAGTGGCTTAGCTCAATGTTCAAGATTATGTATCTTGAACATTAAGCAAATCATTACTGCAGAATATTCTCAACATGGTCACAACTATTCAAACGTTTACTTAAGTATTTAAAAGTGGGACGTGACTATTTCCAATTGAATTGACTGCATCTTGAATTGTATCACATAACTCGTCTCGGATGCTTACAGGTTCAGATTGAACCATAGATTTCATGTAACGCCACATATAAAAATTCAATGGATTCAAATCGGGGCTGCGAGGTGTCCATTCAAATTCAATATCACGAACAATCCAACGGTGAAGGAAAGATTCATTCATTGGCGTACAGTCAGTGAAAAATGTGGAGGTGCACCGCCTTGCATGAACCACATCTTTCTTCTTAGCTGTAGTAGAAGATCCTCCAAAATGATGACTAATTCATTATTTAAAAAAATTTAATATAATTCATTTAAATTGGGAAGTAATTTAAATGGACCGACCTATTACACCACACCACATATTTATCTTGAATTCGTGCTAGAAACGTCTTTCTTCAATAGAATGAGGGTTCTCAGTTTCCTAGGCGTAACTTTTTTTCCATTAAAAACTACGGGCCTGGTAGAAGTTGCTTCATCAGTGAAAAGAATTGTATTAAACAATTTTGGGTCATTATTCTGTTTCCTCTCTAGTCACTGAAAAAACTCAACTCTAGTAGGATACACTGTGTAGTAAATTTTGCATCGGTGCAGAATGATACGGATAAAAATTTCTTTGTGCAAAATTCTAAACACGGATGATTGGCTTAGTCCAGCAGTTGCAGATAAACGACAGGTGATTACTTCAGCATTTTCCGCTACTCTTATCAAAATTTCATATTCTTGCTGTGGAGTGATAGTTTTGGGACTACATATATGATATTTTGGATGAAATGAACTGGTTTCACCCAATCGGTAATAAAGATTTCCATCTCAAGGTATGGCTTTCTCTTGCATAAACGAAAATCATATTACTCGTTTCTTCATTTGAAAATGATTGGTGTCCCGCAATTTTTACAAATCTAATAACTAAACAAGAATCAATCAGTATTATCAGTAATAAAAATTTACAAATTTGTTCACATACGTCAAATTTGCACTAAACATTTGTCAGTATTCCATGGCATACTTGTACTATAACACATTATGTACATCATATGTAACTCAGTATTCACCATGCGGTGAAATATTTAAACTCAAATATGTCCAAAACGGTCAATATTTTGGATATCAAAGATACATATACAGAAAAATGATGAGGCATTCTGAATAAAATTGACTAGTTGTAAAATAATGAGTGACAAAAAAGATATAGATGATTTCTCCTATTCAATATATGGTCTATGAGACCCATTGTTGGTGGGTGAAATATTATTATTTTTTACTTCTGAACGTACAGTTACAATTTGGACTATAACTTATGTATCATTATTCATTAAAAGCTAAACACTAATATCTAAACAACAATAATATCTCATGTACCTAATGAATGGTAATTGTGAACTATTAGTTCAAGTTTTTGAAAACAATAACCAAATTTCAATACCGATTTTGGTGCTAATTTCCTGCTTGGAATTATAATCTTCTATTCACAATGTTAAGTTCTCAGGATGTGCAGAGAACATGTGAACGCATCAACACAGGAAAATATACTAGGAACAATATTCGCAACATGACACATTGAAATATGTTTGAATTCAAAAAATTAGCACTTTCTGTTGAAAAGGAAGTTCACGTTTGGCTTTGAAAATCATTGCGATATCATGAGAAACCTGCAATATGAGGAACCTACAATTTGAGAATACACATACTTTTAACAGAACTCAACGTAGTCGTTCAATCTCTCAATTAGTAGTATTGTTATACAGTGCTTTCGTAAAGTACTGAATAGATTAATTATTAGTCAAAATATCCATTTCTGAGGAATCTCCTGAAACAGGTCGATTTTTAATCTCAAATTGCCACATTTATAACGGAAAATTAAATATACAGGGGGCTCCACGTTTGAGTAATGTCGTCCGCGATAAGTTTTTCAAAAGGGACATCCTATATATTATTCAATTTTTGGAATCTCCTTGGAAATCTGAATTCAAAAATATATCACACATAGGGTTTGTATATAGTGCGTTCGTTAAATTTAGTGATCTCGTAATGTAGTGGATAAATGTTTAAAAAATTAAGGGGAAGATTTTTGGAATCAACGCTCGAACCCGTCTAATTTTATTTTCATTTCAAATTTAATTAATACATACAGAATGATTCGTGTAAGAGAAATTACGTCATCGGTATTTTTTGGTGACAACCCTATTTTATTTTCATGCGACCCATACCTACTCATGTTACCTTAGCGTATGTCAAAAAGGTTCCCTTTCACATTTCTTCATGGAAAATGGGGCTGCCATCAAAAAATACTGATGACGTCATTTCTTCTACCCAAATAATTTTGTATGTATTAATTAAATTGTCCAAATTAAAATAAAATTCGACGGGTTCGAGCGTTCTTTCCAAAAATGTTTCCTTTAATTTCTTACGCATTTATCCACTACTTCACGAGAGCACTGAATTTAACGGACGCACTGTATACAAACCCTATGTGTGATATATTTTTGAATTCAGCTTTCCATGGAGATTCCAAAAATTAAATAATATATAGGGTGTTCTATCCTGTATATTCAATATTTCTTTATACATGTGTCAAATTGAGATTAAAAGTCGACCTGTTCCAGGAGATTCCTCAGAAATGGATAGTTTGGCTAAAAATGAATTTATTCAGCACTTTACGAAAGCACTGATTGCGCCATTCCAGTTCTCAAGACATGAAAAGTTGAATTGTTTATTTTTAAATAATTCTTTTATGCAATTGGTAGAAGGACGTAATACGGAAAAGCGGATATAATAAATAACTGCTGATGGTACATATCTAGAGTTTCTTATGTCATTCAGTAATTGAACCGGCTGATAACGAAATCAGATCCATCGCTGTATTAAGTTTATTGTTAGGAGTAGTATTTCGAGCTGAATGATGATGACGTTTTGAGAAAAGACTATGTTTTGCTTTATTTATTCGTATAATTCCATGTCCTCGTTCAACCACAAGTAGTCATCTCATTTGACGCATGATTTAATTTGAAAGCGAGAGATCTTCTTGTTTTGGCCTTGTTACATTATTCTCAATATGTGGAAGAATTATACTGAGACAACGCCAAGATTAGAAGTTCGTGATTTTGAGTCAAATTTAACTACATAGCATGTTAAACTAAAATAAACTATTGTAAGTCCAATTCTCGCTAATTTAATAAATAAATGTGACTATAGTTACGCTATAATAGCAGCTTCTTGAAAAAAATATTACAAAATACTAACTTACTACAAAAGAGTAATGGTAATCCTAGGATAGATTGTAATTGGAACCTAATTGGGGTTAATCCATTGAGGGATTAAACGATAAACTGGTAGCAAACGGGAAATTTAATTATACAAATTTAGCAGGGGAGAATTATTAAGTATTTGTTGATCGTTCTATTATTACTTTTATTCTGAATGTGTAAAATCTTGGAATCATCTTTAAAGTTATGGTTTTCTAATAATTAAATGTTCAGCAAAGGTTGAATCTGATTAATTATTGATAACCCCTATGTTGTTTGATCCGTTTTGCGAAGGTCCGTCCTATCTGACCAATGTTTATCATAGGGCAAAACCAACATCTCAGCTTTTAAACCCCACATTTGTCTTCATCGGATAATTTATCTCTATTATTTTTGATAAACTTGGCTAAATTATTCTGCATTTTTTATGCAACTTGAATATCTAAATTATCAAGAAAATTTGAAATTTTAGTATTAGTTGGCCCCATATATGTGATACTATCAGTAGTGATATCACGGGAGGTTGAATTATTTCCGGATATTTTTTCGAGGGTATGAATAAGATATAATTTTTTTTTTAATATTCGTAATCGAGAAAAAATTTCCTGATTTTATTTTAATTTAATTTAATTAATTTGATAAATCTATTGACAAAATCTTGTCTTCCGGATGGATTCCGCGTCACAATAGCTCGACTTGATGCCGACGTTTCGCCAACCATTACAGGTGGCATCTTCAGGGCAGGCTTGAGGCTTGAACTGAAACAGTTTCAGTTCAAGCCTCAAGCCTGCCCTGAAGATGCCACCTGTAATGGTTGGCGAAACGTCGGCATCAAGTCGAGCTATTGTGACGCGGAATCCATCCGGAAGACAAGATTTTTCAAGATTAGCTGTCCGCGGAAGTCTACTATCTAAGAAATCTATTGACATATTATCTATAAACGTCACTCAAATACTTAATATTATATTTTGATTGTAATTTGAAGAGACGTTGACATTTAGTTTCAAATAGGAAAAAAAAATTGTTTAGTCGTGGTCAGTCTTGGTTAGATTGAAGTGTGAGCAAGACAGAAGGTAAGATAATTCGCTTTGGTCAAGAAAATACCCGTTATTCCGCACTTATTTCAGAACTAGCACCTATAAATACTACGAAATCCAAACTGAGTGCTTGGAAGCAGTTTACCGACTTCTGGTACGGCAGACATACCCGTAGGAGAACTGTAACTAATTATGGAAGATTGTTGCTTTAATATGCATAAGAAAATCAAGCTGGTATGTAACTTACGCACTTTATGATGGTTATAAAAAGGGGCAGGGGATTAGGCCGCTTTAGGTATATGCATTAATTAATATACACTAATCAATGGTATATGTAACTTACGTACTCTATACCTGCTAGATACCTGACGCGACGCTACTTTTACAATACTTGTCTCAACGCATAAGAACTATCACAAACAAAAATATCCATTCCCGACTGCAATAAAAAAAATAATTAAATAAATTTCCACTCTGCGTTTTTTTTGCTGGCTTGTGACAGCCACCTATCTTAGACGCCCGCATTGAGAATTTTTTCAGATGATGTATTTTTTTATTTATTTTTTTACTTTGCTTTAATATATCAAAGTTGAAGATTGGAATTATTCTTTTTTTGCATTTTAGTGAGTGTAATGGAAAAACTTACAAACTCGAGCCGAGTAATTTTTTTTCGTTGTAGTTTTTCAATTTTGTTAGCAAAATTGTTTGGTGACGCTGACTTGATGAACTTCCCACACGTTTCTCTTCAAAAATACTATTTATTTTTATATACGTTCTTCATAAATTTTTGTTAAACTCAGTGACTGGATCTTTCTCCACCAAGTTTGAGTTAGGTGGCAACGGCAACCCAATAACATTTTCAGTCAAATAATCTAACGTTTCAACTTTTCTTCTATGACATTATTCATTATTTTCAACGGTCTTTCAGACATATCATCTGTAGTTTTTCTTTAACGGCACTATTCACAACTATTTAGCATAATTTGTTGTTGTTGATAACACGTCATTACACGTTTTTAATATTGAATCATCAATGGCACACGTATGTGCGTTAACCTGGCACTTGCTGGCAGTGCATCTCCAAAATTTGCGACTATCTTTCAGAATCTTAACAAAACCATAAGATTAGCCGTTCGTTAATAATAAAGGTTTTCCTTTAGTAAATGTCGTAAGAGTAACATCCATTTTGGCTATAAAAATACACTTTATTTTTCACAAAAAAATAGGTTTCGACAGATGTGTTGATGGAGTCAAGACTAACAGTCAATTAAAAATATAATTGAAAAAAACTGGTTGCGATCGTAGGTACTGGAGTTATTTTTCAGAGCATCGGTGGGAGTGCTAGCGAATTACCTGCGGCCTTAATCCCCTGACCCTCAGTTACCAGTGCGCAAGTTACCTGTAATAAACGCTGCCACTATCATGAAGTGCGTAGCTTACACACTCCCAAAATAACAAGGAGAGCAAAACAATTTCAAGAGCATTTTTATGATAAATACAAATGCAAATTTGACCCTTTTTCGGACGTAGAATTTACAAGCGCGAGGTCTGCAAGGAACGCTAAGCGTCGACAGTTGCAACGTGATCCGTTAAAGAGGGAAGCAAGTGCTTCAGCTTTATCACTAACAGAATTACAATAATTACATTTTGGGATGAAGACACTCCCGATGGTTTGCAGATAATTTTTTTCTATGTGCTTATGAACTGGCCTGGAGAGGTGGATGTTGTGGATGAAACACATTTTTTTCTGAAACTGCTCAAGGGGGATCAAAGAAACTGGCAGACAGGAAGTGGTTAAAATAACGCTTTCAATCTGGATATGTGTCCAGTTAAACTTTGGAAAAAATTAATAAGCAAACGAATCGGCCAAATTAAAACCAACCGTTCATTTTTAACCACCAATCTAAGTTGGAAACATAAAAACTTCAAAGGTTGGTACAGAAATTGTCCAGTTGAACCTAATACAATCTCTTCCTGATTTGAAGTGGCCGCATCTTTAATTGGAATCGATACCAAAAAAGTAAAAATTACAAATCATTCCACAACAGCCTCATCTGTATCAAGATTGGCAAAAAGTAGACTTGGCGAATAACAATTGATAAAGATCACAGGTCATGAAAATAACCAATCGATGAAACCATATTTGCAGTTAGATTCACACCTCCATCAGGAAATAGTTGAATCAATGCTATCTACTACTTTTAGTCATGAACCTCAAAACCAAGAACAAAGTTCCAGTCAAATTGCTAGAGTTTACAGTAATTGTGTTGTGTAATTCATATTACCAATAAGTATAATAGTCAGAACAATGTTACACATTGAATTTAATGTACATATTAGTCATGATAAGATTCAAGTTTTTTGAAAAGCGTACACATTTATATTGTTTTATTATTTTAGATTTTTCAATATTATGTAAAGACAAAAGGATGAATAAAAACTTTGCCCTCTACCAGCTGTAGTTGCACAGATAAATCATTTTAAGATTTGGCATCGTTTATTCTTTTACATTACGTCGAGTTTAATTTACTACAACTGGTAGAAATGTTATATACCTATACCTATGAAGATAAAAGTACCCATATAAGTAAAACTGAAAACCTTGCATCCTACCAGCTGTAGGAGATCTGCACAGATATATCATTTCAAGACTTAGCATCGTTTATTCTTTTACATTACGTTGAGTTTAAATTACCACATTTGGTAGAACATTTACAAATTCTTGTTTCAGACAGTACCATCACACTGCCGTCGCAAACGTTCACGACGGCGTTGGTCAGCAATAATATCAATGTAATATAAAACATAG